>JALRMC010000008.1:0-600000 GCA_026120085.1 Cadophora luteo-olivacea
CCCCCCCCCCCCCCCCCCCCCCCCCCCCCCCCCCCACCCCCCCCCCCCCCCCCCCCCCCCCCCCCCCCCCCCCCCCCCCCCCCCCCCCCCCCCCCCCCCCCCCCCCCCCCCCCCCCCCCCCCCCCCCCCCCCCCCCCCCCCCCCCCCCCCCCGACGAGACGCCTAGACCAATGTGAATGTCCTGAAATATTCTGCGACATTGCGATAAGGCATCTACACAGACCGTCAGCATGGATGCGTGAGGGACTACAAGAGGATTTCGCTTGTCTCCTACCATTCCAAGAGCGCGCACCTCCCAGAACAAGCACCCAACGAGGAAAGCATCGGTCCTTGCTCACTTTGGGAGAGTACTCCTCCTCAGAATTTTCTTGAGCGAACTAGACAATTTTCCCCGGCTTTTTCTTTGTTCGGCAAGGACAGGTCTTTTGCTAATAGTTGGTGCCACTTTGCCTGTAGGTCAGAGGCGCGCCGTAAATTGTCTGGATGCACGGCATTGCCAAATCCCAAGGTATTGATTTAATCTGAATCCGGTTGCTTTCCGGCGAGATCGCCATCTTGGAGACTTTGGGGAGGACGCCGTTGTGTGGTCAGGATGGACCTTCAAGATCGACGTATTTTTCGTTGGTGGATGAGGACTCGCTGTGAGCTTGTCGAACGAGGTAGTCGTCAACGAAGATTCGTCATATATAAGGCCCTTCTCAACCGACCAGTCGTCCTCGCACCGGATGATTGTCTCTAGGCTTAGTGATCAAAACTCGGTGAAATGTTCTTTTGAATGAGCTATACCCGGGAGCTTTTGTTGAAGAAACAGCTGACAAATTGTAGTGTACAGCTGAATTCGCTTCCCCGGAAGATAACTTTGAGGGCGTCCTGAGTTTTTGATATTCTTCCGGATCATTTTCCAGTATGTCGTTGGAAGACGGCCAAAAAGCGGTGCTCCCCCCGGATAAAGACCTGACCGTGCCCCAAAAGTGACGAAACTCTACAAGAGTGTCTGCAATAATTAGCTGAGTAGATCCAGATCGAGGAATCAAGATCCGCGAAGGCGGGTGGGATAAAAGACATACTGGGAGGGTTACAAATTGCCCAAAGCTTGTTGAGAAGAGGAAAGGGTCGAGGAAAGGGGGGAGGTCCCCTTTATACCTGTCCCATCCCACGCATAGGCCTTATCTTGTCCCTCACGTGCTCGCTTTTCCTAAAGCTAGGGAGATGTAGAGCTTTCCAAAGCGTTGGCCAGCATAGATTGCCCCTCGAGGGAAGCACCAGGTCTGACTCGGGCATGTCGGCGGCGCAGAAGACCTCCACAGTCTGGTGAAGCCTGTCAAGCCTGTCCACCCCGTTGTGCACAAGCGAAGTAGGTGCTTCGGTCTATTGTCAGCTCTGATCCATATCTGGTGAAAAAAGGTTGACCGCGCTCCATGGCAGTGAGAAAGTAGGAATGAGTCAAGCCAACCTCAAGAGAAGAACACCGGAATGACACCCCCGGCGTCTTCAGAAGCAGGTTCGAGATTGATGAGGAGCACCCAATCTCGTCAAAAGGAGCAGAGCGAAGTTGAAGTGGAACCTCTTCACAATAGGAGTGAACCCAGGAGAGGAAAGATCCGAAGGGAAGCGCCGAGGAACCCTTCAGTTGGCTATAATCTCTAGCTTTTTTGTGCCGAAACTTTCAATGGCTTTGGGCATCCATCAGAGCAGATAATAGCAGGGCGTTGATCTCAAAATAGTCATTTGTGAGAAGAGGAGAGGAGCGAGTCGAATCATGAACAGAACGGAAGAAAGGACAGGGGAAAGGGCGCACGCCAGATCAACCTTTGGTGAAAAGACATCTTTCGCTGCTTCAGCCATGTAATGAGGACGTTGCAGAAGTAAAGATGTGTCCATCAAACCTGGAAAGGGGAAAGATGACACATTCAAGGAAGAATAGAAGAAGTGATGAGGAAACATCCCACGAAAGAGTCTGGAAACCGGAAATGACCTGACGGTATTCATCCGCAGTTCCAAATCTTCCAAGCAACAGCGAAGAGATGTAAGTATCCTCTGGCGGTGTGGCAGAACGAGTTTGCCCTTATCCCTCTGAATTCTCCAAGAACGGAATTAACTCCCATTACGGGAAGGAGAATACTCCAGCAATGAAAAGCTGTCCGGAACCTATTTCTTGAGGCAATCGTGAAATCGACGCCCCATCGGCCGAAACTTAAATGTGAAGATCTTGAGGAGCAGAACAAGAGCCGAAGCAAACAAAAAGAGGAGAAAGGACTAGCTAAGAAAAAGGTTGGTCTGCGGATAAACCACAAAAGTGAAGCTTTCATGACTCCTTTACCTTGAAAATCAGGAAAGCAATATATCTCAGGAGTACAAACTTTGATATAAATTGAGACAAGTCGACATACCTCAAATGATAAGTAATCCGGTTGCTTATTGTTGGACCATGGAATCTGCCTTCCATGTTCGACCCCACCCTTCAAGCGTATGAGATTGTACCTTAGTCGTGCCCAGAGAAGAGTCTTCGGACTTTGGGCTTTAGGTTGCATGCTTCGAAGATTTGTTTTGACCCTAGCTAGGATAGGCGACTAGTTGTCGGGGCCTTGAGATTGACAAGGACGGGTGATCAGAAGCAGAAGCCAAGATCGTGGAGCATCCTGCCTCTCTTGTGGCTTGTGGTGAAGGAACAAAATAATAATGATGTGAATGAAAAAATGAGATATGAAGGAGGGGGGGGGAAGGGGCTTTTTGAAAAATTTGAATTTTTATGTCTCGCAAATATGTACTCCCTGAACCTCTCTGTACTCGCTATGCAAATCATGAAATCATAAGTCATTGCGTCGCATGCCATGAGGTATTGACCACCACTCGAAACTCCATACCAGATGCCCGAATACTCCCAAGCCAGAAGCGCGAGCCTCACGCGCTCGCACCAAGACTCGTCTTGAATCTCCTCCACAGCTCCCCTGCCATCGCATCCCGCCCCTCTCTCGTTCTCTGCACCGCATCCTTATTCTCCTGCGCTCTTCTGAAGAGATACTTCATGCACTCGCCTGTTGTACCCCAAACCAGATACTTGTAGGCTTTCGGCACATCGACACTCTTCTCGGTTCCGGATTTAGCGAGCGCTTGCTTGCCAGCAAGGACCAACTCGCAGCTGACTTCATCAGCCATGCCTTGGAGTTGCGCGTAGACGACATCGGGTGCCTTGTTACCGAGACGGATCTCTTGCGTGCAGAGGGCTTGGACTTTGCGAACGGAGTGGATGTTGTGGCCTGCCAAGACGAGAGCGATATTCGGGAATGGTGCTTGTGTGCTTGCTTTCGAGGAAGGCTGAAGGACCGTGTTGTACGATTTGAGAACCAAAGCTGAAGCAACACCATCGTATGCAGCATCGGTATCGGCCTTGGTATCATGGATCAGATGTCTCGGATCCGATCCTAGATATGCACCTCGCACGAGCTTAACGCCTAAAGTGAAGCCTCCCTTCTGAGCTGCCTCGAGATGGCTAGCGACGACCTCTGGGGTAGCTTTCAGGTATGCCTGGTACGTGCCATATATGACTGCCTCTCCGTTTGCCGTCTTGTTGTACCTCTCCATGTATTTCAAGGTCCAAGCATCGATGCCCGGTTGCAGAGCAGCTTGTTCCGCATCAAACAGCAATTTGACTCCCTTCTCTGCAGCCAGATCACACACGGAATCAATTGCCTCTTTCAGCGCCGGCGAAGGATCCGCTTGTCGTGATAAATCATACAAAGCTTGTGACCCAGCTCCGGTAAACTTGAGCGCAACATAATCCCCTGGTCTCGTCATCCGTACTGTTTCCAACGTGCCATTTGCCCACGGTATAATTTCATTCCTTATACAAGCTTCTGCGGCGTCGTTGTTTCCACACGATGATAATGCGTCTGTTTGTTTCTTGTCGAGCACAACTTCCTTTGCGTATGCGAGGATGACGCCGCTGAATCCTAGATTTCGTAGACCATCGACGGTTTGCTTTACTTCGAGCGCGTTTTCGCCGGCACAGAACTGTTTGTAGAAGGTTCGTTTGAGGAAGAAGCGAAGGAGGGGGTTGGAGTCGGGGGAGAGGAGGGCGGATTGGGAGTGTGCGAGTTTGGCCATGATTGCAAGGGAGGGCCGGAGGAGGAGCTAGGGATGGTTAAATTGTGCCAATCGGAGAGAGAGAAATGGCTTACTGGTGAGGAAGATATCGACATTGTTGCCAATGACCGTAGAATTGAACTTAATGGGAGGATTGATAAGGGTGTTGGTTTGGACATCTTTGGTGGCGGTTTGATTGTGACTGTTTGTGATAAAGGAAATTTGTCTGAAGTTGTATGATTCGAGGCAATGGATGCTTGTCGAGATAATGTCTGGGAAGAAATAGATCTCGTGGAAAGTAGTGAAGCACTCTTGCTCTTCAATGCCTTTGTTATCGCCATGATGGGTGATAGTCCGCAGCTGCCGATAACAAGAAGCTGGGTGAAGTTGATAGAGAAGTGACAAGTGAATTGATTGATAGGTGAATTGTGTGACAGGAAGACTCAAGGGCAGAGGAATTGGTATTTGAAGAATGGAAACTCCGAATTCGGTCCTAAAGATCACTCATACAATACCATACTTATCTGCATATGGAGGGGTATCGCCATGTATCGCGATGATGTCGCTAATCAGCCCGACGGTAGCCGACCTTTGTTAGGTCAGGGGTCGAGACAGGCGGAGAGAGTGGGGTGTGGCGGAATGACGATTGGGTAATTGGGCGCTGTGGTTGGACAATACTGCATCAGAAAGAGCTTGATCCCAGAGAGCTGCGGCGGCATAACAATCATGCTATTTGTGATGTCCCGGCATTCGTACTGATACTCTGACTATCGGCCGTGGCTGTTGCTTCTTTGCGTCTTCCCCCTCGGCGTATGAACTCCACCCATCCCAGCGGTCTACCTCTCGCTGCTCCTATTGCGTCCTGTGCAAGTCCATATGCCAATCCTATAGCCAATGAAGTTTTTGCCGTTCTCGCAGCTGTAGTGATAGGAAATCGGTCTATTACAATTAGCTCAGGTACGAAATGAAGTAGATGAAGGGATAAAAGTGGCAACATACTCCACAGCGAGAACCCTCCAGCAATAGACAAACTTGCAATAACCGTGTTCAAAAAGTCCTTCGTCCCTCTATATCGATCAAACATCTCCTCAATACTGAAGAACCCTGCCGTCCAAAAGCTAACTTTCGCACCCATTTTCAATCCCTCCTTAACCCCTCCCAGCGCCATATTATAATTCTTGCTCTTGTGATATAGGTACCAGCCCGTCGGTGTTGTAGGTAATCTATGCGCATTCTCTGCTCTGAATCGAAAACCTGCCATCTGGCTACCGTGTGACATGCCTAGGACGAGGCCCGAGACGAAGGAGATGGATGTTGCGATGGGCAGACGCATGCCAAAGGGAAAGGAAAAGCGGGAATCGATTCGTAGTTGGCGGATTTGTTCGGCGCGCCATTCTGCTCGCTTTTTGGCTTCTTCTTCTTCTATTGGAGTGGACATTGTAGGATGATGTTGGATGGACGTTGATGATTGCGCGAGGCTGAAGGATTACTTTCTTGTGCCCTGCCTTGTCCCAATTTCGAATCCTTGTACATCACGTGAAGCGTACCTTTTTCGCGATTGCTCTTTGTCTCTGCCTGTGAGGGGCATTCTTCCCCTCCTCACAGCTCGAATGTCAGAACAACAACCTCGAATCACCGCGCAGTGAAGAATTCGACAAAATGGTACGCTTCTCATATCTCTAGTTCTCTATGCAAAGCTAAATAAACACAGACGTCCGCAGAAGAGATCAAATCTACCGCCTACACCCTGCGCTTCAAGCACGGCAAAACCACCATCCTCCTCTTCGTCGAACCTCTCACTCCCTTCCCGGCCATACTTAAAGAGTTACTCGCCACTCTACACGAGCGATACCCAGAAGGTCTCCCATCCAGCAATTCTCCCTTACCCCTCACGATCCCAAAATCCGGAATCGATGTAGTGCTTGGTGTCCCGAAGGATACATATGATTTGGAAAAGGGATGGGATGAGTTGGCGCTTAGTGCTGCGGGACTGAAGGAGTCGCCGAGGAGTCTGGGCATTAAGGATGGTGCGATGCTGGCCTTTGCGTTTGCGGATGAGGAGTGCTGGGCTGAGAAGGGAGAGTTTGATGTGCAGTTCAGCAATGTTGATGAGCTCTACCCGGAAGAGGAGTAAGGGGCATGAGTGCTGGGCATGATTATAGGTGTATGGCGTTGAGGAACTGGCGCACTGGACTGCTTGGGCATCAGGATGGTTTGCTTTTGAATGAATGCGAAGGAGGAAAGAGGTCATTGCATAAAGAGTCCTTGTGATCATGATGGCTGAGGAATCAGTCACAGAGCCGACTTCTACAATGCATCGGCTTTTAAACTTTTCTACAGCACTTTCTTCTCCTCTGCTTGGGCTGAATCCCCTGCTACCTTCCTTCCATCTGGTCCAATCTTCTCCGATTTTCTCACGTACGCAAAAGCGAACGGATACATCGCATCAGCCACAAGAGCAGTAGCCCAAAGAAAAATCGAGAAGGAGTTCATGAAATACTCATGTCCTTCCCTCCAATGATACCACATCCATCCATAATTAGCATGCAGACCTAATAGCGAGCCCAGTGCTCTTGTACCCCTGTTGATTCGTCAGCTCCCTGTTCCTAGCTTCTCTTCTAGTATGAAGAGCAATGCGCAAGGGGAACGACGCAGAAACTTACCAAATGCTATAACTCACACCACCAGTATGTCTCCTAATCGCCAATTGTACCAAACTAGCCACAGACAAGTACACCTGACTCACGACAGCCGTCCCTGTTGAAATCAGAAAATTAGAAACTGCTCCACCATACACCGAGAACACTGCCACTCACAGTACCCCAACTCCGTCGTATCAACCTCCCCCTCCACACCCCTATAAACCTTCCCCATCCTCCCACCACCCACCCTCTCCTCAATCCACCACCTACAAAACGCCCACATCCCGACCGTACACCAACCCGTGAACCCCACAAAGACACACCCAAGCCATTTCATCACCATCGGCCTATCCTTCCACTCTTCCCTCCCGTACTTCAACATGCCGTAGACAAGACCTAGATCAATGACAAGCCAGATCGAGAAGACGCTTTTCTCGAGGAGTGTCTCGGAGACGTAGAGGGAGAAGATCAGTTCCCAGGCTATGTTGAGGGAGAGCGCGGGGAGGGGCATGCCGTAGGTGCGGTCTTGGAGTGAGGAATGGGTGAGAAGGAGGTAGCAGAGGGTCCAGAGGGCGCCGCCGGAGAGGAGGAGGAGGTTGGAGATTGGGAGGTAGTAGGAGGGGATGTGTGGGGGTGGGATGTCGTTGGATCCCATCTTGAGAAAGAATTTTGAGATGGCCCGGAGTTTGGCTTTTGAGGCTGTTCTGGTTGGATAGGTAGGCTTGGGGTGGAAGGGAAATGAATTCAGAGGAGAGAAGTTAGGTTCATCCGATGTTGAATCGCTCTCGCTTCTCGCGTTGCATATTAGTGCTGATTACGCGCGAATCTCTTTCGATAAGAGATAACGTGTTACGTTCTACGTTGCTTCGTCGTTCGCTTCCCGCATTTCATCCTTGTGCTGATTATGTGAGGATTGCTTGGATGTGAGAATTTAGCCAGGGGCACAGTCTCTCCCCAGCGCCTTTGTCAATCGAATATAATCTGACGAACATCCTACTCACCTTAACCTTTCATCCTCATTCATACAAACACTGCCCATAGGAGAATTCCCATTTCAAAACAAGACATGTGAAGAAGCTCGGTAGCGCAATGGCACAAGTCAACAAACTCGCCAAAATCAGGGGCCAAATCCCAGCTCGAGCGGACCTCGGCTCCCCAGATTTCGGCAAAGCTTCCCCCGCAGCGACGACATCCTATGACAAAATCAACATCATGGATGCTCCACGTCCGCCTACGCAGCTCAATGAATACTTATCGCCCGAGTGTATTGTCTGTACGACGAGCTTTATTATCGCCAGCCATATACACAGGGAATCACCAAGCAGCTGAACCTCGACGCGCAAATTCAACATTTACATTCCAGACTGGGACTTGTACCCCGCGATCGGCGAGTAGAACTGGTATATTGAGATCGAACGCCAGATTGGGTCTATCTTCGACAAGACCTATTCGAGAAAAAAGGATAGAAATCATGGCCCCTCCAAGGCCGGACCTCGAGAAGCAATACATGTCCACCAAAGCCGAGAAGAAAGTCGCTGAGCCACGACCGAGCGCGAGGTTTGTCTTCGCTGTTTCCTTGACATGAAGAAATACATATAAGCTAACACAGTTGAACAGCATTCTCCTAATTTCCCCTCAAAATCAAATCCTCCTCCTCCATCGCGTCCGCACATCTTCCTCCTTTCCCAGCGCACACGTCTTCCCTGGTGGCAACCTCTCGTCCAGTGATGGCCATATCCCTGCTCCGGAAGATAAGGATAGACATGTAGATGGAAGGAGTTATAGAATTGGTGCTATAAGAGAATGTTTTGAGGAGAGTGGGATTTTACTTGCTAGGAGGAAAGGAGGAGAGGAGTTGCTGGAAGTGGAGGATGGTGTGAGGGAGAAAGGGAGGAGGGACGTACATGAGGGGAAGATTGGGTTTGAGAAGTGGGTTGAGGGAGTTGGTGGTGTGGTTGATGTTGGTGAGTTAGGACATTTCCTTTTCCACTTTCTTTCACTTTTCTTGCTGGCATTTCGCTATCCTTCTCTTCGAGCAAAATAACGAAGTAATCATCCCTACTAATAATAAACTCAGACTCTCTCCAACCTTTCACACGCTGGATCACGCCTCCAAATCTGCCCAAACGTTTCACAACACAAATGTACATCTACTTCCTGCCGCTTACCCAGAATCCATCCCCAACATCAACTTCAGATAGCATCACCGAGTCCGTAATCCCCGCCCCAACATCCGACGGCGGTCTCGAACACACAGCCGCCCTCTTCGCCCCCTGCTCAACATGGCTCACCCAAGCCCGCGCCAACGAAATAATCCTCTTCCCCCCACAATTCTACCTCATGTACCTTCTCGCACCATTCCTTACTCCACTTTCCTCACCATCTCAATCTCAACTCCAATCTCAGCGCGACGCCGTACTAGAGTTCCTTAAAGGCGATGGAGGAGATGGTAAGGGTATCAAATGGGCGGACAAAGTTATGAGTCCGATAGGACTGCTGATGCGGAAGAGTGATGGGAGGAGTGCCTTGGCGCTGGATAAGCCCGGGCCGGAGTTGAAGGGGAGCGGGAGGGGTGGAGATGAGGGGAGGGTTGTGCTGGTGAGGTTCAGGAAGGAGGGGCCGAGGGATGTGGAGGTTAGGGGGAGGGGGGAGGTTTTGGCTGAAGAGAGGGAGGGAGGGGCGAAGTTATAGAGCATGGGGTGTTGGTGATGAAGTCAACTATGTTGGTCACAGGTCTGTGACAAAATTCTAGATGGGCCTGGAGGTAGACACCTCACAGTTGGTGACAGTATTTTCATGTGAAGTAAACAAAGGTGCCTTCTCTTGAAACCTCGAGCGAGGTCAGTCGACAACATCAAATGAAATACTGTATGAGATGCCGGTAAGAATTCAAGAGTTGCCATTCGAGCTATCAGCGCTACGAGTATTGCTCTAATCCCTTCGATAGGCTTCGTGAACGAAATACATTTGTCAAATAGGCATGTGTTGAGCATGGTCCAACAATTGATGCATATAGAACTTGCTGTGAAAAACAGTTGGTGGCGCTCATCCCTGCCGATCTTCCTCCTTGTATTGGGCGCACATTCAGCACGTGCAATGCATGCGTTGTGAATTCGGTAGATGCAGATCAGGCTGCGACTGAGCAGCCTGGACGACATGACGTCGAAAGTTGACCGCCTTCCTGAACAAATCTTTGAGTAATAAATACCTAGCGAGTTCCGGAGACACTGGCACTTTAGCGATGGAGTCGTGGAGGAAACTTCGACTGCCACGAAGGTCGAAAGGCTCGGCTGCCCCCACACCAGAGCAACCAGATGTGGTAGGTGCCTCATCCTCTAGCTCATCACGTCTGTTACTGACTTCTTCAGCCTGGGGTTGGGCCTGGCCCAGCTTCATCTTCGTCCTTATCGACATTGCCTTCACAGTACGATTCGAAAGCCAGACCTAAAGGTTTAGTCACGTTGAAGCAGTTCTCCGAGGCTGATCGAGAGCATGGATGGAACAGTCTATGGGACGCCAGAGTCGATTACGTTTATACTCATGATTGTCAAAGTCATCGCTGAACAGTATCAGTGTAGTCGCGATACATGGTCTTAATGGACACGCCTTCAATACTTGGACGGCTGATGAGATTATCTGGTTCCGAGACCTGCTTCCCGATCTGGTGCCCGGAGCTTCCCTACGCGTCTCAACGTATGGGTACTCGTCCGAGTTCGTTTCTTCTGGATCCCATGAACAAATGCTTGATTTCGTTCTGGGCCTGCTCAGTGCCCTTGACGGACTTCGAAAGTCGACCGAAACAGAAAACGTCCGAATTTTCTTTATCTGTCACAGTCTTGGAGGGATACTGTTCAAGAAATGTCTTTTGATGGCGAGTGAGCGGACTAACCTGTATGGTTCAATTGTCTCGTCAACATTCGGGGTTGCATTTTTCGGAACGCCACACAGAGGTTCCGGAGGTGCAAGCTTATCCAAGCTGTGCCTGGATGTTGTTCATTCTGTCTTCCCCAAGGTGAGGTCTGATCTCGTTGCGAACCTGAGACGTACTGCTGAAGAACTTGCCGACATTGGCTCTTTGACACCGTCCCTCCTGCAGCCACTGTCGATCGTCTCTGCGTACGAGACCCGGCCGCTGAAGCTTTTTAAGCCAGCTGGGAGGATTGTCGGCAGAGAATCTGCGCTACTTAATCTTCCGAACGAGAAGCCTATTCCAATCGATGCGGACCATCGTGATATCTGTCGCTTCTCAAAGCCAGAAGATCCACGATTCCGACCTGTTATCTTGGCAGTTGCCAATATTATCCAGAAGGCCGTTGGTTCCAAATCCTCGAAGAGCTCTTACCAAGCATGTTTGAACGTATTGTACTTTGACGAGTTTCAGCAGCGACGGCTACTTCTGCCAGACTCGTGTGAAGGAACATTCAACTGGATATGGACACATGATAACTTCGTTGAGTGGTGTCAAGGCGGATCAAAAATGCTCTGGATTCAAGGGAAGCCTGCTAGTGGAAAGTCAACCATGATGAAATTCATACGCCAAGGTCTTGTGCATCGTCCTCATCCTATCAAGAAGCAGCATATCATCGTGGATTTTTTCTACAGCGTGCGCGGTGATAGTGTTGAACAAGAGCATAAATGGATGCTTCGATCTATGATTTGGCAAATATTCTCCCAGATTCCCTCTTTATGGCCAGATTCTATTATCCGGTCATTATATCGTGTTTCAGATATCTCACCAGGCTCAACAATTTCTGAGCATCCGGAAAGAACAGCGAAATGGTTCTCTAGTTGGTTATCGGTTGAGAACTTACAGTACCTGTTACAATTAATAAGTCAGTACGACGAGGCACACTCAGACATCACGATCTACGTACTTGTCGATGCCATGGACGAATCCGAGCTTCTCAATCGGCGACGTATTGCAATGTCTCTACTAGAGCTTACGACACACCAGCCTAAGAACTCTGGCCGGCCCATCATATTCAAGGTTCTTGTTGCAAGTCGCCCCGACCCTACAACCGACGCTATCAGTAATGAATGCATCCGGATGAACTTTGAGTCTCAAACAGACCAGGATATCAGAATTTATATCGAAAAGGAGTTGACCTCACTATCTGAGCAGCTCCCCTCACTTCGACATGATGATTTGTCAATTATACAAGAAACTTTGCAGAGAAAATGCCAAGGCGTTTTTCTCTGGGTAAAACTGGTCATTCTGGAATTGGACCGGAAGTATCACGACGAAGGATGTACCTTGCAAGAGATGGAGGAAATTCTCATGAGCATACCCGCAGATCTAGAATCGTTGTATAATCGGATGTTTTTGAAAATCGAGTCGCAGACATCACGCCAAAGAAGAGAAACTGAATCAATACTTGCCTGGGCTTTCGAAAAGCGTGTAAATCACGATTTGATGAACGACATCATTGCACTAGCGGCTTGTGGTGATTCTGCACTCAGTGTAACGACTGTGACCGGGAATCGACTAGGAGGACATGCAGAGATAGAGAAGAGAGTCCTCAGCCGTTGTATCAACTTCTTGGAATGGACGCAATTCAGAAACGATAGGCCAGTCTGCCGTGGGTTGCTCAATTCTTCTTTATCTTTTCAGTAACATGTATATTGCTTCAGTTGTTTACAATTGCGTCACTTTTGTACAAATCAATCACGTTGATCGTTGCACTGATCATCTACCAGAGTTTATCCATGCCACTGCGCGAGAGTTTGTTACCACACGACTACTCCCAGTCGACAGAAAGCAGCTTGTGGAAGATCAAAAGACGAAGGTTGCCCATTTTGTAGCTACCTTTGATCCGAGCTGGTCCTTCCTCGTCAAATCGTGGCCAAAGTTCCCAGTCGAAGAAATCAAGACTGCCAACCTAAATTCTGCATTGCGTCTTTTCGATGACTTAAAAGTGCCGGTGTTTCGTTCGACGTTGGACGTACTCATGGATACGCACTTCTTCCAGGACGCCACTACTACCACTCATAAGCAAGATCTGGGACCAGCGATAATAGCTGCGAGGATCTATCTTACATTGCTGCTATCATCTGCTGTGCAAGCAGATCACCATACATTCTGTGCTTTACTGGGAGATAGTAGGGCATTCTGGTCACAAACAAACATATGTTTCAGCGCATCATTCAATACGCCAAGGCAACTCCCTATCTCCTTACAGCCAGTAAGCGTGTGGACATGGTTTGGTCGGGATAATCTGAAAGCGCCTTCGACTTTTTTCGATCGTGGGACGTTGTTCTGTGATCTGATCAGCATTTTAGCCATGTTCTGGAGATCGGAAAAGCTTGACTATCTTATCGCTGCTGCCACAAAGGCTGGCTGGTATATGCCGAACCCTCGGCAGCAAACCGACCTGTTCAGGTATTGTTCAGCTGCTAGACAGGGAAATATTACTCTCGCGCGTTTGTACTTTCTCAACTGGAGAATCGGATGGGAGCCGACGGAACCTGGCTACTTTTTCCATCAGTTTTCGAAATCAGGAGTCCGTCCAGAAGATAGCAACATCATCTCGATCGCATTGGACTACAACCAAGTCCCCTTCGCCATCATGATGTTCGAAGAAG
The DNA here is from genome assembly GCA_026120085.1 of Cadophora luteo-olivacea. Classification (NCBI taxonomy): domain Eukaryota; kingdom Fungi; phylum Ascomycota; class Leotiomycetes; order Helotiales; family Ploettnerulaceae; genus Cadophora; species Cadophora luteo-olivacea. The sequence goes on from JALRMC010000008.1 coordinate 13,308, forward strand.
ACTACGTCAACGACATGGAATATGTCGACACACCTGATGCGAAAGGCAGGACGGCTTTAGACAGAGCTTGCGAGCAGAACCTCGTGGATATTGCGAAGGGGATATATCCACGATACGCCCGTCAGGATCTGGACAGAGCTGGGATTGAGAAGTTGAAAGAGAAGGCGAGAGAAAATGGCTTCATGGAGATTTTGCAGATGTTTGAACAAGAAGAAAGTGGACAGGTAGAGGAGATTGAGTGAGGTCAGGCTTTATGCTGGGGGACTGTCGAATGGAGCACTGAATGCTTTTTACGCCATAAAGAACGAGACCACACCAAGAAGTAGCTGGACGATCACACTCTCATCTCTGAGGTTACCGTCACTTCAATAGCTGAAAGTCGTACTACCGGGAAGTTCCTGGATATCATGGGCCCTTCAAAGTTGAGTCTTGCGACTTCTGTAAGGCTGTCTTGTACTGAGGCTCTCGACGCTTCAGAGGCTTGGTCGACATGCTCCTTTGTATGCATTACAACCAGAGCAAACACCCCAGTGAACCCAAGCCCAGCTAGTCTGCCAACTCCACCTCCTCCATCTCTTCTCGCTTTCATCTAGAAATAGTCCATGTAGTGTTCTAGCCGAAGATCATTGCCTCGGAGTTCCTATGACCAAAGGCTACATATAAGTATCCGGTGTCAGATTTATCGCCGGTCTCTTTTTGAATGATACAGTCTGGCGTATTTCGCTGGTCTCACGAACACTTATCTTTTTCTTTATACTCCAACCAGCTTTCACTTGATTCTTAATTCAAAGCCACAATAACTCTACTTAGTATATTCCGTCAAGACAGCTTCAACGAACCTCCTGATCCTTTGCAATGCTCGTTCGATATGTTCCTCCTTATGCATGATATTCAGAGCAAAGAAACCCCTCTTCCCGATGTATATTCCCTCATTCAACATGAAGAAGAAGAATGCTTCCATGAGTCTTGGCTTCAATGGCTCAGCGAAGTGAATGCCCACCATACTCCCAATGCCAGTAGCCCAAATCAAGGGAGGCGATGCGAGGCGACCGCACCTATTTATGTGATCTCTGAGTTTGTCTCCCAAAGCGTTGGTTCGGGCGATTGCTTCCTCGCTGACGAGCTCACACGCAACCGCACCAGCACGCATGCTGAAGGCATTGTTGTTGAAGGTGCCCGAATGTGATATTCCGCCAGCGCCAGAGTCCAAGATATCCATAATCGCAGCTTTACCACCAAACGCACCGAAAGAGAAGCCACCACCGAAGAACTTCCCGATTGTTGTCATGTCGGGAGTAATACCGTGGTAGCCCTGCATACCGCTGTGGTGCAGTCGCGAAGTGACAACTTCATCGAAAATCAGGATTGCGCCGATACGGTCAGCAGCTTCGCGGAGGAATTGTAGAAAGTCTCGGCTAGCTGGGATGACACCTGCCCCTTGAACTGGCTCAATCAATATGGCTGCTAGTGTATCATCGATAACGGCCTGACACTGCTCTATGTTGTTGAATTCGCCCATGACAAAGTCCCATGGCAGTGTGCCAAGATTTGGTGTCTTCCCAAACCCGAGAAACCCCCCATGATAGCCATTCATGAACACCAAGATCTATATATTTATCAGTGAGATCAAGCAAAGTGTGGAGTAATGAACAAAATTCTACCTTGGTCTTCTTCTTGTAAACACAAGCCACTGTCAGCGCCATGGTGTTTGCCTCGGTTCCTGAATTGCAGAACCGAATCTTTTCAATGCTCGGCAATCGTGCTGTAAGCAATGCTGCCAGTTTGCCTTCTTCGCGACTTGGTCCTCCAAGACTGATTCCTCTAGCCATGGTGCTGTCAACGACTTTTGCAATTTCCGGATGGGAATGGCCAAGCATGCCAGCAGAGAACTCGGAAACAAAATCAAGATATTCCCGATTGTCGACAGATGTGACGTAGCATTCTCTTCCAGACTTGAGGACCATTGGAAAAGGATCATAGTGAAGGACGGTGCGTGTGACGGAATTAGGGAGGAAGTTACTTGCTTCTTCCATGACTTTGTGAGAGCAAGGATTGCTAGCAACATACTGCTCGATAAGCTGGACACGAAGATCTTCCGAGATAGACGTCAAGATGTCTTGCGATTTGGTGATCTTGGAAACTTCTCGGTGGGAAGCCTCGACATAGAAGGCCGACAAGCCTTTGGAGCTGATCAACGTGGAAGAAGATCCTTTTGGGAGCCATAGCATATCTCCTTTGTTTGCAGAAAAGGTCTTTCCTGTGGAATTGTCCTTCCATTTAGATTGTCCTAATATTTCTCAGCATAAAGGATCTACACTGAACCGCGCGACGGAAAAGAATGACTCATTACCATGAGTTATGAACTTGACCTCATCAACTTCAGCAACAAAGTGTCTGCTGCCATCTTCCAGATCATCTACGGTCCAGATGCCCGTCACGATTGGCGCTGTCTTCGAATTACTGCATGGAGGTTCTCAGCCAGGGGACCAAGGATGGGACAAGTCAACACCAGGAAGCGTACCTAGAGCTAGCAACATCTGTGAAGCTACCAGAACCGTATCTTAAGACACGAGGAAGAAGATTCAGACCACTTGCCACCGATATTGAGGGTGCTTCAGACATTGTTGTGCTGATGGTGTTCAGCATTAATTTGTCTGAACAGGCAAGACCAGATATATCAAGAATCGTACGATAAAATACCTTTCTAGACTCTGCACTCAATTTGGACATCTGCCCTAGTATCTCCCGACTCCTATGACTTCCTCACGGAAATTCAAGCTCGAAATCTGCTTGAAAAATGCCGACGCAATATCTGTTAGCGAGCCCTCGCTAAAATCCCTGCTCCCGAAAACAGACTGCCGAAGAGGGGCACCATGATCGCTGCCTTCTATGATGTAGCCTCGCGGCGGTTCACGTTTCCCACCGAGAAAAGTTCATAATGGGGACATCGGGAAGGCGAAATAACTGAAGGTCTCTCCGATCGGCAGACATAATTCCACGGGATCCGTGGGCCGCAGGATGAATGCATAGGCTGCTCTCAGGTGACGCTGAGACGCCGATGCGCTGAGAAAACTCCCGACGGAACTTTTTATTATAAGCAATGATCCGTCTCAGATACTTCGCGCCGAACGATTTGTGTAGCTCCATACTCTTCAACCGCGTGGATTTTGACAATCTTCAGATTGGCTATCACAAGTTAGGTCAGGCATCGAAACCTCTGTGTCGCTTGTGAAAGCAATGTTGTCAGTACAGTTGATATTGCTATAGCGACCTAAGCAGCTGGAACACTGACTTTTCCCATAATCTTTGGGAAATTTTCGCCCACCACTAAGTTAATGACAAGATTATTTTCAAGATGGCTCTTCAGAATCGTGCGCTTGTTCTCGCTGAACGTCCAGAAGGCGAAATTATTCCAGACAGGACTTTCCGAAACGAATACACTGACGCTCCTCTTTTTGGAAATCTCAACGATGGCGAGATCATTGTCGAAAATCTATATCTAAGCATCGATCCGGCAATGCGCGCATGGCTCAACGGTAAGTCTTTCCAACGACATGTTCGTCAAGCGAATCGTCTGTGACTGACAACTGCGGGATATCAGACCGACGTTCATACATACCTCCTGTCCAGATCGGCGCTGTGATGCTCGGCCCGACTCTTGCTCGTGTCATATCCTCGAAATCATCACAGATGATGGAAGGCGACCATGTCACCACGATGAGTGGATGGACCACCTTCGCTATCGTGAAGGACTGTGAAGTTGAGAAGGTCTCACATTTGCCTCTCACGGACAATCTCTCCATTCTTGGCCCCACAGGTATCACGGCATTTTTGGGTATGCTTGAGATTGGAAAACCGAAGCCTGGCGAGACTGTCGTTGTTTCGGGAGCAGCTGGTGCTACGGTAGTATTGCAGGGCAGCTGGCGAAACTGCAAGGTGCTCGGGTTATTGGTATCGCTGGCTCTGATGAGAAGTGCCGTTGGTTGGTGGAAGAGTTTGGTTTTGATATTGCGTTGAATTACAAGGACCCTGATTTCGAAGCTCGGTTTGTGGAAGCAGTCCCAGATCATATCAACGTCTATTACGACAACGTCGGTGGGACGATCTTGGATTTGTGTATGGTGCATGCAAAGGAGCATGCCAGGTTTGTAATGTGTGGCGGCGTGAGTCAGTACAATGTCCCCGACGAAATTGGTTTGAAAGTGAGACGTTCCCGATATCAAGACAGCGAGCTATATTTGTGCTGACATGCCATTTAGAATTACAGCTACATAGTGCGAATGCGTATCTGAATGCAAGGGTTCATTGTCTTCGACTACGTGGATCGTTGGGCGGAGGCAAGGGCGGCATTGGTAGATTTACTGAAGCAGAAGAAGATTCGTACGAAGAAACTATCCTGGCTGGAGGTCTAGATGTAGCCCAGCAGGCGCTTAGAGATCTGTACAAGGGTGTTAATACAGGCAAGCTCATTGTTCAGATATAGAAAATTTGAGTACGAGCGGTATGCGAGGCCAATTTGTACCCAAAGCTATATTGATAAATGTGAAATCTCCATTGATGCAATAAGGTTTGTTTGCTAGACTTCGGGAGCAGGATTTGATGAATGTGTTCAAGACATGACATCGGCTTCTCTTGCACTTAAGGGCACTTCGAAATCGGTACCAGATGCTAGGGGTTGGCGGGGGAAATTCAGGGAGAGTAGGATATCTCCAGGCAGTTCCATCATGCCTGCCTTTGTGTAATTTGAATATCGGAAACTTGGTGGGACATATTGAGAACGAAGCGGAGGAAAATGACATTTGCGGCTTCAATTTGTAAAACTGCACATTGGCCAAGAGCTTCTCTTGTTTTCGCGGAATTGAAGCAGATGTTATGTGTAGATGTGATATTTTGGACTTGTTTATTACTTGTACTTCTGTGAGAAAAGTGCACTTCCTGAAACTGTGAGCTCAACGTCGTTCGCCTTGCGACCTGCATCTATCCAAAATGGGGTGCCACAACCATCTTAGTGTACCTTGCCCTCTTCGTTCGCACTACGCTGAGCACTCCCATTATCCGCCTTGGAAGAAACTGCAGTGATCACCATAGTATTAGCGTCATGAAAATCGCCTCCAAAATTCTGCAGTTCTATATGTCTGAAGTTCTTTCGCACGGTTGGCCACAACGCGGCCGCCAGTCCGACAACACCAAGCAAGATAACCCAGCTGTAGTTGAACGTGTCGGACGTCCAGTCCGGAGACGATGGGAAGCACTCCATAATAATGAAGTAGCAGATGGTCAATAATGCCCAAACATGGACTGGGATGCTAAGACGGCCGTAGTTCAGAGGGCCTGGGACAAAGCGCTGGTGACAAGTGATGCGTAGGAAGATAGGAATGGCAAATGTGAGGAGGTACGCAATGACGGCCAGCGAGAAGATAATGGTGCGTGCCATGGCAGATAGTGCAAAAAGAAGAATCAGGATCGAGCCGGAGACGAGCAATCCAATCGCGGCCAGCGGCATGTTCGATGACTGGTGGATGTGGGAGAATAGATGAGGGAATGAAAGACCACCGTCTCGGGCGAAAGCAGCGACTTGACTGGCTGATGTGAGGAGCAGAGATGGTCCACCCATGTTTCCGGTCAATAAAAGCACCATGAGAAAGCCGCAGCCGACGTTTTTACCCCAGTGCTCGATGACCAGAGTATACATAGGGAAGCCACTACACGCCATCAGTGAATTGCCCATCGGCCTCGAGGGTTACTTACCTTGGATCGGCAGCCGCAACTAGGACATCTGGAATGCAGAATGCAGTTACTAGACAGACAACTACTCCTCCGAAGGCGATGGCAATATACGAGGTTATAATAGCGCGTGGTGCAGTTCGTGACGCATTTTGCGTTTCTTCGGCAATGAAAGCGGGTGCCTGCCATCCAGTGATGACCCAGACTGCACAGAAGAACGACATGGGCACCGCGATGGAATTATCGTACAGTGAACTGTTGGTGTAGTCGCCAAACACCTGGCTCGCTGTGGCAAATGGGAGGTCCTGCTTCGCATGTGTAATTGGAATAGCGATTACGTAGATGAAGTTCGTAAGAACCATCACAGCAGCTAAAATGGAGATTAGAAATGGTTCCTACTATGCGGGTTCGATTTACTTACTCGTAATGAAGAACACCCATTGAAAATTCTCCATGGGAAGCGTATTTATCAGACCCCAAAAGAGCACCATACCCATGGCTATGCCCATTATCATGGGATTTGTTGGAACCCATTCTGGTCTTAAAATGGAGATCACGTATGCAATCGAGCTGGCGGAGGCATACGCGAAGCTGGCTAAACTGGTCAACAGAGACATGCAGTTTGTCCAGCCTACGATGAACGAGAGAGGTCGGGACATGGACTTTGGTGCCAGAGCAGCTGTCCACCAGTAGAATGCTCCATTGACTGGCATGGAAGAGCACAGCTCAGCAATTGCTAGAGGCTGTGAGATGCACAAAATCGCCGGAATAATCCAGCCCCTATTCATTCCGTCAGCTTCCAGGCAATACATGAAGGACCATTAATACAATAGTGTGACATCTTCCAAAGAATATCGAGGGCAGATAGGACATACCATGAAAGTCCCCAATGTCCTCCGTAGATTATTTGATAGTAGACTGCAACAAAAACCCCGATTGGTCTGGATGCTCAGTGTCAGCGAAAGGTACTCTGTGCGAACATAGGTCTGGTCAGCTGGTTCGGTACTCACGAGGCCACGGAGATCACTGAACAAACACTTCCCAAGGTTCCAAAGACCCGCCTGTAGACCGGAACATATCCTAGGTTCTGGACCTCCAGGTCGGCTGAGACAAGGTCGTCATTTCCTGAGAGTGAACGGGGTGTTGATTGATGCATTAGTCGAATCCGGGGTGTGTGGATAATTTCAGGACTTCTTCGCTCCATGAACGAGCAGAGAATAATGGAGTTGACCTTCGACAAATAGTGAGATGCGATGAGATAAGTCGATGGTAGACAGAGCTAATGGTCGTGGGGAAGGTGGAGTACTGTTGATGACCCAACTTACATCAAGCTGAGGCCAAGGTATGGAAATCCATGCAGCACGACCGGCTTGATATATGCAGGAACCACACATGAGGGGTTGATGGAGTATTCAGCTGTCGTCAAAATTACATGACTAGTTGCGGAAGTAGTGGAGTTGACCAGATTGTGGAAATCGCCTATCTGTTTAATGCCGTCGGGATTTTCTCGCCCCTAAAGATGAGCTGACAATGGACCCCGCAGTAAATGCCGACGGGCTGGGCTGGGATGGATTGAGCAGAAGCGGGAAACTAAGCCGCAGGAATGTTTGCGACGAAACCTCGAACTGGTCTGGGAAAACCCCCGCGGAGGATTTTTAACTTTGATATGCTGTTGTGACCGACTGTTGGCACCATCGTGGATTGAATCTAGCAGCATCAGGGAAGGCTAAGCATGTTCTTGTCAACTCAACTGAATAAAGCTATGCATCGTCCCTTTCAGTATGATGTGCACTAAGATCCAACTTCACGTCGAATACACACACCATGTCCACAACACTGAAGACCCTTGTTGCGCCGAACGGCAGACGAATCGAATTGAACACTGGGTTATTCATAAACAATGAGTTTGTGCCTGGAGCTGCCACAAAAATCACAACCATCAACCCTTTCGATGAATCCGTCATCTGCACCGTCGAAGCAGCATCTGCTGGGAATGTCGAGGAAGCTGTGAAGGCAGCCAGATCTGCATTCAAGACCTGGAGAACTGAACCACCAACCTCCCGAGCTGCCATGATAAACAAGCTAGCCGATGTGATCGAGGGGGACCGAGAGATACTTGCAACTTTGGAAGCTTGGGACAATGGAAAGCCGTACCAGTCCGCACTGACTGAGGATCTCGAGGAAGTAGTCGGCATTCTTCGCTACTACGCAGGTTGGGCAGATAAGATCAATGGCCAGACCATGACGAACGTAGGCCCGGATGGATATAAGTTCGGCTACACTGTTCGCGAACCAATTGGTGTCTGTGGCCAAATAATTCCTTGGAATTACCCTCTCGGTGGGTGCAGCGCTCCGTTGCTAGGCAAATATTCTCTCTAACCATGGTGCTAGGCATGGCCTCTTGGAAGCTGGGTCCGGCTTTGGCATGTGGTAATACTGTCGTGCTGAAACCTGCAGAACAGACTCCGTTGTCTATTCTGCATGTGGCGGGTCTGATCGTCAAGGCTGGTTTCCCTCCTGGAGTTGTCAACATCGTAAACGGTCTGGGACCAGTGGCAGGAGCAGCACTAGCGAGCAGTCTGAATGTCGATAAAATTGCCTTTACCGGGAGCACCTCGACCGGCAGAATAATCATGCAGCTTGCCAGCTCTAACCTGAAGAGCATCTCTCTGGAAACAGGAGGCAAATCTCCCCTGATCGTCTTCCCAGACGCCGACATGGACCAAGCAAGCAAGTGGGCAAACTTCGGTCTGATGAGCAACCAAGGGCAAATTTGCACAGCAACATCAAGAATACTTGTCCACCGCAGTGTTCTTGACAAGTTCCTGTCTCTGATGATGGCGTCAATTAAAGAGAGCAATATCATTGGAGATCCTTTCAGCGACGCGACTTTCCAAGGACCTCAGATTTCTGAGGCCCAATACACGCGAGTACTCGGTTTCATATCCAGAGCGCAAGAACAAGGTGCCTGTCTAGCTCTGGGCGGCAAACCAGCTGTCGTGGGTAAAAGCGGAAAAGGCTACTTCATCGAGCCTACGATCTTCACGAACGTATCCGAAGACATGGAGTTGTTCCAAGACGAGGTTTTTGGACCCGTTGCAGCAGTTACAGCCTTTGACACTGAGGAAGAAGCGCTTCAGCTGGCAAATCTCTCACAGTACGGTTTGGGCGCAGCCATATTCACCCAAGACATTACCAGGGCAATTCGGGTGGCTTCGATGGTGGAATCTGGGCAAGTATGGATCAACAGTAGTAACGACAGCGATGTTCATTTGCCTTTTGGAGGCGTGAAGCAGAGCGGAATTGGCAGGGAGCTTGGCGAGGCGGGGTTAAGCGCGTATTGCCAGACCAAGGCTGTCCACATCAATATGTCGATGCGATTGTGATGATAGCAGTGGCTTTCTGCCTGGAGAGTTCGTGTCCTTAGAATAGAGGAATTGTTAGCTCTAGCTCGTTACACACTTGCTCGATGCTTAGATAGGCAACAGAATGCAAAGAGCCCTGTGCCCATAATTTCCGGAGGACGCGTGATAATTGCTTTGGGTGCTCCATATAATAAAGGAGACTAATATCGTCCAATCTTTGTATGATGTCCGCCTGACTTTTTTCGGGTCCGTGAATGAATTCGCCAGAGATTATTGCTATTGGCCATAACATTGCGTTGCCAATGGACAGATTGTGTAAACGTCCCATTTCCACGAGTGCACCAACATCGGCGAGGATTTCGGTAGCGAAGCTTGCAGCCTTCTCTGAACGATCTGCCCGCACCGGTTCCAGCAAATTCGAGTGAAATCCTTGTCCTCTCCAAAGAAACAGCAAGCAAGCTTTCCGGAAAGTTTGCCAGGCGGTGCGCAAAGCGAGCAGTTGAAAAAATGACATACTGTCGGGTAGAGCAGGGGCAGTCCATTCTGTCAATGCGGCCTCGATATCCTCGCTTGAGACATAATTATTCGTGTTATTGACTGGTGGAAGCAAAAGGAGTTAGTACAATTGATCGGCATCAATAGCAAAATGGCTACTCACTGAGCTGAGACGCGGTGGCAGAGTCATATAGCTTTTTCTGCAAGTAGCGATGGAAGTTATCCTCAGCAAGTTCCGATACACGAGCGATGATATCTAGGAGCGACTCTGGGTAGCCAGTAGTAACTTCGAGAGCTGTCAGGGTGCCCACGGGGCGGTCGTTGATACGTGGACTCATCCAAGATAGCCATGCCTTCTGAGAGAGGCGGCCACGGCCGAGCGCGAGAGCAGAGAGGTCTTGAAAGCAACTCAGTCCAACCAAAAACCTGCCGAGTGGTGTTTGAACCAGGCTGAATTGTTCCACGGATCGCACAAGACCTACCATGCCACGAGTGTGTTGAGCCCAGGTGCCGTCGCACTGGTGCAATGTGAAGATACATAGGAGCAATGAGAGAGATAGTAGCCGATGTATCTGTCCCGGATCCCCTTCCTTATCCATTTGAGAGAGTCTCAGCTCAGAATGTAGCTGACTGAGCGCCACCTGGTGGTGTTGCAAGTCTTGAGGAGACCGTTCCGACGCTCGCATTGAGATGGCCAACAAGCCATGAAGAACCGATGGGTCTCGGGACCCCAAAGGAATGAGCATGTCAAGGAGGGGTGGCATCCCTGCTTCATTGATAGCTGTGAGTGCCATCCTACAGCGCCGGACCACTTATGTATACCGTAAGTCAATGGTCACGGAGGGCACGATGAAGGTGCAAATGCAAATGGAGGCTGCCCCTGGACTCACAGCGCCGTAGATTCTGAGCATCTGTTGCCGATAAGCTCAGGCCTACCGACCACAATGATGGGACAAGTGCTTGCCGTGTGGAGTTTGCCTCTGGGCCCATATTCGTGAAACTGGCGTCCGGCCAGCGTCTAAATCAGGAAGACGAAGGTGGTGCACAGAGATTGTATGACAATGACAGATGAAGAGAAACGAGGTTAGGGAGAAGAGAAGCTGGTTCTGCTGAAGAAACGAGCTCGGAGCCCGCTACAGGCGGCTTAGCGAGGCGCTGTCATTCATTTTACATGCCTATCAACCAACAAGTTGGCGGCATCACTTAACAAGAAGTACATGATGGCTGCGAATTGACCTTCAATTTTCGAACGAAATCAATAGTAATCGGCATAGGCTGAGCAGTTTAGACTGTCTTTCATCCTACATGTTCCTCTTGTAGGATAGATTCAAAGACTCTCCTCCTGGCTTATTCATGATATTGCGATAAGCAGTAGGAAGATTGCGACCAGGGTACTGTACTGTGCCGGGCTGCCAGACTGCAAAATGCTATCGTGAACGCCAGCTGACGGAGAGCTATACTAGCTTTTGACTCAAGTCTCAGGAGAGTGGCTACTATCCCCGAGTCAGTCAAGTATTTTGAATAATTTATGACAGTGAACATCATCGATTACGATATTGCACGTGTTATTTCTTTGGAACTGGCCGTTCGTCAAGACAAGGAATAATTAGGGGTTATGCTCCCTGTAGTACTCCGTAGCAAGTGGACGTTCAACTACTGTAGCCCGTCCCTTCCCTGACTCAAGCTTCGGCCCTTGAGCCCCTCTCCATGACCTTTCTCAGAAAGAATCCATAAAGCAGAGCCACCCAAGCTGGCTTATGCGACCTCCCAAGTTCAATCAACTATCAGCTCACTTGTAATCTTGAGTCTGTGAGATTCCCCTGCTCCTCGTCGTCTGTCAGTATCTCCCTTCAGCTTTCCACCACCCCACCTCAGCTCAAACGGCAATGAGTAAAAGTCAGCGCGCCTGTGACAGGTGCTGTTCGCTGGTAAGTCGAGAGCGTCCCCTAGCTTTTCAACAGCACTTTGGTAGTTTTACGGCCTTCTCTGACAGGATTTGGAATGAAGAAAACACAATGCAACGGCAAGGTCCCTTGCGGGCGATGCAAGAGACTGGACATGGCCTGTACCAATGTCCGGCCATTCCGAGCCCGAGGGCGTCCAAAGAAGCACACGACGACTGCTTCACAGGAGCAATATTCTCATCCAACCCCGACATCCACAAATACCCCTGACCGAGAACCTTCGTCTATTGCGAGCGAGAACTCTGCCGTCTTGACGTCTCAAGCAGAACTTTCGACCGAGCAGAGAAGTCCAGTCCTTACAGGGACGATCAGAAGTTTGTACCCTAATCTTCACGACGAGAGCTCTGGTTCCCCTGAAGACGGAGAGTTCCAAGCACAGAATGACAGTGACGGTGGTCTCAACACTGCCTTCGACGAGGATGATTCAGAGCCCCTCCCAACCACGACATTTAGCGAGTCAGGCCCTTTTAGCAGCTATCATGAAGATGGGTGGTGGCCAGATGAACTTTCCGAACTAGGATTTGATCGACATGTTGCGTCAGCAATTCTTGAACATATCTTGAGTAAGATTCCCAGCTGGGGTTTCTTGAGTGTGGTAGACCACCCGGAACTCAGAAGACATCTGGTCATTTATGATCCATCTAACTGGGGAACCGACGAGACTCAGCATCCATCAGAGTTACTCTGCGTTGTATTGGCCATCGGGATCGAGCTAGATCCAGCAAGTCTTCCATCTCATCTTGCGCAGTCCAAAGATTTGTTAGTCGATATCCTTCGTATCAACTTCCTAAAGTACATACCAGCACTGACATGGAAATCAAACGATTTGACTTTCCCACAATGCGCTGCACTGGCTCTTGCTAGCTATACGTGGGCAATGAAGGATGATCTTCGAGAAGTTGCTGGGAGGTGGAATGACTTAGCCCAGCTCATACACGATGGACTAAGGCAGAAGCTAGGAGGTTGTCCATCGTCGGATGGCATGAGAAGGTTTGGATGCCAAAATGTGCCAGGTGTACACAGTCTCTGACATTATCATCTTCAGCATTGGCCATCTCATCGATTTTCAGAAGTCGTGAGTTTGTCCCGAACAAAAAAGTCATGATCATTGACAAAGCTAAATTCCGATTTTCCTTGATAGAGTTCTTGGCTTGTTACATGTCTCACGAGTAGTTCACGTACAGAATTGCAATTCTACCGACACCAGAGAAGCAAGGTTTTTCCTGCGGCCTGGGCCATTGGCCTCAGATTTGGCCGTTGCTTCATCAGAGAGAGTGGACGAATACATCACTTTATTTGATCCCTTACAGAGGTAGTTCCATGAATGCTTCTATGGTTTATGGGGTATTCAACTACTAATGGTTGTAGCATGCTTGCTCAAGTCTCCTTCGGTTGCCAACCAACAAATGGCATGTCTTCTGTCCGCAATAACTTGGAACTGTATTATCTGCGTTACCCACGCCATCTTCTTGAATTTAGCTCTCTCCAATACGGCTATCAGGCTGAGTCGATGGTTTGGTTCCACGGCATCTTTATTCTCACATGTAAGTTTCCGACCAAAACTTCAAAATAACGAAGTCCCATTCTAAAGATCAACAGATTTGCGTCAAGACCTGGTGGACATACTTCTCGACGAAGGCCTTCCAGGTGAAGAAGGATTTTACTCGGGACTCGATCATGCACTTTTACTGGGAGAAGTGCTACCTCGTCTCCTAGCTTTAGAGCCCGAAGCTTTGAGCCTCTCAGCAGCTACAGTATATTTGGTTTTGCTTTCGGCTGCTGTCGTCTCAGTTGCTCTATTGCAGTTTCACAGTCAAATTGGCTCCGAGGACTCTACCATGATAATGCCGGAGGCACCCAGTACGTTGCTCGCATGTGCTACTGCACATAAAAACATCCTCCAAGCCGTATCTGCACATAAGGCCCGGTATCCTGTCGAACTCACACAATCAGTCTGCTCCATTATCTCACACTTGTCTACCGATGCCTTCATGGTGGACCTGGAAAATGCGCTCGACGAGATAACCCGCTATCGATGGTGCGATGGGGGCATGGGTATCATTAGACAAGAACACGGCTCGGACAACGGACTAATCCAAATTTGGTCTTCTCGGCTCCAAGAATTTGTTTTGTGTCCAAAGAGATTGCCATCGACCGATGGTGTGGTATTTGGGATGGAAAGGAGAGACGCAATCAAGTCACTCTGTTCGCCCATGGCTCGGATCTGTCGTCCTGGTAGCTTTGATCTCAGTATACAATTCTGAGTTGAATATGAACAAAGATTCAAAAATTACCGGGATTATGGAGGTCGCTATGTCGATAACAAGTTTACGAAAGATATCTGGAGTCCTCGAGTACCAGGCCTCAGACGTCGAGGACTTCATTCTTCCCTCCCAGGCAATTAGCACACAGAATTTCGGGGCATATTAGACGACAGATCATGCTGCAGCGTTCTCAACACGAACAGGGCACCGTACTTCCCATTTGGAGTCTAGACCTGTAGCCAAGTCAGCGCAGCGCCCTTACCCGTTGGCATGTGTCTTGTGGCGATTCAAGACGATTAATTGCCGACGGAGAATTACCACTGCGTTTATGCCCCCCCTTGTAGGGCAGACAGCCCGGCATGGGAAAAGTTTAAGGCAGACGCAATGAGGAGAGAAGAACTTTGGTGGCTGCGATGCAAGATCGATCCAAAAGCAAGGCTGCAGTCGAAGTTCGTTGCTCTCCGCCCAGCTGCAACACTTCAAGGTCCACGACGATCCATTCAAGATGACGCTGAACAGCGACGCCTCTAGCCCAAGTGTCGTCAAGGAGAGTCAAGCTCACTGGGAAGTAGTTGTAGCAAGAGAAAGAGCTCAGCGAAACCAAGCACTTGAAGTTGCTACCTACTTATCGATCGGGAAAAAGACTCCGACATTACCATCCCCATCCATCACCAATGTCCGTAGTTGGCCCATCGAGAGCGGCGAACTGAACGATCGGCAAGTTGTCATCACCGAGTCTATTCCAAGCGAAATACTTCGCAAGCTTTCTACTTCGCAATGGACCGCAGAGGAGGTATTGCTGGCTTTTGCGGCTCGGGCAGTCGTTGCCCAGCATCTGACGAATCCACTGAGCGACATCTTCCTTGAAGAAGGACTTCTCAGGGCACGGGAATTGGACACAGTCATGAGCAGAACCGGCATACCAGTGGGACCACTACACGGATTGCCAATCAGTCTGAAGGATGTGATGAACCTCAAAGGCCATGCGACAACCTTGGGATTCGTGGCTCGTGCTGATCAAATGCTCGAGGATTCTGATGACCTAGTCAAGAAGCTGGCGAGTGCCGGCGCAGTATTTTATTGCAAGACAAATGTCCCCCAGACACTCATGTCTGGCGAATGTGTCAACTTTCTCTACGGCCGTACTGCCACGCCGGACAATTTGAGACTCTCTGCTGGAGGATCAAGTGGTGGTGAAGGTTCCTTGGTCAGTCTTGGAGGCAGTGCCATTGGTATCGGAACCGATATTGGAGGTTCGATTCGCACACCAGCAAATTTCAATGGCGTTTACGGACTCTGCCCATCTCAAGGACGTCTTCCCATACATTCTGCAAAGTACACCACCCCGACGTATTTGATCAGCGGTGTCGCGGGACCGATCGCTCGATCTATCGATGGTCTGGAAGTATACACCAAGGCAGTTCTGTCTCTTCAGCCATGGCTTTGGGATTTTTCTTGCAACAACATGCCCTGGAACCAGTCCGTCTACAATGAAACGAGAGCAGAGGGGGCTGCTCGCAAGCTGTCCTTTGGATTCATAGCAAATGATGGTATCGTACGCCCTCATCCACCAATCGAGCGTGGCATGGCCGAAGTCAAAGAAGCTCTGCGGCGTCAAGGATTCGAGACCTTGGATATCGATTTCTTCTCTGGAACGGAGCACCTCGAGGAGATAGCCCTCAAGACATACGGTTGCACCGGGGGCAAGGCAACACGCGAGCTACTTGCTCGGTTAGACGAACCGCTCATCAAAGAGGTTGTTCTGTCGCCGCCAGAAGACGCTCTTACTGCAAGTGAGTTGCTAGATGTTGGCAAAGAGATCTACTGTCTGCGACAACATTTTCTGGAGAAATGGTTCGATACTCGGCATCTAACAGCGAGTGGGCGGCCTGTCGATGTCTTCATACTACCCTCGGGGGGTCATGTTGCGCCCCCACACGGAACAATGGAGTACTTGCTTTACGAGGCAATCTCAAATGTATTGGACTGGACTTGTGCCACAATCCCAGTCGGTCGAGTAGACCCTGTACTAGATCCAAAGCCAGCTGCCGACTTTCCATTTGTTCCAATGTCAGAACACGACCGTCGGAATTGGGATAGATGTAAGTGTTAATCCCAGGAACCATCCCCAATGAATTTGAATTTAGATGCTGATAACGTGGCATCAGATACACCAGAGTCATACAAAGATGGTGCTATTTGTTTGCAGGTTTTGGGGCAAAGGCAGACAGAGGAAAAGGTGCTGGCTTGCATGAGAGTAATCGACGGAGCACTTGGACGTTCTGAAGGGCACATGGTATGAACGGGACATTCTCAAGGATTAATCAAATCATCTGGGTCAAAACCTCCTGAATCTTGAAACGGAACATTCGCGGCTTCTGCTGAGGCAACGTGTGACTGCCGTGTGGTTTTATGGTACAAAGTTGAGCGATTCAAGCTGTGAAGCCTCTAAAACACCGAAGCGAAGCCTGACGAGGGCGCTGAAGTCAAGCGAGCCATTCGATGAAAGGCCTGAACCAGAGGTGCTGTAGCGTCATTTTACCAGAGGACACCCTGTAAAAGGTAGCTGTAGCCTCGGCTTTCCGGTCTGCAAATAAACACAGTTCGAGGCGACCTAGAATTGAAGGTGATAATCTTCAAGGACTGACATGTACTCGTCACTCTAAATATGATAATTTTGCCATTTAGTAGCTAGAACGCTTTCCTCTACCCATCATGCAAAAAGGCCTTCGGAAACCACTCTGGGGCAGACCAAGCTGCCCTCCCATTCTTACCCTCCAAATAATAAAGCATCTTATCCACCAGAACCGTCGCACAAGCAAAACACCTTCCCATGCCCTCTCCATTATGTCCTACAGACATGAACTCTCCCGGACTGTCCCTAGAGGGATTCCCTACAAAACTACTTCCATCGATCGTGAACCCCTGAATTCCAGACCAGCAATTCTTAACATCACGGCTCCAATCCACATTGTTGAAAGTACTGGGAAAGTTCGTCTCAAGCCATCTGCTCATAAACGAACGAGATTCATGGGTTTCAGCAAGAGTCTTGCTATCGTCGTAGTTGAGCAACTTCTCTATTCCGGACCAACCGTAGATGAAAGGTCCGTTATCAGGCCGCTGAATGATCCAGTGCCATACTTGGTCGTAGCCAAAGCTTTGCTTCAGGAGATTTTGCGCGGAATCTGCGTGGTTAGGCTGGACGGCGATGACTTCGCATTTGCAGCCGAAGACACCTTGCCTGCCGGCTAGAGATGGAAGGAGATGACTGGCATATGCGTTGGTAGCGTGCACCACAGCTCGAGTGCGGATAACGCCCTTTTCTGTGGTGACTTCATAAGTCAGTCCACCTGTAGGCGAATCGGCTTTCGCTGCAACTTTCGACACTGATTTGACGGGATTATAAGGGTGGATCGTGAAGTCTGATATCTGAGTCTTGACGTGGCGAAGAAGGGCGGCGATAAACTTCCGAGGATACATCGAGCCTGCTTTCTTTAAGTATGCAGCACCATATTTGGCGATCTCGGGCGTGACAGGACATTTCTAGGGGGGGCAATAGAACCACAATCAGTCGTCTGAGAGGAGGGGTGACAATAACGAGCGGCATCTAGCTTACCTCAAGAACCTGCTCAGAACTCAGAAGACTACACTCTAGAACCATACCATGGTTCCTTGCAAATTCCATGTCCTTCTCAAATCCTTCTCGTTCCTCAGCCGACCCAAAAATCGCAAGTCCGCCGTCAAGCCTCAAATCTATCTCATCTGCCACACCAAGATCATCGACAGCCTCAAGCATCATATCCCGATTTCGCAGAATCATTCGACGTATTCTGATTGCATCTTCGACACCAAACTTGTCCGCAACATGTCGGATATCAAAACCTTCAGCCCTAGCAATATGCCCACCGTTGCGTCCAGTGGCGCCAGAACATATGCCTCTCGCCTCCACCATTGCAACGCGGAGATGAGGTTGCTGTTGGGCCAGACGGTAAGCAACTGCTGCACCTGTAATACCAGATCCGATGATTACAACATCGACTTCATCTGGGAGCTTGGCGGCTCGAACTTCTGCTTCTCCCGGGACATCGAAGTTCTTCATCCAGTAACTGTCACCGTCGGGGAAGTCCGATGGCAGAGGAGCGGTATGTCCATCGAGTCCAGGGAAGTCCGGAGACTTCATCTGAGTGACGAATGGTTCCATGTCGAGGTAAGTAGTCATTATTGCGGTTTACTGATAGATTTCTAGAAGTGAAGGAAATCTTGAACTGGGTGTCCAAGAATGGGTAGCCGAGCCTGTGAGCTTGGTGTTTATCTGCTTATCGAGACCAACTTCGGGCTCTGTTATTAAATCTTGTTCGCCGTAGGATATCGAACCATGTTATGAAATAAACGCTTCGATGACATGTCAAATGGAAGCATATGGCATCGTCTTTGGCTCGTAGCCAAACAGCGTTCATGCCGATAGGGGGATGTGAGACGCTAAGCGAAGCAGGGCTATGTTGTGTTTTGGCGCTGTTCTGATGTGGGTCGAGTGAGAAAATGGCCGACGGGAATTTTATCATTTGTCAAGTCTTCTTTGCAAGGATACTTCCAATTGGCCTCTGGCGATCGAGCAGCAGCACGAAATATCAAGACGCGAAAATTGATGATGTTCGAATTAGTCTTACCTGCACTGATATCAAACCTGTCTTGCCTATGCATCACTTCTACAAACTTTGATCCAGAAGTCCATCATCTTTGCCAAGGATTCCCGTCAGGCTGACTTCACCCCCACCTTGCAACTCATGATGAAGTCGAAGTACCCTTCCGCAGCTCTGCCTGCAGGAAATCCGACAGAATCATATTGGTTGAGCCAACCGCATGAAACTCTCGAGAACTTCAGCGCGTTAGTTACTTTTGCTGATTCGATGTTTCCAAGAACTGGGCTGACAATGTTCCAAGCGGGGACCGACTCCCATCTTCCTCGCAGATTGTCATTATTGGATCAGGAATTACTGGTGCTTTGATAGCGCATGAGATTCAATCGCGAGAGCCAGAAGCGAGCATTGTCATGCTTGAGGCGCGGAATGTGTGTAATGGAGCAACAGGACGAAATGGTAAATGTTGCAATGACCAGCGTCATTTCTTACATTGCCTCATGCGCTAATATCTGCAGGCGGCCACATCAAACCAGACTGCTACAAGAGCTTTTCGAGCCGGCAGAAAAAGTACGGATCTGAAATAGCGAAGAAGCTGTGCCGCTTCGAAGTGGAAAATATGAACGATTGTGTCAAGTTCATACATGACCAAAGATGGGCGGAAGGTATTGATCTTGTTGAGACCCGATCTGTCGACTTCTTCATGACGGAGGCAAGCTGGGAAGAGGCAAAAGAAAGTCTGAAGGAGTATGCTGACGCTGGCGGTAACCTTGGAAGTATTAAAGCTCACGAAAGAGACAACACCGAGGAGGTAAGTGGTAGCCATATCCGTTCGATTGTGAGTACGGAGCTAGCTGGAGAGCTTACCACAACCAGTCATTTCGAATGGAGCACGCTTTTGGAGCTGTGTCTTATCCGGCATGCAGTCTCTGGCCACGCAAGCTCGTGCTTGAACTTCTCGAGGAGGCTCTCTCTCATGCTCTGCAGCTTTTCACGCACACTCCAGCCCTGGATATCACCGATTCCCGAGACAGTGACTTTCCGTGGCTCATTCATACCTCAAAAGGGGACATTCGCTGTAATCGTATCTACCACGCAACAAATGGCTATGTATCTCATCTTCTACCTCAATTCGCTGGCAAGATCGTCCCTCTCAAAGGCCATGTTGCTGCCATTCAACCCAGTCCAGCTTTCGACTCCTGCCCAATGGATCACACGAGTGGTATCCAATGGGGCATGGACTTCGATTACATGATACAACGACCAACAGACGGAAAGCCTCTCATCTACGGTGGTCAGGACCTTGCCCACCCCAAATCTCTGGTCGGACCTGTGGGTGACTCCGATGATTCTGTGTATACACCAGAAATTCAAAGGGCTCTCGCGGAATTTCCATCCAAATACATGCGTGGATGGGGTACCGAAACCGACGTGCGGTACTCGTGGACGGGCATCATGGGCTACACAGCCGACGAGTTACCTTTCGTTGGTGCTGTCCCTGATCGCCCTGGCCAGTTTGTAGCGGCGGGCTTCTCTGGACATGGTATGCTCCCAATTCTCACCATCTTTGTCCAGAAAATTGACTGATGATGCTAGGTATGGCGCGAGTATTTTTGACTGTCAAAGCATTGATGCAAATTGCTTACAATGAGACAATTGATACTCGGGTGCCTTCACCATATTTTGATATTCAGAAGAGGCTGGATGTAGAAGATGAATGGTGGGAGGGAATTCTGAAGGATGCATACGGGCAACAAAATGACTCGATGACGAATCCGAAGCTGTGAGCAACCTGTATTCGGGCCTAGGTTGACTTGAGATAGAGCCTCGGCCGATACCAGGTCGTTGAGAAGGTATTGAACAGCTCAACATTCTGTGAACAGACGATGAACGGGATGCAAGACTGGACGGCGGACTTCACTCATTTTTATGCCTCGGCAAAAGCTGGATGTAAACAAAGGTCGTCAACAACATGCCATAAATTATTTCGAGACATAGCTCAGTGTCCAAAGCTACTGAACGAAAAGATGCTTAGTCTCTCGACCTGCAAGAATATCATGCAGGTCTCATCAAGCAGCCAATCCTCAGAGGCAGTGGCGTCGATCCTTGCATCGTGACACCAGACAGGCTTCTCGCAAGGCTGAGCCAAGCCACAATCCCCACGACGCACTCATCATCACCAGGTTCCTTCGTAGATTCCCCCTTCTCATCTTCTGCTCTCATCATCATCATCCTAACCGATCTTTACCCC
Organism: Cadophora luteo-olivacea; assembly: GCA_026120085.1. NCBI lineage: Eukaryota > Fungi > Ascomycota > Leotiomycetes > Helotiales > Ploettnerulaceae > Cadophora > Cadophora luteo-olivacea. The sequence goes on from JALRMC010000008.1 coordinate 34,008, forward strand.
CCTCATCATGGCCGAAACACTCGGCGCAGTGGCCAGCGGCTTCGCAGTCGTCTCCCTCGCCATCCAAGTTGCCGAGACCATCAATAAGCTGAGGAATTTCTACAGCCTGATGCAATCTGCGCCTGCGGACATCCTTTTCGCTATCGAAGACCTGGAGACGCTGAGTTTGATACTCGAGGACGTGGATAGATCTGTGCAGGAGCAGGTGTTGTTGAATCCTAGGGCCAAGCTAGGTGTGATGCGGAGTTGGAGATTGTGCAAGACGGCCACGCAGGGACTAGTGGAGCTGGTCGAAAAATTGGAGGGCAATTTGGGTGGGGCTAGGGGGAAGATGAGAGCAAAAATAGGAGTAGCGATGAAGAAGGGGGAAATGGATGAGTAAATGCTTCGGCTCGGTTTTCTATATGACGGTAGCTGACTCACTACGGTGTAGCTTTCGGAGTAAAATTGAAAGCGCGAAGACGACTATGCAACTTGCGAACCAAATATACTTCCAAGATGTCCAAAATCAGAGGTGGGAAAGCCTGAAGCAGGATTTTATGGGTTTGCAAAGGAGCCATGAGCGACACCTTAGCATCATCGAGAGGGAAGTGCTACAGATACGCTCTTTTGTGATGAAAAGTCCAAGTACGGATGGACACTGCCCACAAAACCTGCTTCGAAGTATCAATGCCGTTGAAATTGATGAATATGTTGACAAGGAAGACGATATCGAAGTGCGGAAAAATCCAGGTAGCTTCCGTCCACGTCAGGCTATCCGCTTGCGCCAGCAGCTCAAAACTTACGGCGGCATGAACTTGGTGCCGGGCTTGCTCTCCTTTATCCTTGCCGCCGACGAACATAATAAAACAGCGTCCGTATCCTTTACCCTGCCGAATTGGATATGTGCCAGGAGATTCGAGTTGAGGTTGATGAAGTCTCGGCAAGGATGGGACCAAAGCTTTCGCTCATATCGAATGGTATCCTACGATGCGAAAGTTTTTGATTATTGTATGGATGGGGATGTAGCTGGATTGCAACGATTGTTCGCTAGTGGACAAGCTTCGCCATTTGAAATCGACCCGGATGGAAGGACTCCGCTGCATGTAAGCTGTACCTGTTCCGAACAAGACACAAAGCTTACAGGTCTCTAGTACGCCGCGTTATATGCACGTCCTGAGGTTTGCGAGTTCATGATTGGGCACGGAGCAGATGTCAATGTGCGAACATCCTGGCACGGCACCTTGAACCAGAAGTTCTGGAATGTGTCAGCCAGTAGGGGAATATACCGCGACAAAGATGACATACCGGCTGGCGAGTCATTCCCTGGTTGGGTCGCATACTCGTAAGCGGCATCAAAAGGCAACTATTCCTACTTTCTACGCTCACACTTTATAGAACGCCCTTGCATCTACTCTTGGATACCGGACACATATTAACAACGGATGGAAGGAAAGCTCTGAATAGAAAAGACCACCAGCCCGGCTGCCGTACCACGATCGCCGAAGGTTTCGAGAAGACCATCAAGGTTCTCCTGACAAATGGTGCTGGCGTCACGCTCGAAGACCAATACTCAAGAACAGCTTTTCATGCTTATACGGGACCAACTTCTTCATTCCAATCGCTCGCTCAGGAAAGCGAATGGGAGATAAAGTCTTTGAGCCATGATGATTATCTGAGCATACTTTCCTGCCATACTTTCCACGGTACACCGAATAGTGGCGAAACATGTCGCCAATTGCTCACAACACAAACTCTGCAGACTCTTGCACATGCCACATGGGAAGATTTAGCTCTTCTTCATTTACTGATAATCGCATGGCTTCTTGCTGCGAACGACGATTGTCCCTCTCGGCTTAGCTTTAAAGATCTTATCTTGGACACAATATATGCCGGTGCAGATCTGCACTCGGTCGTGATAGGAGGACGCAACCCGTTGCTGTTCCTGCTGATTCTTATGAAAAAACAGCCTGTCGATGTTGGAATTGTTCAGGAATGGCTGGCGCTTCTGCAAAATGCAGGTGTAGACCTCGTGGAATACGGACGAATTGAAAACGAAATGCACGATTTGCGAGAAACAGAATGGACTTTCTGGTACGATCTAGGCACTTACGAGCACAAAAATTACTGCCTCTTCGAACTCATAGAGCTCCATATAGGCGAAACTCCAGAGGACTTCTATCTCGAGTTCGAAGATCTCTACGCTTCAAATCCCTGGGCAGCAGACTTCTGGGACTGGGCCGAGGCACCTTCAGTTGAAGAAAAGCTCAAAGCAATTCCTGGCAGCTGGGAAGACGATTGAGCAAGTTGAAATAGAAATATCGTATCAACTGAGCTCGGAAGACGTCGAAGAGTAAGGTTAGGACATGCTCTAGCAGTCAAAGTCGCCACCTTCAACACGACTTGGACTTTCAAGCCTAGGTATGGGATGCAAGAAAGTGTGTCAATATCACCGACAATTGCTGACAATGTTCAGTTGCCATGTGGCGAATAAAACCGAAGGCAACGCGGATGTCACTAGCTAGCTGCACGACTTTGATGTCCAGACATAGGTGTGGGACCCAAGAAAGGGTGACAATGTCCTTGACATTTGCTGATAACGTCAAAGCACGGTACAACACGAGAACAGAACTTGTAAGCAAAGATGACAAAGCAAATTGAAGACAAGAAGTAAATTGGGTGTGCCTTGCACAACTGGTACTGGCGCTATTGGGAGCATCACCGAACCGGGGCAAGGGTGGGCGAATCTCATTCGTATTCAAGACAGCGATACCCATACGTGGGTCATATCTATACAATCGAGGCAGACATCAATAGCGACTTCTCGTACCACCCCTTAAGTTCTCCTTCCATAAACAACAGATACTCTTACTCTCACACCACTTCTTAACCTCTTTCGGATCCACCTCTCCATCCCAGCCAGCTTTCTCCAATGCACCAGTATTCAGCCAGACAGTCAAGTCTTCCAGAATGATCGGGTCATACATCAGTATTTTCTCGTGCCAGCTAGGATTCGAAGCATCTGTGGCTGGCGCTGCATTTGTCACTGCAGAACTTATATGCTTGAATAGAAGCCTTTGGGATGATGTCGGAGATAATTCGAGACTTGCATCGCTCAGTGAGCTTGATATCTTCAACTTGAGAGGTTTGGTCTTTTTGGGAGTGCCAACTCGCCGAGGTGGTGATGGTGTCATAGCAGGTTCCGGATCGAATATATCCTCAGCAGGTTCTTTTGACTTCTTCTGCGATTTCTTCAGTGTTCGAAGCTGTGATAATGGCGTATCACTATCCATTTCCAAGTATTCCACAGTATCCAGAGACTTCTTCCGAGCTGTCTTTGCCCTTGGCTTTGATGGCGACGGTGTCGCGCTGTCTTTCCTTGGACGCACGCGGGGTCGTTTTGGGGATGCTTCCGTTTGACTCTGTGTCGGCGCGGCTGTTTTTGAGGTTTCCGCGCGTGGAACAAGGGCAGTGTTTGTGCCCAGAGCAGCCAGAGCAGCCCTGTTCTTTCCTTCCCAGCACTTCTCCAGGAGAAGAATCATCTGATCTCGGCTCTTGATAGGCTTGAAACGATAAGATGCGATTTCTTTTGCCAATTGAGCTGTTGTATATGAAGAGAAATCTGGCTTTACAAGATCCTTGGTCTTTTTAGATTTCTTAACAGCTTTAGGGGCTGTTTGACTGCTTTTCGGCGGCTGAGTCGATGGAGGTAAGCTTGACTCAAGTGCAGAGTTGTCCAGGGCTGGTATTTTAGCAGGAGTTGGAGGCAGTTCCTCCCCTTCTACTTCCGGAGGAGCAGAGTGTGAAAGTACGTTAGGTGGCTGTGAATTCTGGGTCAATGACTGACTAAGCTCTTCAACATCTTGCCAGAGCCCGCCGTCGGTTTCGCCAAGCAATGATGCAGGTGGATCCAGCATGGACGGTGGTTCTAAGGTCCGTGTAGCCACAGGAGTGTCTATCAAATCCACCATTTCAACGCTTTGCAAATCCCGTCCAATGTCGCGTGAAGCAGCAGACCAAAGATTGCGTTTGGCAGATGTAGTTGACCTTCCTCGCCCGGATAGAGTCTGCGAAATCGACTCTATCAATTGCTCCGCGAATGGGTCGTCGTCGGCCTCATTAGAAGCTTGCATTGCCTCGTGCAAATCACGAAGAAGGGTTGGCGAATCTTCTCTTGCCAGTTGACTCGATGTACCAAACACAAAGTCTTGCCTACCAACTTGTTTCATTGCCGATTCAGGAGAGAGAAGTATTGGGGCTTGTGCGGTGCCTTTCTTCGCTTTCTTCCCTCCCTTGACGGGACTTCTGGACCGTGGCTTGGGTGGAACCTTAAATCCGTCGGAGGTAGTTTGGCCTGCGGTATGAAGAGAAAAGTATTGAAGTAGTGGTGCGGGATCTGCTGATGGTGGTGCTTCTTCTTCTTCTGCATAGGCAGATGTCGCTAAATCTGTAAGTGTCCTTGGTTTCTTCTTAGGTGCCTTCTCAGGTGATTTCGCCGCAGCGGTAGCAACGCTTGTCTTGACCAATTCAATGAGTTTCCGCTTCCGGGCTCCTTCAATTGCTAAGGTGGGCTTCGCTATATTACTTTCTGGCTTTGTGAATCCATAATTTCCAAGTAGATCCGCAAACCCTTTGCTCTTCTCTCCTGAAAGCAACGAACCAGCAGATAAGCTTCCATCAAGAAGCCCAACATCTAATGGCGTTGTCACTGATTCATTGGCCGACTGCGGAGGTGGAGTCCAAGTCATCCTTCTTCGAACAGCTTCAACAAGTCCAATGACTAAAGAGTCTTGAAAGGGGTCCAGGATGGCCTTTGGAGCAGCATCTGCAAGTGGTGCAGTCGAAACCTTCGTGACTTTGCCCTTGGGAAGTTTTGTCTGAGACTCAGTGTCCTTTTTTGCCTTTGTCTTTCGTACCGGCTTCTCTTTCGCATTTTCATCGTCCATCTTCTTATCAGCCTTCTTTGGTCGAGGTTTCCGCGCAACGACTTCTTTTGTGGTGATCTCTCCGTCTTCAGCAGCATCGTTGGGTTTTGTTCTGGGCTTTCGAGGCTTCTTCATTTCCTTTTCTTCGTTCGGTAGAACTTTCTTCACAGCAACCTTCTTCGGTTTTGCCACCTTCGTTTCCCCCTTCTCGACTATCTTCGCAACGACTTTGCGCCGTCTAGGCTTTGCAGATTTGGCAGGATCCTCGATGGTGTCTACATCAAGGTCATTCGACAATGCGCTGTGTAGGAGAGCCGCCGCACTGGTGAATGTTGCTGTCGCATGTTGAGGGATCGGGGCTGCGCGACTGCCTGTTCGCAGAGTTTGAGGTTTCTTCTTCAAGATCTCACTGACCGATGGCAGCGGTGAGGATGAAGGCATGTCGAAGATTGATAAGTCCCGAGCTGGTGGAGAGGACGAAAGAATGTAGACGTTAGCCATTTTGGTGGCAATGGAATAGAGTTTGCGCCGGGCGCAATTGGAAAGGAGAAGAAGGCACGACAGGGTCAATGTATTGGGCAGTCATATCCCAATGAGAACAAAGTTTCGGGACAATGAAACTCTTGATATTAAGCGCTGGCAGTCGAGTTGTTCCTTCGAGTTTGGTGATGATGTTGATACCCCGATAAACAATCGCGGGACCAGGGCACTTGGCGCTAAGGTAGAGTAAACGCCAAAAACACGCCAAAATCGTGACCTGCAAATCGCTCGCTTATCCGCCCTAAGTGGGGCTAGCTCAAACACAGAATTTCCAACATTCGGATCTCGAAATTTGTCAACGCCAACGACAACCTCACACAACCTCCACCGATAACCTCACTTCCACAACTACCGCCAAAATGGAGAACGATAAGGGAGAACTCGTAGATCTGTGAGTTTGCGCCCAATTCCGAGAGACATTGGATGGCTGTGCGAGGAAGCGTACATCGGCGAGGTGACGACGAGGGGAAAGAGAACTGCGACGAAGCGCAGAAGGAGACATGGCAGAAAATGGAGGAGAAAGATAATCTTGAGAGATTATACTGACTTTGTTTTTAGCTACGTTCCTCGCAAGTGCTCTGCCACGAACCGCATCATCAAGGCAAAGGATCACGCATCTGTCCAAATCTCGGTCGGAAAGGTTGATGAGAACGGCCGCTTCACCGGAGAGTCACAAGTGTACGCATTGTGCGGCTTCGTCCGCGCAATGGGCGAGAGCGACGATTCGTTGAACAGATTGGCACAACGCGACGGACTCCTCAAGAACGTCTGGAGTGGAAGCTCGCAAAGATAAATGCATCATCGAGGCGTTTTGGTACGATTCGACCGCAGCGCACACACGGATGGCAAGGTGCTAATGGGCATACAGATTTGCGGATTTCGGGTTGGGATGATCTGGCATTGGGAGGATTTACACCTGGGCGAAGGCATGGGCTGGAGGCATTTGCTGAGATAGTCACTCTTCTGGTGTGATCACAATACGACAACATTCCACAATTTCGACCGATATTTCTGTGATATGATTGCGCCGATGGGACTGAATACGGCTCTTCGAAACTCCTCCTACGCACTCCAGGGTGACCTTTTTGTTCGAGGAGTCCGACTGCTATTCCGATAGCAGTGAGCCGGAGATTGATACACTAGCCTTCTGAAGAGTTGTGACGTTAGAGCATCTCGTCGGAGCACAGATACGGGCCGGACATACTGGATACTGAAATTGATTTCCTCGAAGGATCGTACCAGGATGCCTTATTTCAGGGCTCAAGTGAGTCCATGGATGGGCATCAGGATCTATTTCCCCTGCCCTTGATTGGGAACGCCTATTGCCCAACTGAATCTCGTGATTGACCCTTACTTAAGTAACAGCTAGAAACCGATTTTGAGCGGCATGACGCAGCGTCAATTGCCATCCGAGCGATTCCGAATTGTCCAGGAACGAGCGAGTCGTGCCGAATGTTTATCAGGACCATTGCGACGAATTGCTACGATCACGAATACCTGGGCAGGCGGCAGGGAGGTTCGTGGACATGGTGATATGGGAACGAGAGTGGACCTTGATTCTACTTTGATTAGAGCTCTGGCATGCGAAATATTTTGATTATACGCCACTGGACTCCCTCAATCTCTATGGACGGTGAAGCATAGAGTCATGCCGTATCGTCCTGTTTTGCAGCATGTAGGCAAACTTTTAAATTCAGCATCGATCCATCGAATACATCGTTCCTGTCAGTCTTCCGAATTATCCACTTTAGTCGTTGTGAAATAGGTATCGCAATGGTGACAGGGTTCAAATTGGTCCAGTACATGCCGGCAAAATACAGAGGAGACTGTATTTTGCAAAGATAAGAAACATTTACGTCTACAACGAGCTCATTTTCCTATTGCGTTCCAGCACATAGCTCACTCATTCCAATTGGTGCAAACTGAAGTCGAGATGTACGTCAGTATTTGGTGGTGGCTGTGGCCTGCGGCTGAGTTCACCGACCCTGGAGCATCCTACAGCACTGCTCACCCGACATGAACAAAAAGAGAAGAAATGTCCTTCCAAGCCTTCCCAAAAGTTTATGATAGACCGCACTTTCAATCAATATACAATTCCCAAGGATGGACCCCTTCTCAATAGTCGTTGGCGCTGTAGCCCTCACAGAAGTCGCTAACAAACTCGCCTGCACCCTCACAGATCGCTACCAAGCCTTCCGCTCCGCACCAAAACAGATGGTAGAGATCGCTGGTCAAGTCACGCTATGCGCTGGTCTTGTTGATGTTTTCGCAAAGAGCGTTGATGGAGCGGGACAGAGCTTCCCGAAGAAGTTTGAGCAGGACGCTGCAGCTCTGGTCTTACAGGTGATAGAATCAACATTTGGTTTCCAGAGTCGCTGCTGACCTTGGCACAGTGTACGAATATCCTCGAAGATATTCGTGACATGATACCCCCAGGCTCAACGAAGCCGGACTATCAACAGCGGCTTAAGTTTGCTTTTCGAGATGAGAAGAAGATCGTCAAACAGCAAGACCGGCTAAAGCAAGTCCAGCATATGTTCATGTTCATGACTACTTGCTGGATGTATCAGCTTCCATCTCATCACGCAGGTCAGGCAGCTCAAACAGCGCTGACCCCAAGACAGCCTCCGTCTCTGTCGAGCTCGACCACTCCGTCGGGAACTTTCCAGACGGCGACGAGTCAAGCTCCAATGCAATTCAGCTTGAAAGGGCTTGGTGGATCTCACGGCAATCAGGATTTCGAAGCTGTTCTGACATTGAACCCAATCCGTCAACCTGAAGGGATCAGTCGGCCTCTGAAGACAGAGCACGAGAGGACTTCTCATAGGCGAGGAAAAGACTCTTCCATTCCAAATACACAAAAAGAGAGTCTGGAAAATATGCGAAGAAGTCCGTATTTCTCTCTGGACTTGCTGAGGCGGCCAGTGGAGCCTGCAAGACACTCGCGTACACCAGAGGATCCGGCTTTGCGAATGCAGGAAGAGAAGATCAGAATGATGATCGAGGAGGAAGAGAGGAGGAGAGCGGAGATGGTGAACATGGAGGAGCGGACTAGGGTGGAGTATAAAGAAGACTTGAAATACAGTAGAGTGTCGGAGGTAAAGCAACGATTGGAAGAGACCGAGAGAGAACAAGAACAGCGGGATTTTGAGCCGATTTCGAAGAAGCAGGCTGAGCGGGATGTTGGGGATTTGATTTCAGGTGTATGTTCTGCGCATCTCTAGGATCGATTGCTGTACCTGTTTTGCTGATCGTAATAGTGGTTTTCCGACGACAACTTGGAAGAATATGCATACTCCGCATCCAGACGCCCGCCATTCGTAGAAGCAGAGGAGGAGTGTCGACCAACATCAACATACTCTTCATCTCCACAGCCCAACCCATTCGCGCCAATAATAACAGAAGCTACGTATCCACGTCCATCTCCCAACGATCCCAAAAGATCAGTCTCGTCACTGTCTCCGAGCCCTCCGCTTGTCATCCGGAAAGTGGAAGATTGGGATTGGCGCTGCGATGGGTGTGACAAAAAGGTTTGCTCATGCCGCGAGTACCGAGTTTTGTTTGCTGATATGAAGAAGTTTTATTTCCATGATCTTCGATTCAAGTGTCGGGAATGCTCCAACTTTGATTTCTGTCCGAAATGTTTCCCCAATGTGTGGCATCAGCATCCGACGAGCAGTTTTGTGGAGCGCTCGATTTGATTACTTAGCAGGGCATGTTCATGGAAAGAGATGGAGGAACTCTCTCGCCGATTGAATAGGTGTACAATGATTGAGTGTTCTCATGGCTTATGATCTAACGCTAGAGAGTGGCTACTGCTAAGCTGAAGCCAGTTCTGAATGTATCACTGTTCATTGAACGGTATCTACCACGCCTCTATACCCTTTCTCGTGTGTTCCTCTTGCCCCAGGGCAGTAAAGCATCTCTCAAACATACGCATCTCGATGTGAAACCTTTCGCCAATCCTGGTGATGAATAATACCAATGGCCTACAAGCTCTACCAATCCTTGTCTTCCTGGATCCATGGAAGCTCGTTGTCCAAGATGGAGCCACAGAGAAAGTAATCCGAACACAATATCAACCCTGCTGCGTATGTGGTATTCAAAGTAAGGTTATTTTTCAGCACAGCACTGAGAAGGTGCTTGAAAGGGTATCTTCCTGGTCTCCGACCAGGTTTGTAGTCAGACAGAGTTCGATAGTAAGCCGGGAGGTGAAAAGGCTCTCCTTCCTTCTGTCGACACAAGTACTTAGCCTTTGAGAGATATTTCTTCATCTCAACCTTCAATTCTGGATCCACTTTTCCCATCGCGTCAACTGCGTTGAGGACATTATTTTCTGTATCAGCGACTTTGGCTTTGATTCGCTCGTGCGCATTCGAAGCAAGTTTCCGAAGCTTGGTATTAGTCAAGGTCTTGTATCTTGGGGACGACCATGGATTCAGAGAAATAATCAGGCATTCTCTGAATAGCCTAGGATGTCGTAGCAGAGTTACGACTTCAAGCATGCCGCAAGGATCGTCGTTGAGATTGTAGAAGGAGAAGTATTGACGGCCAATTGTTGCATCGAGTGCATGAGACATCATGCGAAGTGAACCCCAAGTTTCTGCTATCCTGGTCAGGGTTTTCAAGTCATCATTACTTGCAATCTTGACTTTGTCCCCATACATGACCTGCAAGAATCTTCGAAAGGAGGTGGCTTGTTCGTCGGCGGATCCATTAAACTTCGATGGCTCCACCCCTTCCTCCTAGCATGTTGAGTCAGTACCCTCAATATAGATTACATACCGAGACTTTGGACTAAGTACGTACCTGATCTGCGGCAGCGATCAATCGCCAGCTCTGACCATCACCATCCAATTCAACAATAAACTCATAATTGAACGCAGAACCGTCTCTACCCGAATTTGACATGTCTGGACCATCGAAAATCTTCCGAAAGAACCCGCTATAGATTTGTAGAAGGGTACTGTGCACATGGAACTCCATTGCGGAGACTTTGAGACGCGTGTCTGGTACCTGGCCTGGCACGGTGAACTTGGCAACTTTTGGCTTGGGATCTGTTCCAGACGCCATGGTGCCAAGAGTATTGCGATTGTATTCGTTATGGGCAAGTTGTCAACGAGAAGGCGAGCAAATATAACTCTGATGGGATAAATACTACTGGTGACGATGTTAGCCTTTCGAATTTCAAGTCTGTTAGCAAGGCCACTGGTCATGAAGGATCCGAGAGCAGGTCGACGGGGTCTTGCCTGCCATGACGAGATGTTCACAGGAAGAATCATACTAAGCGTTCTTGCCAGTCAAGTCCCATCAACTCTGTTCCAGATGGACAGTGGAAGTCTATGGATGGCAGGAGTGATGGGGTGTTGTCTAAGCGAGCATGCCAAGATATTTTAGCAACAGGATGACGCGAGTATCCTGATCTTTTATCAATCGATCAGATAAACAGGTTCAATATTATGGTCTCATCTATGTTCCGTGACCTTCAGACCTTAATCACGTCCATATACCGGCCAAACCTAGCCATAGCTGTCTTCCCTAGAAATTTTGCCGACTGCTACCAGACATAGCCCATTGTAACCAAAGTCAGCCTCCTAGGCCAACATCCAGGCCTTGCCTTCAAGCACGCTCTCGCCCGACAAACATACTTCATCATCACCATCGCCGCCAATTACGAAATGCCGAACTCCGCGGGGAATGCATGATCCATGTCATCCATCCGTGGACATCTCCACGCTTTACCATGATTGAGGATGAAGTGTGCAAGAAGGCAGCTAAGCCAACTTACAACAACAAGCTTTGTTCTCATGCCACTCAAGTAGAAGAGGACATGTGGATTGCGTCGAGTGAGGCCGGCTGGAATTACCCTATACAAGGAATCCGGGACCAATACTTTGGCAATATTGTGTTCAGCAGCAGCGAACACTTTATGCTCCGCGTGGAGGCCAAGCTCATATTGAGGACCCTAGTATTCTATCGCAATGTTTATAAAAACCTCTTGAATTGTTCTGCCACTACAGAGCAGTTCAAGATTATCTTCAACAGCTTATTCCGAAATGACTTAGTCCTCACTAGGGTAGGAGCAGTTGCTGGCGAAGGAGAACACGCTGACTTCTTCTTATGTATGGAGTTGGATGATTCAGAGTTTCCATGGAACGTGTTGGAGGAACCACGATATTAGAACATGGGGTGAGCAGATACGGGGTGGGTTGATTTATAAAGCAGTTTGATTCAGGCTGATCTGGGAATAGATTATTGCAGTAGAGGAAGCTATAAAGGCTATCAGACACTGGTGGCGAAGACTGACCCGGTAAATAGCAAACAGTACAGGAAACACACGTTTAATGCAATGATCTACTCACAACTTCAATCCCAACCTGCATGCCTTCTCAGAAGATCAGATTGTCACGGATCCATCTCAGCTCATTGAATAGCTTGTGACAACCACGACTCACGGTATGTTTTACAAAACTACAATATGGTAGTTTGATTTCTGGTGGGCAAGATGCTACCCAATCTCTCAACACTTCACACTGGCCACCAAAAGCCCGACGACAGACCGCTGGATTAATTGTGACTGGGAGCGCAACCCCAGGCATCCCATGTTCTGTCCTCAAAGATAATTTTTACTGTATAAGAGGAAACTCCACCGCCATAAGCATTTCAACTAGACGCTGATATTCATTATCTTTATGTGTGTTGGTGATTTGTTTACTTTCCTGGATTTACGCGAGAGCGCGGGGTAAATGCGGGGCAAAATTTTGCAACTCAGGAAGCCTTGTTCCCAAGGGAGTTGCCAGAAACCCAGCCTCAATCTCAAAGTGAGTCGTGCCCTCATTCTGCATCAGGTGCCTCACATAGCATGATTGGTAGTGGTGGACGCATTGGATCGCGCGAGCATGTTATTCCTGAGCTAGTGGTTTTTGATCTGCGCTAGCGTCCCTGCTCCTTGTTGTGACTCTTTTTTCGCGAGGAAGTAGATGAGGAAGCAAAGCTTACCTCGACATCAGGATCTAGACTCGTCACCGCGATATTGTGGCGAATTCTGCTCCTCCATCACACTTACGAAAGCTCATTATTCTGTCAAGATGGCGACTATCCCCTCTACCACGACTGGCCCCGGTCTGACGAAGCCAATCACCTTCAACGCGCGTGACATGGAGCGCTATGTCGATCTCGAAGTACTAGGCACTCATATGTACGTCCACTCTGCCATGTTGAAGCTGCATTCGGCATTCTTTTACAAGTTTCTCGACTCTGCCGACAAGGCTCTTGCGCCCTTGACACCTCCAAATGGTTTCAGGTACACGTGGGTCACCAGTGTTGACATCGATGGAACCTGAGGCTCTGGTTGACCATTGCTCTCAGAAGGTAGGTCTTGAGAGTATCGTGATATTCACAGGACTAAGTTCTTTGAAACAGAAATCCAGCGTCGGCCAACACGAGTACAAGGGCGACAAGAACACTCAAATCAAGGCACTCCACAACCTGCTCTGCGAAACTTACGGCGAGCGGTTGGAGTTTCAATCCATTGACGACTTGGTTCTGGTAACAGATTTCGCCGACTACTACTGCACCCTTCCTGATGTCTCCAAGACTATAGATAGTGCTTTACTGAGAAGGCCTATCAGCTTCAAGATTGATGCCCTTGTTGGTTTTCAAGTTAGCTACAAGCTTCGTCATGCAGAAGTTCTACGGGAATGTGTCTGCTTCCTAGATGGTAACCTAGACTCCGATCTAGATATGAGCTCGGTTGACTCTATACTTCGATCCGTAGTGGATAAGGCTCGACAAGGTGTATATGAAAAGCTCGCTCGTGCCCATGTTGAAGTCATGCGGCTGGTATTCAACGATAATTCATTCAAGAAGGAGTTCAACAGTATTCACAATTCGGGACTTTCCAAGCGAGAATTCACCTTGCCACGGTACTACGCCAAGCTCTTTAAAGAAGTAAAGTCTTATGATCAACCAGCCAGCTGGTGGTCTCTCATGGACAACAACTTGATGCTCGAGCGGGGTAATGTCACGCCAGGAGAGGGCATCTTTGAAGACAAGTTTCTCTGTGCAGTGGTCTCTGATGATGACCTCCCTTGGGACGAATCTCAACTGGCTTGGTGAATTTTGGTCAGCGAGAACGCTTCCTGAGCTCGAGTCCGGCCCACACTTTTTTTTAAAGCGTAGAGGTACATGGAATGTGCGGTATGGCTTTCTGGGCGGGTGTGGCTAGCTGAATCTGGAACTAGTAGATATAGCAGAACAGACCTTACCCTTTCTCCAATCATTCTTGGATCTGTGACCACAGTTTTCTGATGTTGCGAGAATTATCAGTGACTTTTGAAAACAATTTTTTGCTACTGACCAGAGCAATGTTTAATGTCTTAAGCCGAAAATACTAAGATAGTCGTCGGTCGGTTGGGAAGAATTTCTTTTCGAAACTCAGCACGATGGGTAGGCAATAAGCTTATATATAAAAGAGAATGCTCATATACTGCTGGTTGTGACTTATCAATGACGCTAGCGTGAAAGTGCGCCAATCTATCGCGTTGCTATCTTCGTCCACCCCCTCGATCTCAATTCCACCACATTTCAAAGTCCAGTCCACAACAAGGCAACTACCATAGAGGTTCCAGATGACCCACCATACAAGCCGGTCTTGTTTACTGCGTGAGGTCTGACTCCCGATGTTCGACTTGAAGTCTTCGGTCAGGAGTACCATGTTCATAGCGTTATTCTGAAGATGCATTCTGCATTCTTCTTCAAATTTCTCGATTCCGCCGACAAGTCCGACTATTCACCAAAGAGCAACTTTCTTCACGAATGGGTCACAGAAGTGGATGAGGATGGAAAGTCGTGGTCGCTCGTCGCAGGTGACGGAAAGGTGAGGGCTTTGGTGATATGGCGAAAGCAATAGCTTACACATCATAGCATAGGGTCTCCAACTTAGTGAAATTCTCTGGACTAGTCAATGATGAGATCAAAGCTTTCAGCAACCTTCTATCAGCCATGTACGGAAAACGATACTCCTTGGGCCCCAGCTGGCCACTTCCTCAATTACAGCTCCTGACACAGCTTGCAGACTACTACTGTTCCCTGCCAGTAGTATCACGATCCTTGACCCAGATTCTGATAGACGAAGACCAATACATAGACAGCTATCCTGAAGAGTGGATCACCATGGCTTACAAACTAAGGCATGCTGCTCTATTCCGTGAGTGTGTGGTACACCTAGCAGGTGATTGGGGAAGTGGTATCAAGTCGACGCTGGAAGCAGAACTAGACTTGAAGATCAAAAACACCGTAACATTCGCCCGCACTCAGATATCTATGAAGATCGCGGAAGTCCATGCCAACATCCTCTTCCAAAGCAGGGACAATAAACGCCTCAAGGATGCTGTCCTGAAAATCACAGAGACGAGCTCAGAATTTCTATTACCTGGCTTTTATCGCGAACTCGGCGCATACGACTGTCTCGGTCATGAAAAGACTCGTAATCTAATACAGTCTCTCATCTCACCTCTCGTAGAGAACAATCTTCGGTTCTTCGGTCTGAATCTATACCCCGGGGCAGCATTGTACACGAATTATTTCCTTTGTGCTACGGTCAGCGATGAAGAATTACCATGGGACATTCATCAGGAGGACTATTAAGTTCTCTCATGGTTTGGGCTTGACCAGGCTAGTCGAGGAGGAAGAATTGAGGATCTCTGCTCGAATGCCTTCTTTCACGGACAGGGCAGGCTTCCAGGTCAGAGCAACAGCGAACATGTCAATTTTTTTGTCCGAGACTTCTCGCAGTGTGGAATGAATAACTATATGCCCAAAGCCTGTACCGAGCTCAACCCATCAGGGCTTTCAACAATGAATATACATGAAACGTGCTACAGCTGTGAGCACTTTCTGCATCCGTCTTATGATTGTTTCCTCACTGCGTAATTCAAACATATAATACTGCCAATTTACTTTGACCTTCTCGTGATAGAATAGCAAATTCCGCCATAGACCGGGCCTTTCTTAGCACAAATGTAGGTCTGCATTGACATCATCGAATATGCTGTTCGAATAACAATCGCAGGATCAGAAGCGAGACTAAGCATGAAGGGCTGAAGTCAACAGACTCGAATAGCTCTCACGCCGACCGAGTTGCCTCACAACAAATATCAGGTTTGCGTATTAATATGTTTCCTTAAGACCTCCAGTTCTATTCCCCTTGACTTCTTATGAATCATCAACGGCCATTCCCCCTTCTCCACTTCCTTTTCCTTTTGCTGTTTCAAACTGGAAGACTGTATTTTTTGGTCCATCAGTAGGCAAATTCAAACCCCAAGACTGAGATACGGACTGCAGTAGTCGAAGCAGAACAAATTGAAGCAATGCTTGAACAGCTCGAAGCAGGAGATCGCTTCACAGCCCAATTAGCTTTGAAGCCTCTGTTCTTCGGCACGCCTCCGAGCTTGTCGCAATTCACGCCTGGTATCTCGACTGTTATGGCGATCGTTCGGAGAATCCTGGCCATGTTCTTATAATTTGAGGTTTTGAATACAATATTGCTTATCTGAACGGTAAATGTACCGTGTTGGACGACGACACTCCCGCTATTCGCATCCCACGTTCATCCTCTTTTGACCGTTACAATTCACTGTTTACTGTATACAGAATTGGTATATTTGCTGCTAATAGATCTCATAAAACAGCTCGGTTGCTATCAGGGACTTTCAGAGAGCCAGTCGTCTCATAGGACGAAGAACTCTTGCCGCCAGAAGAGGCATGTTGGGCAACGTAGCGAGGTAATCTTACAACCTCAACATGAACGATCTCAGCCAAGGCTACCAGACGAGTATTACCAAGTCTTTCTTTCAAAGATGAATGGCGCAAGAACGCCGTTGTAAAAAAAAGTGCTCATGAGGCCATAGTTCTTGAAGTTGCGAACGCTTTCCATTTTCTTGACAGCATTAGAAGGTTGGTGAAGTCGTCGCCGGAGAGCTCTACAGACTGGCGGCGGATGAGATGGCGACTGTACCAAATGTATTCAGTCACATCTTTCACCATTTTGGGAAGGAAGATATGGACAAATTCGGGGTAAGAGAAAACTCGAGGAATTTGCTGGCAAGCAACATTGCATTGCAGGTTTGGGCACAATCCGTAGGCGATGATCCCACGAAAGTAATTTTCTTTGTGCTCGGGTTGCAGATGGCGACTTCCCATGGGTTAACAGAACGGACATCTAAAGTGAAAGGTTTGAAATATTGATATTTCAACTAGAAACAGATAGAAGTCCCCTTAATCATTTGCGACCTTGTCAGGGAAGCTTTCAATAGGTCTTGTGGGATGAGATCATCAGTGATGTCAAAAGGATAGGTGGAACACTCTCTATGTAGATTTTCAGAGCTGTTGGTGACAATGCCACATCTTGTATAGATAGATCGTGATAGACGTTCTTGCTGGGCATTGTACTTCTACAAAAATGGTTATTGTCACCAACGTCAGATCGAATACCTGGAATGAACGCGAAGTGGGGTATTTGAGTAGAACCAAGAAGTCAACATGTATAAAGCGATATACAAACGACAAAGGGCAAAGATCCGTTCTTGGTTGCTGAGCAAATGCGGACAAAAAGATGGTTTCTCGGATCTCGAAGTCTTTCTCTTTGTCCCGGGGGTAATTCTAGCAGAGCTTCTTCTCCGCAATCATCAGGAATAATACAAAACTACCAGTGAATATAGGATCGAATCATGGCATTCCAACAAGTGCAATCGTTTGAAGAGGATCCTTCTGGCAACGATGACCTTGGCTTGATTGGTTATCAACCACCAGCGCCAGTCATTTTTCGACTGCCACGAATGGGAGATGTAGATACACAATTCGATGCTTTTGGTGTGATATATCGTAAGTTCCAGACATTCTGCCATGGCGGGGAAAAAACAAAATGCTCGTCGAGATAATCATTTCAATATATATCTTACTAATTCTGTGTTTGATCAACATCAGACTGCCAATCACAAGTTCTGAAGATGCAATCCGAGTTCTTCTATCGATTTCTGGATAATGTAGACAAGGAACCGATCGGTGGCGGACCATTCCGTTACGAATGGGTCAGTATGATTGACCCTGATGGAACATGGTGAGCCTTCTCCCTGCCTCACTTGCAAATACCCGAGTCTTTTGTAGCGCTGCTGGCACTATTTTTGAGCACTAATTCTGATAATAATGGCTTTTCTTAGGCAGATGGTTTCAAGCTTGAAGCACACCTTGAGATTGAATCCAGACAGAGTATTCCACCTTTTTCGATCAAGCATGGACTTAACTGATCCTGCGCAGGTCATATATTGTGATGTGAGCTTGCTTCCAACGTCCCCTGATTACGAGGCAAAGATGTTCGGGTACTTGCTCGCTGCCCTTCACGGTGATCCCTACGTACTGAATTATCAACACCTCGACGAAGCAATGGAAGAGTTCGAGCGCGAAGTTGATGTCAATGGCAATGCAAAGATCCACCATCAGTAAGTAACTTCAATGGATGCCGAAAATTGAGCTGATGTCTAATGACGTCCTTGCAACTCTAACTGACATGTAAACTCGTTCCAGACTTCACACCATATCAATGATGGCAGACAATTACGAGTGTCTGCCTGCGCTATCTAGAACTTTCGATCGCGCATTCGCTGCTAGTGGCGGCTTCCCGGTGAGTTGTTGTCAACCTTCTTGAATAAAATATCTAATGTCTTGAAAGATCTACAGGAAACCACGAGAATACCTCAAAATAGCTTTGAGACTTCGCCACGTCGCACTTTTCAAAGACTGCGTAATTTTGATCGCCGGTGACTTGCAGAACCGAAGAAGCGATTTCGACCCTAATACACCTGGTGATTTTGATCTGGATAACGATGTGAAATGGATTATCTTGGATGCGTTCGCCTCTGTGCAAGAGAAGGCTATACAAGCTGCGAGCGAAGTGTTCCAGCTGACGACAAGGCCGAATACTCGCTGGATGGGAGACACACTTTTGAATATCAGCTATGGACCAAATGTAGAACTACCCTGCTACCTACGCAAGGTCGAAGAACTCGCCCGTACTCATATGTCTAGTCACAGAACTGCGGGGGTACATCTGTATGCGGATGCCGTCTTTGAAGTTACCAGGAATAACTTGAATTTTCCGGCTCCTATGAGTGGAATGGGCTCTCATATATATGACAGGGTTTTCCTCTGTGCGGATGTGAAGGACGATACCATTCCATGTAAGTTCCACCAGTTTGGCTAAAGGTGACCATTGATCCATTTTAGTCCTTGATGCTGACTTTGAATAAACAGGGGATACTACCGCAGTCGATTTTTGATAAGACTGTGCGAGTTATGAGAAGGAGTTTGTAAAAGGGAACAGCGTGGACGGGTCACTGCCAAAAAGTCACAAATCAAGAGGGGGGTGGGGGGGGCGCACTCAAAGTATAAGGAGCAAATGCATATCACAGAACAATCTGATCACGTCCGAAGTTATTGTAAATCTGATAGTTGGGAATTTGTTTTCTGGATTAGAAACTGAATTGATTAGATACGACTTGCATGAGGTGGAAGACTTCTTGTGTGAAAAGACAAATAAAGTATGCTATCTCTTATATCTCAGCAGATTCAACCAAGCCGTGTCCAGTAAGGGTCTCCCCTTCCACCAAGAACGAGGCGCCTTGCCATATAAGAGCAAGAAGGACGATCGAAATAATATAATTGAATCGATGTACTGGAATATCCAATTCACGCCGTGACTTACAAGTTCTCAATTCGCAAACTTCAAATGATACATCCTTCAAACTCTCCGCTTTTCCCCCTTCAATGATTTCCAATATCCCAAAGACACCAAACCACATCCTCCGTCCCCTCTGTCCCATTAGTTCTATCCACCTTAATACTGACCCTCCAATTCCTCTCAATCAATGGATGCGCCACCCTCATCCCCACCTCACTCTCCACCCCCTCCGCCTCCACCAATCTAAACCCACAATCCTGGACCCTCTTAGTCGTATAATTAACAAAGAACTCCGGTTTCTCGTCCTCTTCATCCCGATAGCAGAAATCAGGCCTGCAAATTGTAGTTGTGCCGCCTCCAGAGGAAGATGAGCCGGAAGTCGTGCAAGTTGAGCCACAGACGTAGGTTACCTGGTGGCAGCTTGAGGTGTAGCCGTGGATGACTCCGGAGATGGGAGGAGATAGGGACGTGTTGGTTGATGTGAAGTATTGGTTTGCGGAGGGGCTGAAGCCCCAGCAGGGATAGGCGTGGGAGGTTGTGAGGAAAGTTGAAGTTGCTGCAGTACGCCAGAAGAAGGGCCATTTCCTGCTAGGTTTTGAGCGGGGCGGTCGTGATGAGGCTGTGTATGTCGGGGGATAAGCGGGCCACGGCTGTGGAGGAGCATAGGATGGGAAACAGCGGCCCCACAGGCGGTAGATGATTATTGCTCCTATGATGCCTGCGAGGACCGTCAAGATGATGACTGCCAGTTGGTTGCGGTAGGTGTGCTTCCTTCTTGTCAAGGCTTCAGCTTTGAATATCACGCCTAGAGCTTTCAAGCACTCGGCGGGATACCTGTTCGCCCCTAAGTTGCTGTCAGTAGTGCCCAAAAGACTGGTATGTGGACTTAATCTACGGTATTAGAACTTTCGACGAGATAAAAAATGCAGTAGTGGATTCCCGACACTTACAATTCCACATCGAAGTTCCATTACAATTGATACCAGGAACGATTGCTCGTGCTGTCTTCTCACAAGCATTATACGCAAAGCTCACATCATGGCAGTCATCACATCCATTATAGCAGGCACCGTATCCATCATCTCGAGCCTTCTGTATCCACACAGCGGGATCCGAGCTGACTTGAGCGTTGGCAATGAGGTGCTGGACGTGCTTGACCAAAGCGTAGGTGGTTCCAGCAGTAATGGCAGAGCCTACCAGTATAGCAAGAGGTAATCGGAGTTTAGGAGCGAGAGATTTGAGATTGTACGACCAAGGACTTCGTTGATTTGGTACTGGTGAAGTGGATCCGGCTCTCTGCTGCTCACGAAGCTCAAAGCTTGTTGTGGCAAAATGATTCCGAGAAAACTTCATCGTTCCGATCTACTACTTTGCCAGGGGACAAAGGTGCGTGGTTTTATCAATAGGAAAGTAAAGCGCTGTACATAACCAAATGCTGTGCTCGTCAACGCCAGTCAAGAGCGAATGAAAGACAACACCGGGAGATATAAAGTGTACGCTGAACTAGCGAGATGGAACAGAGACCGAAACAATTTTCGAGCCACCAGGCTGAGAGTCCGACATTACATATCTGCAGGGCGCAAAAGAGAGGCCGGTTGACTCATCACGAGAACCCTTTTTCAATCCTCCTCGCTTAATCCACGATTCAGGAGGAGGACTCACCAGGCGATCTGCGCCACAATATGTGTCGATGCTTGGCTGCATAAGGCTGAATTAATACTCGGTCAAAGGCTGAGAGTCCAAAAGGTACTGCTGGAAGGCCATGTGGAGATCGAGGAAGAGCAAGAAGAAGCTACAGATCAAGCAAGTGGGCACAAATAAAAATTCAATCACACATACAGAAGCAAGGCGTAGCGGTAGTTCCTACCTCCCGACGAGTTCAGTAATACACTGTGGTCGTCTCCGGGACGAGACATTATTAGACATACGTACAGAATGACATTTTGAAGCTGTCGGATACGAAAAGCTCAGGCCTATCGATGCTTCTCCTGGCCAGTAATTTGCTTTGGATCCGATGCTGTCGCCTATTTCATTCTATACATCGAGCGCGGTTCTCCATATCTTCGCTCATGCAACAGTATTTCGCAAGTTCAAGAGTCCTTTGCATAAAAAACCTTTCCCGCCCTCTCACCAATCCTCTTCCTCTTCTTCCACATTCGGCGAGACCCACCCGGGGACCGTAACCAAAATAACAAACTCCTTCAGTTCGGGCATGAACCTCTTAGCCTTCTCACACTGCACTTTGATATCCTTGCGCATATAGTTGAAATGGTCTTCATTGCCTGCAGAAATCTCAGTAGCTTGAGGCATAGGCATCGCGTCCTTAAACGTGAACTTGAGATGACCAGGAGGGCGAGGAGGGGTGTGTCGACTTTGGCTCGCAAACCAGGAAAAGAACTCGGTAGTATTGATTTTGGGTCGAAGGACGGATTTGTCGAAGGGGATGCTGAACTTGCCGGTGCCGTCAACTTGGACGCGGATTTTGATGTCGATGTTTGAACTGCTTGACATACTCTCTTGTCTTTGTGCATTTTGCAGATACTGAGGGTGTGGAGAAAGAGGGGGAGGTGGCGGTGGGCGATTATCACTAAAAGCAGCCTGACGCAGTCCTTGATCGTACGACGAGCTAGGAGGACGTCCATCTTTTGCGTATCTATCATTTGATTCGACAGTAGGCATGATAGGCAAGGAAGTCGGAGGTGGAGGAATATTCAAACGCCTGAAGTAGAGTACAACGGCACCGCCATGAAGCATACATGTCTGTTTCGGCTGTATTATAACCTTTTTGAATTGGTCATCTGGCTCATTAGGCCCGGTGGGAATGGCGAGAGTCACATATCCTTTGCCGCTCACAGTGACTTGGCCGTTGCCACTCCTCTTGTCAACCACGACGGCGCAGACTTCGGAGCCTGTCTTATAGGGCAATTTGTCCTTGACAGTCGATTCCTCGGGCAAGAGTTCGGCATTGGGCAAATTCTTATGCAGTCAGTATTTGGTTGCAAGTACTTTTCAACTTTTGATCAGTTACGCTTACCAAGGAAAGAGCATAATCTCGGAGTAACTGCTGATCATAAAGTGACCTCCTGTATTCCACTGGGCTATAAAGCGATCGCGGATGTTGAAACTTTTGACCGACATCCCTAGTCTCAGCATCGCTCTTGGGGGGAGGGGGGTAGGGATCTCTGGAGTAGGGACCGTATTGATACGTTGATTGATCGAGCGACGGGAGTTTGACTGGCAAGTTCGGAGAAGATGGCTGAGGGAATTGGTACGCGGAGATTTGGGGGTCGCTAGGGGTGGATACGTAATGCGTCGAACTCGATGGTGGAGGTGGTGGTGGAGGTGGTGACGGAGGCGGGGGCGGGGGCGGGGGCGGGGGCGGAGGCGATATCATGATTTCCTGGCTTGGAGGCGAAGATTGAGACTGGGCTTGAAATATCTTGGGAACACCAGTGGGAACAACCAAGATTCTCTGGGCAGGGGGCGCCGAGGCATACTTTGCCGCTCCTTTGCCAGAGTTCACAGCCTTCCATCCACGAGCAGCCGCGGCTTCACCCTCAGGGAGTGGTGGATATGGTGATATGGTAACCCTAAACTGACCCAGAGACTTGTTCATATCCATAGCTATCCAATACAAGTCCCAGATGTGCTGCTTGAGAGCTCGAAACCGAAGAAGATCGCCCTCGGGGACGACTATTGAGTTATCCTGCAACCAGTGGACATCAATCAGCTCAAATTTCAGAGCTCCGACCTCTACCATGCCAGTAGTGTCCAAGTACCACCCCATGAACCAAGGCATGGTTTCAAACATGATCACGTCGATGTCATGGACGCACTTGGGATTATTGGTACCGGTGATAATAGCTCTGGCGTTAAGCTTGAACTTGTCCACGCACGATTGGAAGTCATTGGGTGACAGGTCGCTTTGCGCTTCATTATTGATTGTAAATTCTATGGCAGGAGGGCGATAATTTCCCGAAGGTAGAGTCGAAAGCTTCGGAGGCGGTGTCAAAGTAGGCCTAGGTGGCAACTTTGTCTGATAAAAGCCATGGGAAACCGGAATTGCGGGCAATACACTCTGTGCAGAAATACTTTCGTGCTCTCTTTGCGAAGTATTGGATGCTTCTGGTGGCCTGGCATAATCATGCATATCACCCGCTGATCTGTCAACAGCTGGCTCAGAAACTGGCTGCTCAATATGATGATTTGCTGGTTTTCTCCCACGCTTCTTGCCAGGCTTTGCTTGATTTTTTTGCTGTACAGACTCAGTCGTAAGTACCGAGAAGTTGGAAGGAAAAGTAGTAAATGGCCCAGTATCGCGCGAAGGCATATTGCTTGGCATCATACTTGCCACGGTGTAGCCAATGTTGGCATCTGGAGAGCCAATCACATTCGGGAGGCCATCTGTCCGAGGTGCTTGAGGTTCGGGACCTCGATTCCCGCATGCCCAGCCCGGTCTTTGGCTGTTCAGATCTTGTGATTCTCGCATGCTACTCGACACGCTCCATGAGTTCAGAAAAATCTCTTGCGAAGTGCCACCAACGTCGGAGACCTGTGATTCATCTATCTGCTGTCGGTTGATTGGAGCTCGACACTGTTCAGAAGTAACGGGCAAAGGTTGTGAGAAGTCAGACGGTGGACGCACCATTATACCAGAGGAAGCTGTGCTTTTCTGCGACGGGCTCTGCTCTCGTCGAGATGGAAGGGGAGTACAATGTTGACCGCTCGATGGTGACATGGTGGAAGACTGGTGGTGCGCTTCGTTCTGAGCTTGAAGAGCGGAGCGCTGGGAGAAAGATTCTGGGTCTGCATGGCTTTCTGAACCCGGCGCTCTGACCGCGACGGTCTTTACATGATCACTTCCATGAACAGAAGACCACTCTGAGGCTGGGGCAGCAGACCCTACTGAGCCTCTTGGACTCGTAGCAGTGATTCGTCGATACGATATTTCTTCAACCGAGGAAGATCTCTCGCTGGGCGAAGGCGAGCAAAATTGCTTCTCTCGAGCGAGATTCGACCCAGAAGTTTGAGTACGCGCCGCTTCCTTGGCCCTTGGAGACGATTGCAGCGAATTCCAAATATCCACAGCTTTCTGCGCTCCCTCTTCAGATACTTCGCAGTCCGGATGAATCCTTCCAATAGGTGACTTTGGACCATCATGCATTGATGTTGACATTGCATTCTCTTCCCCTATGTTGAAATCGATGGAAGCCCTATTTCGACGATCTGTTGAAGACACTATGATGAAGTCACCAGAATCATCCTGCACGAAACGCGAAGAGCTTCGTCGTGCGCGCTTTGATGGCTCCCCGAATTTACGTTCCTCTTCTGGGTTCCTCTACACAATGGTCAGCTAATGTCGGAAGTAAAGTTTGTGACTTAACCTTTGCAGAGATACTATCGTCCGAGAGGCCTCGATTGGTTGAAGCAGAACTGCGCCTCGACATATCCAAAGAATCTCCAAGATCAAACTCAGATGGTGTTAGCTCAAGAGATGCTTTAGTACGCTCCAATTTCGCAACCTCAGCATCCCACAGCGTTTGGAACTTAGCGTTCTTTTTCCAAGCGCAAGATTTCCGCTCAATCACCCCCTCTTCAGCCCAAGCTTTACTTGATTCGTTGACCAGAGATTGACACTTTGCAGCCAGTATTTGTCGAGCCGCATTGGTTTTAGGCAGGCTTGAGGCGGCGATGAATAGATCCACAAGCTTTGAGAACCCTGTCTCCTCGGAATGGGTGACCTCGTAAAGATCTGTCGTGTGCATATAGCGATGTAATCGTCTCGAAACACCTAGTGGCCAGTTTGATTTCTGTGTTCAGATTCAGTATCGTATGACCACGGGATACGTTAGAGTGACTGTGTACCTGGTACAGCCAGGATTCGTCCAGCGTCTTGAATGCTTTGAGCCCCCATCGTGGTAAGCCGAGAAGAGAGAGATGTTCCTGCCAGACTACAGGTATTCTGGATTCGGACAGCACCAGAGAAGATTCTTCGATGGACTTAAAAACGGATCGAGGGCTATTCGCGAGTTAATGACTAATCTTGAAAGCGTAAGAAACAATCGAACATTGTTGAACGCTGCATTGCCTCTTAACACATGTCCAACCTGCCCACTGACTAAAGACGGGCCGCAGCGCCACAAAAGAGGCTCTGGTCGTGCAAGTCCACGGTTGGTGCAACTGAGGAGCGAGTTTAAAGTTTGTTAGAAGACATGGAGACAAGAGATGACCATCAAATGTGGCCAGGTGGATGAAACGGTGACCTTTCTAAACCGGAACGAACACCATTCTGTCGGATCGCACACCCACATTGGTCATTCGGTGCATAAATTTGGAGCTATCGATAGGTGTAATCGTGACTGGGGAACCAATAAGATTGGATAAAGAGGGTCAATTTGTTGGTTCCAGATGCGAATGTTGGTGGCGCCACAGGTCGGAGATGATATGTGAATGAACAGAGGACATGGAGCAGGAAACTCGACTTGCTGATTGGCAGGCCTTGAGAGATATGTGATGATAGGCTTGGTGTAACCAGAATGTCGGGACATATCCCCATATATTGTTGCAGCGCCCTCGCTCTCGTTCCAATGACGGCGGCGTATGAACCGAAAAGCGCCCATGAACGGAACGTAACTTACCAGGAGCGGCCGAGCATGCGGAACAGAGCACTTGGTCACATAGGGCCAAGAAGATGAAGATGCTCATATTATGCAGACATCCGGCCGTCCAATTGACAGTTCGTTCATTTGTATCGCACTGCGTATCGCTCTCTCCTGTTGCACAGCATCGTACGAAAACTCACCACTCACGGGTGACTGCCGTCTGTAGCCAGGGCCTTGTCCTCGATGGCCGAGTCGCATTTGATAAAGAGTCAGAATGTACTGATCAATATTTGCATCGTGAGTCTGCTCCAGCCTTGGAGCAGCTAGTCAGTCAGTCTAGTCATGTCAGGACTAGCCGAACAACAATTGTCACGAACTTGTCAAATGCCTGAGTGAACGATAGATAGAAGAGCGCACGAGAAAGCTTTGTATTGCACCTGCGACAGCAAAAACGTTTGGAGGATCAAGAAGAACATGTACATAATAGTAATAGATGTCTGACGGAGAAGCAGGGTGAGTGAGTCTGTGAAAGAAAGACGAATCAAAGGGCCAGGGCGAAAGAAAAATCGAAGCTTATGTAATCGACATTTCGGCAATTCTGCAGCAGTTCACCGCCCTAGCTATCAGCTTCCAACAGATCCCATGATGTCAACAAAAGTCAAATCCCCGGTCCATACAGTAGTGCATACCGCTGCATCATAGCCTTCACAGGTCCATGGCTGCAGACCCTTGACAGGTCTTATCTCCTATTCGATCTGGCTACCCCATATCTGGGTCAGCTCTTATGTCCGGCGAAAGTATTTCCCAATCCGGTTGCCAGCTTTCTTGGTCCCCGCAGTTACAAATGTTAATTCCGATACTCCCCCTCATCAGCCTCAGCCACGACTCGTTGCTTCGGACATAAATCTTAGACGCTTACCAAAACGGAAAACACACTACCGCAAAGGGCTTGGTGAGCTTCGGAAGCGAATGAAGCTAAAACAGATGGATTGGGGGGGTTGAAGAGAGGGGCTTCACTCGGAGATTCGGACTTGAACTACACCCACTACCATTATAGGGCAACCAATGATTGTTCTCTGATCATGAATGTAAGGAGCTTTCCCTGGTACATTCCTACGTAGTCGACAGTTATGCCTTCAAGCATGCGGCACTGACGTGGGGGCTGCGAGAGGAAAATATAAAGGTAGGTCTCCCACCAAGAACTAACTTCTTCAATCTGCCAGCACATCCTCACTTCCAAACAACTTGATTGACCATCTTCCGATCACAAACGTCTTTTCCTACAAGAACGAAATCAGTCAGAAGCTTCCGACATCAATTGCAATCATGACGTCGCTCCCAAAAACCTACAAAGTTGCCTCCTTCGAAAAAGTCAACGACCCCCTCACGATCAAAGACGTCCCCCTCCAACACCCATCTGCAGGACAAGTCCTCGTCAAAGTCCTCGCCTCTGGAGTTTGTGGGTCTGACGGCCATGTGCAAAAAGGGGCCTTCGGCAATGCTTTCCCTATAGTACCAGGCCATGAGATCATTGGAGACGTTGTGGCAGTCGGCGATGGCGAGAAGAAATGGCAAGCGGGAGATAGAGTCGGAGGCCCATGGCACGGAGGACATGATGGCACATGCAAGCAATGCAACAGAGGACAATTCCAGATGTGCCAGAATGCTGCTATCAACGGTGTCACAAAAGATGGAGGATTTGCAGAATACGTTCTCTTGAGAACCGAGGCTACCGTCAGAGTTCCAAAGGAGGTCGACCCAGCCGAATATGCCCCAATTCTCTGCGCAGGCGTCACCGTCTTCAATGCCATTCGAAAGTTACAGATCACACCTGGCGATATTGTTGCTGTTCAAGGTCTCGGAGGCCTCGGCCATCTAGCACTTCAGTATGCAAACAAGATGGGCTACAAGGTCGTTGCCCTCTCCACCAGCGACAGCAAGCGCGACTTTGCAAAGAAACTCGGTGCTCACGAGTACATCAACACATCGAAGGATGACCCGGCTAAGAAGCTCATGGAAATGGGAGGAGCAAGCCTGATCGTCTGCACAGGGCCAGATCCCAAGGCCATCAGCCCCTTGACCGGTGGTCTCGAGCCCGGCGGAAAGGTCTTGATCCTATCCCCATGCGGAGGTGTCGAGGTCAACTCGGTCGATTTGATCATGAAGGCTGCATCTGTCTGTGGTTTCCCCAGCGGCCACGCGCTTGACTCCGAGGAGGCTATTGCGTTCACGCAACTCCACGGTATCAAGTGCATGATCGAGAAGTTCCCACTGAAGGACGCCCAGAAAGCATTGGAGCATATGGCTTCTGGCAAGGTCAGATTTAGGGCTGTTTTGGTTGCCGAGTAGATGCTTTCCATAATCGAATCCTTTTTTTGGGCCTTGACATAGCTAGCTAGTTAGCTCTTCCCCAGATATGTCAGATTTATGAAGTTCCATGAACTAATGCATGCTTCCGTCCTCGTGTGTGCATTTGTCGATCCCAACTTACTCAGAACTCTCATTGCCCAAGTGGGTCTGTCAATCAGGCCTATTCTCTTGTTCCTGTGAGATTTTAGCAAGCAGCCTTAAACTCCGAGCCAGCGACATGACCCATCCATGCTTTACCATAATCATATGGACGAGCTTAACACTTCTCAGTGGCTGCCCTTCCACTTACTCAGCAAGACCCTGTGGTTCCTCTTCTTGTGTGGACCAGCCACAAATCTACAAGTCTACAAGTCTGCACTTGCTACTATCCTCCTGGCAGACCAGCCTGCTGCTCATCAGATATTAAACAAATGTCACAAACCCCCACGGGACATTCGGAGTCCTGGACCAAGCTTTCTACACAAGCCATTCATAAATCAACCAACCGGGAAAATCCAGCATGAAGATCAGCTCGTTAAGTGTCACACCGCGGAAGGCAGAGAGAAGTAGCCTAACTTTCGATCTGCCAACCATCACCCTTCGATCTTGTTTCAAATCCTTTGCCACTGAAGCATACGTTGATCTACATTGACGTCTACCGCACTGTACAGTACATTCAATCTACCGAAGACAAGTCAAAACTCTGGTGGACCGGAGGCTGGGAAGTAGGTGTTCATGTCGACGGAAAATACACCCGTGTTCCTGACTGCGGGAGTAATGATAGTTCTTGTCATAGTCAGTTAGGATAGCATGTCTACTGCTAGGTTCAGAGTCTGGTTCCCAGTGCCTGATATCGACAGGGAGTGCTGGCGTACAAGGTGCGATGTCTTCTACAGTATATTTGGTTGATGTGCGTGATCATGAGACTATTGCAATCTGAGGACGTCAAGTGAAAGGTCAACGCTGCTATTTTGTTCGCTCGATATTTTCTACTGGTGTCAATAATATTGGTGATGCTGATTTCGTGGTCATGTGCCAAGCAGTCATGGTTGATGGCCTTTAGATGGGCTTCATATGAGAGTTGCGAGGGCAAAATCCGCATCCCATGAATGATTCTATTGCATATCTCACTTCACAGCAAGCACAGAGACCAGAGGTGGGGATAAAGTGCCTCCGCGAATGATGCCATCCATTGGTACTTATAGCTGTCAATATCAACGCACTCATGATATCAAGGATTTCAGTCGGTCCATACTGCAAGCAACAAGAAAATCCCCGGAACACAAATGCAGCATGATCTCAACCTCTGATGACGCCAGCCACAAAAGAGAAAGGCAAATGCAAAAATAGACTGGCAATTATGAATACTCCGATCCAATCCGGGGTATAAAGGTATACAGCCACGGCATGGGCTTGACCACCTGGCAGCGACGGCTGAGGCTATAAATGTGACTCGAATAACCAGGTAACTCAGTGAAGCACCCACGCACAGGAAACGCTGTGGCTTCAGGCTTCATGAAGTGGATCCAGACTCGGGCAGTGAGTTCTCTGTCCTTGGGGTGGCAGCAGCCTACGATGCTGCAATATCCATCAGACAAAGACTCGACTCTCGAAGCGTCCAGCTTAAAAATAACAAACGTGCGAGGAGGCTCTTTCCATCCATGGTTTGAGGGAAGGATCATCCTCAGCAAGATCCAAAGTGGTATTCAAGGATCCATCCATCCTATCCTCATCAAGGGACGAGGGTTGGCAGGCGCCATCCATATCACACATCCAACCCCATGGCGAGGTTCTGCTGGCTGGTACCAGGATATCGGATCCGCATTCGACTCGCTCAACAAAAATTCGCAAAACAAGCAAGCAAGCAAAGATGAGGCGACCCATCCTAGTACCCGGAATTTCTCTGCCCATACCCACTCCTCTTCTCGAACCTTCTCTTCCCGCCTCCTTGATACCTCGAGCTGGAACTCACCCTACCTCTTCCATCATTTGTTGGATACGGGTTGCGTCTACTATTTGACGGAGCTCTCGCATGTCTTCCCTGAGAATAACTTCTTTGCATACCAACAGCCTGAGGTGGTGGTGGAGGTCTCAGCGGTGCGAGACGTTCACGTTCCCGGGGTGGTTGACCTTGACCATATTGTTCAGGACTCGGCAGGCGGTCTGGTGGCCCTGAGCCCGACCAGCGAGTTTGTTGGTCATAAACGGGCATTGGAGGTTGGAGATATGAGGGAAGGAGACGCTGTTCTGAAAGGAGAGGAGGCTGATATCCTGGATTGTATTGTACTCGATAATCGTATTCATATGAAGTAGCAGGTTCGAAATCCATCCGATGATCTGGTCTCCCCTGGTGTTGTGGATGTGGCATCACTGAGGGGGGACTCCGTGGCACATAGAAGGGTGCGTTACTTGATAGCGGTGGCGAGGGTTCCGGTCTTTCTGATGGGGATAAGGTGCTGCTGCTTACTCGTCCGGGCAGGTATTCGTTCTCGTAGTGATCATCGTTTGGAACCCAGCGTGGAGGATGGTTCTGCGTGTCTTGCCACTGCGAGTCGAGCCTCTGTGCATTACTGCGGACTGCAGCTTCGACATCCGCGAGAGCTGGCCCACGAAAGCGTGGACTCCGCTCGGGGTAACTGGAGGAAGGATGGGCAGGAGGGAGGAACGAAGCACGGTGGGGTGATGGGTACCTATCTGGTAATGCCATATTTGCCAGATACAGAAGACAAAATGGTTGATCAACAAATATGAGTACTGTGGTTTGGCGATGTGTTGGGCTGAGAAGTGGGATATCTTGAACTTGCGGTGAAGACTGCACTGCAGAGGCACCCGATGTGAAATGGCATAGAACTTCTAAATAGGAAAGTCGAAAGAATAATCAGAGAGACAACAGCAGGTAGTGCTCGACATATGAGAAACACAGTGCCGAGTCTCGGGTTGGGAATCTGCCTATCCGTTTCATGCGAACCTACAATGCCAACGTAGTTGTAGCCCTTACCTGAAAGTACTTTACCCACTGATTGGCACACTGAATGCCCTTTCGTGCCCAATGCACCCTACAGCTAGTAAGACTGACTTCAGCCCGGCGTCAGGAACAAATCGGATACAGTACGTCAAACTCACAGGAAGGATGTCGTTGCGGCCCAACCTATATTGATTGGGCTGAGTGGAGGCTGCTTTGGGCATGCAGCCACAGCCGAGAGGGCGACGCTCCTGATTGGTTTGATGCGTTGGCTGTTGTCGCTTGTCTGTGACAGAACAAATTGTGAGGAGCCTTCGGTGCCCAATGAGGGAAAGTTGTTTCCATATATTCCTACTTGGAACACGGTGATGCTTCCTTCGTTACCGGACTGACAACTCAATAATAGTGACAGCATCATCGGTCGATATCATATATAATGATGTCTGGAATGATCCTTGAACTTACGAAAACATCCTGTGAGCAAATACCGGCAAATATTCAGCACTCAGCTCATGACTGTCGAGCGTTCTGTACCGTAGGGCCACGGTCAGAGTTGATATTGAATGTACTTGAGAGGTATATGACGAGGCTGGGATGGGTGATATGAGTGCTGCCTCTGTTCGATGGACCGAAAGGCCTTGCCAGCACGTTCGCACTTATTCGTGGATGTATGACTACTTTATCTTTCAACTGTGTATAAATACAGTAATGTCCTTGGACGGCCTCAGACAGATGGTGTGTAGGTGGCTTTGAAAGGGGGGCGAATCTGTACGCCAGAGGCTCTCGCATCAGACGACAGTACAGAATAAGCTCCATGGGCCAAAGCTCTCGGGCTGATGCACTTCTTGGCGAAGATGTTTAGTCAAGCTAGACGTGTCAGTCGGATGGAAAGACAGTGCCACACTGCCAGCTATGGGAGGCACTTACTGCAATCCACGATTTGGAAAACCACCAACATCGGAAATTAGAAACCAGTAGCCGGCATCTAGCTCGAAGACATAGATAAATCTCCGAGCCCGATAAGACTATCACCGCTCCTTGTCCTTGAAGTGGAGATCAGGATCTACTTGTGGAGCTGGGGTAACAAAGGGCAAAGAGGGAGGGCCAAACCGGAATAGTGGTTTGATCTGAGCAAACAAAGCGCGAGAACTGCGAGCCACTTCGCGGGAGACAAGTTTCTGAGTATCCCTACCTTAGCTGGACGTGAAATCTTCTCGGACAGTGATGATGTTTTGTGGTGGTCAGAGGAAGAAGGAGAAAGAAGAGCATCTGGCAGGAACTCCTGCCATCTTGCCATGTTCTTGAACGGTCGCGACTTCCTTGATTATAACTGAAGATCTTGAGTTGAGTACTGCTCAGATAGCTTTCAACATTGTAAGTAGAGAAGGGATGATTGAAATGGACATTGAAATGGACATTCAGGTTCGTAATGAAGTTCCTGGTCGGGGCAGGATACTTTATTCGCAGTGCATCAACAACGACCCCAGGCAGTTGATAAGAAGATATCGAGGTGTCTCTACCTTTTCTGTCAGTCTCGCTCATGTCCAAATCAAGTAAACCAAATATCCTAAGATAGTCTTCGAAGCTACACACAAGACATGTGGTGAGCCAAGTAGGCTCGAGGACCGTATCACGGCGTAGAACATCCATACTCACGTACTAGTGGTAGAGATTGGCAGGGCACACCATGATCGAGGACCTACTGTTGATCTATGCTGCAGAAATATCCTCTAAACATATTAGCACCTCCACATAAGTAAATCTGAAGAGTTGAGGTTCAGCCCGTGGGAAAGAGGATGGAAGGTGGCTTCAATTGCCTCGCTCGTCGAGATCGCGAACAGGAGGATGGGAATGGCTCGCCAAGCCAGGGGCAACTTTCTTCCCCTGAAAATCTGGGGAACTCAAGCTTGACCACTTCCGTCTCCATCATTTCCTTGCTTCCAATCCTTGACCCGCTCTAAATAATTATCCAGCATGGAATTCCATCTCCTGGCCATGCCATTCTCTCTCCCTTTCAAACCGCATATGCCAGACTGACAATGGAGCTGCCAGCAGGCGTCAATCGCAGATATGCATCCATCGCCATCTTCCTACTCGCAGTTGTCTGGATCTGGGTAGCTTTCGACCGTCCCTACACATTTCCCACCCATGTTCCATGGAATATATACTCGAATGCGCCTCAAAGCGATCGCGCGACCGATGTCTTCGATTACCCTCCTCTCCACGCCCCTTCAATCAAAAAGCTATGCGCAGAAACGCAGTGGAATACCAGCGTTGTGTTTACCTGCCAGGAACCGGCTGGTAGCTTCGCAGAGGTGCGAAACTCCCTCTTGGGATGCGTGAGACTGGCAATGGCTGCTGGTGGTAGCTTGGTAGTACCCAGGATTGTGTTGAGGGACGATCAAGGAGAAACAATTGCTGGGAATACGACGGATTTGGGATACATGTTTGATCGGGAGCATTTTGTCGCATCGATGGGATTGTCTTGTCCACAGATGCGCATCTATAAGACTGGATTTGGCATTGAGGATGGAGAGAATGCCAATGAGCCTGTAACTCTGCAGCCAGAAGCCATTCTCAAGACTATGGAAGCTGAGGACCATTTCGCGGACGACTGGAGAGCTGCCTTCTACAAATGGCTATCGCAACAGGGACTCGAGCGCAAAGGACCAACAATCGTACGGCTGGGCAACTCATACCTCAAATACCCGACAGCAACTGACGGAGAAGCATTTCAACAGCACTTCGGCAAGATACTAAAAATTCGCGCTGATGCGAGGAGGTTTGCTACTATGGTTCTGCAGAATCTAGCTGAGATGTATCATGGGCCGCTCAGTTTGAAGGATCTCATATTGCAGAACGTCCTTTTGGGTGTATACCTAAGTACCGAGTCCAGGCTGGACATGCTATCTGAGGAAGATCGTCGGAATGCCAACTACGAGGCACAGTCGAAACTCTACCTAGGGCATGCCATGCGGAAGAACATATCCCTCATTTATGTGGCTTCTGCCCATGGTTCGGAGATTTCACGATTCATTTTGGACGCCAACGCGGACGAGATTGATGCAACATCCAAACTCGACCTTCTCAAAGGCAAAGACCGAGAGGGTCTGCTGGAACTGACGGTCGACCAGCAAGCTATGGTTGATCTCCTCGTCATGACGAAGGTCTCAGAATTCATCGGTATGGGCTATGACAGCTTCGCGTGGAGTGTGGCGTTGAGAAGACATGAATATCTCAAGAAAAGCACTGGTGCAACGTGGTTGAGTGGACATTATGTCGCGAAGGATCCGTTCAGCACGCTCATTGGAGCTACTGGTGCGCATAAAGAGTTTGCAGCTTCGATGTGGCCATGAGGTGCCGATGTTCTGGAATTTTCTGGATATATGGGCTTGATCGAATCGGCGAACATCGGAGTGACAAACTCTAGACAACGCAGAGGCTGGCCATGCGGCCACGATATCTCGGCGTCAATAGGCTTCAGGAAACATGTTCACCGCCCACGAATGGGATTCGAGGTAGAGTGGAACATCACGCCTTCCATGGTCGAAGCTGTTGCGGTCACCGCGAGGCTGACAGTCAGTGTTCGAAGCGAGCTGTTTACGCTCTACCCGCAGAAGGCGGGAGGAAGTTATTTCAAGACTATGCAGGCGCTCTTTTGGTCTCAATCTAGATTTGGAATAGCCATAATACTCAATACAAATAAAGTTTGTTCTCTCACGATATCTCCAAGCCATCTTGCGATCAAATTCTGGCTTCCTTCAGCCTTCCGTTGCATGTTCAGAGATCACAACCTCTGGACAGGCTTTTGGCCTTGTGTGTGCAAAACCTTACAAGTATGGATCATCTTCTCTCCGACTAGCATCATAGTAAAGAACGTCAAGAGATCACGGAACTTGCCCACATCGAGCTGACGTTACACAAGAAGATCGAACCCCACGCTGACCCCAGCATTGTCACACACCCGCCCGACACCTTATCTGCAATCAACCACAAGGAGCAGTCGCCACACATCCAAGAATTATCAACATCGCCCGACTCAGCAGTAGTATCCGGCCCGTCCCCAACATTACGGGATCTAGATGTTCCCTAGAACAATCTAAACTCGGCATCGCGAACCATTGGTTGTCGCGCTGCAACCCCTCACTTTACGGTGTTGCCACTGGCATTTTGGAGGAAAGCAGAACAGAGGGGCAGTGAGTGGCGATGAGAGGGGAGCAGGAGAGATGAGGATATCATCGCTGTCGCTGTTCGCGAACAGCTTAAACCTTAGGTTCAAGGACGGCAATCTTTACAAGATGTTGACTACGAAAGACATCCAGACTGTTGAGGCTGAGAATGAGATTGGCAATGAGCATGCAGAGGTGGAATATGAGCGCGGTGTGAGAACCAGGCTGAAGAATCTCGCAAGTCGACAAACGTGAGCTGCGAGTTCCATAAATCTCGATGTCTCGCTGACAGAAGCCAGATACTATGGCTCACTGCTCTTCAACTTCGGAGCATACATGCTCCCAGCTCTGTACGGAACATTGAGTAAGCTCTGGGTCGCGAACATCGACTCCAGCAAAGTTGTCACCACAGATGTGTACACCTACATTGGTGTTGTCGTCGAGGTTCTCAACGAAGGTCTGCCCAGAACAGCGTACACCGTCATCGGTGACAGGACAACACGAACGATCCGCTCGCGTCTGAGTCTGTCATACACACTGATCGCTGTGCAAGCTGTTCTGGGTCTCATCTTGACTTTTGTATTCATCGGAAGTTCGAAAGAACTGGCAGCTGCTTTTGTCCCCCAAGAAGTTAGGGAGACAAGTCTAGATTATGTGAGAATCTCATCTGTGCAGGCGTTGTCGTCTGCTCTTGAAGTTGCGGTCGCATCGGCGACTAGAGCGCTGGATCATCCTGATGTTCCTCTTGTGATTAGCTCGGTCAAGTTCATCGTGAATATCGTCCTGGACTTACTCATCATCTCGAAATTCCACGTGGGAAGCAGAAAGCCCACTGTCAATGAGCAGGCACTGATACGGATGGCTTGTGACTTGACATCAGCGGTGACTGGAATGGTGTACTTTGTCTTCATTGCATTGAAGTTGAAGCGACAGTCTCGTGAAGAAGAGGAGAGGGTCAAGCCCAGCTATAAAGCGCTGAAGACGTTGGTCAGACCAGGTATTCCCACATTTCTGGAGTCTGCGATGAGGAATGCCATATATCTCTGGTTGATTCACGGCATTGTAGATATGGGTTCGGATTATGCCACTGCTTGGGGTGTGTTCAACACCATCAGGTGGGGAATCGTGATGGTTCCGGTACAGGTATGTTGTGAGATATGATCGTGAGTTGAATACGACTGACATGTTCTGAAGGCCCTTGAAGCATCGACCTTGACCTTTGTCGGCCATGCTTGGGGCAAATGGAGAGCAGAAGTTGGACCAGAACGAACGAGGGCCAAAGCAACAAGAAGAGACCTCAGTAGTAAGGCTCGCATTCGGAGTTGCAAAGTGAACGGTTACTAACAAGAAACAGTCATTACCCGCCCAGCCTGGATATCTTGCATCATCGCACTCGCCATCGAGATCCCATTCTGTATCTTCCTCTCCATCTGGGGTATCGACGGCTTTGCCTTCTACCTCTCCCAATCCAAACCAGTTGCCAACATTACACAAAAGATGTGGCGCGTAAGTCAAAGCCCGACTTGAACTCAAATGGCGATACCCGCTAACACTTGTCAACAGACTATTGACTGGTGTTACATCTTCTATGCTCTGAACTATCAGATCTCCGCAATCCTGCTAGCCACAACGACGAACTGGTATCTGATCCAAGCGCTTGGCTCCAACCTTCTTTGGATGCTTCCGTGGGCCATCGCCGTCACTAGAATCGGCATGACACCTTCGAACGCATGGAAATACCACTCGGTTATTTTCGGCGGCTCTCTAGTCTTCTCTTTCTTCAACGTCTGCGCCATTCTTGCACTTTGGGCATGGCTTTTGACGAAAGGTAAAGTCAGCTTGGCTCCGGTACGTAGCTCTCTTTGAGGAAGGTAGCGACTTTCCACCTTCCTGTAGTACAAGCAGTAGAGCCTACAGTGCTGGGCGAGCGGCATATGTAGACGCTGGAGGAAGATTGCCTTTGCTAGCCGTCAGGAACGCAGGTTGGAGGGAACGGAAAAGGAAAGTCAAAAGCTGCGGGTGGACTTGATATCTTGGGGATCTAGGGACACATGCAATAGAAGCACGGCACGTTGAACTAGAAGCTTTATGCAGAGCAAGGCTGCATGGAAGAAGGGAGGTTTATCAGAAACAGGAAAGCCGATACGTGCCTTGTTGAAGGATTCCTTGGGAGACTAGACCTATCTGTGTACTGCAGCATGCATCCAGTACAGCTACTCTGACGGCGTTCGTAGCTGTGGAAAGGCGAGTGCAAGAGAGTCGTGAGAAAGTCGGAATCATATGACCAGGTTTTCACGGCGGTCAATGTTCTCTTGGGTTTGGGTACTAGGTTGAAGCAAGTCTCCTGACATAGCACAGAGCAAGCCCATTTGGCATCTGAGTCAGTGAGTACTTTGATTTGAGGGAGACCCCTTTGACTGAGTCAAGCAACCTAGCCCGTAAGTCTAGACACCTACGGGATATACCGCACAACCAGTAGCAGGCTCTCGAGAACGGCAGCGTCTAAGTTGAATGGACACTTACAGAAGAAGGCAGCTAGGAAAGGTAGAAATGATCTGCAGATACCTCAAGCCGTCAGTCAATCCTAAGTCAGTTACAAGTGCAGGCACAAGTGGCTCAAACGAACCCCTTTGTGGAAGGAGGAAACTTAGATAATGCGGATGTCATCGCGATGGTGTGATGGATTGCTAGAAGATATGTGGAGGTCGGGGCATCGGCACTTGGACGGCTGTGCCATATCACGGCATGCCATCTCACCTGAATCTCTGGTGTCTCAAGCGGGAGCGCACATGAAAACGGGTCCTGGACGGAGACGAAGCCCAACTTTAAAGATTAAAAAGAGGAGACAGAACAAGCGAGCGAGATCAGTAACAACAAGCGAAAGATACATGCACGAAATAATTATTCCGTATGTGAAATGACTCGCCAGACATAAATTTCACCAACAATACTACTTGCACTCAATTATTATTTAGGCATGAGCAACTTTGGTACGGTTGTTCTTACTAACATGCACCAGCTCCTTCATGTCATCGTTGACCCCTACAATCTCCTTCATGCCGCGTAGTCCACTTGACGACATTTCCATTTAGTCCTAGCTTTCTCCGGCGGTCGAATCATGCGACTGAAGTTTCTCCTTGGCAAAAAGCCTTCATCCGAACTGCTCGCGAATGGAACTTCGTGAATGGTCTGTTCAGCAGATGCCAAGTCAACGGTCATGATAAGCAACCACGATAATGCACGCGACTATCATAGCTCCGTGACACAAGGAGCGGGGGTGGAGGGCAAATAGTGCAATCAGAGCTCAGAAGCCGAGGACAACATCAACATCGGATGAGCATTTCAGGGGACGGTCTACTCGAGTATCCATAATCCACAATTGCACGTCGGAGCACGGCATTTTACAGTGCCATTCCGAAATTTGAGCCCCTCGCATGCACTCGCCAAGCATGTACCTCGACCAAAACCTCAGCACAACAATGTGAGCTGGCTTTCGGAGACAGCCTTGTTCGGGAAGGTTGATGTTGAGTCGAATCGATGGCGAGATTCTACCCCAGGACTTTGTCTGCATCCTTATCGATGTGCGAGGGGTAGCAGTTGCAGTGCCGTCAAGGTTGATTGCTTGGTTTGAAGCCTTGTCAATCCAAACATCTCGCCAACCAGGTATTTTCTCATGTATCAAAAGTCTTGTCACTTGCCTGTTTCGCTCTCAAGATGCCACACTAGCGATGGCGTGCAGTGACCAGGCACATCGAAGCTTAAAGGTTATCTGATGTTTCTGTTGGCTCGGCACTTATGTAGGTTTGCGATCGGCAGGCTTGATCTAGCTCCCTGTTGCCGTGCCCTTGTCCGGACTTGTGGCTTAGGGCAGCCTCTTGCGAGACCCCATCTCCGTCAACAATCCTATCACAAGCGAGTAGCGACTCTAGCCCCTGAGTTGTCCGACGAGGCCAAGTTGACGGCGAACGCCTCCCCCACTGCCAGCGCGTGTGGCGTTCTAGAGCTTCCTCTTCAACAATCGCTCCCCTTCAGATCATCGATGATGATGACTATTCGAGAAGGTGTTCAAGGGCTTCTACGGATCCAGGGTTCAGATTGGTAAGTGTCACAGATTGCAGGTGTCTTGGCTGTCAGTCGGCTCTCTTGACTTTGAAATAAGTGATACTACACTGCCTACCTGCCAAAAAGGATAGCCTCAACAAGTATAAATACAAGTTGATATCCTGTGGAGTTTCAGTTCTTCATCCCTCAGCTCAATCTTCTCAGCTTCATTCGATCAGACTCCTCTCGTCTCTGTCTCAACGGTACATCTTTAGCCCATAATGGTCTCATATCTTGGTCGCCTCGCGGCTTTGGCTGCTCTCGTTGCACCAGTTGTCTTTGCTGCTCCTGCTCCTGCTTCTGCAAACCTCAAGATCCGCAACCTTGATGCCCGCGATGTTGTCAAGGATTCCTACATTGTTGTCTACCAGAAGGATGTCTCCAAGGAGGTCCTTGCAAGCCACATTGAGGAAGTCAACTCTTTGATCGCCAAACGTGAAGTTGGTGGAATCGGAGCCACTTATGATATTGGTACCTTCAAGGGATACCAAATCACCACCGACGCTGCTACTCTTGGCCAAATTGCTGCATCTCCAGATGTGAGTTTTCCAGCTCGATACACAAGGTCCAACTAACACTTTTCAGGTGGCCTACATTGAGAAGGACCAGAAGGTTTACGCCTCTGCTCTCACTTCCCAATCCGGTGCTACATGGGGTCTCGGCCGCATTTCTCACCGGAACCAGGACTCTACCACCTACATCTACGATTCCACTGCCGGCTCTGGCACCACTGTTTTCGTTGTTGACACTGGTATCCTGATCTCGCACTCTCAATTCGGTGGACGTGCTACCTGGGGAGCAAACTTTGTTGACAGCTCGGTAAGCCACTCGCTCGCTTGACGATGAGCTTCGCTGACCCTTACAGAACACTGATGGTAACGGACACGGTACTCACTGCGCCGGTACCGTTGCAGGCTCCACCTATGGTGTCGCTAAGGCCGCAAAGCTCGTCGCTGTCAAGGTTCTTGGAGCTGATGGAGGTGGAACCACCTCAGGTGTCATCTCCGGTATTCAATGGGTTGGTACCAACGCCCCAGCCAAGTCTGTCCTCTCTATGTCTCTTGGAGGAGGTGCCTCATCAGCTTTGAACACCGCCGTCCGCAACACCATCGCCAAGGGTGTCACCGTCGTCGTCGCAGCCGGAAACGACGGAGCCAACGCCGCCAACTACTCGCCTGCATCTGAGCCTCTCGCTATCACCGTCGGTGCCATTGACATCAACGACAACCGTGCTTCTTTCTCCAACTACGGATCTGTTGTCGACATCTTCGCTCCAGGTGTCAACGTTCTCTCTTCATGGATCGGATCCAACTCTGCTACCAACACCATCAGCGGAACCTCCATGGCATGCCCCCACGTGGCTGGTCTCGCTGCTTACTTGATCGCTCTTGAGGGTCTCTCCACCCCAGCTGCTGTCCAGTCCCGCATCAAGGCTCTTGGTACGTCTGGCAAGGTCATCAGCCCGGGCAGCGGATCCCCCAACTTGATCGCCTACAACGGAAACGGTGCTTAAGCGAACAGAGAAGTTCAAGACATGAATTAACGAACGGGAAGAGAGGTGATTAAGGGGTGAAATAGGAGAGAATATGGGCTGAGATCACGACAAGAGAGAGAGTACTTTTCTGCATTGGAGATGGATCATAAAAGAAGTTTAGCATTTTCTCATTATGTAGGGCTCGCACGTCCAAGAAGGGACGATCATAGAAGAAATTCAACACAGCATTTCAACCCCACCACTTCCTGCTCATAGATATGATCTTCTCTATGTGAAGTTCCACCACAATGTGACTCCCTCCTAGGCCGTACTTTATCTCGTCCACATCGAAAAAAGAGTCGATGCGATACCTCTTCGCTGCCAGTGGCAGCGGTCAATGAAGCCTAAGCGAGATTCTTGAAGCCCGGACGGTCCCCGGAACATGGCCCTGCAATGCACCAAGCGAGGCGATTACAGCGCCTTCGCCACCCATGAGCCACACTTTTTAGCGTGGGCCCTACCCCCGACGACCAAGGCCCAACACTACGGCAGTACTCTACTAGACCCATCCACTCTACAAACTTAACAATTCCAAATGCCGTAAACAGACTTCCAGAATACTGGTTGATCTAAGGTTCCAAATCAACAAGCTTCAATGCCTAGTTCGGGTTGGCAGCTGTCTCAGGGTGTCGCACCACAATCATGTTCGTCATGACCTAGTGATCCTGTCATCAACATTCAAATCCGCAACTGTATATCGGGGACAGTCGATGACACTGACAACGTATTTGAACTAATTCTAGTTCTCGATGCGGGTCTACTAAGTCCCAAGGAGGATTTAGCATATATCAAATATCTAGGTGAGTAAATGTGTATGAAAGAAGTTGGGAGTCTAGATCCGACTTTCGACAATACGACAATCTTGGCGACATCAAAATTAGATTGCTAGAAGATCAATGTTGCTTGACAAATCTAGAACATAGTTCTAGGAGTTATTGGCTACAGCTTCTCTAATACCCAAGACTAATTACACAGTCACCATTGACTTCTTTTCCGAAGACCTGTGGCATTGACCGACGGTCCGTTCTCTCAGCATCTTGATAAATGGTGATACATTACGCCGCCGCGACGCCTGCATCGCAGATTGCAATTAGCTTCTTCATCTTGGCCATGCACGCTCTAGTCACGGCCTGTTTGATTTGCAGAATGTTCTGCCTTTCCTCAGGATCCTCTGGCAACGGCGGCAGTATGCCACGAGACAGATCAAGGCGACACTGACTCAGCCAGGCAGTGGTCTTTGGCTCTGCTTGCCATAGTGCACCATTCTCGAAATCTCGAATTCTGATTCTGATCCAATCGACAGCTTGGTTCGGGTGTGATATTGGAATGCACAGCTGATTCCTTTTCTCGTCATCATCGTAAGCGGTCTCGACGTGAGCGATGAATGCGGCACTGAAGACTTGTTGACAGCTTCGGACTACTTGGAGAGTCAGATGGTTCCCGTTGAACACTGGCTCCGGTGGGTAGCTCTTGAGTCCGTCAGCCGTACAATCGATGTAGATTGTATCAGCTACGGGAGTATATTTGCCGCCGTCCAGCGACACCTCGTTTGCACTGATCTGTTGCACACGGCCCATTCTAACAACATTCTCAATCTTGCGAACTTGCTCAAGCTCTGCACGCGATACAGTCGCACATCGATACATCGTAGGCCAGACGTCCTCAGAGAAGCGAAGAAGACTCCCTGATGCGCCGAGACGAGCCAACAAGTCGTTTACTGATGTGGCTTCCATGATCGATTCGGCGTCCCGCTTGAAGTTCGCCAGCGCACTGTGTTTAATTGATTCCTTGGGTTGTAGCCTGCTACGATCCAAGAACCACGAGTCCCGCGGCATGATCCAGGTGATCTTTGCTGGCTCGATACCCATGCTCAACATCCACAAGCAAGCATCAATACCAGTTTTGCCGGCCCCAACCACAGTATAATTAGCATATGGTCGAGATAGGCCGACAAGAGCGTTGGGCGTGATCAGTTTCACATCGTCCGCGACGCTGTATGCCGGTGGACCCATCGACGGTACTTTCACGCGCATGAAGGTTGCATCCACAATTCGAGCTTCCTTGCCAACAGAATACGCATTCCCAGTAACGATAGAGTGGAACTTGCCACTATCTGTGTACTCGCACAGCGGATAGTACGACACTCGGCCTGAAGGTAGGAACCGCTGACTAAGGACTTTGCTGTAGTAGGCCAAAACTTCGTCACCAGTAGCGAGCTCAAACATGCCCTTGT
Organism: Cadophora luteo-olivacea; assembly: GCA_026120085.1. Classification (NCBI taxonomy): domain Eukaryota; kingdom Fungi; phylum Ascomycota; class Leotiomycetes; order Helotiales; family Ploettnerulaceae; genus Cadophora; species Cadophora luteo-olivacea. Next base: position 77,137 of record JALRMC010000008.1, read on the forward strand.
TCCACCCCACCTCGTCAATCCTGTCTTCACCCAGATCTTTAGAGTTGACGCCGTAGAACTTTGAGGGCTGATGAAGACGAACGAAGGGATACGCCTTGTTCCAATGGCCTCCCGGGCGGTTGTAGCGATCTACAATTGCGAAAGGTGGCGTTGAGGTTCTCGGTTAACAAGGTATCGACGAAGGCCATTCCCATTGCACCGGCGCCAATCACGAGGTAGTCGACATTGATTGCTTGCGACATCTTTGGTGAAACGGCTTCTTGACTTGAATTTCACGAGTAGTTATCAGTGATTCAGAGTGAATGAATTATCTCTGCTTGATCTGTGGTCAGTCGTCAATAACGCTTGTAAGATTGACAGGGCTCATTTGTTTACACACATTGTTTACACACATTGGCTCGAGTGAGAGAAGCTGACTCGTATGTGAAAATGATGATATGAACTCAGAAGTTGCAAAAGTGACTGTTGTCTTTGCTGATCTTTGCTCAATTTCTTGGTGGTTTTAACAATTGCTTCCAGGGAATTGCAGTGAGATATGGATAAATGTACACAGAAAGGAGCGCCCATGGAAAGCTTTATATACTCTATTCAATATAGATCATTCATGCATCGGTGCTTCGGTCATTCAATCATTTCCGTGCTACGCTACATGTCTTCAATTCATCTCAGTGCCTTAAGTGTTTACTCGTCATTGTCGGTGGTCGGCACGGCCGTGATATGTGGACTTTACTACCTGTTTCGAGCTGCTGTCCATGTTTACCCCATTGATCTGCAACCGACGGCTTCTGGAGTACCGCTCCTATTGCGCACTGCAGCTCAGTCAGCGGTCTGTCTCAAGTGCTCTATCGAACTAGAGAAGGGACTTGGCGAGTTTACATTCAGAGTGAGCATGCCGAAGAATTGTTGCGGCTCTTGTTAATCCCCAGCTGGCGAGCACTTTTCTTCTGCCTTAAACTTATCAATGTTATCCATTTTCAAGTCAATCAGAGGCCCTTCGTCATTGCCACTCACTCGTCTATCAACAGAAGTCGGCATTCGGGTATCTTGGCGAATCAGACTTCGTGTTGACATAGACGAGAAGTTCGGAGCTCATGATTCTCGGTAGTCGGGGATTAGCAATACCTCCAGCCGACCTCCAATGCACTACACTGCCTTCCTGCGGACAGAAGTGAAGCCGATAATTCCGTCCGGTCGGCGTGTCTTATCATTTCATGCTTAAAATAAGGTGCGATGCAGGAAGCGGCCTGCAGGACGCCTCCTATGTGGGGTAAAGAGTGGGGATTCGTGTTGGTCGTTTGAGGAGTGATTTAAAGGATAAATATGCAGTTCGTAGTGGAGAATATCTTCACAGACTCTATAGCGCGCAGCGATGGCTGTCTCTGCCCAGAAGTCCATACTCGATGGGTGTTCATCCTGAACACTGCAAAGCTCCTTCCGACTTCAAACTTACCCCTCCCTAAACCTTAAGCATCGAAGAATCTCCAGATGCTTATGATCATGGACCCTTTCGACAGGTACATCTGTCCCGTAAGCTTGGACTTCTGATCGGGCGATGATACCGTGATGTTATGTGGGCTAGCGGGATAACAGTTCTGATGGGATAGTGGGGCCTTGAGCTTTTCGTTTGATGACCATAAGTGTACAACAGAGACCAGTCTTACGTTCGAATCTGTTGAGACCTATGCGGTCCAGTCTTAAGGGATGGCTGGCCTCAAAAAGAGAAGTCAGAAAAGTACGCGAGGACTCCCTAGCCGAAAATTGTCCTCTTTACAAAGAAAGAACAGACCAGCAGATGCGAGGAAGCCTTCGATATCGAATCTTTTAGGTGACACCGCTTTCACTTATATTTTACAGCTCCTGTTCCCAACGTTTGCGCCGTGAGTTGAACCTGAAGAGGGCGTAGATGCGTGGAAATTTTTCTCCGGAATGGTCAACATGTCCTGATGGTACTTTGTCGTTACCTAGGCAGCGACGGAGCGATAAAGACATATCGGTCATGCTTTGCTCCAAGACTCCTTATCCTTAACTAAAGTCACCTAGAAGTACTGGGACATGGCTCCGTGCCCTGGGCATGCTACGGTTTTGAAAGAGGCCTCCTATATTACGTGCCCGCGACCCGAGTCTAGGAGGAACTTTCCAGAATCTTTCAAGCAGCACTGACGACTTGGCTACATCTGTTTCTCAATTAACCTTTTCTACCAATGTGCAAAGCTACTGATACGTGGTAGCTACTGCAATAGTATCTCCCTAGTTCGACGCGTTCAAGTGTCGTAATAGTGAGCTTAACTCTTAGCCACCGGTCGAAACAATACCTGGACGCCAGCGCAGATCACACAAGGCATCAATACGGATCACGGACGCTATACAAAACTCAGTAAATTGTCGTGTGTCCGCGCGAAGCTCACAGACAGTGAATTTAGAGATGTCGTGAATTCCCCGATCATGTCGTATTGATGTCACGAGCCGGAGAGGATGATATTTAAAACAACGAACCACAGATGTTGACTCGAGACTTGTTTCATGAGTTAGATATCTTCTTGTGGAATTGGAACATACGTTGGAGCCTCTGACCAGACCTCAAATGTGGGTCAGATCAGGAAGTCACGATCGACCAACGCGTCTCCCCAGCACGACATCTTTCTGCTTTGATTTAAACCACCTGCCATGCTTTGCAAGTAGTCTTATCCCAGCTTCAACTGCTACGACAGCCTAGCTCGTTTCTATGCGCTTTTGGAGATCGTATCTTTCCATATTGCACCAATTCCCGAGCACCCCCATTATGGCTGCTCCGACGACAGGCAGATCTTCTTTCTATATTCCGCAGACGGACAAGATGCGAGAGATACTCAGCCAAGCAAAGTGCAAGAATTCCAATGGGGAGAAAAGGTTGATGCTGGACCTGCACGGATTCGACCTTGTCCGCGAACAACTTACAGACTTGATGAGCGAAGAAGGATTCTTTCCCGGCTTCACCGAGGCACAAAAGTTGTGGTACATTGATGCTACGTTATATGACACTTATTGTAAGTTGACGCATATTCTTGGCTCCGAAGACGACTCATAGAATTTTCAGTGTCTCCCCGCGCAACAGCAGCCGGTAAAAAGTTTCCAATTCCTTGCCCTTCAGCACCAACACAGCTATCGACTCCACAAAAGCCCCAAGGAAGAAGCAGATGGGGAGCCAGTCCGACACAACCTATTCTAAGTCGGCCCTTCCCTGACAGCAATACAGGATTTGAGACTACACGGCCCAGCAGTCCACAACCAAGTCCTGCGATCACACATTCGCAAGGTCATGATGCCCAGTCGGTTCCACAAGACTTTAGAGCTGCTTCTCAACCTCCAAATCCCTTCAGCCCCGTCGATATCTATATCCGTCAGCTCGCTTCTAGGAGAGTCACCCATCCTTCTGATCCACAAGATCAAGCTTCTCCTGAAGACTCCGTACATGTGCTTCTACCGTCTGACAGAGATCCAAACGCATGGCGACCAAGCCCTTCTCTTCAACTCTTTCCTCCTACGAAGTCATCAAACGATAGGGATGGAAATGGTCGCTCACAACAATAGCTCTGCAAAGTTTCTTGATGAACGCCAAGCAATGGCAAATTGAAGCCACATCTTTAACGTCTGCGGATTTTGACTCGAGAACGAGCTCTCTGGATGCTGGATATTGGTCTGAATGACAGTTGGAATGCTTTTCTGAGAAGGACTCGTTGGAAGACAGCTCGCCGCACCGGTGAGCGGTTTTTGCAGGCATGATACGATCCAAGTGCCAAAGAAGACCAGCCATTGCGAACATTGACAGTATCGGGTACCGTTTGGACATCTTCGGGGCCCTAGCAATAGAGAGATTGCTTTGTTTCTGAACAAGCAACACGGGTATGGTGGACTTATCTAATGATAAAGTTGCTTGACTACTGCTTTTCTGCTTCTCAGCCTTCGATGGTGAGAAGGGACTTATAAGACACGGTGCCACTAGGCAAATCAATATCTAAATACATGATGGATGGCAATCCCCTTCCGACGTGTGGAGACATGCAAGAGCCGGCTGACTTACCTCATTATTACGCTTTCAGTACTCGTATCCTGGTCCAGGAGGGATATCATTCTATCGTTTGCTCCTTGATGTGTAAGCGTTCGCGCGAGCGAACGTCCCTATCTAGGTAAGTATCAATGTGGTGTCGTTGCTTTTCATACCGGTCACGGGACCCAGCCAGGTCTGAAGTCCTTCCTGCTCGCCAAAAGTGACTTCATCTTTCACCCCACGAAGTCAACATAACACAATCTCGAAATTCTCAAGCTACTCCGGTCTCGACAAATTCGACAAGATACAGCAACAAATGTCTCTGCAGTATACACCCACCAAGGCCGTCCCTAACCAACCTCTCTACGCCTCATGTATCATCAACATCAAGCAGAAGGCTCGCAGCTGGGGCATCTCAAGCCAGAACTTCGATCTCGACTTTGCTCTGATTAACAGCCAAATCAGAGTCCATGGCGCGTACGGCGCATACAACGAGCTGGAGAAGTTGTGGCACGTTGAGTTCTACACCTGGTCGAAATACTGTACGTCTTCGATCATTTGTTTACTTTCCGCGGCGCTAATTACTCGATTCGACGCGTTGAGAGTATTTGATGTCGTATCTGAACGTGAAGCTGATGTCCTTTCTAGTTGGCGATGAACCCTTCCCATTCCCCTTCCCATCAACCGCAACCCCGACGCTTATCTCCGCCTCCAATCCAGCGCCAGCTCCCACCGGTCCACGAGCCATGAACAGTACACCAGTCCCAAACCCATACCCACCAGTCTACATTCCCGGTCCTCCTCAGACTCCAGTTGTCAGTACTGGTGGTTTCAGCCCTGCAACAGGTTCAGGAACTCGCTCTCACCTCACCCATCAGTATCATGGCTCCTCTCCCGGCTCCGGAATTCGCAATGAGTTCTCGATCCGTGGAATGGCTGCAAGAAACAGTAATGGTGGATCGCCGCGTTATGTCAACATGGGACAGGCATACAACAATCGACCTACCAGAGGCCGAGGAATCGTCGAGCGAGAACCTAGACAGAATCCAAACTCTGAACCTGTCGGAGATGGAGCACGAGGCACGGAGAACAATAATGGCAATGGGAATGGTGGTGGTGTAGGAGGAGTTCAAAGAGGAAGAGAAGCTGTATATGCTGCGAGAAGACAATTGAAGATTGCGAGGCGGACTCAAGGTAGAAATTGATGGGTTCTGAGGGATGAAATCGAGTCTTGTGTTATATATGGGGCATATTTGCTATTGGCGTTCTTGCGAAATGACGATGTTGATCGATGCTGCGGGGCCACATTACTGGCACATCTTGCAGAGTGCATATTGGATTTATGCCTGGCTATATGGCAGAGAGCATAGACATTCGCAATGGAAGAGGCTACCGACGAAATGGGCGAACAAATTGCAGGAAGAGGGACTAAATGATAACGAGAGAAATAAAATATCACAATGGAACTTCCTCGCGCCCCCTGCTTCCTATACCCACCATATTTGTTTCCATAATTCATCGTAGCTTAAATTATCACGGGTAGACTAACTAAATACTGGCAAGTAATCACCAGCATCCTGTCCCCAACCCATCTTGACCGCCCATTCTCGCAGCCCATTGTCTTTTTCACTCCTCAACCCTAAATCAATTCCACCTCTCTCCTCCGCTTTATGACCTTCCCATCCCTCTCTCCTTCCCGTTGCCCTTCAAGCCCAAAACTCACAATTTCCCCCCTCCTATGACAATACAGCGCGATTTGGATTTTGGCTTCTGTTGTTGTGATTTCTCCCGATTGAGCTTCGCTTAGCGGACATTCTTCGGTCATGACCAAAGCCAATTCTCCATTTGCCATTTTCTTGTATTTTATCTCGTTGAAACCTATATCCACATCATACTTAGACCAATTGTGAGTAGTGAGTTTGATAGAGGATGATCCTGAGCAATGTTCGGAGAGGGAAAGTGTCTATTCCAATGCTCATTTCCTTGTGAACGCTAACAAATAGACGATTATGTACCAGTACTAATGCTCTTCCGAAATCAAGTATAAACTCTCATAGCCCCTCTCCTCCTCTCACCAGAATCCCTTTACGACCTGAGAAATTGTATAAGTGCCCCGCCCAGCAGGGCGGCAATCATAAAAAAAGAATCAGCGCTGAAATTGCCAAGCTGACCAACACGACCTCTGTCTCTGTCACCTCACCTCGATTCCTCACAGCTCCGTCTGCTGTCTTTGTAGCCTGTGCTCCTCCATCGATAACAGTTATGGTCACTCCTGGAAAGCTCGTTGTTGGTGTGAGCGTGCCTAAACCGATGGTGCCAGAGCTGACGGTCGGAGTTGGCGTAGGTCCTGTCGCTGATGGTCCACCACCTTGCCCTCCTGAATCAGACCCAGAAGCTCCACTACCATTGGCACCAGACCCGGCGGAGCCATCTGATCCATTATTTGAACCACCTTGTCCTCCATTTGCTCCACCTCCATTTGCTCCACCTCCATAAGTTGGCACAGGCGGGACATACGAAGACATCACCTCATTCGGGTTACCATGCGTGCCACCCATCCCAGCGCCTGGTATACGGCCAGTCGGGGTAGCTTGCACACTCGCCGGCGCATCTTTATCCACATCTCCCACACTGAGACAAAATCCTTCGAGGTTCAACAGCGGAGGGTAGGCTCCAGGCGCGGCCGTGCTGGCGAAGTCGGCGCACGTCTTGACTGCATCATCGAGGACGTTCGGCACCCAGACTGTACTTGAATAGCAGAGACAATGTGCTTGCTGGGGTGGGAGGAGCGTGACGAAGCCTGGTGTGAGGACGGCGCAGATTGAGAGAGCTTGGGAGAGGAGTGAGCATGACGGATTCTGTGCGAGCTGTTGAGATGGCGGTGGAGTTGGTTCGGGAAAGGTAGGGCCGCGCATTTTAATAGGAGGAGTTGGAAGAATGAGCGCTGAGGAGCGTGGGAGATGGAGGATGGAGAAGATGAGGTGGAGAAGAGGGCTGTGTAAGCGCATTGTGGCTGTAGATGCGTACTTTGATGCTTATCGTTGTTTCTGGGTGATGCTGAAATGGGTTGATCGTGGTGGCTGATGGATCCTGATCGATGCATTCATGGGTGGGGGACAGAGTTCAGCGTGCGGATTTTGAAGACTTTGATAATCATTCAAGGCGGGAAGGTACTGTCCGGCGATCACTCCTACCCCGAAAACTCATGAAAGGAAGGAAGGCACTTGCCATCTCAATACTTACAATTTGTCTCCCCAGATACCCACCAACAAGCAAGTTAGAGTAGTAAAGGCATTCGATTCATCATGATATTTCTAGCAATATCCACTCCACGGCTCCATCCTGAATGAAACATATGTACACTCAACACCGTTTCCTCAAACCCCTTCTGATCCCTCTCCTCGCATGAAGCAACGCCATACCCATGCCGAATGCAGAACACCAAAAAGCTGCACAAACGAATCATCGCAACCCTATCCATCCGTCCGGTAGAATTTCTTGTACAACAAGTGCAAGAACAAATTAACATTAAGCCGCATACAACCCTCGAACAGATCCATATATTGGTGATTGGCAAACTGAGCAGCCAAGAGCGAGTCCATCGGTACTTGGGCACTGGCTCCTGGGATTTGAATGCTGCCCTTACTACCTTCGATGAAGAAGACGCCGACCTCATCACAAGATATGGTAAGATTGATCTTGTCCCATTCGCGATTGTCGTATCCTTTCCAGGAGACAAGAACACCCTTGTCGGATAAAGTTCGTGCGGAGTATTTGAAGGATCCAAACTTGGGCTTACGACCCGATCGTTCGAGTTCTCGTTCGTGGTTGTATTGTTTGGAGAAAGGCATGAGGAACCTCTTTTTACTGGAAAGTTGTTAGTGTGGATCGAATGAGTTGATAGTGAGACATACCCCTTCTTTTGTAATGTCATCATGGCTTGCTCAATGTAATTGTCATAACTCTTCCTCTGCGACTCAAGCCACTCGGCCTTCTCACCCAAGTTTGCTAGAGTCAGTCGAACACCTTCAAGTTCGCGTTGTCTTTGTACTCTTCTTCTGCTCTTCGTCCGGATATCCAAGGCTATGGCATTCAGGATGTCCTGGTAATAATTGGTCCGGGAGATTCGTCCCCATTGCTCCAATCTCATGATGTTTTCGAGTGCTGTCCGCTTCAGCTCCTTGTAGGACATCGATTTGATATCGACAAGAGTGTTGGCGTCGGAGTATGCTCCTCTTGTCTTGCTACCCTCGGCAAATTCTTCGCGAAGGAGAGAGTGCCACTTCATGTCGTCTTCGCGGCTGATTGGTCGGACAAGGATTTCCATGAGGTTAGGTCCTGATTGAACGCGAATGATGTACAGAACACATCGCTTGGTTTCCATGAAAAGCGCCTTGACATCCGCCTCTGGATCTTCAATGTCATGTAGCTTGGGGTTCAAGTTCATCTGGATTTCTGTGGAGGTCACGCCTAACATCTCGGTCTCGTTGTTCTTGGCACTTCCCAATTCTTGAACAATTTCTCGTAGCATATCGTCGCGGTTGGGACAGATGTGAGGAAGGTCGGCAGCAATAAGGTGATGTATTGAGAAAATGTCTGCCATCTTGATGTAGAGAGTTGGCTTTGTCCGTGCATAGAGGTCGTTGAATTCATCGATGTCAAAGGTATCCTCAGCATCTGGAACCGAAATGATGTTTGAGTAGATGTCGGTGATTCTTTCGATAGCATCTCCGACGTATGCATTCAACGGTTGAAGATAGATGTTCTCACCGCCAAAGAGTCTTCCGGATGCGACTTGGCCAAGGACTTTTGCGACCTCACCAAGATTTCGTTTCTGAAGTGGTGTCAACTGCTTCTCTACCACGCCCATCGATTCGGGTGCAGTCAATGCTGGTTGGAGGTAGAATCTCCAGAGCCAGTGGCCAACAATCTGAAGAAGATGCTTTTGAGGCTCTCTTGGGAAATGTTCGCAGAGTGACTCGAAGGTTTGCTGGCAGATGAAACGGACGCCGTAGGGCATCTTGTGAAGGAGGGCTTCTAGTGCGAGCAGGAATTGATCAGAGATCTCTCGAAGATCACGCAGATGGTCAATGAACATGTCGCGGGTCTCGGGATCCTTGATCGCAATCTCTCGAGGAATATCAAGTGGGCGTTGACTGGGTCGCCCTGTTCGAAGCTCTTCATTATTGATGGCTGAGCGGTAGATTTGCATGGGGTCGCTTTCCAGGTCAAGCGCGGGATCCTCGATGATGTTGGCATGTATCAGAGGACCAAGGAGTTCTCGAAGGTATTTTCTGTCTCTTGGCGAGCGAGTATAATTGGCGAGAAGTTTGCACCAGAAGAAATTGCCTCTGAGATAGTCCTGGATTGTGTGGACTCCATCGACCTCTTCCTTGACGGAACGGGCGATGAGTTTGAGGAGATAGTATTCTTCTCGTCGCTTCTGGGCATATCCGAAAAGACCCATCATCAGTGTCTCGATGCGCTTGGCATCACGCTCTGCTGTGCCTTGCTCACGAATACGTTTGAAGAGTCGGGCGAGGTATTGGGGTTGAGTTTGAAGAGTGAAAAAGAGTTGCTGGTATGACTCCAGCTTCTTCCTCGAGTTCTTGTTCAATGCCTTGAGATCGAATTGATTTCCAGAAACCATGGAAGTGTTGACCAAGAGATTTCCTGAGTGGCCACCAAAATTCTTCTGATGCTTGACAACTTCATCCAGAGTGATCTTGTTCTTGACCAACAGTGCAATTTTGATATCCAGCTGATCAATGTACTGCTCAGCCATTTCGTTCTGTCGGACCTGCTGGACGACCGTCTTTCGCATACGCTCGAACTCGATTTCCTCGTTGAAGTCAAAGTCACTGTCATTGAGCAGATGAACAAAGTTCTTGACGGTATTGACAGGAGGATTTTTGCCGGTAGTAAGACTCTTGTATGCTTCTCCTTGCAGGCGACCTCTGACAAAGCTCTGGATCTTGACGACCTTTTCCATGTTTTCCTTGAAGAAACGCTGCTTCTCGCGAAACTGGGCACGAACAAGAGATGCTTTCGCAGCGGCTTGAATAGCGATGATCGAGTCTTCCTCATTGTCCAGCTCAGCCAAGAGCGTACCGACGTCATTTCGGAGCAGAACTGCGCGAGATAGAGCTTGGAGTTCGATGATCTCGGCAGTATGGGTTTGAAGGCTGTCCAGGAGAGCGCCAGTTTCTTGTCGCTGTAGACATCCACGAGCCAAAGACTGAAGCTGGGTGATCGTGGAGGTTTGAGCAGAGAGTGCTTCATAATTAGCAGCAACTCTCATTCGAAGCAGCATTCCTCGGATGAGTGTCTGCACATCGATAATGGTCGGTTCTTCATTCTGCAGGGCGGAGAGAGTAGCATCGACTTCCCGTCTAGCAGCAGCAGCTCTTGCAAATGCTTGAATAATAGCGATTTGAGGCGAGTGAGTCTTGAGTTCATGTTTCGTCGATGCAATCTCCTTGCGGAGTAATTGTCCTCTCGCACATGCTTGGAGAGCTCTCCAGATTGGCGATGACGCTTCAAGTGCTTCTCTTTGGAGAGAAACCTGGTTTCTTGTCAGCATGGCTCTTGCGAAAGCCTGAATCGCACTGATTGAGCTTTCTTCGCGCCAAAGAGATTCGTGGTCATCGGCAACATGATTTCTCAACAACATTCCACGTATAGCAGCCTGCAAATCCTTCACCGGTCCAGCCAAGGTCTTCGTCTCTTTCTCCTGAGCTGCCATAGATTTTCGAACAAGAAAACCTCGAATGCCAGCCTGCAATTCCTTGACCACAACGTCTTCCCGTTTCAACTCAGATCTCATCATGCGTACCTCATCTCGAGCTTTCTTTGCCCTTATCAGATTCTGCAACTTCAGTACATCTGCTTCTCGGCTTTTCCAGAACGTTTCCTGATTGGATTGACGTTGACGGACGATAAATCCACGGGCATGGCTTTGGAGATTGACGGCGAATTTACGCATGTTGAGACGATACTCTGCGATTTGTCGAGCAAAGTCACCGCGAATAATTGATTGTAGCTCAATTAGCATTTCTTCCGAGTCCCAAAGTCGTTGCATCGTGTCGCCAAGACGCATTCGAACTGCTGCTCCACGAATCTGTGCTTGTAAATCCAGGATTGCCATCTCATTCTCGCCCAATTCTCTATCGATCCGGTCCTCTTCACTTTCGACGGGTTCGGGTTCAGGCTCAGGCTCAGGTACTCCAAAGTCGGCTCCCATATTCCCAAAACTCGGCATGCTAACACCTGCTCTGTCCAACCCCTTCTGCATCTCCTCCAACTCATGATGCTCAAACTCCAGTTGTCCAACGAGATTTCCGATACGAAAATCTACGATCCCTTTCCTGAATAATAGCCAACTCAATGCATGGATACAGTATATGACTTTGGGGATATTTTTCTTCTCGTAGAGGTCGATCAATTCGAAGCGGAACAGGTCAGGTAATTCTACTTCTGCAAGAAACCTAAAGAAGGTAGCAATATTGTCGGAATGTCGGAACTGTAGTTTTGGGTGCCGGAAGATGCGGATTTTTCTGTCGGGGTACAATGCTTCCACAATTTCTGCAAGGGTAACGCCATCTCGAAGGGCCTCTTCGAGCTGAACAATTGGCGGGATAGGGCGTTGTAAGATATCCTCGATCCATTCCTTGGCTTCACCTATGTGACAGAGGTATTCGTATGCTTGCAGGAACTGCCTCTGCTTGTCCATCCAGTTCCGGCCTTCCCACCCATACGCATTTCCTCGGCTCAGTGCTACATTGTTGTTCGACCCTTTCGCTGCATCGTGTCTCTGTAAACGTCTGCGCCCATGTAAACCAACGACTTCCTGTGTGGGGTTCGTGATCGTAAATTCGTCTGGATTAGCATCTTCGGCGAACTTCGACAGCGTCCGCAATTGGCTTGTAGAAGACCGTTGGAGCTGTTGCAGATCAGGGGCAGACAAGGGGGTATGTTGATGCTGCAATGTATTGCTTCGAATGCTAGTGGGACGACGATTTACTGAGTCCGCGCGACTGAGGATCATCGAATTAGGCCGGATTGCAGTGACGCGTGAACTTGGAGTGGGCGTCTGCTCTCCGAATGAGCTCTTCAACACATCGACGCTTTGTGTTCGCGCATGAAGTCCATTCCGTACATGGGATGGCGGGGTCGGCGCTGGAGGTTGAGGAAGGGGTCGCAGAGATTGTCGGACACTCTTGTATGCGCTGTCCGGACTCGATTCAATACTTCGAGCCATCCGGCTTTCAATTGCAGACGGAGCCATGCCTGTTGCCTCGCTCACACCTCGTTTGTGACTTGTGTATCCGCTCGACGCCGCTGAAGAGATCGTACTTGTCCTGCTAAGTTCGTAAGCTCCGGAGGAGTTGGAGTATGCTGACGACACCGTGGAAGCGTTGGAAGGCTGGCGCTTTGTAGTAGAGTAGTAGTCGGCCGTCTGTGTTTGTCGAAGAGGGTGACGGTACGACATCACGGCGTTTGGGTGTGATTCTTGCTGATGTCTTCGCCGGATGTCAAATTAGGACGGCGCCTATGTCGTGTACATATGGTCGAGGCCGCCTGGCAGGCCGGGCAGATGCTCTGAGGGTTCGAAAACTTTGATGCGAGAGAAATGACGCGGAGAATATCTCGGGAAGATCCTCGATATCGATAGCGGATTCAAATAAGGCGCGCAGCGCAGGTTCAAACGGATGCTGAGACTGGACGACGGTTGATAGAGATTGAGGTTGCGAATTCAGCCACGGTTATTATTATGATGAGAGAGGTCGGAAGAGAAGTGCGAGTGCAAGTATGAGTGGTGGTGGTGGGACAAGAGGGGAGGGGTGTTGGGCAAGGATGGGTTTTGTTTATCTTTCCCGAAAGTCAACAAAAAAATGGCGTTGCACGGGTAGCGCGTGGAAGGAACATCCAAGCGGTAGAAAGTATCGACAACACAGAGTCTCGCAACATTTCAAATTTGATGAAAATACTGTCATTACGAGTTTTAACTTTAGTCGTGTTGATGGACTTGGTTACATATTTTTATTGACTGTGGTTTTCATGGTGTAATTGTTTCCATTCCACGTCTCCGAGGTCCCAGCCTCAACTGCAAGTCCCAGCCCCGCTTTTCACCCGACTTTATGCATGCATGCGGCCGCCTCTAGTTTACTTTATGCAGCAATTGCATTGACGAAACTTTGTTCAAATCCACAACTCATTCAATCCACAGAAGATGATAGAATGATGCCACTAACAAGTTCTGCGTGAGGCTTCTCTTCTGCGTAAAATCAGCGACAAACGTTCTCTTGGGTAGACTTGACGGTGGGCAGACGTATTGGAGCTTTGATAGACTGTAAGTATACCACGCCGAGCAGAACTCCATCATCATCTTCCAAACCTTCAGAGATTGCTGTTAGTAGGTATAAACTCAAGAGAAGGATAGAACATAAAAATCTCTTGAGCACCTTTGAAAGTAAGAGTGCAAGTCTCAACTCTCTGAAACAGGGTACGGAAATAGAACCAGTTTTCAGCACAGATATAAGCCGCTTGACACTGTTCAATCAAGATTGCCTAGCCTATTGTTTTAGATATTCATACCCTCAGCAGGTCAAGATACTGCTCGACATAGGAGATGGTATGAGCCATTGTTGAGCATGCCTTGAATCGAAGGAAGAAATTCCAGACTCGCTAAGTGGAGAACAGGCGGAAAGTAAATAGTCTACTTTTACAACTGCAGAGTCACGATTAATGGGGCAATACTTGCTCTTTAATCATCCCTAGGTAGAAACCGTAAGGCCAAGCAAGCTATTTCATTTTAAATCATTGTAGGGGATGAACGTGTCACTTACGGACCGGAGCATCAAAATGCTTCACTGAAAGGCAGCTTGTGGCACTGGAGGGACATCGGCCGGAAAAGCATTAATCCCTAGCGTCAAAGTCCCCACCGCCCACGGCCAAAAATTCAATTTTCTCGAATGCCTTCTTCCTTTTTTCTTCTTATTTGGGAGAAGGCAACTTCGACCCGTCGACTATACATTTCCACCTTGCTCAATACGCGTCGACTCTCTTACTTCGTCCATTCCAATTCTCTCCTAATTATCACTTTTCTCTTGTCAAGATGCCTCACACAAACGGCGTAAAGTCGCACTTTGGCCCCGCCAGCGAGATCCTCGATCACACCAAGGCGCTCGAGGTCCTCAAGCAGTACGAGGAGCGCGATGGTTTGGATATCGAGTCCCTCCTTGACTCGAAGAAGCATGGCGGTTTGACTTACAACGACTTCCTTGTCCTTCCAGGTTACATTGGCTTCGCTGCTTCAGAAGTCGTCCTCGATTCTCCCGTCACAAAGCGAATCTCGCTCAAGACACCCTTTGTTTCCTCACCTATGGACACCGTAACGGAACACGAGATGGCTACACATATGGCATTGCAAGGAGGTCTTGGTGTTATTCACCACAACTGCTCTGCAGATGCCCAGGCCGAGATGGTCCAGAAGGTCAAGCGTTTCGAGAACGGCTTTATCCTCGATCCTGTCGTCCTCAGCCGCAACACCACTGTCGGAGAGGTGAAGGCCTTGAAGGAGAAGTGGGGTTTCGGTGGTTTCCCAGTCACTGGTAAGACTATCCCCTTCCATTCCTGAACACCAGACTTTCATGATTATTACAAAATACATATAACTTTCGTTCATCCGTATTGACCGCAAGGTCATGGGGAATAAACTATGCTCTTTATGACAAAGTCACATCAAAAATTCAGATTAGATGGAATGTTAGCAAGGCATATGCTAACCAGAAACAGAAAATGGTAAACTGGGTTCCAAGCTCGTCGGTATTGTTACGAACAGAGATATCCAATTCGAAGATGAGGACAGCCAACCAGTGTCCTCCGTCATGGTCACCGATCTGGTCACTGCTGCCTCTGGTACCACTCTTCTTGAAGCCAATAAGATTTTGGCAAAGTCCAAGAAAGGCAAGCTGCCAATTGTTGATACGCATGGAAACCTCGTCTCTATGATCTCCCGATCAGATTTGACCAAGAACCTTCATTTCCCATTGGCTTCCAAGCTCCCAGACTCCAAGCAACTCATCTGCGCTGCTGCCATTGGTACCCGGCCAGAGGATAAGATCCGCCTTCAGAAGCTGGTCGATGCTGGTTTGGATATTGTTATTTTGGATAGCAGTCAGGGAAACAGCATGTACCAGATCGAGATGATCAAGTACATTAAAGACAAGTACCCAGGATTGGATGTTATTGGAGGCAACGTTGTCACCCGCGAGCAAGCTGCTTCTCTCATCGCAGCTGGCGTTGATGGTCTCCGAATCGGAATGGGTAGTGGCAGTGCTTGCATCACGCAAGAAGTCATGGCTGTTGGTCGTCCTCAAGCCGCTGCCGTCTACAATGTCAGCTCTTTCGCTGCCAGGTTTGGCGTGCCTTGCATGGCCGATGGTGGTATTCAAAACGTAGGTCACATTGTCAAGGGATTGGCATTGGGTGCTACCACTATTATGATGGGTGGTCTTCTTGCCGGAACGACCGAGTCCCCAGGAACTTCCTTCGTCAGCCGCGAAGGTAAGCTTGTCAAGGCTTATCGTGGCATGGGCAGTATCGATGCTATGCAAGACAAGAAGGCCGGAGCCGGTGCCAAGGACAGCCAGAAGAGCAACGCTGGAACCGCTCGTTACTTCTCCGAGGGTGACAGCGTTCTCGTTGCTCAAGGTGTCTCTGGGGCTGTTGCCCACCGAGGTTCAGTCACCAAGTTCGTTCCTTATTTGGCCGCTGGATTGAAGCACTCTCTTCAGGACTGCGGAAGAAAGAGTTTGGCCGAGCTACACGAGAGTGTTGCAAACGGTACTACCAGATTTGAGTTGAGAACTGCCAGTGCTCAATTGGAGGGTGGTGTCAACATGGAGAGTTACGAGAAGAAGCTTTATGCATAGACGTTTCTCGCAAGAGGTTTTATTGGGTTGCGGGTCACAAAAATGGGTTTTGGCAGGTCTGATTGGCAGAATGGAGTTGGCTGGATGGGTCTGATATTTACATAGGAGTATTGAATTGATCTTTCCAAGCATACTGTCATATCCTTCTCGCTGTGAATTGACGTCTCCTATTCCGAAAGAGTTGGGTCTAGATCCCGTAAGTCGGTTTGCATTCGCTCTAGTCTATCGCTTCGGGAGATTGTTCAATTGGAGGTACCCAAGCCTGCCGACTTCTGGACTGGCGCAGCTGGCTCGGCACCCTTTCGTTATAGATGAAGTACCATCTGAAGACGTCTATGGGAAGCAACCTGGCAACGGAGAACATGATGTTATGCCTTTTGAGAGAGTTGTCCATCCGCAACAATGCCGAGCCTCTTGCTACTGAGCCATACATGTCCGAGGTTCTCAACAATTATCTTGACGCTCTAAACTAAGACAAGAGAGCATCGCAAAATTAATTGATCTATTTGTCATAAATTAGAGCCTATACACTGATTACTCTCATCCTCGCTACTTTCTCAGATCCTCTCCATTCCATTACATTACGATCCTCCACCTCTTCCTTTCTCCATCGTCATCCTAAACCATATTCCCAGCACCCCTCCCATCCTTCCTGTCCCAAGCACCAAGATACTGCCTCTCAACATCAAGCGTATCCGTATGCCCAGCCACATACGGCGAGATCTGATCCGGATCAAGTCTCATCCCCTGAATCTCCGGCTGCGGCGGCGTCTGCGCACCCTTCACCGTAACACTTCCACTCCCACTTCCACTCCCCTCAGTCTTACTCTCACTCTCCACAGTCCCAACTCTCCCAATCGTGATAAAACTGCCCCACTTCCTCTGCGACGCCGCAGGCTTAGCGGCCGGCGCTGGAGAAAGATTATCGTTCTGCTCAGCTTGCATGGCTTCCAGCCCTCTCGGCGCAATCCCACCATTTGCAATGACATCTTTGAATTGATTCAAGATGACGAATTCGAGCTGCAGTTTGAAAGCGTAGACGAAAGAGTGGAGGACTGCCTTGAGAGTGAAGTATTCGCAGTAGTCGAGCGTGATGACGATCACGTCTGCGAGGATGACGACGACTTGGATCAGGATGAGGAACATGATGGTGTTGCGGATTTTCTTGTTGAATGAGCCTTTCAGCATGCGAAGGGTGGCCCAGATGTAGATTGCGGAGATGAGGACTTCCTGGATCGAGAACCCGAGGACTTGGACGCGTTCCATGGGTGCCATGAAGGGGAGGTAGTAGGCATGAGTCTTCTTGTTGGCGGAAACGCCGTATTGGAAGACGATTGTGGGGACGTGGAAGAGGAAGGCGTCGGTTATGACCATTATGAGAACGAACTTGAGGATCCGTTGAGAGCGGACGACGAGATGGAGGCGTGAGTAGAGGACGACGGAGAAGCCGGTGACCATTGAGACCCAGCCGATTTCAGCGAGTGGGGTACTAACGATCCAATTGCATGATGGGACACAGAATTTAAGGATGAAGCCGATGGCATGGAGAGTTACGCCCCAGGTACAGATCAATACGCTCCAAAAGTAGAGGCCAGACCAGCGACGAAAGACGTAGAAGACCCAGATGGTGAGTTCCACAGTCATCCAGAGTGGAACAGCTGTGAAGACAGCGAGAATAGACCTTGGATGTGTAAGTTTGTGCTTGATTCAAAAAAGCAGGGAACTTACCAGACTGTCTGATTCCATGGCAATGGACCAGTTCTATTAAAACCCCAGTCGAAGTCTTTCACGCCGACGTACGGAACGGTGATGTTGTGGACGGACATGTTGACTATTTCCTATGTAAATTGATGCTAAGTGATTGTTGAAGAAGCTGCTGTTGACCGATGTGCCATTCTGACAGGACTCCTGACGAAGATATATACTTCAACCTTTGGTTGAGAGACACAGGATCCAGACTGACCCCAAAGCTGAGCCATGAAACTGCCCCCATCGTCACCCCAAAACAACGTAGTCAGCAACCACAATCGATAAAACTTCAAAAGTGATGTATCTCAAGCACAACATTTGCAGCACTATAGGGCTGAGCTCTCCTACATGCTGACTCTGCATATCCGCGCCGCAAGCAAAGAAGAAAGAAGCTCTCTTCTGGAAGCTTGTTGGATTGGCTCTTGTGCTCTCCTCCTCCGCGCTTATCCTATACGAGCCGCACCGAGGCTGATGAAGACCTTATCGTTCGCCTATAAATAAGCTGCACAGCCTGAGTTGTGCTTGTTCTCGTACCCCACAGCATGTGGTTGGCCCCCTTGCCAAGCGAGGTGAGCTACTGCAGGTATGATGTACGGCGATGAATAATGTGCAACTCCAGCCGCAGCACTTCATTGTCCAGTCTAGATGCTTGGAACTTCTGTAGCCCCCAGTCTTGGAGTATTGAATGAAGGAGGCTAGAAACTGCGAAGAAGTATTGAGGATGTTTGAGCTGGAATAGGCAAATGATTGTAGGAGTGCTCACCAGAATCTATTTGTGTAGCAGTCGTCTTCTGCTTCGATGTGTAGTTGTGGCTGCACACCTTTGCATCAGGATCCTGCAAGGATCCAAGATAGTGAGTGATTTGAACTGGCTTGATCGCTTGTCGCTTGTCTGGTTATATCGATCTGGATGCGAAGAGAAGGAATCTGTAACAAGAATCGTGTACTGTGAGATAAGGAGAAATCACAGAAAGTGCTTCGAAGTAAAGGAAATTGAATGAGATCGCGTCCCTCTAATACTCAGACACTTGCCCGCTTACCTGTAATCCTCTTCTTCACCTTAGTTCTGGTAAGATAATTTAGCTGTGATGTTACCGAAGATATTTCAAGCTTCACTTAATCCTCAACCACGACCTTACATTCCGGTTTGTTACTTATCCAGTGATCATACCCTTTGGCATCTGGACGCGGAACGAAACATCACCCGTTGTCTGAATGGGGATCATAATTGCTGCCAACGTCCTCCACGCCACCCCATGTCTCCGAGAGACCCTGAGCAACACCCGGATATTACTACATCCTAAGGACCGAATCTCCATCCAGGAACTGGTACCCGTTATCAGATGGTTCAACTTCATCGTCGGTACTTTGATGGAATGGTGGCTCGGAAAGGCAGACAATCGGCCCCGGGAATCCTATGTTTCGGCTGAGCGTTGGAATACTGAAGTCAAAATAGCTGGTTTCAATGAAGTAGAGACTGTTGTGTATGACCACCAGGAGCCATACCAGATGAACGCGAATATAATCGCATCTCCTGTAGAGCGGTTCCCACCAGTACCCAAGGCGCTGACGTTTCTTCACGCAGGCGATGTCACCGCTTTAAGTGATGTGATTGTCACCCTCTACGATATATTTCTGCGTTGTTTTGTCGGAATTTGCTGTTAACAACACGATAATATACTCCTGACACACTGTCAGGTTATAGCATGAGCTGTGAGTCTTGGTCCATTTGTTTACGATATTCACAGTATGCCCAAGGCAAAAAAAAAGGGTGGTCAAACTCACATCTCATGTGTAACGTAAAGCAGCCGAATATTGACCTTCTATGTCTTCTACTCAGAGCTCAATATACACTGGGGCATATTTCAGACCTAGACCCGCAAAAGCAATGAGACGGTGTAAACCTTTACTGTGCAAAGAAAGTCATCTCTCCGCTTCGAATTTCGAGCGGCCGGTCTCACCAACTTGTATGCAATATTGGAAAAGTGACGACCGATATCTCACAATCCAAAGATAAGGTAGCTGGCTGCGATCATCAACAAGCCGGGAGGTCAGTTCCGCTGCCGTGCTGCCCCCTGAAAGCGGCCGTCCCCTGTATCATTCAGTGCATACTGTACGGACGGACATCACCAAGGTGGGTGGCCGGGGTGGTTCGCTGGGTTGCCGGGGCATATGCAGGACCCTGGCGGGTTCGCGAAGCCGCGAAAGTTAACCGGGCAAAAGATCTTCGATAGGAGCTGTTCTCTTTTCGTCCCCTTCATTTCCGTTCGGTGTCTTGCCTCTGGAGCCGATATGCCTTGGGATTTGAAACCTCGTTGGAATGCTTACACGGAGCCATGGCAAGCTCTATCATATGCATACTGGTGTAAGTAAGCAGGCTTCCGCTTCCTTCTCTAGCAATTGGAGGTGATTCTGCTAACAAAGCCTCGTAGATTTGCTCCAGAATCTAGCATATGGAATACGTGGCATTCGGGAACGCACCTTCGCAACATGGTATTCTACTCTCGGTATGCTCTTCGCCTCACCTTGAGAAACGCACTTGACTGATGCTCCATGATAATCTCAGGACATCATTTCGCACGCTTTGAAGAAGCCTGTACACCTGTACCACGCCTGGTAGGTATGGCAGGTGGGAGAATCCTCGAGCTCGGTCCGGGATCAGGAAACCAGCTCTCCAGGTTCAATCTGAGCAGCGCGACTCGTATCTACGGCATCGAGCCCAACGAGGAGTTGTGCAAACTGCTTCGGGCTGAAGTGATTGACAAGCATGGCCTCGCTGATGTTTATGTCCTGATACAAGCGGCTTTAGAAGATGAAGAGACTTTGAAGTCGTGGGGTATCAACGCTGGGAGTGTGGATACAGTTGTTTGTATGCAAGTTTTATGCTCGGTTGTGGATGCAAGAGCTGCTGCCAGGATCATTCATCGACTGTTGAAGCCAGGCGGACAGTTGATCTTTTGGGAGCATGTGCAAAGCAACGACACTTTGACAAGATTAGTTCAAAGTAAGCTGGTTCTGGCACTAAGTCAAGAAGTGTACGCGGGCTAATTGTGTAGAATGCTGGAACTTGTTATGGACACCAGTCACCGGTGGATGTAGCCTGAGCTGCAAGATTGAGCAAGCGATTACCGCAGCAGGCGAGTGGGAAATCGCGGAGCTTGGTCATGATAATGATCAACCGTGGCAACTGATGCCGAGAATTTGGGGACGGTTCATCAAGATGTAGATACCAAGACTCCTCCGATAGTCTCGTAGCTGCATCTTTGAGAAGCCTCTCCGAAATACCTTAAGTCATCAGGCATTTGTGGACTAAGCGATGGATGATTGTTGAAAGGTATTGAATTGAACAATGTTACTCGTGGCGGCTCCATATTCTCTGAGAGACTAGAGACTAGGGAAATGATTCATTGAACACGCTTCTCCTTGAACAGTTTGTACAGCAGAACCGGATTCTTGCACTGTCTGAGATCACCCGAGCCGTCAATGAATGGAGCCGTACCGTTCCAGAGTCGCTGACCTTCATTTTGTCCATCAGTGTTATGTTTCGTCTTCGGACATGAACCTCCTGTCGTTATATCTACACTCGTCACCTTGGGCTAGTCGTACGCATACGAATCCATGTCTCATCCCGCTTCTAGGAGCCGCGAACGCCAGATCTTTTTCATCCTTTCTATATCTTCAACCGAAGTTCACTGGGTAGCTCTGAGAAGTATGCGAATGATCTACTAGCCATCTGTTCCAGGGCGATGCTTCCAAGGCTTTGGCAAACTTGCGCATCAGCGAAAGTAAGATCCTACTTTCCAGATCGTCCAGGCTTAATTGGGTTTGGTGAATCTGTGTTATACTAAATCCTGAAATCTATGTTAGTTGTCTATACGGATAATCCCCTTAGCTTAGCTCGAAGAAATTAGGGTCGAGTAGTCGATATTTCATACTTGCCTGAGTTTACGGGTACGCGAGGGGACCAGAGAGACTTCTACTGATCAAGCTGGGTTCATACTATTGAGTCTGGCTTCGCGTCGATTATCCAAGGAGAAAAGCCTCGTTCCCCTGATCCTTGTCATTTGCTCTCTCTCTTCCACGCCAAGCTTACGACGATTGGAATCACCCTGAGCGCGCAGCGAGGCTTAGCTTACAGAGCTAGCATGCTCTAGCTCGCCGATTAAGCGAGGTTTGGGTCCAAACAAAGTGCATCAACCCAAACAACTCCAATTTCAAATTTCCAACAACTTCGACATCAAGCACCATGGCATCACCTCCGCCATCACCTCCTCCGCCTCCTAGCGATGACCAGCATGTAGCAGAGAAAAGCGACGAGGAACTATACGAGATGTTTCTAGAGCTTCAGCATCGAAGTCGTGTTGTAGTGCAAGAAATCCTGCAGCGACGACGCCCCGACGACCAGCAGACACGAGATCCACAGCACTCTAGAGTGAGCAGGACTAGCAGAGGTCAGGCATATACAAACGCAGGATCTAGTTTCGAGAGAGAAGGCTATGATCGTAACAGCACTCCCGCAGGTGAGAATGCAACCCCTCCGCCCTTGCACAAGGCTAATTGCCACAGTTTGGTCTACTTGTCCGCCAAAAACGAAAATGTTCTTGTCGAGAGACAGTACATGGTCTGGAGAGATCCACAACAGCGACGACGATCGGGACTCTAACAACGTCAGTACGATCGAGGCTTCCAACAATTCGAGACGCCCAACGGATATGCCGCCAACACACAATCCCTTAACACAAGGACCCGGACTCCAGAGCACCCGCCGAGCGCGAATAATCAACGGGATCGTCCAACCCAAGCCTAAAGGTTCAAGTCGGCCCCTCCGAGAATGGGCCAACGCATATTTCGGTAGTCCATCGCGTCGCCTTAATGAGATCCCTTGCTGGTCATGCGGTGGCGAACACGCCCAGAAGGACTGTCCAGGCTTCATCCGCCCACGGCTGGCCAGATGGGTCAACCATGAGGCCCCCCACCATGACACATGTGACGCGTCTTTACAATCATCGAGAGAGTGCTCTTTCACGGACAGAAGACCAGAGTCTAGAGAGACTGGTAGTAGCAACCCGAAATGCCCTCTTTGTTCAGGGCCACACCTTGAGATGGATTGCCCTCACAATCCATTGAATTATGACTCAATGCTAGTGTCTGGAGAGACTGATAGCAGAGTCTCTCGATGCAATATCTGTTCCGGAAAACACCCTACGAAGAATTGCCCTAAACGCATCATCATTCACCCACCGATTCGTTGCTCTAAATGTTTTGGACGTCACCACACAGCAGACTGCCCAAGTAATTCGAGAGGCGAACCGGGAGACGATCACGACGACGTTGAGAGGGCTTCTCCCTTTCCACCATCCGCATGGCAATCTTTTGCGCGCGCTCATGGGAGCACGCTGGATAAATCTAAGCTCAAGGGAGCAAAGCACTATTGATCACCGTGTTCATGGGAGCACTCATCTTTGGAACATGGGTTTCAATTCTTGTTTTTAGTATGTATTATTAGCACAAATTCATACTTTACAGTACTCTTCGCTACTTTGTGCCAGACATGTGTTTCCTCTGCAGTACCCCGAAAAACCAAAGCAGTATAGTGGCTTACAACGCATTTTCCCTCGACAGTAGACTGCCAGTGAGATTGAAGTGCCTGATCCTATTACCTCAACTTCACCTCTGCCTCATCCACGTTCAGCATTGCACGAGAATTACTCTCCTCACTTACTAGCACTCCAGTCTTTCTTTGAAATGCTTTGTGGTCGTGAATAAAGTTGAAGCAACGGCTCTTGATCGGGTCCGTCTTTGTAAGTCCCAAGTAGGCTCCTCATGCAAGGTGAGCCTTCGGTTCATTTTTTGCTCAGCGACATCGTGACGCGGCTATCTGCGATGACTACAAGCTTGCTCTTGACTTTCCAGTACTCTTCATGACCCCGCCATTCTTCCCTCGTCTATTTGATAAACGACTCATTTCACCACAATGATGATGTCGTTACGGCTATCACCTGGTGCTAGAGATAAAGTACCCGTTCTGTAGAGGGGTGAATGATTACGGCTTAGATATCAGCAGTGCCATCACATATAGTGCAGTGTGCAGTCGAAATGACTTTTAGCTTCAATTACCTCAAAGTCACAATTCTCCGGGACAACTTTGCCCCCCTCAATCCGATCTATACTGACAATATTCTTCGAGACTTGAACACGGAAAGATTTGAAGTTATCAAGTCTATTTCTAGAATGGGATACTTAAGATTTCACTTGCGAGGTAGTATTGTCGGACACTAGATGCTTTGAATTCGCTTTCATTCCTGTCCGTCGCTGAAATACAGATATGCTCGCAACATGCTCAGACATCCTTTGATGCCTGGAAAAGAACACGAAAACAGAGAAAGAAAAACCAAGCTCCCATGAGCTATAAACAAGGAAATTGTGAGAGAGCTCCCATGAGCTCAGTCAAAAAGGGCTCCCATGAGCCCTAGCATAAAATGGCTTTGCTCCCGTGAGCGTAGCCGAGCAAGTTTGCTCCTGTGAGCTCACTGAAGCACACGTAGAGAGCCGAAGCCCCCTACCTCGCCACTACCATCACCACCACCTCCTGGTCTATTGATCCAGTTGTTGGGGCAGTGGATTGCCAAATGGTGCATGTAGCAAATGAAACATCGACCTCTAGTAGCATCTAGTAACTCTGGGAGACGAGTCTTCGCATTTTGTGGACACTGTCTGGCTCTGTGGTTTCGGGAGTAGCAGATGAAGCATTCTCCATTCGATGGTCGCTTGTTGTGTGAGTATCTCTCCTTAAGTTCTTCGTTAGGGTAGTAGGCGTAATCAATTCCAAGTCGTCGCGCGAGAACTAAGCTATCGTCAATCTCCCATCGGCGACGGCGTGCCTCAACAACGCTATCGTAAATCTCTCGTCGTCGGGTACTGACTACGCTATCGTCAATAACTCCCTGACGGCGGCGTACCTCAACAACGCTGTCATAAATAAGTCTCTGATGTCCGCTTCTACGTGCTTCAGTAACTCCATCCTCTACCTCTCCGACACTCGAGGCGGAAATATGTGCACCTTCTCCATCGGCAGATGGGATTCTGTCGTGATCTTGTTGATCCGAAGGATCGAGTCTCGCTGCAGTCTGCTCTTGTGCTTCGTCCAGGATGCTATCTAGCCACCACCGTACTCTCAGCCGGATGGTAGCAAGTTCTGTCGCGGCAATCTCGCCGCGAACGATCGCATTGTCACTCGTGTGGTCACTTCGAGATGATGGAGGAGGTGGACGCGGATCCATCGTGATTTCGAGTTTATTGAAGATGATGTTGAAGAAAGGAGAATGAGAACCGGCGGGAGGGTTTCTGTTGATTTCCATCCTCCTCGCTTGATTTGTGGGCCAGCCTAACGCTAGTGTTCCTTCCTGATATGATATCCTCAGAACTCAGGCATGCTCGCTTCAATTTGCCAGGTGATGAGCGTGAATGGGAGATCATTTGATGTACTTGTGTTGATCTGGGACTTTGATGATAGTTAGAAGCTGAATACAGACCGATTTGCTTGGCATTGGAGTAACTACTCGAGGAAGCACGTCAAAAGAGGCCTCGAAATCTACCTCAGTATCTATGTCTTCCCACATCAACGTCCGGCATCATTTCCATCGGTGTCGCAGCCAACAATCCTCTAAACATTACCATGACAAACTATGCGATCGGCACTTCAATTTTTACTCCTTGGCTCACATCCGACACATCTTACATCGCAATATGAAAGGTCTGTCGGGCCCCATCGCGGATCTATCACCAGGCATTTCCTGTTCCTGTCTCAATGAATCCTTTGAGCCCTAACACATAGTCAGAGACGAGCCCTGCCACAAGAGACCGTACTCATATCACGTAGTTACATCAAAAGTAGCATTGCATTACTCTAGTCATACACGTTTCCCAAGCTTCAGCAAGTGCCATCACTGCTTCCAACAGCTTCGATCATCAACGATCATGAGCTGCCCTCTGCATCTGATCCTCAGCTTGTATTGCCTTCAAAATCTCCAAACATGACTTTTCTTGCTGCAGCACGCTTAGTGCTAGGACGCAAGGGTGGGAATTCAATGCCGTTGAAGAGGTGATGCCCAACATCCTTGTCGTCTTCAATCTGGACCACGTTCTCTCGGGCATTCGAGACATGCGTACTCGTGACCTGCTTCGCCTCGCGATCCTGGAAAAAATGATGGGTGTGATGTAAAGGTTTACCCTGGCAAACATAGCCCATGGGGGTTTCCGAAAAGTCTTGTCCTCGCCTGCGTAATGCCAACCAGTCTTGAAGGAAACCAAGCGGTCTCGAAGCGAAGACACTGATCTCGGCCTTATCGGCAATAGCACCATCTTCTCCTCGCTCTACTATCCTTCCACCATCTTCCTTCACCCCAAGAAATGCAAGAATGGTTGCATATTCATTGAAGTCGAAATATAATCGGCCAGAAAAGATACCCAGTTCTGTCTGAAGCCAGCTTGGTGGGTTCCAACCCGATGGAAGACCCGGCATCGAGTAGTACTTCAAAGTATTGAAGCCAATCATTTTACGCGTGACAGGTGCTGCGTACGTGAGCATATGGGTCACGGGTGAGCTTGCATCCTTGACAAGAGGTAGCAATTCTTCGGCCTCTTCAGGAACAACAACCAATGCAACGTTTGCTGCTGTAGACCAGAGTACCCATTGCACAGGACGTTGAAAGTGATCCAGTGCTCTGTGACCGGGAGGAACATTTATCGTCTTTGCGAACTCTTTAGAG
Organism: Cadophora luteo-olivacea; assembly: GCA_026120085.1. Lineage (NCBI taxonomy): Eukaryota > Fungi > Ascomycota > Leotiomycetes > Helotiales > Ploettnerulaceae > Cadophora > Cadophora luteo-olivacea. The sequence continues at coordinate 103,614 of JALRMC010000008.1, forward strand.
ACGAAAAGTCGATTCGACGTGCCATAGCCAGTCACGCCGTACTTTTGGCCTAGGCCTAATCGGCTCAGTGTGTCGAATGCAAGCTCGTACGCATCTGAAGTTCTCATCAAGCGACCGGTTCTGACGAAGGCAACGATGTCTCTGTGTGATCCAGGGTATTTGAGGCACTTGTAATGCACCGGATTCTGAACCTCTCGTACAACTTCCACCTCGTGAGCAACCTCCCGCTCTTGCTCAACTTCTTGCATTGCAGAACTATGTACCGCATCCCCGTTGTCCTGGAATTGTATTCGTCGCTCCTGAAGACTCTGCATGAAGCCTTGAAATTGGGGAGCAAATGTGCGAGTTGAAGCTAACTTAGCTTTGACCGATGCTCGGTACAGCTGCTCGAGTGTTTGTTGCTCAACTTGACGCGCGCATCCGAGATATTGTTCACGCTCGTTCGGGTCAGACAGGTATCTAGGGAAGTCTAGCCCAGCTTGCTTTCTTCCGCAGAAGTCAACGCCTTGTGAGTAGTACAGAGGCTGCATCTGCTCGATCCCACGACAAGTCTGCTCTAATAGCCAGCATATCACGTCATACGAGTCGATATTCTTCGTCGATCTGTCGGTTCTCAGATCTGTGATGCTTTGGTGAACTTCCGGGGGTGCAAAGAATGTTATGGACTGTGTGGTGCCGAGCTGACGGAGTCTCATTGCGGCTATTGCGAGTAAGAAACAAAGCATTGGACAGTGAAGATGGACGGACTTACCTTGAACTGTGTGATCCTTAGTCTGCCCAAGACCTAAGGTGAGAGCACCACGAGCCATCCTTGGCAGCTTCAGGTCCGTACCTCTTGTATGCGCTTCGTCCAAATATACGAGGCAGTCCCCAAGATCATCAGCAAAAGGCGACACCGCGAGAGGCATTGGATGCTCATAGTTGTTTCTGTATACGACGACTGCTCTACCCGTCGTGTCGAAATAAACAGCAGCCTTGGCGTCGAGGTCGATATCAAACCAAGTTTTGACAAGATCAAGGTTATCCATCTCGAGAATCTGAGCCCCAGCGTCAATTAGGATACGAATTTGCGCACGCGAAATCAGTTGGAGTAGTTCTCTCTCGGAGACATGCTTGCCATGGTTTGACGCTTGCACATAGTGACGGTTTCTTGGCTGGAGCAAATATGTCAAGACTTCGGCATTTGTATGAGAAAGATTTGGAAGATCGTGTTGTTGAATTGTCAGTGGCAATAATCTCTTCGAGTCATTAGTGCCACTAAAGCCTGTGGTCAGCGATGATAGTCCGTTTCTGGACTTTCGTACCGCTGGGGAGAGCGGTAGATCCCAGCCAGACTGGAGAATGAGTCAGTTTGCGATTCATGATCACTTCATAGTGTACCTCACAAAGAATGTAGAGGTTGACAGGGAATCAAGTTCACTTACAGCTTGTAGCTTTAGTTGAAACTGCTTCGCATGCCGAGGAAACACAACGCTATTGAGAAAGTAGTCAATCACTGCAACATTGTAGCGTAGATGAACTAGCATATCCTCGAGCTGTGTATGGTCATCAACATTAATTGAGTTCCACTCTCTCAGCGAATCTGGCAAAGAGGAAGATTGGCAAAGATATGAGTACGCCTGGGATGGATCATTTTCGTCCTTCAAGACATGCTCCAGGGCCTGGCGAAGATGTGCGAGTTTAAGGCCGTCATAGTAAAAGGCCAAAATAGTTAATGAAATGGCCACGTCAGGATGACCCCACTGCCGCAATGTCAGTAAAGGAAGTCAATCTGACTCGATCGAAAATATTTCAACAGCAGCAAATATTCAAGTAGCTGGTGTGGCTCAGTCTGATTGGTTTGGAAGGCTTACCTCGGCTTGTTCACTAGGCTAGAAGTAGCAAAAGAAGTCAGCAAATGGCCAAGGTTTATCATGGAGAAAGAAGGGCCGACGTCCGTATAGGCATGTCAGAAACTACTTACGGTTCCTTTAGCATGGTATGGTACTGCGATAGGATCTCTCGCAGAGTGCAATCCATATTGCACGTTCCAACGTTTCTTCAATGACATGACTAAGATTCGGTGAACCAACAGCCCTCGTAGCAAGTAGACAGACTGTCGTAAAGCGGGCTTCTCTTGAAACATGCTATGAACACGATGGGAAGTTTCCACAGTAACCTTGGATTGGGATATGAAATCCCTGATAGTGGTCCGGTCCGATAACGAACAGTCTGGTGGAAAAATGGAAGTTCGGCCGTGAAATATGTCATCCACGAGCCTTGCGATCAACTCATTCTCTACGTCTTTCTTCAAAAAGAAAATGACTGGGAAGCCACCGTTGTCCCTGTGAAACACCTCAATGATTTGGGGGTATCCTTCCTGCAAATTTTCTAGGTGGCCATGCACTCGACTGAGCAGGATTTCAGTTATCTCCCAACGGATGGGATGGCCATCAACTGCCTTCTGTGTACCAGATGGGTATATCAGCTGTGTTCGAAGAGCTAAAATACTGTCACACTCGTCAATGACATCCCTGGACTTTTGGGTCAACATATCCTGAGTCATGATCATCTTTCTGGCTTCGTCAATGCGACCGTCGGATAAGCGCTGCAGTCCTGAGAGTTGGAAAGACAACAAATGTTCTGGAAGCGAGATTATGATCCCGAACGACTTTCGAGCAGTTTCGTGTAGTCCACAGAAGCTTTTGATTTGGCTAGATGTCGTAGGAGTCTTCCGAGAAAATGGAATGTGCGTCAGACCTCTTCCAATCAGACCACCAAGACGTGTTTGCAATAGTTGAGCGGTTTGAAGCAAGAGAGATTTTGGTACAACAACTCTCATAATATTACTGCCATTCGCAAGTACTGCAGCGACCATGGGAATGATGCATGATGTTTTGCCTACACGAAGTGATTAGCCTTTAGTATTCAATCAGGATCATAGTTGTTATCACCTTGACCCATGTTCAACTGTAAAACAGAATTCGACCCTGATTTGGGAGATATGGTCGCCAAAGCAACATCAACCTGTCTTGGCCGAATCAGGATGTTGGCATCAATCTCAAGAAGAATCCAGTCGGGGTAGTCCATCGGGCTCCAGTTTGAATGTCCGCTATTTTGTTGCTCCTCGGAGAGTCGATGCTCTTCTCCTTTGAGGAAAGCTTCTTCAATTCGATGAAGTCTTTGTAGAGCTGTAACTGACAGCGCATACCGAGTCAACAAGTCTCGAACTCTTTCAGTCAATGACAGACCCGCAACAGTCCGCAGGCACTCAAGAACCGAACATGGATCAGTTGAAGGCCAGAGACCGGCTTTCTTCTGCCAATAGGCTTGGATCGTATCGCCGGCCTCCACCGTCGCTCTGATACCCTTTAGCTGCCCTTCGCTTTCCCCCGAAGCTTCTTGAATATGCTCCTTCAATTTCACCAAATCAATTTGAGCTTGGTATTCTCGATGATCAGGCTTTGATGCTTCTAACTGCGCTAAGCTCCTATCAAGGTCGTTGCCGTATTCTTTTCGAGTGGCCGAAGAAGATCCTGAGAAATTTGCGACAATGGTTCGAAGCATAGCTGTCTCCTCAGAACATTCTCTTTCCTTCGAAGACTGTTTAACCAATTGCCTGGAATTCGCAGGGGGCTTCAACATCTCCGGGATGGACATAGCTCCGAACAAGGTTGTTTGGCTGATCTTTGGTGACAGTGCCATGGTCAGTAGCTGCGGCAGTGTCCATTGCAGTTGTTTTCGATTTGGCGTTGGGAAGTACTCGTGATTATTGACAGTTGTGGAGATTTCGGTTTTTGCAGGGGGGGCTTTGTGACTGTTCAGCACATCTTGAACACTGGCAAGATAATCCGAGAGCTGCTGATTCTTGAACAAGCGGTGCCATTCCATTTGGACAGATCGTAGAGCCTGGTCGACATTTATTGAAACAGATGACTTGAAGCCATTCAGACTTGGTTCTTCGCATGGCCATTGCTTCAAAAAGTGTGCTGCTACAATCTGTTCGTCCAGATTTTGCTGCCTCAAATACTCCTTTTCGGCTAACAATAGTTGCTGTCGCGATTTGGTAGTTGAGGTAGGGCCAACCAGAGACTGATCATCAGTTTGATACGGAATCCGATAAGGGCTCAGCCACCCGGCGATTGTTGCGTTACGTGGGCACGGGTTCTGCTTGAAGTTGGCATAAGTGTCCCATTCAGGTGGGGCTAACGCCTTCAAATCATCGAATATCGTGAAGGCAATTAGTACCCGAACTACATCCATACTCGTTTGGTTACCAAAAGCGATAGTAGCGAGTAGGAAAGTGAGTTGATAGATATCATCAGGACCCGAATTTCGGCAGAAGCTGAGCAAAGGTCCCCAACAGGCTGTCCAATCCAGATCCAAGATTTCAGTCAGTAGAACTTTGTCGAACGGAGCATTGCAGCTTTCGAGGTTTGACCAACCTTGCACAAGCCCGCTCAAGTCGTTGGTAGTTGCAAGCTTGGAGGGTCTGGCGTGAAGGACTTGAACACACTCGAAGATGTTTGCACGACTAGAATGTGGCCAAGGAAGATCCCTTGAGATGTACCGATCATCCTGAGTAGACGCTGACTCAATGGTACAGAATGACGAATGCTGACAGGTACCCCGTCTGAGTTCACCGCGCATAATCAAGTGCTGATCGCCAGGTGCGACTAGAGGTGGCATTCTTGTGCAATTCGGCGTAAATGATGTCAATTCTTGGGATCTCAAGAATATCTCATTGACAAGTCTCCAAAAACCATCGTATTGGATGGTTGTCGTCAAAGTGTCTTTCCAATGCACAGTCTGCAGTACCTTGATATCTTGATTTGGATAATACTCTCTCCGAGGTGTGAGCTGAGCAATTGATCTCAAACTCTGAAAGGCGACGGGAGTTATTGGAGTCCAAGGCTGACAATATCCGGCTCTCAAGATACGAATCGCCTCTTCCGTCCCCGTGTGGCCTGTAAGAGGATCTGGGATGGGATACGATGTGTATGCGTGGAAAGCTGCCTTTAGATAAAGCAATCGCGGCTCTGACGCGCATTCCAATCTTCCCAGATCTTTATTAATCATAAATCTTCCATAAAACGGGCTGGCCTCTGCGGTCAATCGAATGTGCGGACCTGACCGCTGACATTTGAAGTCGCCCATGGTCACTAGAATGCTTCTTGGACCTAGTGGAAAGGTTGTCCAGTAGTCGGTGTCTGGATATCGCTGTTTGTACACTTCTCTGAGAACGATCTTTGATTGTAACCCATACCAAGTCCCAGCATCTTGATCGGGGTCGATCTCTGACCGTAGCTGGGGACATTCAAGAAATCCTCTTTCATTGAGGTAGAATGTCAGCTCTAGACGAGATAATTCAACCAACAACCTGAAACCTCCATCTGATGAAGTGCGAAGCCATATAGTCAGATGTTGCCGATCTTCGAAATCATGAAAGATGCTGGCTATCAGTGTAAACCGCCAAGAATGGGGGTCGACAAGAATGTAAGACCATGTTGGCTGCACAGCCAGAGACGGACGAGGTCGGGTCGCCCGACGCCCAAAGAAATCTATGTAACAATTGCTGGATCTAGTTTTCCAAGTGTTTGCCATCGGCCGGATTTCGATGAGTCCTGTCTCGATATCCATCCAATGTGTGTGACCATGTAGCAAAGATGCTGGCAGGTCAAACTTCTGGGGTGTGCTGAAGACTTCTCTCGGGATATGCTCTAGAACAGTACGCTGCGAGTACGCCCGAACGATCACGCGCTTATCCCGAAGTCCAAAATGAATCTCTTGGCCGTGTTTGAGTACCGCAAGTACGTAAGTCATCCCCGTCATCGGGGATGGAAACGTTGACAGACTCTCGTTGCCAAATAATTCCTGGATAACCTAAGAATTTTCCGCATCAGCCGACGTATCAAAAAGCTTCAACTGACTTCAGTCACATACCCCAGAATTTCTCCATTCGTCAGGCAATTTGCCCACTGGCTTTCCCATAACTAGGAGGGTTCCTTCCATTGTATTAAAATGGACGTCCTGCCGTTGCGAAAATGAAGTTGGTTCAATTGTCATTTGAACCCACCACTCATGCGGAGATGGAAGGAACGTAAATCCTGAGAACTTCCGAGGCTCCGAACTTAGTGAAGTAGGCAATACTCGAGACATGGTAGACAACACAACATCTTGCTGGCAAGCCATGGATGATCGAACGGTTCTGCGTAATTGGAACAGCATCTTGAGATCGCGGGTCAATGCAGTCTTCAGATCTTGAGATACCATCATCGGGTCGCTCGGCATGTTGTCTTGTAAGGTAATGGAGCTTTCTATAAAACAGCTTAGAGCTGAAGCATCTAGAATTTGCTTTTGATCCAGGTATACACACAATGTTCGTCTGCATAACAGAGCAGCCCATAGCAGATAGTTGGAATATCTCTGAGCCGTTTCCAAGTCTGTGGCCAGCTGAATTTCGGTCTTTAAGTTCAGCATCCATTCGATCGTAGTCTTGCGAGCCTTGCTCATGAACTCTGAAGTCTTTCCCGCAAAGGCTTCGCTGAGCTCGAACAATCGCAGGGCAATGGTCATCAAAGCGTCCATGCCATGTATTTCCCGCCAGTTGCAGGAAATAGACTTCAGGCGGTTCTCTACTTGTTCCAAGAGCTGAGCACAAAATGCTTCATCCTCAAAGTTTGCGTGCACCATGCCAAGATAGTTATGTTCCTTTGCAGGTCCCACCTGGAGTGCCAGATAGCTGAGCAGAACATTTGATGCCTCGGTTCCAAAGTTGAGATTTGCTGATCCCAGTTCAACAAGGAGTTGAGGCCACCTCCGAACATGGCCAGAAAACAGGGTTTGAAAAGCCTGATATTCACTGACGTTCAGACCCGGAGGACATTTCGTTTGACTTGAGATTATCTCATAGGACGATGGCCCACTTGACGATGCGTCGAACAGGGGGGAGAAGTTCAAAGTAGCAAATGGTGAATTGGTAGGTACTACCATGCGACAATGATGTGCAAAACTGGGTTTCGCCGATACGTCTCTTGCCCAAATCTTCAGCTTCTTATCGTAGTATTCGAGTTTCAATCCATTGGGATGGCATAAGTCTGTAAGCCCGACAGGCAGCAACATGGTCGAAAAATGTGTGTGCAACCAAGACTTTGTCTGCGATGCAAGACCAAATCTCGTGGACCTAATAGCGAATTGTTAGATGTCAATATTTTGTGATAAGAAGTTGAAGTTTTAGGCTCACATTGCGATTGTGTGGCGTTGTAAGCCGATGTCAGCGACATAGTCGCGAAGCTGCTCCTCGGGACCGTCATTGATTGAGTGCTTAGGGATCTTTGCGGTTCTAGAGCTCTTATTAGTACATTCTCCGGGTCGAATGGATAAGATGTAAGGGCCGTCTTACGCAAGTGTGCTGATGATCAACCAGGTGATATTGCGGTACGCGAGATATACCCTTGGGCATCCGATCTCAAAAACCGCTGTCTGGGCTTCAATAGGATCACTTGGAAGTGGATTCTCGTGGCCAATGATCGTAGATCGTCTCATTACGCGTCGTAGATAGCATTTCCTGCATCTTCCACCATCATGCAAGCTGTAGCCATCTTTATCTACAGTATTGTTGTGCTATAACAGGTTAGCAAGCTGCCGGGAAGAAGTATATCGCATAGAAATAGTGCAGAGTATTTGATAATGAGCATCAGTTCGATGAAGCCTATGGGAATAAAACAGAAGTAGGAGTCTCACCATGATGTTGGACTTTTCTCTGGCCACTTCTTCAAATTCGGAAGATTTGAGCTTCCACTCAGCTTCTTTGGCCTTCTGTTTTGCCCGACCGTGCTCTTCAATAATTCGATACAGCTCATGTAAAGATTCACGCTGTGGAGATTCTTTATAATAACGCTCTGCGAAACATCCCCTCACTGGGTTGGCAAAAATTGTCAGCTGAGAGCCTTTGCAGTCTGCATGACGACGCTTGAGATAAGACCGGATGTTATGCAAACGCAGCATATCCTTTTGTCTAGCAACATGCAGAACGTCCAAGATATCTTCAGGGAAGCCAGGATTGTAGTGTTTCATGAGACTGAATGCTTGTAGAGCACAAACATCCATTTCCATCCACAAGTCCATGACACAGAGAAGCATGGTAGATTTCTGCTCGGGCATAAAATCGTAAGCAGTCCCAACAGCTTGCAGGTACTCCTGTATCCGATCCGCAATATTCTGGCAACGTTCTTCGACACTGATGGTGGGGTCAGATAACGGTGATGGGCCTCTTAGATCGAGCTCGATTTGTTGTTCAAGCAGAGCCAGGTCAGAATAGAGATTTCGGAACATGTCGATTGGCTTGGTTTCAGTGGCTTGATTCTGGTAGGCAACAGGTAGCCTATAACTCTGATTTGACTTATCGTCAAATTGCTTGATTCTCTGTTGGCTCATGACTTTTGTCAGATATTCTGCGCTGATTTTGAGGGTGAGATCCGGATTGTGCCACTCTTCGCCGAACTTTATCGAGTAAACTTTCCGTTCTGACTCTTCTTTGAATTGATTGAAGACGATGTGCCGTCTGTCTTCGGCAGCTTCAACACAAGCCTTCAATCTCTCTTCCAGAATCGAATAAATTGTTCTGTACTCCTTTTCTTCTGCAGCGTCGCGGGATTCGGCTTCAAGCTTAGAGAGACGACCGGACAGTTTTCTCTCGAGATGACTAGCAAGTTCACAGCTTTTCTGCTCGTTTCGGTTCGGGTCATCAATCAGCGGACAATCATCCAGAAGCTGCGATAGCAACAAACACATGAGAAACTTGTACTGAATTAGGCCGAGGCCACTGCCTGCGAATATGCAAAGATGTCGTTGGACAGCAACGCGTAGAATGAGCCACATTGGACTGCGACGCCATGGTTTTCCTCCACCATTGTTCCAGCAGACATCGTCTCGCACACGCTTGCGCGTCAATATGGGTGTGACCTCTCGACCGTGGCTACTCATCAATGTCATGAATAGCTGAGTGATGAATGCAGGATCAACTGTCTGACGGCTTTCATAGACCGATGTATCCGATTTATGAGCTCGAGGACCGAATTGTTTGATTGACTCCGTGCTTGCTTTCTCAAGAGCACTTGTGACTTCTTCAAGAAACTTGGTGTTTTGGAATATGGAGAGAGGTACCGCGGCAGCACTGCCAGGAAAGTCCCATAGAAGGGCGCCTTTAGATGCAAGAACAGGTTCAGTAGGAGGAGAAGCTTCGAATGCCTCGATGACTACCTCTTCACCATAGTCGACACTGCGGAGCGTTAGCTACCTAAATCACACGATGTTGAGCGATAATGCTTACCTCTTTTGCCGCCGAAAGATCAGCGCCGCATTCTGCTCGCTGATATGAACCAGAATGAAATCATCAATATGCAGTTCGCGCAGAGCTAGTAGGAGCGAGGACTTCGAAACGCGCCCGTCAACGTGGATACGCTTCGCAATCTCGAGAGAACGGCGGAGGGGCGCAAGATTACAGTCCGGTTGAGCAGCGGATAGACTGGACGTAGCACATAGCAATCTCTCGATGAGAGCTTGCTCAACTTCCTCGATCGATGCATCTTGTCGATCTGGAAGGCGGGAGGGAAGCGCGATATGATTGAACACATCCTCCAGGACCTTGCGATCTGGAGGACGCGTCGATGGCATGTTGGCTCAACTCAAGGAAGTAATGTTGTGCAGGTCAAAGTCTCGTGCTAGATTCGTATCAATACAAATGCCCAAGAGCGGTGTTGATGTTGACGAGACTTGGGATTTCTCGTGTGGTTGAGTGGGGAAATAATCGCGCTAGCGTCTCCTGGCCCACCGAAGCAAGCTGACCACCATGAACGTGATCTTTAGCGACTATGTCACCAAAGCACTTTTGACATTCTGCCATGGTCAATGACAGTAAATGACGAGGCTGGGCCAGAGGATTGGCATGGCCCGCAGCTGCCCCTCCCGCGGAGAGGAGGTCCGACCAGTGCTGCAAAATCTGCACCCCACCTTTTCTTTCATTTCCATGATACTCCCATACAATTGATGCAATATCAAAGTATAGTATGATCAGAATTGTAAGCAGAGAAGTGGCTCTGTTCTGCAGCCACCCGTTTCGGAGCAGCAACATCCGGAAGGGGCACCTTGCAAGATATTCAGTGAACATCTTCAAGATCACATCGGGAGAAGCATCTGTGATCCGTTCTCCACCCGGGTCAAGACTTGGATGGCTCAACAAGGAAATCACTCGCGTGGTTGTCTGATTCGATTTTCTTTCAATGTTTGAAGACACTGGGCTCGTGATGGTCCATTGTTCTCAGCGATGCATCACTATTGGGGCTCGGTCAGCACATTGTCTGAGAATCTGACAGAATCCCAAACCTGACAAACCCTGCTTATCTTTCTGAGTCCCTGGATTTCCGTCACATTGAAGGGAAGCAGCATGGTCAACTTCCAGGGCTGTTCTGCAATGATCTTGCCTATATGACAGAGTACAGTTTCGTCAGCCATCACTTGGAAGTGAGGCTGCCTTAGCCAGTCTGAAGATGAAGACATAGCAAGAAGGACAACATCATGAGAAATAAGCTTCAAAGACATTTCTTTGATATAGTCGTGAGCTGCTGTTCCGCAGTGAGAGTTGTGGAGTGAGAAGTGTCGTCGTCGCTCGAGTCTTGGTTTGCTCGGCTGCTACGGCGACCTGGATGTTCAACTATTGCAAATTGTCTGCACTCGGTCATCTTTCCTTATGGTGAGCTAGAGAACAAATGCGCAAATCCTTGTTGCTTGCTTAAGATATCAATTAAATGAGAAGAAAAAAATCAGGTCTGGTGACCTTCTTAACATGTTAATTCATTGTCTGGTTGGGTGGGTAGTGAATCAACAAAGCAGCGAAGTTAATTACGGCAATCGCACCTTCCACCACCTGCAGTTCCTGACCATCGGGATCATTCTACTTTACCCATCAAGTATTCTCTCTTTGATATTGAACTTTTGATATCTCGAGTTGCGAGATCTTTCGAAACTCCCTACGAGCCACTTATTTTGGGAACCATAATAGCAACGGCATTATTTCTACCTCGAAATGGTTGTGACCAAGGCCCAAGCTCAAACAGTCGCGGGTGAAAGTAAGCAAGCCCATGTTCTAATCTGACCCCATCACTAACATAGTCTGTGGAAATCACAAAGATGAAGGTTCCCATCCCATACATCGAATCCAGTTCCCAGCTCCTGATCGTGCAGGGCATCGATACTCTCTCAAAGAAGACGACTGAGTTTCTCGACCTTCCCCGCGAGCTACGTGACGAAATCTACCGGGATTACTTCACTCACCAAAAGGACATCTCCTTTGTCCACGACGATGCCAGAAACTGCCGCTGCTACACTTGTTGCGAAACCCTCTATCTTCGGAATAGACATACATTTCCTATTCTCCTTACTTGCCAGCAACTCCTCCGCGAATTCCAGGATCTGCTCATTCGCGAAGGCATGTATCTTCACTTCGACTGCATACTGCTCATGAAACGCTTCTTCGATTGCAAATATCTGGTCCATCTGAAAGCCAACGTCAGTTCCCTCTGCTTCAATTGGCGGGGAGGGTCGGAGACTTGTGTTACTGCAGCACACGCTATCATTGGTCTGCAGACGCTACCCAGCTTGAGACATCTCAATATTGTTATCAGTCCGTCGGTGCCAATGAGAGCTCGCCACAAGTATATTGCCAAGAAGATGAAGCACGATGGCGGGCAGGATGTCATATTCAGAATTATGGATTCGATGAGCTGTGCAGTATTCGAGGCTTGCTGGGTCATGTCAGAGTGCGTCTTGATGGAAACTGGAACCAATTTACAGGATGGCCCAAGATTCTAGATCTTCCGGCAACAGGACATTATTTGCATCATCAAGAAGAAGCTTTGAGTCGGTACTTCAGCATGCTCATGACAAGAAAGAAGCCGCTGGTAAGCTTCTCACATGCTGTCCCTTCTAACTTGCCTGTATTTTGAGTCCGGCTCTTGACCTTTGCTTAGGACTACAACTCAAAGAAGAAATTACGTGTACCTTACTACGCATGGTCGGATGACTACGATGTTCAGTGGATAGGATGGGACAAGGAGAATCAGGAGAAAAGGCTGGAGGATGAAGAGCTGATTGGCTGGTAATCGATCACGATATCACTTACTAAACATGGGCCTCTCATCAGCTCACCATATCAAAACAATAGTATCTCTTTAGGCGAGCGGGGATATTCAACCTTCTTCGGCTTCGGAATATGTCTTCCAATTGTCAAAATCCTCGTCGCCACCATGACACATTGAATCTTGTCTATATTGCAAGCCCAATAGGAGTTATGAAAAGGGACTTGGCACACAAAGCACCTCAGAACTCGAGCTCTTCATCATCTGAAAGTGCAACCTATATCCCACACGATTGTGCCTCTCAGCTCCCCTTACATCTACATACAGCCCAATCAAGTTCCATTGTCATATGTACTTACCAGTTGATAATCTGCTACATAATACTGCTCAACAGGACCATCGACGTCACTGTGTCATCCGTAAAGGGTTCACACCTTAATCCAACTCAGTAATGTATAGACGACACTATTTTCGTGTAGGTGAACTCGAAATGAGTCTTCCTCCCTAATCAACGACAGCAAAATTATCATCTTCATGTCCCTAACTTTACTAAAGACACTTGTAACGGCCCAAATATACTGAGAAAGGCAATGGCGATAGGACAGAAAGAAAATAAAATGTTAGGAGGCATGCGACGACCGGAAATATTGATGGATATTTGAGAACATGTTGAGAGTTCCTCTTCTTCTACTGCAATTATGGATTCTCATTTGCTTCTTAGGATAAATCCTCAAACTTGGTCATATTGCGTGGCAAAACCGTGACGCCACGGTTGCTTTTAAGAGATGATGGCAAGCAAAGCTGAGCTTGTAAACAAAAAAAACTCGAAATCTCGCTTAATTGTGGCGCTAGCCACCCTCGGAACATCACCTTTCTTTATGGTGTACTCGTGCAGGCGCTGTCTTATACCGTCTCTCGTGCATCAGCTCCGCTCAGAGAGGGATCACACTAAGGGTTTCTAATGGGTGACCGATCCTCCATTGCTTCGCGTGCCGCAAGGAAGGAAAGGCGCGAATCACATTTTTTTTGTTTCTTTCCAGGCCTCACTCGCCAGATCTAGACTAGCAAGGTCTCCTGATTCCACGACGGCAAGAGTCAAAGCTGTCACAACATCACAACAAGACACCGAGCTCCGCACACCATCGCTCCACGATTGACGAAGACGCTGCAGCGGCTGAGAACCCTGCTAAGAGGCCCAAGATATCAGTGTGAGTAGTGATCACATGAATCCCAACGTTTTTCGGAACAAGATCGACTGATAATTAAAAGCTCCAGCTTCTCCCTCCCAGTCAAAGTCGCTGTTGGCAGAACAATGATTGACTTTTACCTTCCTAAATTCCTTCTCTGCTCCAAATCGCGCTATCTCCAAACACTTTGCGAGGGACGTACCAGCGAAATTTACCTACGCTACGAGCAACCCAAGGTCTTCGTGCTGTTTGCTTCGTGGTTGACAACAGGCACCTTTGAGAGTTGTGCGGAGTATATCAAGCCAGTGGAGGGAACGGAGCAATATCCAGCGTCGCTGGGGAAGGGAAGAATGTTGCAGGTGGAGCAGCTAGTGAAGGCATATTCGATGGGTGACCGTCTCGACTCCGCATCCTTCAAAAACTACGTTATCGATCTTCTGGTCGACAAGCTCGAAGAGTTGACACGATCCAGAAATCAGCCCCTAGAGCTTTCCCCCACGATAGTCGCTCTGATCGATGATTGCAAGAAATCAAAGGAATCAACAAGTCCTCTTCGCCGTAAGTGGACTCTTGATACCCAATGTCCTCCTTTATTTCACTTCCATCAAAGATATCTCAATACATCTCTGATATTGACCTACTGCTTCAGAGCTGTTTCTCGATGTTGGACTCAAATACATAGACGTGTCTAGCGTGATCGACAGCCCCCGATACACACATGACTTAGCTGAGTTCCATAAAGACCTCTTCAAATATGCAGTAGAACAGTACCGGCTTACTCAAACTCCCAATGGAGCTTGCACAAGATCTATGTCTGCTGAGATTATCAAGAAGCAGTACCACGAGAAACTGGATTGATGGTCTTGCAGGCATGGGCGGGGTGGTGGAAGTGATAATGCATTACATCTGGGAACGCAAGTCGCTCATGCTAATCCTCAACGCATCAATGAAGAGGCATTGCACATTCAGTCTTGATACTTCTTACTGTTTCCTAACCTCATTCCATGTATTGTGCAATTCGTGACATTTCAGAGCCTATCGTACTTTCGTACTACATGTGAGCCTACTTCACCTTCAAGCGGGCATTCACTTCCTAATATTCACACTTGCTTCAAACGAGAACTCCATCCCCACAAATTTTAGGTCAACAGAGTACGCAAGTTGAACTCTCCACCTGCTCGACCAACAACGACAACAACACAAGTCAAACCAATCTCCTACAGTGTACACCTCAATCAAGATGACACCCTCCGACGCCTCAGAGCCACCAACCAAAAAGCCAAAAGTGACCTTGTAAGTTCTCACCAAAATTTAGTACATCCAGCCTCTCTAATACCCTATATCAGCCACCTTACCTTCCCTTACTTCCCTCTCAGCCATGCTATTCCACCTCTTTCAAGTCCGCCAGGAAATACACGGACAGAGAGAGATTGAATGCAAGAAGCACCAAGATGCCGGAATGGATATATTCAAAGTTCTATAATTTCCAATTGAGGTTAATGCAGCCAAGCAACATCCAACTTTTCTAACTCGACTCTCTTTTCCTCACTTCAAGCTACCGTAAGCCTTCCACAGCGTTCCCTCAATGATACCCACCCACTTCTGGGCAAGCCCATAGTCCTTGTCATCAATCGCCTCAACCAGACCAGGGAACACAGCACCCGCATATCCAGTCCACAGTCCGGGAGCATAGACAACATGCTTGAACCACGGCCGTCCATCCAGGCCCTCATCATACAAGAATTGTCTCTCGAGGTACTTGTATTTGTCGTTCACACGACGAATTTGATAGTACAGCTTGATCTTGCTGTACCACTTCCACCAAGGAATGTTCTCTCCTGCCTCCTCAGCCAATTCCGCGCCCCAGCTATCGTGAGCTTGGGCCACTTCCTTGAGCTTGAGAGCTGCTTTGTGAAGTTTCTTGAACGAGAGCTTCAAATCTGACAGATCTCCCTTAGGAGCTGCTGGTACCGGCCGAGCACGGGCTTCCATCTCCTCTTCCTCAGATTGGACGCCCATGATGGCAGAATCAACCTTGGACTCAACGTTTGAGATGTATCCATCGAGAGCGATAGCATAGTCTGTTGCATTCAATGGAATGACTGGCGATTCGGCAAGTCTTGCGGTGAAAAGACCAAAAATCTTGGCAATAGCGATATGGTAATGGAATCCTGGATCACCATAGGTGTTCATCCAGTAGTATGAGTCGTAATTCGAGTGATAATGATACACAGCTCCGGCTTTCTTGTCATTGACATCCGCAGAGAAACCGAAGTCAATTGAAGGGATTCCGGCATAGTCTTGGAATGCGGTGAAATCAGAGCCACTACCCATGGTTCTTATCTTACCATCCCAGACATCAGCAACAGTTTGTCCTTTGATCGTTTGGTTTGGCGATTGGACGAGCGATGTAACCTCGTACAAGACTTTGTTCAAGAGCGGCGAAGCAGATGCCCCGAAAATCTGGCCTGTGGTAGCAACATCGACATTGACATAAGCTACGTTGGCATGCGTGAGCCAAGGAAGGAATTCCTCCACCCATTCGGTGCTTCCGATCAGACCATACTCCTCACCATCCCATGATGCGAAGACAATGGTGCGTAGAGGCTTCCATCCTTTAGCGAGCGCAACACCAAAAGATCTGATAACTTCATTAAGAGCCGCGGAACCGGAATTTGGATCTCCAGCGCCACCAGCAATCCAAGCATCTCTGTGATTTCCAATGACAATGACCTCATCTGGAAGGGTGCCATTGATGACGCCAATGACATTCCACAGAGGTGTGGTGACATACTCTTGCTCGTTGACCAAGTTCAAAACAAGATCGTCTGGGGATGGGCCAACGTTGTACTTCACACCCTTGTAGCCAAGACCAAGATTCTTTTGCCAGTACTTATTGAAGTCCTTCGCGGAAGGCCCATGACCGTTCAAAGCCTTCAGAATAGGAATGGCATCCACGTAGGAAATTGGGATCGATGGGATAGAAGGGATGGCGCCATCGACTGGTTCACGTGGAACTCCAGGCTTTGAAGGGTAGCCGGGGGTTGTTCTGTATTTGTTAGAAACGCCTCCTACAAGTGCAGAGAAACTTACGGGTCTCCAGGAGCAACACTCAAGAACTGCGTGCTTCCTCTCTGAACACTGCTTGGGTTCCTTCCTGGTCCGTCCGGATACAAGTCAACTCCGTCTTCGTCAGTAACAAGTCCATCATCACCAGGGTCGGTAAAGATAACACAGCCAATCATTCCCAGATCTTGAGCCCGCTTGACTTTAAGACCTCGGAAGATCCCTCCGTATTTTGCAATAGCAATCTTTCCAGTCAAGCTGATATGTGCCTTGATCAAATCTTCAAAATCCTGATATGTTCCATAGTTGACGTAAACGTATGGGGCTGTAACATTGCCACTTGCAGAGTATCCGTGGAATGTTGGGATTCGATTATCGAGCCCAGTAGTGGGGTCCTCCTCCAGAACATCCTCCTCCAGACTAGCTTCGAACTTGACCTTCCATGAATCTACCTCGTCCTTGGTCTTCTTCTTCTCGTATAATGCAAGTCGATGTCCGAGAGGGTAATTGATATATACGTCGTATGCAACGATATCCGCCTTGATTCCAAACTCCTCCCACCTTTCTTGAGTCCACAGAACTTGGCTGTAGTTCTTTCCTGCCAAATGCGGGCCGGCTGTGTAGTATTTACTCCATTCCTGTGCTTTCTCTTCCTTTGGCGTCTCCAACAAGATCGTCTGGAGCTCGCTGTATGTGATGGCGCTATCGTGGGGGTGGTGGGGTTTTCGATGGCGGTGATTTGGGAGGAAAGCTACTGGCAGCAGAAATACAACCACTAGAGCAATGAGGGAGCTTCCAAGAGCAACTGTGCAGAATCTTCGAACAATGCTGTGGGTGTATCTTTGGCGCGGGGGAGCAACTCGAATTGTTGTGATGAGGGGCGTTCGTTCATCCATCTTCTCGGTGATTAAACTGCCCATGATAAAGTAAGTAATGGCTTCCCTGTGTATGAAGCTGTGCCACCAATTGGTGGATGGTAGGAAGGAGGCTTCGAGTCCAGACTTGAGTTAACAGTAACACTGAGCAAGTGGTGTAATTGGGAAGAAGGTGGGAAACTGGAAGTGCAGCATACATGTACGTAGGTGGTACGGATAATCCGTTGGATAACGATAACTCAATACATGGATTCTAGGGCTCTGATCCACTCCGACCTGCCTGTATTGGTTAAAGCTGATTCTTGTGAAGCTTGAGAGTGGGAGAATGCCAGGCACAGGTGCATTTCGGGCATGGATGGAGCTCTGTAGTCGGCCGGGCTTGATATGGTGACAATGGCGGGCAAGCTATGTAATCACCACGTGATGCGGAGTTGAAGCTCGGTTCTCGGCATGCCGGGTTTGTTTTCTTTCTCGCTCGGCTTCAATCAACCTTGGAAGCCTTCACTCCAGCCAACGCAGTCATGAATCATGAACCAGCAGCATCGTGAAACCAACATCGAGCACAATGCTGTTCTTGAGGTACACCATATCTCTATGACAATTGATAAGCAGGCACGTGAATGTGCGATAACGGCGTCCTCTGGCCGTCTCACCGCCAATCATGGAGGTGCACAGCCCACAGCGGGGTAGTATTTGCCAAGAAAAGGCACTGAAGCGAACTGTCGGGAGCAGTTTGCCGTCTGATCCATGTGCAGATGCATTTTCTTGAATCGTCATCGTCGAATCACAATGTTCTGTTTCGTATGCGGGAAGGGGAAAGGCGTGGGACCAGCATAGCGTGCATCCCGCATAGTTTCCGTCGGCCTGACTCAAGGTCCAGCCTCCAACCTCTTCTTCACTTCTCCACTCTTCACATTTCTTCATTGTTATTCAACCAGCAAGAATCATCACTTTTATTTCCAGGAATTTATTTTGTTCAATATCTACCCACGTTCTCGTGGCCTTCCATGCTCGGCTCGAAGAATCAGCAACGGTACGATCGTCAAGTGTTGGAGGTTGAGAAGGCTCTGTTGCCTCCAGCAAGATGGTGAAGAGAAGAGTTCGTGGACCTCCAAAGCTTCCTGCTAAGCAACTAGCAATTCTTGGTATGTTCACAGATCTATCCGGCTGTTCTGGCATCTTGCTTGTTTATTTATTTTGCAGAGCCTTCTATTCTCGTGGTTGGAGGCAAATGTCCGAGGCAGATTTTTATTGCAAGGATTATGTAAGAGATGTGCAAGAAGTATTGGGGAAGTATGAAAGGGAGATAGTTCTCCATGTATCATCTCGATCAAATGCAAATTTTGGATTGAATGTCAGCACGATCTGTTATCGTCGTAAATTAATGTCAACCTGTCGGGTTGCAGGCCTTTGTGTTACAAAGTCTTGGCTCTTGTCAGCGCCTGTCAAATTCGACTTCTGAGGACGACAGCCTCGTCACAAATTTCGACTTTGCTCAGAGCTTCAACACTAATTGTCTCAGCAATATGTAGATTCGCAGAGCCTGTCGCTTTGACTTCGGTATTTCCATATTTAGTAAGTCATCCAATGTTCTCTCCTGAAATTGGCTAACAGGCGTAGCCCGAAATGATCGAGAGTTTCGGAGTACCAAAGAAACATGTTGCTTGGTGGGCCGGAATGACATCTGCTGCATTTTCGCTCTCGCAATGTCTTACCGCGATCATCTGGGGACGAGCATCGGACAAATTCGGCCGCAAGCCAACGATTTTGACTGGTCTTACGTTGACCATGATTTCGTGCTTGATATGGGGAATGTCTTCGAGTCTTCCCATGGCGATCGTCGCGAGATCATTTGCGGGTGCATGCAACGGAAATGGTACGCCTCTTAAGCTTTTAGCCAGGTCTTAGCTAACAGCCTGGAGTTGGTATCATCCGCACAATGGTCGCGGAGATGGTCCCTGAAAAGGAACTTCAACCTAGAGCATTCTCAATCATGCCCTTGGTCTGGACACTTGGTTCCATATTTGGACCTTCATTCGGAGGTTTCTTTGCCAAGCCAGCTGAAAATATGCCAGCTTTGTTCGGAGACAACAAATTCTTAATCAGATTCCCATTCGCTCTTCCCAACTTGATCGCCAGTGTTCTATTCCTTCTCGGAATCACGACAGGGATTTTGTTTCTCAAGGAAACTCTAGAGACCAAGAAACATCAGAAAGATTATGGCCTCGCTCTTGGAAAACAGCTCACTGCAGCAGTCAAGGCCTGCTTTCGCCTGGGTAAGCCACATCCCAAACCATTTCGACGTGCTTCAACAAGCTACGACGAATCTTCCGCCTCACTTCTCCGGCCAACATCCTCTGCCGGATCCGAGTCTTCAAGGTACGAATCCTTCGCACCCAAGGACAATAAACCGCCTCTACCCCGCCCCACCCTCGTCGAAGTCTTCACCCGACAATCGGTCATCAACCTCATAGCATACACATTTCTTGCCCTGCACGCCGTCGCCTTCGACCAACTTCTCCCAATCTTCCTTCACACTCCCCGCCAAACACCTGATTCATCAAACACACAACTTCCATTCAAGTTTGCGGGCGGTTTTGGGCTCGGATCCAGCAGGATCGGGACACTCTTTACCGCGTACGGCTTCGTAGGCTGCTTCATTCAGTTCTTAGTCTTCCCGCCCACAGCCCGCAAATTTGGAGTCCTGAACTGCTTCAAATGCTGCGCTGTCAGCTTCCCACTCATATGCATCGCTACACCCTATACAGCACTCATTCAGAACAGCGGATTGCAGCAAGCTACCATGTTCGGTATAATGATTGTCAAGTCGTTCGCTGTCATTTTCGCATTTCCCTGCTCCATTATCCTACTCACAAACTCCGCCGTGTCCCTCCGGATTCTGGGGACTCTAAACGGATTCGCTGTTTCTATCAGTGCAGTCGGTCGGGCAATTGGGCCTGCTCTTGGTGGTGCAGCTTTTACATGGGGAATTGAGAGGGGTTATGTCGTTACGCCTTACTTCATGCTCGCCATCATCTCTTCCATAGGCGCGATACCCATCTGGTATCTAGTCGAGATGCCGGGCTTCAGTAAAACGGATGACAGCAGTGAAACCGAAGATGACGACGACGACGAAGAATCTCTGCTTCCAACTGTAGATGAAGACATCGCTGGGGAGATTCTGGAAGGCGACGAAGTTATTTTCGAGGAAGATGATAACTTGACGACCATTTCGGGACCATCGCTTAATGGAACTATGAGATCGAGAAAAGACTCTGATGGCGAGAGGAGTCTCGCTGTCCCAAAGAGCGGAAGTGTATTCGAAAGGAGAATGAGTAGTCCGATTGGGATCAGAGGTGGCAGCGTTGGGCCTGGAGGCGGGAGACGACTGAGTAATGGCTTGGCGGCGAGTAACATGGGTGTCGGTACTGGAGGGACGAGTTTTACTTGATCGCATATAATCAAGGGTATATATGGCATATATACGGTACATTTAATTTGCATGTCTGGTGTTTGTTTAGATATTTGGGAGCGACATTCATAAAGGTTGCAGCCGAATTCATGCTTTTATTCTGAGGCGGCCATCAGTTACGGCATCGCGTGTTTGTTATGTCTCATCGAAACACCTAAGTTGGGTGCCTAGTCCATCTTCGAGAGGCACAGGAGAAAGACATGGATCACTCTTACGAAGCTGTATATTGCCCATACCTCTCAGCAAAGGACCTTTGGGCTTGTTGAGACGATTTGTTTTGCTTCTAAGATGGACAACAACATCATATATTCAAGAAGCCTGTAAAATGGCGCTTTTAGACAATCATCAAAGGTGTATCTGATTCTGAACTTGATATCTACTTATCTCTTGATTGCCGCAGCTCCATACAATTGTCATCCACTTCGATTTCTCAGCTAGAAACACCAAAACCTATCCTGGAAACAACCCACTTTCGCCTTAGATCTTGACTCAAATGCCTTCGCTAGCCCATCATCCAGCTTTGAAGCTAGAAGGCAACTTGTATGTATCCCAACTATACCCCCCTCTGAACTGGAAACTCACTGCTTCCCAGCGCGAGCTTCGGTCTGCCGCTCAAGATCGTCGTTGGCAAAGAGAAGATAGGATTCTACGCCGCTAAAGATGTCATCTGCGATATATCAGGGGTTTACAAATCGGCTTGCAGCCAAAACTGTGAGTCCTTCCTAAACAATTTTGGAAGTCGAAATTTGGCATCATGGGTAACATGCGCAGGGGAGTCAGGTCGTACAAGCGAAGCCGCATTGGATGAAGCAGACCCGAAGCTCTTCAAGCTATTCGCAACATGGATAGCACGAGGCTACATGTCCAATTGCACCAAATACCTCCGCCGACGAACACGAGAACCGCACTCAACGCCTCGCCCAATGGCACCAACTGGCCAGAGCTTACGACCTAGGTGGCTTTCTCCTCGCTCCAGTCTTCCAAAACGCTGTAATGGATCATTTGGTGTCCGCGAGCCAGGGTCTGGTCAATGAGTACAATGAAGTCGGCGAAATCGCTCCTCCGAATCTGGAATTCCTGTACGAAAAGACGGCACCGGACTCGCCAATTAGGCAGCTTGTGTTGGATGTTGCCATCATGCATATGAATGTGGGTAAGATACAGCACACAGAAGTCGGAGAGCCGGTCAATGGAGATTTCTGCAAGGCTTTGGCGATGTATGCGCTGCAGTACATCCAGTCGCACATCGGTCAGAACGGCTTGAGGCCAATTGTGCCATGGGATGGCAATCCATTGCGGTACTATGTCTCTTCAAAAGAAAAAGAGGACGATCCGCGTAAGACGAGATAACTTGGTTGATCAGTTTGAGGTCCAGAAGATATTGAAAGCAGGAGTCAACTAAATGCCTGGCTGTGCCGTTGGGAGTACGGTTGGAAGAACTTGAGCGTTGAACTTGCTACTGATTCTGGGCGGTGTCTCTGTCTTGCGTCGCCACCGATGGAAACATCAATAGAGCAAGATCATATACCTCATGATTCCTTTTGTGCAAACATCAAGATATGAGAAAACAGTCCTTTACTA
Organism: Cadophora luteo-olivacea; assembly: GCA_026120085.1. NCBI lineage: Eukaryota > Fungi > Ascomycota > Leotiomycetes > Helotiales > Ploettnerulaceae > Cadophora > Cadophora luteo-olivacea. Next base: position 125,908 of record JALRMC010000008.1, read on the forward strand.
AAAGTATAAAGACGTAAAATTGGCTATGCATCTCTGTTGATGACATGGACCCACTCCATTTATTTCCCTGGTCCCGATGTCCTGTCTTATTTCCATGATCGAGCTGTGACACTGTCAAAATCCGAACAGCGAGAAAGAAGATTGCCCACACAGATGCAGTTTCCTGTGCCTCCTCATACGATGGTCAGCTCGTCATGGTATTCGCTAGGATCAATGTCCCAAGCGTACGCGAGATCAAGCGTGTCCGGATCATCATCATCCATGCAATCTCTCAGCAGCGTAGACACACGACCCAGCATCTCCGAACAGAACTCAGCCAGGCATGGTCTCGACTGTGTGGTTCGTCAGTAGGTCAGTCCCTGGAGCATTTGGCGACAATGAAGCCAGAGACCAGCACATACCATGTCCAGATCAGAGAAGCTCTCGATACCCATACACTTGACAGCCAAGTCAACAACCAATTTCCTCAAACCAGATCCAGGGTATGTAGATTCGTAGATAATTTCGAGTTCTTGAACCGTACGGCATGGAAATGCATGGTGATCTGTAATCAGATAGTCGGACACAGTGATCAGACAGTCCATCACAGCATTTTTAAAAGCCGGAGCAAGCAGTTCGTCACCAAGGCTGTAACAGCGACGGAGCTGCTCCCACTGCTTGTATCTCTGATCGATCACTTCTGCTTCGTTGTGTTCTGGAGCGGTGATTTCGACGAATTTGGAAGAGCTCTCGATGTCTCCAGTAGTGAGCCAGGCTAGGAAGATATCGAAGAGTTCGGGATCGTCATCGAGGAGCCTCACCATACGAGGTCGTCCGGACTGCCATAGCTTTCGACAAGCAGTCTTGAAGAATCTGGATTGCTTGCAGATGAGTTCTTCGTTGATGAAGAATTCTTCGGCATTGGGTCCGACGAGAATTTTTAGTGGTTCTGAGAAACTGTGTCTGTATTATGTGAGTGGAGATTCTTCATTGAACTGGTTGGCAAACCTGGATGTCTTTCTTCTGTAGACCAAAGATATAGAATCACTCAAGGTAGTATCTGACATCTTGAGAGCTTGCAATGGGCTAGTGTCGACGCAGAGGTTGGTAAGGGAGACTCGCAGCTTTTAAATTCAGAGCTGCTGCACTTCCATTCTATCCGTCGTGATTGTAGTCTGTGAAGCCTCAAATTTTCACTAACAAGAGCCAAATTTACTCCTGAGTACGAGTGAAGTGTAATTTTGATGTGGCAGATACTGCGACAATTATTCACACGCGTCGCAAGCGACGTTGTGTTCAATCTCCCTATCAACTCCTAATAGTGGAATAAGAACACAATATATAAATCATTCCAAGAAATTCACATACCGTAAGACAGTGATATACTCCCGAAGTTCTGTAACATATCGTACCATAAAAGCCTTCACTTTAGGCCCATATTCAATCAAAACAAAGTCGCTTATTGTTGTCAATTTTCAGTAACAAAGACACTTTTCGCGGGAAATTCATCAAGCAGGTGATCTGCATGATGGCAATCTTATTCAAGATTATGTGTTCCTCTTTGGGCCCAGCCACTATGAGGATGCTTGGGCTTGGTCGACGTCTTGTAAGTCAATATTGTTTTAGGCGATCACGTGTCGTCACTCTCTGACGCGCTAGGCACTCAAGTCAATACAACCACTGCTCTGCTTCGGCTTCGAGTCGTCGTCTTTCAAGATCTTTCGACAAGACTGATATCGATCTTGAATTTCACAGACACACATTCAAACCTACATCCGAATACATCAAAGAAAGATGTCTGGACAACAACCCCCTCAGAGTCATCAACAGGGAGTTGCCAACACCAGCTCCCAAGGTGGCAATAATCCTCTCGCGCGTCCAGCCCACATGATACCGCTCCCTCCACATGTAATGCATAACCAGCTCCCGCCACACCTCTACGGAAGTGCCTTGCCTGCCCACATACCATACGGAGGTATTGGCTCTCAGGCAACGGGTCCAGCTCGACATGGCGGTCAGGCCCATGTGAACTACGGCCAGATGTACGGTCGGGGTCAGGCAAATATGTACGGCCAGGGAAATATGTACGGTCAGGGTCGGACGATTATCCAGGCGAACCCACCGGAAGCATCAACCACCGTCTCTCAACCACAAAAGAAGGAATTGAAATCCAAGCTGTCGATGTAAGCATTCAGCCTCGTTGCGGCTTTGAATATAATCTAACTTGTCTCAGGGCCTCCTTTTTAACACCTATGAAGGTCATTGTTGGTGCAGACAAGATCGTTTTCTTGGTTCAGAAGGGGATCATCGTCACCGAGTCTGACTTCTTCAAGGTAGCATGCAACGATCGTGTAAGCATATCCAGAGCTTTTCCCCACTTTCAGCTTCAAGTGCTGATTTATGATCAATAGTGGGAGTCTGGCCAGTCGAATGAGGTTATCTTGAAGGAGGATGACCCTCGAATCTTCGGTATCTTCCTCACTTGGCTTCTCACAGGCTCCATAGACAACAGTTCCGACACGATCAGCGTCAGATCCGTCTCCGAGGCCAGCGACTCCAGCGACGAGATCGAACAGTGTGAGAACCGCCTTGACTCTGCGACATGCCGATACAAGCAACTCCTGACCTGTTACTCCTATGGCAATTTCCTCCAATCCAAGGGCTTCCAGAATCACATCATGGATGCCATCATCTCCCTTTCCAGGGATGTCTTTGAGGATGACGATATGATTGGTATGTGGGAGGACGAACTCATTCGCATCTGGAAGAATACCTCAAAGTCCTCGGCCCTCAGAAAGTTCGTCCTGGACTACTTCGTCTGTTGCGTCGACATCCATGAGTGGGTCGGAGAGCATCCTCGGGATAACGAGCTCCATGACATATGTCTGGGATTCTTTGAGGACTTGATCGAGGTCAGTATCAGTGCGGCCCGCAAGGTCAATCGCCCGGTTGAGCCATGGAATAAAGACCCAGAGGAGTACCACGTTTGATTTGTCTTCTTCGGCTTTGGTCAATTGGAGTAAGTCAAGGGTACTGGCAGTCATAGAGTAGCAGTGATACCTCTCAATATCAAGTAGATGAGAAGCAATGGAATACCTCATCTCGAATAACCTGCAAACGTGACCTGACTTGTTCGCTCAAGCTAAAGCTGTGAAGGATCGTCATGATTTGCTCGAACTAATCAACAGACAAGACTAAACATGATACAGAGCTTGATAAGAAACCCAAATACTTGTTCATTCTTCGTTCTTGGAACCCTGTATCTATCTTCAAGGCGGCGAGAGCCAGCCATTCCAGCCAATTCGGACAAGCGCGCTAGCGTAGTCTCGCTTATTTGGCTACTATTGTTTTCCACAGAACCACCAGAACCTCACTTTCCAGCCTCAGGTGATCAATCTTCGCAGGGAAAACTCCTCGATCCGCACAAAAGTCAAACGCAGATCGGGTAAAAGCCGCAAAGCACTCAAGACACTTCTCGCACTCGCAGAGACGACGACCAGCTACACTCTCAGTTTTGCTGCATCTTCCACGGCGGGCAGACCTTCAAAAACATGGCCATACTAGATCGTAACGGAAACCCAATTGTATTTGGTGCTCCACAAAACTTCAGGGCATCGACATGGGCGACCACTGCTTCCGCTGCCACGACTTCACAGTTCGGCGCGCCAACCTCCGTCGCATCTGCGATCGTGAAGGAAGCAAGTTCGAAGAGGACATCATCGTCAGTCGACACGGCGTTATCCAGCTCAATGGAACCTCCAGCCAAAAGAATAAAGTGGAACGGGTATGATGAGACTGCTTTCGTTGTCCCAAGACCTTCTGCTAACTAAGACTTGTAGAGAAAAGCTTGGACAGATTGTGAAGATCGTCGCAGGCCCAGAAGAGATCGAGGTGGCCATTCAGAAATCCCTTCCATGCGCAGAGTCTAAGTTTCTCGAAGCTAAACTCGAGAAGGACGTGGAATCTGGAGGCACGAACAAGGTCGTCATTGCGGAGCACAGTTCAATGGCTGTCTTGATGTTCGCGAATTGGTTATTGACCGCCAAAGTCGAGTCCCTAGAAGAGTACACCGACATCAGATCTGGCTCCCAGGAGACCCAAGACGTGATCACCGAATTGAAGGCTCAATGGAGTGCTCTCGCCGATTGTTTTCGACTTGGCGAATACCTGGTCGCAGGCAGATTCAAGAACGATGTTATGGACGCGCTTGTTTCGAAAGGCAAAGAGATACATGAGCTGGGCGGTGCAGCAGGCCTGACTTCCTGTCAGTTGAATGCTATCTATGACGGTGCCAACGAGTCATCACCTCTCCGAAGACTTGTTCTGCACAATTTCCTTGTATCAAAAGTCGAAAATATCATTGACGAACTGGATGATTCCCTGCCAAAAGTTCGAGAGTTCCTAAAAGATGTCGCAAAGTATACAGTTTCAAAACTTCGAGAGAGCAGCTCCAACGACAACCCCGCCACTTCTGAAGAGCCTTGGAACAAGGACCCTTGCGAGTACCATGAACACATTGATCAAGAGGAAGGTTTCTGCTGTACGAAAAGATAGCTTTCCATCGTATGTATCCTTCCCTCCTAGCTCCAGCTGATCTTATATGCGGATGTCACGTACTAACTTGTCAATTTCGCAGAGGCATTCAAAGCTGTGTTTGTGGGTTACTGCTGGATCGTGGTCTTTGTAGATGACATGGAGCTGCGATTAGTGATACTGCGGCATTTGGCGGGATGTTGATCTGCCAGTCTGGACGGACAGTGTAATCTGGAGTGGAAGGTTTAGAATAGAGACGTTGGACTTTCAGATCGAATCGTTCAGCTCTCTTCTGCCCCTGACCCTGAAGTAACCCCGAAATCCTCGAGTACGAGATACGGAAATGTGGTTTTCAGACGGATATGCGGAAGCGACAAGCCACTCCAAAATAACGAGCAATTGACCGTCCCCTCGCACTCGCTATTCCGCATCGTCGTTCGTCCGCGACATGACTCGGGCCCATGTTGACTGCTCTTGTCAACACTTCCTGTTCTTGAACTTTGATAGATGGCAATTGTTGGTAATGTCGGCCCTTCCAGTGCCATGCTTTAGCTTTGCAGAACCGACTCAGGTTCTGATGCTTTTCAGGACGAAAATAGCCCCGATACCGATGCTCTCTTAGTTACTTCCGCCAATGAGTCGGCGTTGATTTATTCGTGTTGTGCTCTAGGCCAAGAGTCGTTGTCTCCGCACCCCCTGCATAAGAAATATGCTTCAATAATCAATCAAAGCTCGTCTTAAGCTCGTCCTAGTTCCAACTTCAGATGAAGAAGGCTGTGTAGTTCTATTCCATATCCTCTCGTGTTTTGTTGCCATTATGTTGGTGAAACTTGTTTGGGTTCTGAGGATACTTTTCCGGAATGACTCCGAAGGCTGAAAGTGAGTTTGCAAGGGTTATGTATCATACGAAAGAGCCGCAGATACCAGTTTCTTAGAGACACTTTGGACTCGAGTGGGCCAGACGCTTGCTAAAGGGTTGCGAGACGCTGAAGGGTCTCTGCTGCTGCCATTCCCTTTGATCAAGAGCCCATTTCATAGGAGCGAGGAATTCGGAGAATTCATGCTGAGTGGCAGAATTATCGGAAGCAACTTCTGAGCGGCTTTTTAGACACCAGTTTCTTTGATATGTCACTGCCCCACTCTTCCTTTTGACGTTCTGAAGCTCCAATTTCGCAAATCAAGCCCAAACCCATGACGTGAATGAAAGCGAACATCAGCCTATCATCACTGTCAGCACTCGTGTAAGCCTGCAAGAATCCGCCTGGAGGAAAATAAATTAAGCCCCCTAGTTTTAGTATCTCAAAGCTTGGCTATGGAGTAACTCGAAGAGTCTAGATCTCGAAAACCCCTTTTAGAGATAGCTTGAACCCTTGCGCACGCCACCTTGCGTTTTGGAGTCGGACGTTGTTGTGGGGTAGCTGATCTAGAACTGTCAAACTCAATCGCACTATTCGCATGGCTTGACTCGTTTCACTAAGAAAAACGTCAGTTAGACTTTTTTGCCTTCCGCAAACAAAAAGTTAAGCTTATTTCTTGTTTATATGTCTTGGTACCAATGGAATTCGGTCCCGAGAGAGGAGCAGAGGGGTAAACAATCACGAGGTCATGGATCTTCTCCATTTGGACATGTCTTACAACGGACAAAATGATTGCGCCTATCGCGAACTCCCGTGTCTTAAGATCTGCGGTACTTGGATGCAGTCGAGCGCTCAGTTGTTGCCAAGCTCCCAGTGGAAATCTGAAATCCGCCTCTCAAAATTCAAATACCTGGTCTTGAGTTCACGAAGCGGGGCGGAGCGTGCCATGAATCCTATGAACGGACCCCATCTTCTTCCTCAAACGAGCGCAATCAAGAGGTCAGATGAACAGTCAGAACTCCGAATTTGTAAATCTCACTCTTTCTTAAACACCTCGGTGAACTCTAAACATGAGATGGGATTCAGGAAATTTGTTCCTCCACTCATACACGCGTCGGTCGGGCCAAGTCTCTTGGTAACCTTGGCAACCCCTTATTTTCCACCACACCTTTAGCGAGAAACGTGATTCGATTGGGGACATGGAACAATCCTTCCATGACACCCTCGTCGGGATTTGTCCACTTCCTGCCTCGCGGGGAATCGGGGATGGGCATCTTTGAGAGATTCTCCGTGCCCTCATAACTTGGCAGTACTGTCATGTAAAGTGTTCCATTTTTCGGAGTGGAAATCGAATCTTGCGAGTAAGTAGGCAACTTGCAGCTCGCAACTCGCGATAGTATCCATCGAATCCGAATTAGAATCCGAGAATTGATATATAAGGGACGCTCCTGTCGTTGAGAATATTCCCTTCTTCATCCTCAACCACTTTCACATTCTTTCAACTACCACTTCTGTTCTTCCACAACAAGTACCTTCATTCCATTCAATATGCAGTTCTCCGCAACCATTGCCGCCGCCATTTTGGCCACCATGGCCTCGGCTCAAACTCTCAACATCCCAACCAGAGTTGGAAGCATCATCTCCCTCTCATCTCCAAGTGCCATCTCGGGAACAGTTGATTTGGGCAACAAGGAATACGACCGTGGACGCTCCTGTGACACCGATGCTGATACCGGAAGCGACTCTGCTGTCTTCATTCTCGCCGCTGGCGCAACTCTCAAGAACGTCATCATTGGTGCCAACCAACTCGAGGGTGTCCACTGCAAGGCAGCATGCACCTTGATCAACGTCTGGTTCCGTGATGTTTGCGAAGGCATGTATTTGACACTTGTTTACAATACCGCTTTGCTAACCGACTCTAGATGCCATCTCTCTTCTCGGCACGGGTGATGTTCTCATCCAAGGTGGAGGAGCCAACGCCGCTTCGGACAAGGTCGTACAACACAATGGAAAGGGAACGGTCACCATCAAGGACTACACTGTCACCGGTGCCGGTAAGGTTTACCGTGGCTGCGGTAACTGCTCCAACAACGGAGGACCAAGAAAGGTCATCATCACTGGTCTCAGGGCCAAGAGCATTACTTCTGATGTTGTAGGGATCAACAGCAACTATGGTAAGCTTCTTCTCAGCCAGGTTGATTTCTATGCTAACTTGCAATAGGCGACACTGCCACTATCTCCGGATCATGCGGATCCAGCGTCAAGAACGTCTGCCAGGAGTTCAAGGGCGTTGACAAGACTGAGGGAATTGAGTCACCAAAGGTCTCCACCAAGACTTCTTGCTTGGGTGCCCAAGGAAAGCTCGCAACTCTTCCAGCTTGCTAGAGGATTAAAGACGACTGAGTCGCAACTGATGGCCATGCTAGCCAGGAGGTCAAAACAGGGTCAGACCCTTCTTTCTGTATATACTTCTTCTTCCTCATACATATTGAAATGTACATAGCCACTTGGCTGGCTTTTCTCAATCCATTACCTCAAAGATCTCGCTAGTGAAACATGGCTGTGCTGATCTTCAGCCTTGCATCCCGTATCATCTCCAGGAAATAAAAGGACCGTTTGGAAAAAAGATTCACCGAGAACTTTCGGTTTCATGTCCTGAAAAGGAAAGAATGTCGATTGCAGATCATAGGAAAAATAGCATGGGAGTGATTGCAGGGAACGTTCTTATTCATCCATGCACCCGATCATTGACCCCTGCTAGAATCCATCTCCGCCCTCCCTTCCCATCTTGGTGGAACATGAGCCTCATACGGCCCATGAGGTGAGACTGCTGGACTATGCGGTAATTCATTCCCATACGGTTGGGTCTGCGCGTACCCGGTAGGAGCTGGGCTTGCGGCCTGCATAACTGGACTTTTTTGTTCGACCGGAATCGGATAGTTGTCGTGCATTTGGGGAACAGCAGAATAGCTTGGCGCACTTGCTGCTTGTTGTTGCATCCCACCTCCATGTCCCTCCACTGTACCGCCAGTGGTTCCTCCTGTCCCTCCTGGTTGTGCACTGCTTCTTTTGGAATTTCGCCGATAGAGCATGAAAGCTACGAGGAAAAGGGCAAGGACACCGAGAGAGCCAATGACTATCCCAGCAATGGCCCCCGCAGATAGACCTTTATTTGACGATGAGGAGGTCGATCCCGATGACGATCCGCTATCATTGTCATTGCTGCTTGGAACCTGTGCCGATCCACCAGTACCTGCAGGCGAGGCTTCACCAGTTGCTGTAGTCTTCCCAGTAACCACCTCAGTAATTGTTGTTTCTACACCGTCATTTCTTGTGCTCGTAATTGTGGCTGTTTGCGTTGTGGGAGTAGCACTTCTACGACCCATCAGTCTTACCCGGCCAAATTCTTCCTTGCCAATCTTCACGGTGCGAGTCTGGACTCACCTAGTGCCTAGTTGCTCTACCAGTGTAGCTGATCTCGATGAATCAACCGCAACATCATCATACTGGCAAATTCCACCATAATCTGACAAGGGAAGAACGCCATACTGAATGGCATGTCAGTACAAGGGACTGAAACACAAGAGAACTACTCACCTGGCCTGGTGGGCAACAAAAGTAATCTGCGGTTGTTTTGGCTGCGTATAGAGTCCAAGTTTCATTGAAACAAGCAGGGAAATTGGTCACAGTCGTTGAGCAATCGGATTCTGGCAGCAATTGTCAGTCTCAGGTAGATTGTCATCCACGAACTGCATACTTGTCGGACAACAATATGTGCCGCCAAGGCCAAAACATGTATCTCCAGAAGGACAACATCCCGTGGTTGTGATACTATCTGTATCGCATAACACCGGAGCTTCCGCCGGACAGGATGCGCCTGGAATCGCTACAGCCCACGATCCCTCGTAATTCGCACGATCTTGGAGAGCTCCATTGATGACAGCCGTAGCTGGTAATATTAACAGAGAAGAGAGAAATAGGACAGCCATGATGAGATTTGTAGAACAGTAATCGAGAAAATTACAAAGGGAAGGAGAGAAGAAACGACTCGAGAAATGGGGTGTCTCATCTACTCAGCCGCGCCCTAAAATCCGCAATCCGCCTTGCATGTCAAACTTCACGATGCAGCAGCGCACTAATAATATTGAAAGACACTCTAATCCTCCATCCGAACTTCTCATTGGACATTATGGGAGTACTTTTGTGCACACGTGGGACTTCATTGGACCCTTAAATTGCTGCCCAGGCGGGTGCAAGGCTTGGTACGCCTAAAACCGAAAGTTGCTGGGGGCTGATTCGATCTTGAACGCCATTTGGATCCTTCAGTCTTGGTATTTTTTCTGCTTCTGGCGATCACGGGGACGGGTCGGAATTCGCGGATCTCATGCGATGATGATCATATGCGACAAAATATGAGCTCGGATAGCTTTGATAAAGAGCAACGGCTCTATCGAACAGAAAAGCATCATAATGATTAGCTTTTCAGGACGAGGGGGAATCTTGCCAGCTATAAGAGACGAAAAGTTCTGAAATGTGGTGGTGACGTGACTTTGGAGACTTGGAGCCGAACCAAGCTGAGCGGGACTAGCCCCAACCTTAAATTTAGACTTCTGTCAACAACAAGTGCAAAGTCTTCTCATCGACCGTGACGCGAGCCTGTGCTGATCTTTGATGCCAAGCATCGAAAGTCCATCGAAAGTCACACTTTGGCTACCCAGGAGCAGCGATGGCAAGATACCATCCTTTATGGCAGCAAATCACATTATCCAGATAAGTTTCAGAGACCTCCGCCTGAAACTCCAAGGATGTTTAGAATCTTGCAGTGTTAAGAGGTTTCCTCTCTGATATGCAGTTCGATCTGGAATAGATAGATCCTGTTTGGGAAGTGACAGCATCGATACAGCTGATGCTTGAAATTGGCTCAATTGTAGCTTTTAGTCTGCTCCCAGAAGTACGGTCGAAGGTTGTTCAATGCCATTGCCCTTATGCGGTACCTTGATACACTCATCTTCTCGATTCAACGGATGTGATCGCCCCTCCCTGAAGAGGAAGTCGCCCCCTGGAATATGTTTCGTCGTGTCGCTCTTTTCTTTCCGAATAAAAGCCCCTCACATGAGTCACATCAATACGCCGAAGACACCAGAGTTCTTCATATACGCCTGTGTCATCGAGAAACTACTCCAAGCGTCACTGCACTTCTCCTCGGCTTCAATATCAACACACTTCAAAGCATCACCTGGGTACTATCTACGCCTCAACTTCGAATCAACCCGTCCTCAATCATGGGTTTCAATATAGTCGAATATGTCTTCGTTGGTATCCCAGAAGGCTCTCTTCTCTATTGTACGTCTTTGAAGCCTGTCTCCCGAAGCTTGAACCCCATTGCCAGCGCTGGTTGCAGATGTCGACCTCCACTCCAGCCATCGCTGGCTTCCGCTGTCCAGATTTATACAGTAGAATGACAATGATCTTGTTACATCCTCCGTGCTGATCCGGCGAAGGGTGCGAATTACTGTGCCATTACCACAACAAAGGCTGCTCTGTCCCCTCGGCTAATCGACGAGCTATCTAAGGGCTGCTTTGTGTTCAAACTTCTGGGGCTTCTTCACATTCATGTTCAATATGTTCGACAGTATAATGGCCCTCAGGCCTATATTCCGACATATTAAGTTCACAAAGCAATGTCTTTGGGTGGTCTAATCAAGAACCCAGTTTGCTTGCTCAAATAGCATGGCTATCCTGACGCATACCCTAGGTCTACATATGATCAATCGATTGGAAGAGCTTTGTTGTTCTTGATATCTTTGTTTCCACTTTGATCTTTTCATTTTGTTGAGTTTAACAATCCAATTCTAAGTACTATGAGCTACACCCCCTTAGTACTTTCCTCCTTCGCTGCAATAGGATCTTTCGTATTCACTATACTACTTCCAACATGTCAGATTCCAACACATCCAAGCAGCAGGATGACTGTCCTGAGAAGAGCTCGACTTTTGGCAATGCAAGCCCCAGCACTCCGAAAGTTGCGAATGGATTGTGCGACAACTGCACTAAGCTCCTTACTCGCTTGATCAATGAGACACAGGTCTCTTCTTCGGACAGGCCAGATCCGGAATGCACGCTTTGCGCGCAGGCCATCCCTGAAAAGGTAATCATCAATTCGAGCGATTCATACTCACAGGTAGTCCTCCCGGCAGACCTATTAATCAAGGCGAGTAAGTACTTCTCGGATTCTCTAACGAGGCCATGGAATGAAGCACAGACTGGGGAGTACTTGCTTGATGGTACTACGCCTCAGGAACTTCAAGTTTTCGCTCGGTTCATCCTCAAGGGAGACTTGTATGACGAGGACATCCCCGACATGCTCTCTAATCCCGTCAAGTCGGAGACCGCGAAAGAGCTCTACAGTCATGGTCTCGTGGGCTACGCTCGAGGCGGGAAATTCGGAATCGAGTTTGACTACCCAGCTATAGTGATCGACAGACTCATTGCCTGCTACTTGCTTGGGGAGTACCTTCAGTCTCCTGGATTCTGCAATGCAGTCATGGATCAACTGACCCAGTGTTACAGAAGCTTCTACGATGAAAACGACAACGCCTTTCCCTTGTGGAACCTACACCGCGCTTTTAGCAATGTCCGGAAAAGCGGACTGCAGCGCTATATAGCTGATATAATGGCCTACTCCCTGACCGAGAAGACATTCAGACTCGCTCGGGAGCTTAGGTATCTCAACGTCGTAGGAGAGGAGATCAGTGCCGCTTTTTTCAGAGATCGCGAGGAGATGTCTCGAGGTCTTCCTTGGTGGCGCAGAATTTGTACCTACCATGACCATCCAACTGGTAGGTTCCAGTCTCCCTGCAAAGATGGTTGGCCGAGACTCGAATATGCTGCCAGATATCGAACCAGATCCGATCTACCTTAGGGCACTGGTTATGCCGCGTGATACTCACTTTTGGCAGCTTTATTTGAATCAGCTCCACCGACATGAAGCGTAGTATCCCCACTTTTCCCTTTTCGAACACATCTAGACAGAACGAGAGACACAGCAGCAAAAATTGAAAGATTGGCACGGACAAATAACATGCAGATCTAAACAACTTCACAAGGCGAGTCAAGCAGCCGCCAGACGACGTGGATCGCCCCTGATGTGCCCAATCCGTCTCACGCCCAGTATACTTGCTGTAAATTTCTTCACTCCTAGGTGTTCACCCATAGTTGATCACCCTCACTCTAGTGGCCTCGAGTATATCTCGCCACTTCCCACTGCCAACTCGCCCAGACAAGTGGCTCGAATCTGCACCAATCTTTGCGGCTCTTGTTTACTTTCGCTTAATTGTGACGGGCACTGCTGGTGCGCCTTGAGTCGACCATTTGCGTTGCATCACTAGTACCTTAGCAGCAGCAGTACGTACTTTTGTGAGAACTCTGCTTGCACCACTTTGACCACGGAATGTTGAAGAGAGCAATGTATCAGTTGGGTAGATGCCATAAAGAGGAGTATATATCTAGAGAGGAATACTATCCCAAATCGTCTACTCATCCAATGTCTCGTGAGATTTCCTTCGCTCATCGCTATCGTGAAATTCTATTATCATTTCAAGCTTCCCAATCCATATCCAAATAAGCCCTACGTATGAGCGGGATACCTCCTCCCATCCACACCCCTCACAGGACTACCATACCTCCTCTCGCCTCTCTCCCTGTCTCTATCCCTCTCCCGAAATGTTCTTCCCTCAGGAACAGCCGGCGGTACCCTCCCATTGACGATCGCCTCCCTCTCCCTCTCCCTGTCTCTATGTCTATGCCTTCCCTCTTGCCCACTACCCCTCCCTTCATCCTCATAGCTCCCGCGCTGGCTCCTATCTCTATCTCTTTCCCTCTCCCTCCTCTTATGCTCTCTCTCCCTCTCATGGCTGAATCGTCCTCCACTTCCAGCTCCACCATCCTCTTCCAAGCTCCCCCCACTAGTACTCCTCCACAACTCCTTGACCGCATCCCCATCGAGATCTTTCCACCTTACATTCCCACCACTCCCTCCACTCCGACTACTACTCCTCGGCTTCGCCCTCTCACGATCTCTCTCCCTGTCCCTCTTCCCCAGCAAGAAAGGCGCCGATAGCTTGCCTGTGATATCAATCGGTATACTCGGGAAACTCCTCCTCTTCCTCGCATCTTCCTCGTCCTTCACACGACCACGCTCTCTCTCCCTCGCGCGTCTCTGATCCACAGGCTCACCAGCCATCGAATATCGCACCGCGACAGGCGGCGCAGGAGCAGGTCCTTGTCCCTGCCGTTCATGCGCATAGCTCCTCCGCCTTCGCCTCCTCTCCGCTATAGGGGTATCGGGACTGCCGTCTTCGCTACTACTGGCGTCTTCACTCATGCTGCCGCGTCTCGCATGTCGAGGATGGCTGTGTCGCCGTATATGATCCTCTCTGTCTACCGGTGGCGGAACAGGGGAGTCCACCGGACTTGGGATGATATTCTCGGGGAAGCTAGCGCGTCGACCTCTTGATGCCCGCGCAGCTGTATCTTCTGGAGCAAGAAATTGTCTCGCACGGTGTGACGGTGACCTGGAAAGGCCTGGCCGAACTGGGATAGGTACGCTGCCTCGCACGCCTGTGCTGGAGACGTGATGGTATGCTACTGGGCGTCCACCTGGCCCACGCATCGATTTCGGCTCGAAGTAATCCGGGTCTACGCGGGGTCGTGGTGGCCGCACATGTGCATACCCCGCCTGCACTTTTGGTCTTGGTGGTAGATGTGGGCGGATCTCGTCTTCGGATGGTGAGGCTCGCTGTCGTAATTCTTGTGCGCATCGTTCGTGCCATCTGGCTATGTCTGCATCGGGCACGAGGGGAAAGGCTTCTTTTGGGAGAGGGAGGGGAAATGGTTTCCCTGTGGACGGGTTCAAGATGGGAAAGATGCTAATAGCATTTTGTATGAAAGGGACATGCTCTTCTGGTCCAAGCAGGATTTCGATGCTCTGCCACCGAACAAAACCCCTCGTTGTGAGGGCAGGTATACTAGGAGGTTTGAAGTCGTCTGTCGTGGGTTGAAGGGTATGTTGGCAGCCTATCGAGGCATAGATCCAGGAGATAGAGGGGTGAGGCACATCGACGAAGAGGGCTGTGATACATGTCAGTTGTAGCCTTGCAGATGCATAACGGATGGACAAACAATCATAGTTTCCTCCCACAGCCTTGTAGAAGCTGGCCAACTTATCAGGCGTCAGAGCCTTGTCATCTGTGTTTCCTAAGGACTCGCTCTACGCCTCATCAGCTTCGTCCTGTCCTTATCACCCACTATACTCACAATATATGTCGCTATGCCACGGAGCAGGGCTTCCAACACCTTCGTCGGCTTCTTATCCGCTTCAAATAGGTATCCATAATACGCCGCTGCATCTGCCGCGGTCGAGGTCGAGGTGGAAGGCTGTGGCGGCGGGGCTTCTGGTTGGGGTGGAGCTTGGGTCTGCGAAGACATGATCACCAGCGTACATCAGCGTCGCGCGCGTTTGATCGGGTTCGTCGAAGAAGAATAAGGATGTTCTCATCGTTGGAGTTTGCGATGATGGGATTTGCTTTTGTCGCGAAACTTGAGTTCATGTCCTGAGGCCTTGGGCAATCCAGTCAGAAGCTGGGTTGAGCTGACCTGCCTGGTGGTTCGTTGCGTCCTCGTGGAGAATAAGCGGAATCATCCGAATGGAGGGAGCGGTGAGGAAGTTGAGAGGAACCTGAGGGGCCTCCAAAACAAAAGTCGGGGCGGAACTGTCTTGGCCATATTGCTTGGGCGTTCCATGTTTACATGTGATGTTTACTTTCTGGTTCAGATCTTGTATTTTGAATAGTGGTTTGGACCAGAGAGAGAGAGAGAGGAGACCTGGGGAAGGAGGATTGTGGATACCTGGGTATTTTTTTTTAGGGACGGGACGCGCCGTGCTCGGGAAAGCCAAGAGTTGAGTGGGTCTGTCTTTCTGCCCTGCGATTTGTTTCTATGCGGAGGCTTGAACTATGTTGTGTCTTGTGGAATATGCATTTCACGGAGCACAGCAGATAAATAATCCTTCTTTTGAATATTCCCAAGGTTAAATAGGCTTGATTTGAAGACCCAAGAGGTCCTGCTTCCTGGATTCTCGATCTCATGGTTATTGTACTTCGTAGCTAAGTGTTTTGGCTGGAACAAAAGTTGAGATTCGAGGAAGTGTCTTTCAATCATCTTGATCTACCTGTTGCTAATTCATGTCATAGTTGTTGTGAGCAACATGACATTCGAAATCTATTCTGAGCTTGGGAAACGGAAGTCTGGGTGAGTTGAAGGCTTGAAGTCATTGTCTCCAGCAGTCGTCACGTCACGGGCAAGAAGACTGTAGTGACAGAAAAAGTTTTAATTATTATAACTCTATGTGGGTATCGTATGTGCTCCTCTTCAATCCAGAGATAATTATCCAATTTTGCTCATCCAGAGCCTCCGTCCAAGATCCTGTCCAAGTCCCATCCATATCAATTGCCCCAACGCCATACAATCAAAATCGCTATCAAAGAAAGAAGCACATTCCTCTTCTCCTGCTTTTAGATATCCTTTCATCCCCTTCCAGGATCGACAACCTGTCTCGGCGCAAAGTCATCATAGCTTGGAGGCAACTCCATAGCCGCAGATCCTAACACACTCCTCCCGACCAACTCCTCACGTGGAATCTCCAACACTCTCGGTCTGAAATACTCCTCTGCCTCCTGTTCTGCCAACTCAATGGCCGCCTCTTCAGCTGTCAGAGAAGCTCTGCGTCCATTGTTTCCATCAGCTGCGATTTGTACAGGGACGTGCAAGTGTACTGTCGAGGCGGGTACGCCTGTGCCGGGTGTGTGGATCGTGAGTGATAGATCGATGCAGTATGCTCGTGATGTGATGCATGAGTGGAATGATGGGATCCAAGCTTTGGATGAGGGCAATGTGATGGGTACAAGGATGCTCGCCGTGTAGTAGGTGTTTGCTTTCTCGGGTGGTGATTGTACACAGTCGGAATAATCGTCCGAAGAGCTTGTTGATGTTGATGATCCTCGTCGACTATATGCTGGTGATGCGCATTGCTGAGTCCAGATAACTGATTCCACGCAGCGACAGTTGAGAGATACAGATGTATCGTAGATGCCCCTCGTGGTCTCGAAGTGCACCTGCTGACTGAAATGTGCCGGAAAATCAATTGCAGGTCTGGTCGAGAAGAATGTCGTAGACTTGATCTTGGTGGTCAATCCACCTAGCCTCGGTGGTTGTGATGAGGCATCGTGAGGATCGAATCGCAGGTTGACAGTCGCCATGGTCGTTGGTTGCGCTTTCGTGGTTGCAGAAGGAGCTGGGATGACAAGAGCACCAGGCTGGTCGGCCCAGACGGTGATCTTGCCTAGCTTCCCCGAGAACATGCCCTTCTTTAACGACTTGGTTTTACTCAATGCGAAGTCTTTGTCCGCAAGCCTGATGCTTAGGGGTGGTGCTTCCGACACAGCAGGAATAATATGGATCTTTCTAAGGCCCTCAACCAATACCATATCCTTGCTATCTCGTTCTCTGCTTCTGATAATCTTGACCCTCACAGCATAATCGACGATAGCCATGTCAGGAGACAAGTCATCCTTGAGCGGCAGAGTTCGATCGCCCATGCTCGGAGGTAGTTGACAGTGTGCATGGTGTACATGATCGCCAACAGTAGAATGCGAGCAAGCTCTTGGAAGCAATTGATCGGGTACCACGAAGTTGAAAGGAAAAGTGTATGTTCTGCCCGCCTCGGCAACTCGTGGTTGAGGATAATCGGACTTTTTGATTGGCATGGTGAGTTTGAGAAAGTTGTGTCTGGCTGTGGTGCGAGATTTGGTGGTATGGGGAGACAAATTCTCGATAGCTGTTCTAGCTGTTCCTTCGAATGTGATCTGGATCTCGTCGAATCGAGCTTCATGTGGAGCTGTGATGTTGACTTTCCCAGAAATTGAGTCGAATGTCGTATATGTCTTTCCTTCCTTGTGGTCATCGATGACAATATCCATATCAGGACGGCCATTCTGAGACATCCTCTGGAAGACCGAGGCAACAGTGCCCGTGGTCGAATAGATAGATGCAGTAGACATTTTGAACGATGTAGTACAAGAACCACACGTCCCTCAGAAGGGGAGAAGACAAAGATAAGTAGTTCGTCGATAAGCAAGGGTTTGGAGATAATTGGCTATGATGCAAGCCTCGATGCGGGGAAGCTGTTGCACGAGACTCGAGTCCAAGAAAGAGCAAGCTCTTGGATGTATGCAGCCTGATGGGAATGGTCTTTGATCTTGCTTTTCGATAAGAGCCAAACAAAGAAGGGGATCGCTTACCTTTATATCTCATGACTATGATGCTAGGTTTGAGCATATTGTCTGAAGAGGAATGGTGGGACTGAGTCACTTCAAATTATTTTCCCATACTACTGTCATGTACGGGATATCGATCGAGCAGGCATGCCGACGACGAACCCACGAGGGATGGAAGGGTGTGCACGTTCCAACGCGCCTTGTGGTGTGCATGGGCTCATGGGATAGCTCAAAGACAAGCATGGCGCCAGCGACGAACCTGGATTGGATCACCACAAGCCATGCCAAGGTCTTCAGTCCACTTGGAATGCATCATCATGATTGGCCGCCCTTGGCCATGCAGTCAATATCAGGTCAGCAAAGTTCAGCCTTCTCCGTCACCGTTGTTGAGTATGGAAGCAGTCCTCCGCATGTCGCATTTCTAAGCAGTCGCTTGTGAGCATCGGGGTTCGAGCTCCCCCTGAATGTTCTCGTTCAACTCCGCTTACGATCAAAACACCCTTCAGCTCGTGCAGCCATAACACCAAATACCAGGCCTGACAAGAATCACAAGGTTTTCGAAACTTTCCAGAATATCCACACCTTCTAGAATCATATGCAAGGAACACCATCACGAATTTCCTTTCACTAATGACCCCAACTACAGCCAAATAGTCTATTCTCTCCATTCATTTAACGCCGTAGCGAGCGCCGCGTCTACCCCGAGACCCGCGCCCCATAAATCCTCACCCCAGGGGAAAATTCTAACCCGACGCCATCATTTCTCTGTGTCAACACCGACAATACTTAACGTACACGGTCTGCCCTCGTGAATTACTGCTGTTAGGAGAATGTAAAACACCAAAAATTTCGCCAACACTGCAGCGCTGGCACCATCGTGAAAATTCTTTCTCAGCTATGGGTGGATTATGTGGTAATGAGGCCGGGCATTACGAGGAACGTGCTGGATACGTGCTGGATGGATTGGATGTTGGGATCTCAAGTGAAATCTTTTAGATGAGGCTGGAAGGATATTGAGGCCAGGGGATGAGCCTCTGAACCCCGTGCATGAGCTCATCGAATTAAGGATGCTGCAGGCTGGGTATTCCGCTGTCACACCGTGTTTTCCTTCAGGCTGTCTGACACGAGCTGACGCCTTGCACTCGACAAGTCGTTGTGGATTTGGCGAGCTGGGCATGGCGTTCGTCAAGAGTCCAGGCCGGAACCCAGGATCCGACCATCCAGGTTCACGAAGATGGTGTGTTGATATCGACGATCTCGCTTAGGTAAGCTTTTCACGTTTTTGATGAGCTCACGATTCGAGCGACCAATTATTTCCACTCTTCTCTAGATGCGCGAGGTTCCAGAGGAAGGCTTACGCACCGGTCTAATCATCGTCGAGAGCCATCGTTTCGACTTTTCGATACGCCTCATACAACTAGACATTCCACTATTCTCACGACTGCGTTGATCCCCCGATCTCGGAACTCCGTCATATAAAATTACTCGGGTCAGGAGTCATACCAAACTCACTACGAACGGAAGCTATTGTACCTTTCTTACATCCGTACTGCCAAATGGGATTTGCCGATGGGGAAGTCAATTAATCTACTGCAGAGATGTGGAGTTGGTAGTGTGTGGGGTTTTGTGGCTTGCTCATTTGACTTATTTGGGTTCTGGTGATTTGTTGGCGGCTACTTACTGTTTTGGTTTTTGACGAATTGTTGATTACATAGCAATCCAATTCCAAGCCCTGCAACAAATCCGATGTCGAGTCAGGCTGCGGGACTCTCTCTAGACTACTTCCTATTCAGGTCCTGGAATCCAGTGACTGCAGCTTATAAGGTGTTCTTCGGAATGACTGACGGGACTTAGCAGCAACTCGAGAAGCTGACGGCATCTCTTTGATGTGTTGCGTATGCGGACTTCGAGACTCCAGCTAGTTTCCTGGATCGTCTTTTTCTGACTTCCCCCGTCTTGCGATGCATGCCTTCCGTGGCAGCACATGCCGACCTTTGAGTGGTTCTATTGAAGATCGCCTGAGATTTGGAAGAGTTCATACACTTACTATCGACGGAGATATCCTGCCCGAGAAGTCTCTAATTTTGTCCAGTACATTTGAAGTAATCAAAACCACTTGCCTTCCTCTTCAAACCAGCTCTCCTGAGACATGGAATGACAGCTAGTCCTATCTAACACATGCTTAAGTCTTGCGGGATCTACCTCATCGTTTACTCTTCAACAGTAGAGCCTGGACTCCAAGCTCATTCGTCAACCGCCGGATTCCACTGTACAGCTCCGGACCCCACAGACCATCGATTCAGGTCACTTTTCGAGTTCAGAGAGAAGTAACACAACAATCCATTATAGACATTCCGCAAGTACTAGCGATCATATCATGGCGAAGCTGTCCATTTTTGCTCTGGATTCCAGCCATGCCATCCTCACCAGCCACAGCCGACCATGACCGCAAATTTCTGCAACAGAAGACCGAATTTCAAGAACGCGTATATCTTCTTTGGTCGGTTCCGTATACAAAGACACAGAAATTCATCAATCACAAGAACAGTGGGGGCGTATTGAGGCACAGTGCGGAAGTGATATGCCTGAGAAGGTTGGAACCATCAACATCAAATACCAGAAGGACGGCATTAGAGAAGAGTGAAATCAAGGTCACTTCAGTGGAGTTATACGAATTGACGAACCTCAGCCACGCCTATCAATATGCAGAGCGTCAATTTGACCGTTCGGATGAGGCAATCGCTTGCAGCTGGATGATCCTTAAAATCTTTGGTCTTCGCTAACAGGAGTATATAACCAAATAAGCGGTTTTGCAACCACAACCGGGACACCGGCCTGAACTGGCGTGACCCCGGTACCGTCGTTTGTTCGTTTACGAACAGTAAATCGGCGGTTCGGAATGACCTATTCATTTAGGTTTGTAGATTGGAACCTCTCACCCCCCGGTGATTGAGCTTCCAATTGAGTTTTGCTAATTTTGTCATTTTTGGAGATATTTTTCTTGGGAGGGTGCAGTTGGAATCTATTTGTCTATTGATGTTCATTGCAGCATGTAACTTCGCATGTTCCCCGTCATACTTTTCACTGCTGATGCGATATTCAAAGGAGCACAGTCTCCACACCTTCCCTGAAATGGCCATCAGTCTTCCTTTGTACCGGGGGCTCAATTGAGACCAATGTAGGAAGCTAGCTTAAGACATTCAAATAATCACAAAGTACGCAAAGCTTATCCTGAAGGAAAGCCGCATATTACAAGTCCCGACTGCAAGGGCAGGGTCAAAACCATAGGTATAGCAAGCATAAAACGTAAATTCATAACCGGGTATCATAACCGTTTATCCAGCCTATTCCTATCCTATGCCACCTGTTCCAATGCAATCGCCTCGCACCGAAAGCAAAAAGACCTTTTACATTCAAACCCATCTAAACCACATCTACGCATAGTCCCACCAGGTGTCTTGACAAGCACTGAAACCTGCTCTGCTTTCAATGAATCTCTATTCCATCGTTTCTTACTGGTTGGCGTCATGCTCCCAAAATCGACTGGGCGGGCAGTCTGTCCTCTTGGTCGTTGCTTTGGCCTGTGACTGGGCGACTCTGTGTCCTCATCCTCCTCTTCTGAGTCGCCTATTTCTCTCATCCTCTCTGCATTCACTCGTACATTCCGGGCTGGGGTCAGATCTAGTAGCGGCGTACTCGTAGCGGCCTGTGTGATGTCCGGCCCTCGAGATGACCGCATTCGCGAGGACGACGATTCTGCTGTATCTTTGTTTCTTGACGGTCGTCCTTTGCGCTTGGGCAAAATGGGCCGAGGAGGGGGAAGTGAAGGTTCGTCCATCTCGGTCTTGACAGCTGGCTGTGATTTGGTCGAACTCGGAGCTGGCTGTTCACCCAGCACACTTAATTCATCATCACCATGGTCACGTATTGCATCCAGCTTTCTCTTTCTTGCTGCCGGCACTGAGAGTAAGACTGGCGAATCTACCAACTCTTCATGTTTGATGCCGATCTGTGGCAGAGGCAAAGGATTGGTTCTTGGCCGGGATGAGAGAAGTATGAATTCATCCACACCCAGACTGAGTTCGTCAATATCTTCAGAGCGGACTCTCTTATGTGTTTTCGCAGCTGGCGTTGCGACTGGTTTTGTGGCTGATTTCGGCCGAGTAGCAGAAGGGCCAGCGGTAGCCTGCGTACCGCTTGTGGAACTTCTCGTTTTGTTGATCTCTGCAGCTAGTGGTTTGGCGACTGCCTTTAACGCACCGAGTCTGCTGTTCACAGGGGCCGTCACGACAGGCTTAGGCGTGGGCATAGAAGTGTTGGGTCTCCTACTGACAGATGCAGCCACAAGTGGTACCTTCGCGCGCTGCTTGGGCGCTGTCTTGGGGGTTGAAACTTGCTGGGCGGCCATAACCACCATAGGTCGCACCTCCGGCTCCTCATCGGAAAACTCATAGGTAGGATCAACAGTGTTGCGGGCAACGGGCTGAATTGCGTGTGTCTGTTTGGGAAGGGATTTGCTGGTCGCGAGCTCTGGGATGGTGGTAGAAACTGCTTCATGAGAATTCTCTGGATGTGAGGGGCTGGGTTTGGACGGCACTGAATCTTCGGGTCTTGATTCGACGGATGAATGAGCTGTTCCATGCGACGCAAAGTTCTGTTCGTCAGCAAAATCCATTTTGCCGCGAGCTGGCGGCGCCTCAACGGAGCCCCTTGTGGATGGCTGGGAAGTCGGAGGGATCTGAACGCCATTGAGATTTCTTGATAATGGTTCATCGATCGGTGGCATGCGTGAGGGTTCTCTTGCTTGGCTCTGTGGCCCCTGAGCCATCCTCGGCTGACTGCTAGCGATCTGAGAAGAATCGACCTGAGAATCCGATATCGTTCTATCTTCAGAATTGCTCATCCCTCGCACTGCCATTGAGGTTGATGTTGCTGAAGCATGATTCACCTTCAAGGATGAAACGCTGGTCATTGGCGTAAATGCTGATGCTCCCGCCATCCCTCGAGGAGTCAAAGTTCGATCATGGTCAAAGCCAGAGGGCTGGCTACTCGACAAGTTCCGGCCATGGTCTTTGCGAGGAGACATGAAATCCGAGTCTCGATGTTGGCTTATGGGCCCCTCCGAAGGATCACTTGTCACAGCTCTGGTTATTTGCTGCTCGAGCAAAGCAGAATCGACCCGGCCCCTCAACCGCTGCATAGCAGACACGCTCTTGTGGAAAAGCCTGACATGCTTCACCAGATCTAGCTGCATGAAGAACCCATCCTCACCCTTTTTGGAACATCCAATCTCTCCACATGGGAAAGGCGTTGTGTGATGTTCCTGGAACAAATGCAAACACATTTGCGATAACTGTTCCTGTTCACGCCGCTGTAATCTATATAGAGTCGTAGTCCGAAGCCTACAGTCCGCGTGCGGACATGGCGCACCAGGTATAATGAAATCCTCTGCTTCGGGTGTTGGCTGAACATCCAAAGACGAGCGGATCGGCAAATCATCATAAGATCGTCTAATTTCTGTTGGTGGGGTATTATCTTGGGATTGGTCGGGCGTATCCAGGTCCGAATCCTCCATAACCTGATGATCTTGCCGTCTGAACGAAGAATATGGTTCATTATTTGCTTTCCGCGCATCCTCCATGATTCCAGCATGTAAAATGGGGTCAACTGATTCAATAGAATCAACTGCTTGATTCCAACTGAGGATCCTAGGGTCGGTCTGTACTGGTTTTCGAACTCGTGCTGGCCTCTCACGAGGTGCTTGGTCCAAACGGTACTGTGGTCCGGTACGCTTGATCGCTGGGGGCTGGTAGCCTAGATTTTCAACAGATACTTCGGAAGTGGAAAGATCTGATTCCTCGATCTGAGTGGTAGAAAGATAGGTAAATTTCCGAGTGTATCGTTGCTGCCACGACGGCGCCGAATGTTGCGGGTGCTTTAAGGTGTCAGTAATGTCTCGATTTTTCAACACACACACAAACCTCGGCTGCAAATTCCTTCCAGCGACTTTGACTCAATACATGTCCATGTCGTCGTAATTTTGATACCCAACTCAATAACATGTCGTCCTCCTCAGCAGTGAAAGGAAGTCGCTTTCTCTTAGGTGAAGTAAAATGAGCCACTTGGGCTGCATTATGTGTTGACCGATAGCCGAGCGAATCTAACATTGACCTCGCTCCTTGATTTGGAGCTCTACTCTCGCCTCTGAATAGGGCAGAGTTGTCAGCGCCATCCAATCTCCGGCGTCCACGAGGTCGTACTGGAGCCCATATAGATGCTGAAGCTTCTGGTGAGGGCGAGCGTTCTTCTTCTGGTAAGATCATAACGGGCTTCTGTAGAGGTCTTCTGACAGGCGCAGCTGAGGGAAGGTCTGGAACTCTCCATGCGGCTTCAACTCGCTTTGGGACAGCTGATGGAAGGGCAGGTGTTCTCCAAGCAGATTCAATATGCCTAGACGCCGGCCTTCTCGGTTCTGGGACTCGCCAAGATGAACCATCATCTTGTTCCTCTGCCACGTGCTGCCGCGAAACGTAGTCCACTATCTGAGGTCCAAGTTGCGGTCCGAATTGCGCCAGTATATCAGCGCGAGAAGGCAAAGCTTTGGCTTGGACTGGTCGAGCCAGAATAGGAGGTCGAGATAGAGGTTCTTGCCGCCGTGCTCTGTCCGGGGCAATTGGCGCATTTGAGACACCTACTTCTGGAGACCCTTGCTGGAATCGGTTGGCTTTCGCAAAACCTCGTAAAATCATATCATCCTCAGCCATTTCATCTTCGATATCTTCGTCGCTAATAATGTCATTCCCATCTTCTTCTTCCTCCACTTCCTCGTCCACTTCCTCCTCGTCCTCCATGATTTCTGTGTCGTCAAAGGAGCTGCTGGGAAGCTCATCCGGCTCTTGCGTGTATTCCCTTAAAGCTTGCCTTGCACGACTTGTATCACCCGCATCCTGCTCGTCAAGCATCTGCACTATATGCCCATTGTTGACCACAATCTCACCCGTCTCGAGGTCAATTTCGTCGCCAACGCCATCGAAGTCCCTCTCATATTTCTCAAATATGGATTCGAATGTTGATTTCAACTTGTAATCGAGTCGCGCCCTCTTCTGCTCCAATTCTGCTTCTGGGTCGTACCCTTGCTCTTCTTCTTCCTCGTCATAGTCCTCTTCATCTTCTAGGATGTCATCCCCTAGCTCATCATAATATGCATGTTGATCGTCGAAGCTCTGCGGGAACGAGCGGTCCATTGGCGCATACAGTCGCTGTCGCTTCGGAAAGGGCTCCATATTGATAGTGAATTCGCATGTCGGATCATCGGTCTGGGATATGGGAATGGGATGCGGAATAGATGTCGTGCATTTAAGTATCGCGTAAAGTCGCGTCGCGACGGGAACGAAAGGGGAGATGGGAACTGCAAGTGGGAACTTTTAGCGCGGGGCTGGAGAATCCCTGTCCTGTCTTGAAGCTTGGCCTCGTCGCCTCGTGAGCTCCGGACCTCGAACATTTCCATCCAGGCTTCCTTAAGAAAGTTATGCGTATGGACGCCATATACTTCCGATGACACTCGAAACGCTCTTCAATCTGCCTCCATAATCACTGCAAGTCACACAATATGTATTGCCAAAAATGCCGGACTCCATTGAAGCTAGACAGCTCTTTGGAGGATCTCAACCCGGCAGCATTTGACTTACTAGTTGGTACGAACCTCCGTTCAATATGCTTCTATGAAATCCACACTCCTCTACTTTCGCCCAGTGTCCTGACAGCTACAGGCGCATCTTCACAACAACTCAAAAGTATTCCCTCATCCCGGCCAGCCTACCCCCAAGAGCGCAAACAACTCTACGATCGAGTCTCTCGAAATGCCAATCCCGCAACCTTCAAAAGAAGCATCACGTCGCCCCGGCGAAGCGATACAACTTCTTCTGATGCCATGAGATCAGGATTAGGCAACCCTGCTATGTCCTTCGTCATGCTCACCGAATCACAAGTAGTACCTCCAGCAGTTATCAAATCTCCCGAAGACACAAACCCCAAACATCACAGACAGGAGGAAAGTTTGGGAATAGACGGCGCACAAGATGAAGGAAAGGCGATGTCACAGGATATGGAGAGGGCTTCGAGGCTGTTTGAAATACTATCGGCGAGATCAGATATCGATCATCCAGTCTGTACTGAATGTACGGACCTGCTAGTCTCAGGACTACAACGGAGACTCGAAGCAGCTACCAAGGAGCGAGACGCATACGTTGGATTCCTGAAAGAAGTCAATGCATCAGTTCCCACGGAAGAAGAAATCAAGGAATCCCAAGCCGCCCTATCAAAGGCACGAAAGGAAGAGGAAGAAGCCATCGCCGAGCTTAAGAAGCTTGAAGCAGAGAAAGCAGCTGTAGATGAGGAAATCGCCTCTTTAGAAGAAGAGGCCCGAGCACTAGACCTCGAAGAAGAGAAATTCTGGAGCTCCCGAAACGCCTTCGCCATGAAGCTCGCTGAATTTCAGAACATCAGAGACAGCGTAAATCTCCAATACGACCACGACACACAACTCCTCGAAAAGCTCCAACGGACCAATGTATACAACGACACCTTCTGCATCTCGCACGACGGCAAATTTGGAACCATCAACGGACTTCGCCTGGGTCGACTCTCTAATGTCCCAGTCGACTGGCCCGAGATCAACGCGGCATGGGGTCACACCGTCCTCCTCCTACAGACTGTAGCCGATAGACTAGGCTACCGCTTCCAGAATTACGAGCTCCAACCTATGGGCTCGACATCACGGATTATTCGACACGAAACTTTCGCTCCAACCAGCTCACGCACTCGTCCTCCCAAAAAGCATATCTTAGAACTCTACTCTTCCGGCGACATGCCTCTCGGTTTAACATTCATGCACCGCCGCTTCGACATCGCCATGGTCGCATTCCTAGAATGTATGCGGCAGCTAGGTGCATTTGTCCAGGCGGAATCGGCTAGGGAGAGTGAAAGCGGGAGAGGGCTGGCCCTGCCGTACAAGATTGAAGGGGATAAGATTGGGGATGTGAGTATCAAGCTGGGTATTGCGCAGGACGATGCGTGGAGTCGGGCGTGCAAATTTACTTTGACTTGCTGTAAATTCTTGTTGGCGCATGCAAGCAATGTGAATGCGGCTGTCGGGGCTAGACGAGTTAATTAGGAAGGCGGGATAGGATGGGAAGGCGTTTGGCATTTGGGGCGGGCAAGGAGCATATCTGGCGTTGCGTCGATGATACATTTCGCATTTGAGATTGTCCCGAGAGTGCAAGGGACATTTATGCCTCACCTACGGACTTTTCCATTACCACTCAAGAGCGCCTCTAATTCACTTTTCAAGTACGCCTCAAGTACACCACGTAGACATGCTGAAAGGCAAACGTAAGAGCTCGGATCATTCTTCCATTGAATTTCGACCACTATCTACACCTCCATTAACCCATGGTCTCATTTTCGTCACGTTCCTTCACCTTCCATCCACCAACCCATCACCAAAGCGGAGTATAAGTGCCAATCAAGCCTTCACCAGCGCCTAAAATGCCAGCAAGCAGTCCTGACCACGCACACAAGCACGCAGCCAAACAATCAAAACGCCCTTCCCATCTCGGTCATTCACATCCATGAGATATGTCCACCCATCCACCTCCCATCAGTCTGTCAGTCATAGTAAAAATGAAAGCGGTCAATGTCACTCGTGCGGAGTGGAAAGAATTTTGTGATTAGGTCAACGATATAGCTGACCTCGAGGCAAGTGGTATCTCATAATTCTCTCCGGCTTTCACGAGGCAGAGGCAGCTCCCGGGGCGATGCGAGCACGTTGCTCAGCTTCCCGGACTGGAGCGAAGAACGCATGGGCCATGGCTTCTTTTGCCGTCAACCGCTCCTGTGAAATGTCAGCAAACAGTTCGAACCTGAGAATTGGGAAACATACTTGATGGTCATATCTCAAGAGCTTATCTAAGAAATCGATAGCCTCATTGGTCACGAATCTAGTGTTCTCAGAGTTGACGAAACTATGCCAGTTCTTCTTCGGAAATCGACCAAGAATATCATCGTACTGCGCATCCAACTCGATCTCATACTTGTCAAGGTAGTCAAACAGATCTTCCGTACCAAGGACCTTGGCAATCTTGACGAGTTGATCTGAATTGCTGTTTCCATGGAAGAAGGGTTCTTTTCGGAAGATCATAGAAGCAAACATGGCTCCCAAAGACCACATATCAAGCGAGTAATCGTATTCTTGGAAGTCGACGAGTAGCTCTGGGCCCTTGAAGTATCTTGAAGCTACTCGGACGTTGTACTCAGTTCCTTGGTGGTAAAATTCAGCAAGACCCCAATCAATCAATCGCAACTATCATCCGTTAGTAGCAGCACATAGCCGAGATACTCGTGAACCAACCTTTCTCTTTTCGTGATCAATCATGACGTTGTGAGGCTTGACATCGCGGTGCATGATTCCTTTGCTATGACAAAAGTCAAGTGCCTTGCCAAGTCAGCGCCAGAGCCTTAAAACATAGACCAAGACATACCTTCAGAAGCTCAAAGATGTAGTATCTGACATCGTAGTCGACGAATTTCGGATATAGGGATCGGAAGTCTGTGTTATTGACGTACTCGAAGATCAAGGACGGCGTTTTGCTCTGCATTAAATATGAGTTGTCGTTCTCATCATCTGACGAAAGAAAGCCATCTAGAGCTGGTTTGCCAATCCCAGCTTTGGGGGCAAATTGGGGTTGATATTGAGGAGAGGATTGAGTTACTTGTTGGTCCCTAACGACATCCAGCAGACCGATAATATTCGGCCCTCCGGAGAGGTTCTGCAAGATCTTGATCTCTCTCTTTATCTTCTTCTTCTTGACCGGCTTCAGCACCTTGATAACGCACTCCTGGTAGTTGATGACATTGATGCCCTGGAAAACTTCCGAGTACTTCCCTCGTCCTGCGCAAGGTTGTCAGTATCTGCCTGCATGTGAAAGTCTCGAAGTGGGCTGAGTCAAGCCTACCAATCTTTCGCACAACTTCATAGTTCTCCAGAACTCCCCAGGTGATATTGACACTGTCGTAATCCCAGTAAGATCTGGGCATCTGCTGGTTGACATCTGCGTAGACGCGCGCCATTGCAGCGGGCCTGCCAGGCAGGGCACTGCGCAAATTGAGAGGAGGTGAAGGTCGCGAGGAGTCGCAGGACGATGGAGACGGCGTAGGTTACCAGAAGATCGTGATGCTCGTGGGAGGCCTCGTGCGATGCGATGATGTCCAAATCTCCCGAGGTGGTGTTACGACTCTGGAGAAGTCTGGACTTTGGGTTGGACTCTCAGAGCAGTGTTGACTTGAGAAGCGGCTGACAGAAAGCGGGAAATGGAGACTGCCCCGCGCTAAGTTAAAAGCGGAAAGGCGCGATCCAGAAATCGAGCTGCAGCTAAATCGTCTGCCGAGCTGTGATAAATTGTTCGCATCTTCAAGGCGCGTCACTTTTCCGAATACTGGTTCAGAAAACTTCAAAACTGCTGGAATACGAGAAGTTACTCACGCTGATCAGTCCTGCTAAAAAAGAAGTCAGTGGATATATCAGGGGGAACGAAATCAACCCAGGCGCATCAAAAGTACAACAAGTTTCTCCCAAAGCATACAAAGGTCCAGCACCGGAGTCAGCGTACAGAATCTATCTGATCGTTTCCGGGTAAGAGTCTGGGGATACTCTCGGGATAACTTCGCATACAACAGCCTGGAGTACTTGAATTTGCTGGGGAACAGCAAATAAAGTGAACGACGAGCACGCCAGAGACTGAAGAGCTGCTCCAAGCTGGGTTCTCCCAAGCACCTGGGCTAATTGGGACGCAACAGTACGGGAACAGCGAGTCTGAGCCTTCATCAAGATGCTTTACGACCTCAATGTCCCCTGGTTTCCGACCCAGAATCCCCAAGAACTCCAACGAACCATCTCCTTCCTCTCCGAACTGGGCTACGACACGCTGGCCTTGAACCACATCCATTCAGGACCACTGCCCTCGCAGATAACGAACCAAATACCCTCACCACAACCCTTCACCCTGCCACCAAAAACAACTCTCCTCCGACGCTGTACCCTGACGCTCATCGACCCAGCTCAGAACTACCGCCTCTCAGTCCTAGCCAGCACCTACGACATCCTCGCCCTCCGGCCTACGAACGAGAAAGCCTACCTCGCGGCATGCATATCGCTCAGCGAACACTCCCTCATATCTCTCGACCTCACACAACGGTTCCCATTCCATTGGAAACCGAAGCCACTCATGACAGCTATAAATCGCGGGATCAGGATTGAGATCTGCTATGGACAGGCGACTGGCGAGGAGAGTAATGCCAGGAGGAACTTCATAAGCAATACGTTGGCAATTGTGCGTGCTACGAAAGGCAGAGGCTTGGTCATAAGTAGCGAGGCAAAGAGCGTGCTTGGAGTCAGAGCCCCGGCTGATGTCTTGAATCTGCTTGGGGTATGGGGATTAGCGAGGGAGAGGGGCCTGGAGAGTATGGGTGTCAATCCTAGAGGGGTTGTTATCAATGAGGGATTGAAGAGGAGTAGCTGGAGAGGTGTGATTGATGTCATTGATGGTGGTGAAAGTGCGGTTGTGAAACCAAAACCGAAAGAGGTTGGGTCAGGAAAGAAAGGCAAGAGGAAACAAGAGGAGCCAAATGGTGGTACGCCAACTATTAGCAAGCGAGCTGCAAAGAGGGCGAAATTGCTGATGCAGAGTAATCAATCGACAGAGGCGTCTTCAGGAAGCGAGCCTCAAGTAGATGCAAGCTCACAAGCTACATCCTCAGAAGTGCTGGTGACAAAAACATCTAGCAAATTACCAATCCAAGCGAAAAGCTGATTGCATGAAAAGCCTTCTTTTCTTCTGTTTTTACTTGTTGTGATGTGAAATATTGGTGAAGTGAAGGTTTCTATCTACAACTAACCACATATCAGTCTGTCTCCTGGACAATCGAAAGCCCTTCCTTTCCCTCTTCCCTTCTATCCTCCTCCCATAATGCCAATGGTATAAGAATATGCTAATCCTCTGTATACAAACCAAGCCCAAACTAAAAACAATAGAAAGAAAAACAAAAGAAGAGGACAAGTTCGCTCATATTAACTTAGTACGGATATTTGGGCACTGTTTCGGTATTCACATTTCTCTCATATCTCATCATCCCAAATCATTTCATCCCTCTTTCTTTTCTCCCAGCGCACTACAACTCTCCTCAGACACCCAAGTCTACGCCTTCGGCGCATTCGTCGTCGCCGCCAAGTTCCCCAACACCAAACTGCTCGTCAACGAAAACGTCGCAATGTTTATAGCCGCCGCAGCACTCGCAGCTGCATCCGCCGCGTTCGCTGTAGTGCTCGGATTGGCCACCGCCGCAGCCTCGCCAAGTGGCGCCGAAACACTCAACTCGATCGTCGACGCTCCTTGTGGAGCAGCTGGAGCTGGGGCCGGCGGTGTCGGGCTAGGCGTAGGCTGGACCTGAGGTTGAGCTACAGGCGCCGAAGAACTTTGAGCCTGAGGTTGAGGCGCAGGAGGTGCTGGAGGGGGTGGTGCTTGAGCAGCAGGTGTGCCCTTGACGATAGCTGGGTTGGTGAGAGTTCCCTGTTGGGCGGGAGCGGCTGCTGGTGGTGGAGCGCCAGCTCCATTTGTGACTTGGACGATGGCGGCGCTGGTGAGTGTTGACATTGTTGTTCCTACGGCTGGGGCCGCGGCGGGTGCTTGGCCCATTTGTGCCACGTTAGGGAATGAGCCGGGGGCACAGAGACATGAACAATCGCATGCGCCGCCAGCGACCATTGTCCCTACTCCCGAGGCCATTTGGCCTGGAGCGCCGACGGCTGGTGCAGATGCCATTACCGCGGGTGCGGAGGCTACGCCTTGTGTTGCTGGTGGATATTAGTGTTGTTGTTGTCATGGCTAGCGAGAAGTGACTTACGCATATTACCCACAGCGGGATCGTTGGTTTTGACTATTGCTGGTGTCTTTCCGGTTCCTGCAGGTGCTGTACCTGCGGCTCCTGCTGGAGGATTGACTCCTGGGGCTGCGGATGCTAGATACTGTTAGTTAATGGACATGTGTTTAGAGTCGTCAAACTCACCACCCGCAGGACTAGCTGGGTCATTAGTCTTCACTATTCCAGCTGTCTTTTGAGTTCCAGTACCAGCTGCTGCTCCCGATGGAGGCATTACACCGGCTGGCATTGCAGCAGCTCCTGACGCTATACATTGTCAATAAAGTCTTTTTTGTTGGTTGACTAAACTCACCAACATCCGGATTCGAAGCGTCCGAAGTCTTGACGTTTCCTGCTGTTTTCGAACCCGTACCAGCGGCTCCTTCCGGTGGCATTACACCAGCAGGCATACTTGGTGCCTCTGCAGCTGGTGGTGGTGCTGCCTGTGCCGTGACCGTTATCACCTGAGTAAGATTGGCCGCTTGTGGAGTGACCGTAACCGTCGAAGGTGCCCTATTTCCCTTTAGCAACCATCATATTCCACATAGATGATAATCCTACCCAGTTCCCAACGCCGCTGCTCCAGGTACACTTATTGTCTTCGTTACTGTCTTCTCCGCCGGGCAACTTCCATTTCCTGCAGCCGGTGTCTCCTTCGTTACTGTGACTGTCTTCGCTTGTTGTCCTCCTTGGATGCTCCCCTGATTTCCTCCATTTCCCTTCTGGCTTCCATCACTTCCCTGTATCTGAGCTCCTCCATTTCCAGATTTTACTCCTCCAGGTTGCGAGTTCTCGAGCGCTGCCAATAGGTCCGCGATTCCGTTTCCTTGCTGACCCGCTCCATTTGCCTGACTTGCTTGTATTTGAGCACCTCCATTCCCTTGCCCTGCTCCTCCTGTTCGTGAGCCATCCAGCGCTGCTAGTAAATCCGATAGTCCGTTTCGTTGTTGTGCGTGTTCAAATGCTCGATTTCCCTATCCGCAAGTCAACCCTATCGCCACCTGATCCCAAATAACCATCTTACCTGTACACATGTTGAGAAGGCCGCCAGCAGCAGCGATCTTGATATAAGTTTTCGCATGATGAAGTATGATTAAACCCAGGACAATATTCCAAAGAATGTGGTATCCAACAGACCAGCCGTGGTATGTTGAAAGGAAAGAGACGTATTGGATCTCCAAAAAAGAGCGTGACCGGCAGCTGCAGAAACGAAGGTAACAGGACGAAGTGTAATTACAAGAAGGAAGGCGATGCGAACGGTACCGCAGTGGAAACGCAATCAAGGGTGATCCGGCACCGTGCGGGAGGGCATTGGTGCTATGGAAAGGAAAGACTGGAGCCGCCACGCAAAACCGCAAGAAATCGTAAAAGATATCTCAGGCAAAGAAGAAGAGAAAGATCAGATGAGATGAAGGACCCACTAAGCTTGGAACATTGCCATCGTAATTCATTCCCGACAGGCGTTTCGCGATGCAGAGGCCACGGTCAACCCAGCAGCCACGCAGTGATGGAGCATAAACAGCAAGGCGCCCACGATGCTGGTTCGACGGACCTCATGCCAAACAGTCTCATGGGAGTCGGAGAGTTGGGCTCGTCAGACACGCAAGTCTTGGAAGTGGTAGAAATGAGGTTCCCCAGACATGGGAGGTTTCATACAAGTCCTAAGCGAAGCGATGTGAGGGATCGAGATTCAGGGGCTGTCCCGAAGCGCCAATCACAGAAGCAATTCTCCGCGGATACAGGTACAATTTTGAGGGTCCTCGGGAGGGCGAGACCACTTGATCCGCAGGCTTCATGATGTTCGAGGTGAGGCCAAACATCTTGATTCGGTGCCGGGGCGGTGCTTTCCAAGGTTGCGGCTGTTGTTTCGTTTGAACAGGACACGACATCTCGCCCCATTGTCCAAACGTGATAAACATAACATCATGACAAGATCTCCACCTATTTTTGACTTCTGAACGGAAGAGATACGCACGCATATCAAGGCAAATCGGATGATGAAGCCTTGATGGGATGCTCGGCATGAGCTTGTTCAGCGGATCGGTTTGAGAACAGGAGGTTGTAACGAGAAGTGCCAAGTCCGTGAGCTTCTCAAATCCGGAAGCCGATATCCAGTGTCATCCCTTTCAGGCCCTTTCAGGCCCTTTCAGGCAATACTTGAGAGATGACAGTTGAGAAAGGATGAAAATAACCATCAATGATATTTCAAATCCAGGTCGAATGAAGATATAAACCAGAAGTTAAAATAAAGAAAGTCTAGAACTTAGACTCAGCCCTGTCTAAATGATGTGGACCGGAAGATTCGGTGCTTCAAAGCCCGTCGGACTCGCTAAAGCCGGCCGCTAGTTCCCGTTAGACAATCGATGACGCTCATGAGTCTAAAGATCGCAGCATCGTCGCCAAATCGTCCCAAACACATCTTAACCTTTTGTAATATTTTCGCATTCGCCTACTGCGGCCTCTACTCTGTTGGCTACCAAGAGCAGCTACTCTATTAGTGTAGAGCTTGCTAGGCTGACATCAATGATATGATGAAAGGCTGAGCCTCGTCAGATTGTGTACTTAATCTGAGTGTTCCTTTGATCTGGAACTCTACACACACCTCACAACACCCAATATCCGCGAAAATGACTGTTCACGTATTGGACAACTATTATCTTGCCATCACTCTTCTAATTACTATCGGATACCAGCTGTTTTTCTTCGCGATCGCATTCTCGCTGAAGTTTGACAAGCTCACTGGTAAATAGCCCTGGTAAATAAACAAATTCTCAACTAACAATTCCAGACTTCGCTGGCGGAACCAACTTCGTCGTACTGGCTATTATAACCCTCGCTTTCAGCGGCCATCATGATGCTCGCCAAATAGTTGCCAGTCTTTTCATAATGATATGGGGCGCTCGCCTTTCTGGATTTCTCCTCTTCCGAATCATCAAGACCGGCAAAGACGACCGTTTTGATGACAAGCGCGACAAGTTCTTCCCGTTCCTCGGATTCTGGGTTTTCCAAATGCTCTGGGTCTGGACTGTCTCTCTGCCAGTCACCGTCTTGAACTCCCCAAATATCACACAGTATCCTCAGCCAGATTTTGGCACAGGACGAGATATCGCAGGCGTGGTATTGTGGTCGATCGGGATCATTATGGAGAGTGTGAGCGATGTGCAGAAGTACCTGTTCAAGGCTAGACAGAGTGATAAGTCTGCTATATGCGACAAGGGGTTCTTTAACTGGACGAGACATCCAAACTATTTTGGGGAAATCATTATTCAATTCGGTATGTCCACCACACCTCATTTTCTCCATTCTGTGCTAACATGTCAGGAATCTATATGATCGCCGTCTCGCCGGCAGCCAACGGATACGTCCGTGGCCAAGCATACAAAGCTCTCTACGCCACGATCCTCGGTCCATTCTTCCTTACCATTCTCCTAATGTTCGTCTCCGGCTTGACACTCCAAGAACGACCTGGTGCCAAGAAGCGATATGAGAAGAACAATCATTGGGAGGAATACTCGCGGTACTTGAACCGTACGAGCATTTTGATTCCTTTCCCACCACAACTATACTCGAAACTGCCCACGATCATCAAGCGAACCATTTTCCTAGAGTTCCCGATCTACGTCTTCGATCCAGCGAAGCACTCAGATGTTGGAAAGGGACAAAGTGGTGCAGAAGAGGGAAATGGGAATAAAAACACAGATTCAAGACAAAGCGGAGATCAACTTGTCGGGGAGAATTCAGGTTCAAGGAACTGATTATTCGGTTGAGGGCAAACAGGAGACGGCGAGAAGTGGTAATGATAGTGTATTCATAGGTATCTTTAGACTAATAATTCACGATTCATGACCCCCAAACTTTCGCTACTAGACCCCTTGAAGATCAAGCAGCCACGTACGCACCCCTCGGGTCATCTATCACGAAATCATGTGATAGCGGGATTTCCAATTGACTCACTTCATGTCCGATCGCGAAACTCTCTCCACAACGCGGAGAAGAGTCAACAAGTGAACTCCGCTCGGCTTTGGGGCTCTTATATTACTCAGAGCGTTTCAGTCTTCGAATTACCTGATTACCTTCGATTATACAACTTCAATTCACCTTCTTGACGTACTGGCTACCCCGCCTTGGCCGTTCAGCCTTGCCACCCCGCTATCTCCTCTGACCTCAGCCTCGACCATAACATTGCTACCACAGAATCTCCTCTCAATCCTAGAACTTGCTAGTTTAAAGCTCTCAGTCCCCAGACTCAGCCAGCCAAAATGAACGCCTCCTGCCAATGCGGCGCCATCAAATTCAAAACGCCACTGCCAAAGCCCCTTGCGCTCTACATCTGCCACTGCGATGAGTGCCGTTTGCAATCTGGCTCTGCTTATGGATGTTCGGCTATCTTTCCTGCGTTTAAATTGCCGGGGAAGGATTTGCTGAGTTGTTATTCGTGAGTTTATCTCTCTTTTCCAGATTTTGAAGTTCAAGATGCTGGCGGTGACCAAAGCAACTCAGAGTAAATACAGTCGAAGAGATAATGACCAGTGACATCGAGTCAGAAACAGCCATTTCTTGAAGGCTTGGCTGTTTGATTTGATCTTTATCTTTCCACTTTTTTGCTTGATGTTGCATTCAACTATCGCTCTTCTTTCTACTCGACCTTTGCTAACCACAGAAACAGACGTCCAACAGCATCAGGCCACATGCTGAACTGCTATTTCTGCAAAAGCTGCGGAACGCGAGTCATCCACTCCACGCCAGGCAAAAACGTAGTCAGCGTGAAAGGCGGTTGTATCGAAGGGTTGGACTTCAGAAAAGCTACGCACATCTGGTGTAAAAGAGCCGTAAGTTGTCCTCATCTTCCTCCTTCCTATCTTTCCCATCCGTGTCCACTTTCACACTTTCTCTCCTCCGAGTCATGAAATACAGCTCACCCGACTCATGGTACCCGATTCACACGACTTAGAAATAATTCAGGCGAGTAAAATATCATGGGATTTGAACTAACGAATGCTACCAGATGGTTCCTATCCCAGAAGGCGTCGAGCGCCACGACGAAGAACCAGATAATGAGAATTACCCCCATGATGTCGATAATAGCGACATGGCGCAGAGTGATGGAGGTGGTAGTACGCGTATCGGATCAGGATCAGGATCTGGATCTGGTAGTGAAAATGGCAACGGGAACGGGAAAGGTACGGCGTCTAGGCCGTGTGACAGTGCTGATGTTATCAGGGGTTGAACTGTGCTGAGATGAATTAGGCAAACCTTGGTTTGGGTAGATGATTGGGGGACGGAGTTGATTTGAATTGAGAGTGGAAATGGTGAAAAGTTTGGTGTTGACGTGGTTGATGAGGTTAGATGTGAAAGTGTTGGGGGCACTGAGAGAATAGCGGAAATGTCATAGAGAAAAGCGAGGCAAAGGCTTCTGGGTTGCTTTGGACATGAAATTCGTTATTTCCAGCCAAAATACCACTTTTTAAGTCCAAATCCTACTCTAAGCCATGCCGCCGTTGACCCTCACAGTCTGCCCCGTAATCCACCTCGCCCCCTCACCACTCATGAACCCCACGACCTCCGCAATCTCATCTGGCTCTCCGATCCTATTCTGAGGATTGAAGCCAGCAATCATCTTCAGAACATTGTCCGGCTTGCCTTTCATGAACAGATCCGTAGCGGTAGGACCTGGTGCAATCGCATTGACCATGATGCCTTTACGCGCAAGGTCTTTGGACATCACTCGTGCCATTTGCTCGATTGCGCCTTTGGACGAGACATATGCGAGGTAGTTTGGTGTCACAGTTGAGGCTGCACAGAGAGTTGTGCTGAAAAGAATGATTCGCCCGCCAGCGGTCATATGTGCTGCTGCTTTCTGTATTTCCCGTTAATCCTCTACATGTAGAAAGATAGTTTCAGAACTCGTACCTGAGAAAGGAACAACGGCCCCTTGACATTCAAATTAAAGATCCGGTCGAATTCGCTTTCGGAAATGTTCTCCAGCTCGTTTAATGGCATGATTCCAGCACATGCAATCAGGATATCCAGTTTGCCAAAATGCTTGACTGATTCTTCCACTAGGGACGTGATTTCTGAGACATTGCTAACGTCGGCTTTGATGGCGAAGGCATTTGAGCCGATTTCTTTGACTGTTGATTCGGCTGAGGAGGCATCGCTTGAGTAGTTGACTACTACTTTTGCACCGAGGGAGGCAAGGTGGAGAGAGATTGAACGGCCGATTCCTTTGGATCCACCGGTGATAAGAGCGACTTTGCCAGCGAGAGACATGATAGTAAGGTTGAAAATTTTGGCTTTACCGATTTGAGTACTTAGGACTTCTTAAGAGATTCTGTAGGAGAGTGTGATTGTTGCTGGTACTTTTTATGAATGAGACTGAAGACGAACTAGACTTGAGAAATAATACTCGGACCCTCAGGAATGGAGAGCTATATACTTTCCAACTTTGAACTCGCATCACCAAATCCCAGGGCTGATTACGTACCACCTACATATTCTGTGCCTTGTAGATGCATAGTAGGCCAAACGGGAACTGCTAAGCACTAACTTCTGGCGAAATCTTGTTTCCAAGCGGCTGAAAAGCATTCCTCGACAACGCAGCGTTATCTCCATGGCGCACACGGAGTTTGTGTCAAGCCCCCAAGCCATATAATGATAAGTAGAAACAAGTACTACTTGTTGTCCACTTGAAGTGGAGCGATTGGAAGCCTTACAACTCCATGGGCGAGTCCTAGCTGGCATAAATGAAGTGGTGGCTTCTTCTGGCGTCGCTTATATCAACTCCGTGGTGATAACAATGGCTTTAGTAATTGCTGGTCCACCAATTGGATGGCGCAGGATCTGTCAGAAGTGTTACGGATGGAATTTGATGATGCAGTTCTATGCTCACAAAAGGCAGTTCATGAGCGTCGATACCTTATAGCAGTTTGCGTC
The DNA here is from genome assembly GCA_026120085.1 of Cadophora luteo-olivacea. Lineage (NCBI taxonomy): Eukaryota > Fungi > Ascomycota > Leotiomycetes > Helotiales > Ploettnerulaceae > Cadophora > Cadophora luteo-olivacea. Next base: position 164,513 of record JALRMC010000008.1, read on the forward strand.
TAAGTAGATTGTACAATAAATCCTGTACGGAACAATGTGATCTGCCAGGTGGCAAGGGATAAAAGTGCGTGAACAACAGGTGCATGCAAAAGTTTCAACGAGAAGGCCGTCTTTGCTCTCGAGATTTTCAGTAAATCCTGCTCCTGGATGACAAAGGCTCGGGTCCATCTTGATGAATGATGAGGCTGAAAGGATGTTTCAAAGTGGCAGCTTCGGTTGCAGTGGAAAGAGAAAGAGGAGAAAAGGATCTGGGGAAGCTTCGGAGCTTGAACGCGCTAAAATTAAGGCCGATCACTTCTACCAACCGACGAGGCTGTGAATGAACTTCACCTTTATCGCAAAATCCATGTCACCACATCAACAATTCGACTGTTGCTTCTGACCCAAGTCATTCACTTTGTCAGTCTGCTAGCGACCATAAAGCTTCGTCCTCAAGTTGTTCTTCCCAAAAATAGCGCACTCAAATCTCCCCGCTCTTGTACTCCTCGCAACAACCAACGCTTTTGAACAGCTATCCAACCTTCAAGATGGACGCAAAGGAAGTCAGCACGCGCATACACTCACTGCAGAAGGCTCTAGCAGATAAGCAGCCCGCGTCGGTCATCATAACCATGCTCGAGACGCTGAAGAAGGACGTTGTTCCAACCGAGGAGCTCTTGAGGGTACGTTAGTCGTCATTGCTCATGCGCATTCCTCATATATCTGAATATCTATGCGCACATCTCCGCTATCGATCGACGACAAATACTGATCTCCTATCTGCAGACCACGAAAGCCGGTATCGTTGTCTCGAAGCAAAAGGCAAATCCTAACAAGGAGGTCGCAAAGCTTGCCTCGGAGATAGTCCAAAAGTGGAAGCAAATTGTTCAAGGAGGTCACAAGAAGAAGGTGGCAGCTCCAGCTGGCTCCTCGCCTCCAAAATCGAACTCGCCCGCGCCAGCGAACGAAGCCAAATCATTCAAGGGCGATGTCTCGAAGAGACGCTGGGAAAGTGAGAAGGTTGACACTGCGCGGACTGGCACGCCATCTCGAGATGCTTGTATTGGACTTATCTACAACGGATTGGCATTTATGTGCGACGAGTCATCTACAAACGTCATGATCAAAGCTATGGAGGTCGAGCAAGCAGCATTCGATACCTACAAGGGTGACAACCCCGAATATCGCTCCAAGCTCCGCTCTCTATTCCAAAATCTCAAGGCCAAGGATAACCGAGAGCTAGGACCTAAAGTCATGTCTGGCGAGATCACGGCTTCTAGATTTGTTGTTATGAGTCACGAAGATTTGAAGTCCTCGTCTCGCAAGGCGGAAGATGCGAAGCTCCAGAAGGATAATATGAAGAAGGCGCAGGTTCCAATGGCCGAGAAAAGTATCAGTGATGCGCTTAAGTGTGGAAAGTGTGGCCAGAAGAAAGTCAGCTACAGTCAAGCGCAGACTCGCAGTGCTGATGAACCTATGACTACTTTCTGTGAATGCACAGTCTGTGGTAATCGCTGGAAGGTAAGGATGCAGAGCACCGACATCTTCCTACAATCACTAACATTACTAGTTCTCTTGAGCTTGGGCATTACAAAGTCAGCTGCAAGGATCGACGATCACTTGTATGGCTCCGAGCTTAGTCCATGCGTACTTGCATACAAAATTTCACTTCTTATTTGTGCTTTATGGATGGTTTCGGGGTTCAGGTTTTGCACTGGCGGATTTTGGGTCGACGAGAGAACATGAGATCAAGAAGCGTTGATTTGAGTTTCATAATAGTTGCCTTTGCATTCGCGCCTCTTCCTGGCGTTTTGTGCAATACCCTGTTGGGCGCGTGGCTTGGCATATGTTGCTAGAGGAATAATAGAACGTCTTGCAAACATGACCTTCCATCAGTGTCTCGCTTTCTTGTGGCGGTGAGTGGACTCTGCGGTTCCAGTTCCAAGATTTGGCTGGGTATTGCCGGCAGCCGGAATTGCGCGGGCAATGTCCTGAATGGGATATTCGTGAAGATGATTGATCGAATGTGAGCCCTTCATCTCTCCTCCTTGATGCCCAGCATGGCTAACAGATCTGTCTGATCATGTTCTTCCTCCAAGCCGGTTTCCCCAACCTTCTTCCAGAACTTACTGAGATGTCTCGTCCCACTGTCACATAGGATAGTGACAACTCTGCTATCCTTCGGCATCTTCAAAGCAGTGACGACAGCAGCGACACAGTTCACAGCACTGCTGCTACCCACAAAGATACCATCCTTCTCCACTAACCACCTCGCCATTCTCATGGCTTGAGCATCAGTGACTTTGACAGCATCATCGATCAACTCTCTCCCCGCCTCGAAGTTCTCAGTCAAGCGGTTGATCCCAATACCCTCAACGATAGTATCAACCTGCTGTCTCCTCCTCGTTCCCTCTTTCTCAGTATTAGAGAACATGACCCCATGCTTCACCTTATTGTAAAGCCCACTCCCCTCCGGATCCGCCAACACGACTCTAAGATCCTTACCCATCCCCATCTCCTGCTTCAAATAGACCGAAATTCCAGACACCGTCCCACCAGTCCCAGCTCCCGCGACAAAAGCATCAATCTGGCCACCAGTCTGCTGCCATATTTCTGGTCCCGTACTCTTCAAATGCGCCCTGTAATTCGCCAAGGACTCGAACTGATCCGCAAAGAAACCTCGACTATCATCCTCTCCAGAAGCCGTATGGTCCTGGGCTCTCCTCCTCGCCAAATTCACGAAATGCTCTGTAGATGTAATGGGCGCAGGTGTAACTCTCTCGACCGTAGCTCCCAAATGATGCAACAAGTCCGACTTCTCCTTACTCTGGTCGTTCGGCATACATATGTATGCTTTATATCCCATAGCTCTAGCTAATGTCGCCAACGAAATGCCTGTCGATCCTACTGTCCCCTCGTAAATCGTGTCTCCTCGTCCTGGCTCCAGCAATCCCTCCTCCTCGGCCATGCGTATCATATTCAGTGCCACTCTGTCCTTCGGGCTACCTCCAGCACCATTCAAAAACTCGGCTTTGGCGAGAATAGTACATCCTGTAGCTTCAGATAAGCTCTTGATCTTGAATAGTGGCGTGTTGCCTATGCACCCTTCAATGCCTTCTGGAATCGGGGGTATTGGGAGCCCAACTGTGAATTGTCGCGCGCTGCGTGTGTGGTCTTCGAGTTTGACCAGCGGCAGATAGGTACTGCCTGGGCGGGAATCCGCAGAAGAGGATTTCTGTCCGCGACCTCGCTGGTACCGCCTTTCGAGGTCTGGATAGAAATCTTTGAAGCCCAGCGTGAGCAGAATGCCTGCTGTGAACGCGAGTGCTACGGCAGCAGTACCGTAGGCTTTTGGATGATTGCTCATAGACATCTTGTCATTAAGAACGATCCATTGTATCCATTTTCGTGCTATGTAGACCTTGATGGGCGTTGGAGGGGAAGCTGGTTTTAAGAAAGCTTGACAAGGATCTGGAGGAGCTTTGGCCACCACGATCTCGAACCTCGCGCCAAAGCTCTCATCGAACATCAGCCACGAAATGTAAATACTCGCCCACCTATGGACTCTCCTATCATTTCGCGGTTGTTCAGACAGCTGTTTACGCATCGGCCCTGTCAGTCACTCCTAGCACATTCTTCGGTGCCCTTTCGGATACACAGTACACGACATGGACGGCGGACGCAGGTCAGATGTGTTTCTGGGGGAGGGGATGGGATGAGTCGCAATGATAGTCATTGGCAGCAGAGGACGGATTTGTTTCCCTTGGATATGTCGGCAGAGTACGAGAAGTATCCAATGGTCACCGCGGACCAGCTGAGAGGGCGGAGGGAAAGGCCGAGGAGAGTGAAGATGCTTATGAGGGACTTCATAGAAGGTTAGTCGTCCGATCAATGAAGCAGATCAAGACTCATAATCTTCGCAGACTCTCTGTATAATCCTTCATATGGGTACTTTTCGAAACAAGTGGTTATCTTCACACCAGGAGAACCGTTTGACTTCAACAATATTCAGGATGAACCGGAGTTCCACCGTTTGCTCGGACAGCGATACACTGAATTCGAGGATAAATTGGACCTCAAAGAACCAAACGACACGCGACAGTTATGGCATACTCCTACTGAGCTCTTTCGTCCGTACTATGGAGAAGCCATAGCACGGTACCTGGTCGCCAACTACAAACTCTCTCAATACCCATACCATGATCTGATCATCTACGAGATGGGCGCAGGAAATGGAACCCTTATGCTCAACATTCTGGACTACATCCGGGAAGTAGAACCGCATGTTTACCACCGCACGAAATTTAAGATCATTGAGATTTCGAGTAATCTAGCGAAATTGCAACAGAACCAATTGCTACGGACAGCAGATTCGAGGGGCCACGCGAATAAGGTGGAGATCATCAACAAATCCATCTTTGAATGGGATCAAGTCGTACCTTCGCCTTGTTACTTCCTGGCCATGGAAGTTTTCGATAATTTTGCACATGATTCCATTCGCTACGATCCTACAACCGAGGAGCCACTCCAAGGAACAGTCCTCATCGATTCCAAAGGAGATTTCTTCGAGTTCTACGTACCGAATATCGATCCGGTAGCATCACGCTTTCTACGGGTGCGGCATGCTGCAACAGGAGGTCGATACCCATTACCACTGCATCAGAGCAAGATTTTACGAAAGCTCCGGAACGTGGTGCCTTTCGCGCCGAATCTGAGTGACCCGGAATACATTCCAACGAGACTGATGCAATTTTTCGACATTCTGGGAACGTACTTCCCAGGTCATCGACTGTTGACTAGTGACTTTCACGATTTGCCGGATACCATCAAGGGCATCAATGCGCCGGTTGTGCAGACGAGGTACAAGAGGAGGACTGTACCTGTTACGACGCCTTTGGTAGGCCTTCCGATTCCCATGTACTGATTGAACCCCACAACTGACCTCGAACAGGTACATCAAGGATATTTTGACATACTCTTTCCCACAGACTTCAATGTCATGGAGCTGATGTACAGAGCTATCACGGGCAAGCTCACGCGTGTCCTCTCTCACGAAGAGTTCTTGAGGCGCTGGGCGTATGTTGAGGAGACGGAGACGAAGAACGGAGAGAATCCACTTTTGACTTGGTATAAGAACGCTAGTGTTCTTACCACTGTATAGTTGAATGCATGAGATGAAAAAGACTCCGACTTGAGAAGTGGCCACCAGTTGCGTCAATTTGACCCTCGAGAGTAAGATTCTTGAGTTCTTACCGATTCATTTGGATGAGATTCCAGCACTGCCAGCGCTCCCCGCGCACTAGACCGCACTTTCGAACCTCAAAGACTGGGTGATAGTGTCGTTCAACCAGTCAACGGCAGTATTGCGCGACAATATTTCGAAATGAGGGTATTCGCAGGTCAATTTTCGAGACCATGTCTGGCCAAGCAAGGTGGAATAGAACAAGCTATTTTGGCTCTCGGCTATTTTGGTCATGGCAGGGTTGAGGCTGATCTGAGCTTCAGCCACAAAGTAGTGGAAACTAAAACTCGTACTGTGTGCTAACCAATGACATACTCGGGATTGTGAGTTGAGGGAGCTAGACTTTAGCTGCATGTCTCGATCTTTACCCGCTTCATGGTAGATCCTCTGGAAATGCAGTGTTTGTTGAATGGAATTCCTTGCATTCGGAAGTACCACGCTGTTGACAGTTTACCGTCTTTTGAAATTCTCATTTCTTCCATTCTGGTTTGATCTTCAAGTCGATGCATTCCTTGATTCCTTCGATGCTGTGCCTTACAATGCCATTGACTGCACTGCAGATCGACTCTCAGAGCTGCTCCTACGCTGCTCCTGTCAGCCATTAGTGCCTGCCAAGATGGCGGTACCAGCATCCTATTTGCTCCTCCGTAAACTAGACAAGGTTTGCCTATGGAATACTGCGCCGCCAGCTCCTTGAGATATTACACATCCACTTCCCACGCGACTCCTTCCAATCTCTTGCTTCCTTTCTGGTGTCGGTGTATGTTGCGATTCTACGAAGTACCTACAGGACTCTGGACATCTCAGAACTGTGAACAAGCACCATGGCAAACTTTGCGAGCGACCACTGGCATCAGATATACATCGGCGACTCACCAGACGGAGGACAGTCCGCATCAGGAACAAGTCTCTACAACAACAGCCTAACAGGCGCAATATTCTTCACCGAAACAAACACGACAAAACCCCAACAATTATGGCAACTTTATCCCTTCAACTCATCCTACTACGTCCTACGATCCAAAGACTCAGGTCCAACGGGCTACCTCACAGTCAACTTCCAAGCCCTGGAAGACACACCCGGAAAGACCGTACCGCTGATGACGAATGCGAGCATATCAGATGATTCGATGTTCTGGCAGATAGAGCCCTGGGGAGACGGAACATTCTTCTTAGCCAATGCGGCGAATGGGACGAAATGGCATTTGGAGAAGAAGCCAAACAGCTTGATGGCGATGAGTTCGAATACCACGGCGCCACAGAATGGTCAGAGGTTTTCGTTCAAGCAGTTGGGACAGATACAGAATGACAAGTTCACGACGGTTGTTGTATGTATTTCGCTGTTCGATAATAAGTGATTCGCTGATTCAATGATACAGACACCTTCAGGGACATCAACAGCCATCCCATCCGGCTCAATAACAAAAACACCTGCTCCATCATCATCAGATTCAAGCAGTTCAGGCTTATCAACTGGAGCGAAAGCCGGTATTGGTGCAGGCGTTGGTGTAGCAGCTTTAGCGGCCCTCCTGATCCTCGGATTCTTCCTCCTGAAGAGAAGGAAACGAACAGCACGTCCATCGGGGCAAGAACCAACACCACCTTACGAAGTTGTTTCACAGCATCCTTACGAGACGGAAGGGAAACAGCTGAACGATGGGCGGCCTAGAGAAATGGATGCGCCAGTCGCACATCCTGCGGAGTTGACTTCAGATAATACGCAGCGTCCTGCTGAGTTACCTGCTTGGAATGGACGATTATGAGCTTCGAGGAGGAAATTGTACAGATAGGATTAAATACCAAAGGCGAGACGGATAATCATTCTCAGTGCAGGAAGGGTAACCATTGGGCTTCAAGAAGGGAGGGAGCATACGGGATTTCATAAGTTCGATTTTATTGGGAACACACACTCTGTTTGTTTAGCTTGGCGTTCGGGTTCGGCTATGGGAACTTTTTCAAGAGTCGCTGACAATACTTGTGTGCACTTTTTGGACGTGGCCAAATGGTGGATTGGTCTCTTTAGATCTCTACCTTATCATTGAATTGCTTTAAGAGAAGGCACGGTGTCAAAAACATGTTCGTCCTTGCTTCCTTCCAGATTTTGATAGCCAAGTGAAACCTCCAGGTCTTTTTCATTCAAGGTAAATAAAACCTACTGGCACAACATGAGCATATTACTCAGATAGGCTCGTAAACTCTCCGAACGATCCTCCTGAACACTGTTATATGTTTCGAATAGTCCCAGTCACGTGCAAAGCACATGACCCATCGGTGCTTTGCTGTCTTCTGTGTGAGCCTAGCTCGATGTTTAGCTGAGATTTAATGTTGCTTGGAGCTCATATTTATTTGTACTGTCAATATTCGAATGTGAATTCAGATTAGGCTGTTTAATGCACACTCAAAATCCCTACACAGATTTCTCGCTTCGAGCTTCATGCACCTCCGACTCATCCTCTCTCTCACGAACAACATCCACAGACTCGGCCACGCCTCATAATGGCGAACTCCAAGTAAAATCTCTCTTCCTATCCTACCAGCTAAATACTAAGCCGTGTACTCCAGGTACGAATACGTGAAGAATTTCGAGCAGCCAGACCTCCTCATCCCCAACACATGGATCGTAGTCCGTATCGACGGTCGAGGCTTCCACAAGTACGTCCTCTTGTCCTTCCCGCAAAGATATTTGCTCACAGAATGTTAGATTCTCAAATAAATATGCTTTCGAGAAGCCCAATGATCGACGAGCACTAGATCTCATGAATGCGGCTGCTATGGCTGTCATGAATGAATTGCCAGATATTGTCATCGCGTATGGCATTAGCGACGAGTACAGGTATGCTCAACCTCGTTGAGAGCCTTATTCTCGAGCAAAACACTTATATATTCTATAGCTTCGTATTTCACAAAACCTGTGCCCTTTTCGAGAGGCGGTCAAGGTATGACTCTTTTCCTACCAGGCACTTGAAGTAGAGAAAACTCGAAGTTCTGACAGGATCAGTAAACTGGTAACGACGATTGTCTCAACATTCACAGCATACTATGTCCACCTGTGGTCTACGCATTTCCCAGATCTACCTCTCACAGCGCCATTACCCAGTTTTGATGGAAGAGCTGTGCAGTATCCCAGTGTGCAGAACCTGAGAGATTATATGAGTTGGAGACAGGTTGATTGTTGGTAATGCCTCTCCTCTCGAAACATCCAGCCTAATGAGAACAAGGTCATATCAATAACTTGTACAATACTACTTTCTGGGCGCTGATTCAGAATGGAGGTCTTGATGCTAAGAGCGCGGAGAAGGAATTGGCTGTGAGTGTTGTTCTAGCAGCAAGAGCTGTCACTGTACTGATTTATGGAAGGGATCGCTGTCCGCGGATAAGAACGAGATCTTGTTCTCGAGGTTCAAGATCAATTATAATAATGAGCCCGAGATCTACAAGAAAGGCAGTGTAGTGTTTCGCGACGTGAGTTCTACTTCCACCCTTAATTACTGCTTCTGACCTCTCCGTGAAGTATGAAATGGTCGAGCCTGGGACAACCCCAGAAATCATCGACGAAGATTCAGCCAAGACGGTAGAGCAGGCAGCCCTTTCTAAAACGCAGGAGGAGAAGGATAGGAAGAGAAGAGCTAAAGCGAGGATCACAGTTCAGCACGTGGACATCATCAAAGATGAATTTTGGGAGAGAAGGCCCTGGCTGTTGTCGAACAAGCCTGGCAAGATACCAAAGGAGCCATGATCTAGAATTCGAGCTCTGGAACCGCTGCACATTTATACCCATCTAATGCTCCATAACGCCGCGCTGATGCCGAAATCCAAAATTCAATCCTTCCTACGCTTCTTCTTCTTGGCTTTCTCTGAAGAGACGTCCGTCGATTCCTGCTTTGCTTCAGCCTCTTTTGCAAGCTTTTTTAGCCGCCTGCGCTCTTTCCTTTCCTCTTTTGTTTCCGGAACTTGTACATCAGCCATCTCAACGTCCTCTGTTAACTCCTCGACAGGTTTTGATCTTTGTGCTTTCGCCTCCCGCTCGGCAGCTCTCCTCGCCTTGCGCTCTTCTTTCGTCTCGATTTTCTTGATCGGTACAGAATCGACGTCGATCTCGGCCGTCCTCTGCTCCAGCTCACGCCCAGCCCATTTCGCAGCCCTCCTAGCCTTTCGCTCCTCTTTCGTCTCCGAATCCGAACCAATCAATTTCGACCCCTCCATCACCAATTCTACCCTCTCAGCCTTCATCGCCTTCTTTGCAGCCTTCCTCGCCCTCTTCTCTTCCTTACTCTCCTCCTCACCACCCCTCTTTCTCTTCTTCTCACTACCAGCCTCCTGCCCAGACTCACTACCCGTACTCGAACTCTCCTTCGGACTGATCGTACCGCCCAATCCCTCTCCTCTTACGAAACTCGCATATAATCCGCCTTTACTGCCAACCCATTTTGCGCCTGCCTTCTGCACCATATCCAGTCCACCACTCGTAACAGTCTGTATAACCTGCCCATCTTTCGATGTATCCAATCCTTTCAATGAACTGTCAAAAGCATTCATCCACCACATATCGCTTGTCCTGTGCTGTTTTTTGCCGATGCCTAGGTTGTCGACTTTCTTAGAGACGAGGAGAGGTCGTGAGAGCCCAATTGTATTGCTCGTGGGGTGGAGGGAGTTGCCAGTTCCACGCCATCCTTGGGATGTAAGGAGCGCGTGGGCGTCCATGTTTGTGGTGTGGTGGGAGGAATCGCACTGAGGGAAGTTTGAGGTGGATGTTTTGCTTATCGCGAAATCAAAATTTCGAAATGCGACAATCTTAGCGTGCTTCGATATGATTGGACAGCTGTATTACATAAGCTGAACTCTTCTTGTTGTTGGACCTCACCTCCCCTTCCAACAATTTCCTATTCAAACATCAACCCCATAATCTTCGAAAATCGTTATAGCTGATTCAAGTGTGTTGCCTGTGAACGAAATGGGGGGTTCTGTTGCTCAATAAGTCTGTCAGATTTCATCTGTCGTCATCGTATCTGATCCTATTTGCCAGCTCCATTGTTTTTGAGTGTTCATTCCCACCAGTTCTTTCCCGAGGAGCGATGCTGAACTCTGCAACACCGTTGAAGCTGTTCTTCGTGTCAATTTGGAGTTTAATCACTGAGTTTTGCATCTTGTATTCATTCAAAGCCCAAGGGAAAAAAGGAAGTTTCATTTTTGACCGCGAAATGCGTCACCGAAATTGTTGCCACCCATTGATCCATTCCATTCTCGCATCATATACCCTCTCTCAAACTCCCCAAACTCCGCGAAACTCTCCAGACAAGTGTCCACCCAAAGCCTCCCACAAAACCTCATTCTCCATCTCTCTCTACGCATTACTCGGACCTTCAATCCCCTCCTGCTTCTTCAGCAACGCTCGCACCTCCTTGATCTTCTTCAGCAAGACCTCGTACTCCACAAGTCGAGCACCAAGCAGCGTCTCCAGACCCCGAACCAACCTCTCCAGCTCGAAGTGCAGCTTTCCGGCGTATTCCAACATCCTCGCTCGCACATGCTTTCGCAGTTTCTTCTCGCGAGAAACGATGGCGAACAGACCGAACGTCATGCTCCGAAGAGACTTCAATGTCTGAGATCATGTTAGTATATACACAACACAACACTCAAAACCCCAAAATCAAACATTTCATAACCGAGAAAAAGATAAAAGACTTACAGTACTCAACGACCCATGCACCCTGAAGTCCTGAATGCCCCAAAAGAAGTCCGGCTCCTCAGCCTCCTTCGTAACCTCCTTGACCGTCTCGATCAACTCCTTCATCCCAACGACGAAATCTGGTGTCTGGTGCAACATTGTCTTGATGCCGCCCATGATGGTACCGGTGCTGCTGTGTTTCTCAACAGCGGAGAGGATCTCGTCTGCGATTCTGGCGATTTCCGACAGTCGGGTCATGCCGACGCCGTGCTTGCCTCCGACGAAGAAGTCTGCCAACCGGGGGCCAGAGCCGGCTGGTGGGTGGGTTGGGGCGGCGGCGGCGGTTGGTGGTGGTGGTGGTGCGGTGGTGGGAGGAGGGGGAGGTGGGAGGGTTGGTGGTGCGGCGCAGGGGGAGGATGGTGGTGAGGGGGCGGCGGGGAAGACGAAGTGTGGGAGAGGAGGAGGGGGAGGACGGGCAGAAGAGGAAGAAGGGCCAGGGGCCGCACGCCGGCGAGAAGAGGCGGGGAGAGAGGGGAGAAAGGGGACCGGGGGGAAGGGGTTTCCTTCTTCATCTACCGAGTAGATGCTTGCCGAGTAGTTTGACATCTTAATTTGTGGTTGGCGATTGTTGTTGGTGGTGTTGGAGGGGTTCTTTGGTGTAGATCGACTTCTTGTCAAGAGTTGTGTGAATTCGAGGTTGCGTTAAGAAAGACATTGTGAATTTCGAGGTGTTGACAGGCGTAGGGGGCTCGCTCGCTTAATCTTCTGGCCTGTTTATTTTCATTTTCTGTTCGCTTTTGAAATAGGCATTCACTGCAGAAAATGCACTAATTCGAAGATCAGGCATTCAATCTGGTTCTTCAGCAAACAAGCGAGATCTTCGCAAGTTGTATCTGGATCGAAACTGGAAAGTTGGACAAGAATCGGTATGGCATCTGGGGAGATCAAAGCAAGACTGTTTGTCGATCTGAAGCGAGATGTTGAAAGGATTGATCTGGTTGGGATGACACGAATTTCTGTACTTACCATTCCCGACACAACAGCTCCCAACCACAATGAAAGTATTTTACTAAAATGATATCGACTCCCGAGGACTTGCGTACAATTTGTCGTAAAGTGCTCTTTAGAGAATCTTGGTCTACAGCTTGATACTTAAACCAGGACCATATGCGTCCAACTTCCAAGACTGTCTTCTTTCACATCGTGGACAGCAACGATATCGACATGTCACTCGCTGTCCATCGAAAAGTCAAAAAGCGAGGAGTACTATGGGCATGGCAATCAAACCTTTCCTGAGCAATCATTCCAGGTATGCGTGGTAAAGCAAAACCGGGTACATCAACCCTGCGATCCCTGTATTCCAAAATCTCAATCTCAAAAGTAACAAAACCAACACATCACTCAACACAGCTAGTCAGCTTGATCTTCTGCCGTTATGAAATGTCAATTACAGTCCTAGATCCATCTACCCTATCCTGGCTAATCAGTCAGTTTGTCGTGACTGAATAACGACCGTTCAAGTCTCACAATCAGATAATATACCTCCCCGTTTTCGCCCCCACAAGGTACTCGCCATCATCTTTTCGAAATGGATATCTAACTGGACTCTAAAAGCTCATCATTCATTCTCTTCTCATCACATCGCCATAGCGGATACCTAAAAACCCACCCTCTCTCCCATATCCAAGGAAGAAGCTCGCTTAATTCGTTTGTTTACATCACCTCTTTCCTCACAACCCAACACCATACACTCAAACGAGCACAAGCGCCAAACATAGCAGATAAATGGCGCTATTGTATAGACAGACTTTACCACATCAGTTGTTTGCTCAGGTAAAACAAGAAAGGGAAGAAGAATGAAAGAATTTGAATGAACTGCCAATAATATCAGGGAAAATAGGCGCGGAAATAGATACATAGAACTACCACCAAAGCTAGCTAGCTATACAAAAAGGGTATACTGAATCATGAACTTGCATCTATTTCAACCTCAGCCACCAGTCAAAGCCTCAATCATCAATCCCCATCAAGCTCATCCCATGTCGTCCATTACATCCCATTTCCGACTTCCGATCGTCATCTCTTAAATCCCATACCTCATCCCATCTATCTCCTCTCCCCAATCCTCGCATCCGCCAAATTCCTCCCCTGCTCTCTTTCCTTCTCCTTCCCCTTTCCCCTCGTAAAAGTATTCCACCTCTTCAGCTTCCCCGGCTGTGGCTGAACACCCGCATCGCTAGAGCTCCTACTGCTACTCCTACTTCGACTCCTGCTCGCACCTGCTTTGACCGGTGGTTCTTCATGGAAGAGAGCCGGCACCAGCAAGCGATATGGGCTTGTTATGCCGGCTGGATCTTTGGGATTGACTTCCATGTTAAGACAGATGTCGAGTCCACCTTCGAGATTGACCTCCTGGTTTGGAGACTTCTTGAGCTGTTTGGCAGAAAGTCCAGTAGGTGTGCGATGAAATTGGCTGCGCTGAAAGCCTTGCTGTGGCTTGGCGCCCGCGATAGACGTAGATGCTTCAGCCACTGGATTTGTGGCGGTGCGGCCTGATGAAGGAGGCATGGTCGGGAAATACCCATCGTCTGAGTCGTGGCCACCACTGCCTCCACGTAATCCCGATCGAGGCTGCTCATGGTATGAAACATCGTCGTCGCTGTCAGCTCCATAGCCATTGATGCCACCGTCATCTGGACGACGCTTGCTATTGCGCCGGAAGAGGTTTCCAGGCATGAAGTCCTTACGGGACAGGGAAAGTGTCCGAGTGAGCATACCCGGGCGCTCTGAGTCTGTTGAGGTGCGGCGCGAGGTCGAGTTCCGTCGTGCAAAGAAGCCAGGGCTAGATAAAGGCGGTGCAGCAGGCTCGCGTCTGCCGAAGAAGCCCTTATGTGCTACTGGTGCTGCGGCATCAGGCCGGTAGCTTGGTCCCCGAGAAGATGACAATCGACGAAGAAGGCCACCTCGAGCAGGTGGTGATGGTGGCCCTTCTGATTCTGGTGTAGCTGGTGGGGTAAGTTCAGGGTCGTACAAGCGAATTGAGCACCAATTCCTTCGGTTAAGTAAGCGTTTGTTGTTTCTTGGCTTTCCATTGACATCATGAGTGAAGATGGGTATCATGTCCTCGTCAGTTTCTGCGTCAAGGTGATGAACTTTGTTTCGCTTGTTCAGTAGATCGGCTAAGGTGTCAGGAGGGGGGGAGTTGACAATTGCTGAAGAGACCACGTTCGGCATGTAGCGAAAGTCACGGTCTTTCGGGATGCCAAGTTTAGGATTGGAGTAGAACTGCCCAATTGCGCCGAGATGAACGTCGCCACTGTGGAAGTCAGAAAAGCAAGAAGTCGATCGAAGAAGAGGGACTTACCCGAGAATAGTGATCCGAACGGACTTCATCGCAGCAAGATCCTGAAGCTCCTGGATGAACCAGTTTCGTTCTTCTTTATGATGTTTTGCAGTCCAATGATCATCCAAGTCGTCAAGAATCTCCACACCACCATCCATGTGGTTGAGAAGCTTCTTTCCAAGAATACCTGCCCTACTCAAAGCTTTGATAGGCTCCATGACTCGAGACGTGAGGCTAGATGAGGTCAGTTGCCATCTCGCCACTAGTATATTTTCCACTTACATATTCTCTAGCCAAACCATCCGCGGGTAGGCCACTGGGATACCAACCAAAACAATCAAATGTTTAGTCTCTCCCTTGATAATCTCCTTTTCAAGTCTCTCGAAAACCTTGTCGTATGTTTCCGCACTCACAACCTCGTCATACATTCTCTCAGTACGACAGTCAAGACCTAAGAAAGCAATCTCACGCCCCAGAGTTGTGAAGACGCTCCTACTCAATTCTTTGATGTACGGACCAGGCTGCGTCCCAAGAATCCAACTTGGCTCAGTATCCTCTCCTTCATCGATACTACTCTGGTGCTGAAATAGCATGTAGTATTTGAAGGCAACAGAACCAAGTCCAGAGAAAATTGGCGAGCGCATGTAACTGTCAGGATAAGAACCAAACCCATCAATAATGTCATGATCATCGAAAATGTTGATCATCGGAATCTGAGAGACGGCAAGCCCGAATAGACCCTGTGAGAACCACATGCTATAACGATTCAGGTAGAAAGCTTCCAGCTCGTTTTGCAACTCCGCCGTGAATGGAAGTTTCTCCTTGTGGTGAGCATCCTTCATGTCTAGCCACTGTTTGAAGATTGTGGTCTCTTCCATGACCCTGTCGTTGTAGATCTGGTCACCTCCGCCAAGCATAACATGGAATGGTTGCGTCTGATGCGTATTCAAAACGTCTCGCCACAGCGGGTCTGGACCACAGAATGCATTTGGATCAATGTCGTGACTGAAGCCGTTACAGCTAGAAAACATAATGTTCATAGCTTGGCCACGAGCTGGAACCCAAAATGCTGTAGCAGGCCCGCGGTTGATGCGATAGGCGATTCGCTGTTGCTTTGCCCGAAGCTCAATCTCAATGTTGAATCTCCAGAAAGTGACATTCTGCTCGGCATGAAGTCGAAATCCTCGAACTTCTTTGTACTTGCCAGCCTTCTCGCCATCGTAATGCGACTTATGGAATGCCGGCTTTCGTTCAGCCGTTCCATCTAATGGACTTCGATGCATCTCAAAGAGCCCATCATCCGATTCTTCTCTAGACAAATCTTTCATTTCTTCGAGATGATCAATAGGACGGACATAAAGAGTCCTGCCATCTCTCCCAATCTTGGGTAGTCCCGCAATGGGATCCACGTACTCAGGGGCAAGTTCGTCGATCTCACCATCAACTTGCGCTGGAGGTGGAGGAAGCAAGTCCATTGGTTGCAGGAACAATCGAAGTGTCGGAGCTAGTTCGTACGATGAGTGTGCATCCTGGGTAACAATCATGATGGTACCTCTCCAGATCTCGCGATCGGGAAAAACCTGGTTTCTGGTTGCTCGACTTTTGTCCTTCTCGCGGCGCATGCCGCAGTACCGTAGCATAGGTCCACTTTTGAGGAACAAAGGAGGTTTAAATCTGGTCGGAGCTATATCTGGGCGAACGCGGATAGACCGCATCTCACAAGTCAGCAAATGAGGTTTGATAAGGGGGATAGATTTTGGAGGTGAACTGTGTAGAAAAGCAGAAGCCCTGAGTGCTGGACCTTCGGCGGACAATTGATCATTATCCGGTTCAGGTTGCAATTTCTGTCCAGTCTTCTTGTCATAGCCGGCAAGATGCCGATCACGAGGTTTGACAGCATTTTCTCGATACTGTTGCTCGGAAAGACATGCTGGACATTCTTCAGAATAAGAAAGTTGCTCTCCCATACCGTTGCTACTGTCGTATTCTCCATCATACGCTTCAGCTTTCCTTTGTTTAGTACTGCTCCGTCTTCTAGTACCAGTATTGCCTGCTTCCCACCAGGCTTTGTCCTTTTCTTCTTCGGTTGGCTCGTTGATTTCAAGGTCAAGCAAAGGTCCGGAAAGAAGAGCAACACCACCCTTTTTCCATTCATCGAGGCGCCGGGAAGCAACATAGACGCCTTGGCCAGAAACGTTATCATGCTTGTGATGAATGAGATTGGAGAAATGGTGATGCCCTCCAGGCTTCTCACGAGCGAGATCGGCTGTAGCTTTGGGCGGTACATCGTATTGAACACCATTGACCTGCGTAAATAATCAGCTCACACATCAAGGGAAAAGTAGACCACATTCAGGTGGTCGGCTACGATTGCCTATAACAGGCTCACCCCAGTTCCATCTCAACATTGAGCCGCCATGATTGTCACAAACGGCTGGATGACATTGACTTACCATAACTCGCTCGGTCCGGACATTGTTCGCTGGCACGGATCTTGGATTGGTAGAACCAGTCAATCGCTCCAGCTTGCTCGGCCGCCGTACAGGTTTCTCTTCCATATCCTCCAGATCCAGACGGTCAATATCATGGTCCTGCACAGGATATTGCTGTGCGTCTCGCGGTAGCACAGGCAGCTCCTTCTCCCTGGAGCTCTGGGGATGGCTTCGGAATGCTGTGTCCCTAGAGGGTCCGCCACCAACAGATTGCTTCCGTGGCACGACAATATCTGGATACTGCTTTTCAGCGTCTGTTCGCATATTGTGCCATGGGTCGTCCGGTGGGTTTTTACGAAGTTTGTTACTCCCACTTCGGCTAACTCCGCTT
Source organism: Cadophora luteo-olivacea (assembly GCA_026120085.1). Taxonomy (NCBI): domain Eukaryota; kingdom Fungi; phylum Ascomycota; class Leotiomycetes; order Helotiales; family Ploettnerulaceae; genus Cadophora; species Cadophora luteo-olivacea. The sequence goes on from JALRMC010000008.1 coordinate 181,565, forward strand.
ACAGGAACTGGGATATATGATCGATCGCGAGAGCTAGTCTTGCGCTGTGGAGTAGACTCAGTCTGTCTCTGTACATTTATCACCTCTTGATGTGGTTGAGCCTGGTAGTCGAACCCTAGTCTAGATTAGCACATTATGCTTTACGGAATGCATCCCCCGGCACTGTACGAAGCCACTTTGCGGGCTCAAGAGTGTCTTGAATGGGCATTAGAATTTTAAATTTCAAACATACCAGAATTCGATCCACTGCCAGACTCCGTCGGCCTTGTCCTCTCCACAGTTCCACTCCGCTGTAATTGGTCCTTCTGCTTGTTGCTCAAGTTTCGTACCAGGCCAGCTTCTGGGAGACTTTGCGGCTGTGATGATGCCTCAACGGGGGCCTTTGCGACGGGTCGATTTCTGAAGCGAACCGAGTTCTGAGCAGCTCTATCTCCGCCACGACCAGCCTTTGTTTCTCTAGCAAGTAATTCGGCCTCCTCGACTCGAGCTCGCTTCTCTTCTTTGGTGATGCTATCGAGCGTCAGTTCTAACCTCTGAAGAGGAGACCGGTCTGGTGCCCACTCTCTACACAAAATCAGTTTTCAATGTCCCCGAAGCTTTTGGTGACATTGGATTGAGCTTACCTGCGTCGCTGTTCTTCTGCTTCCGATAGTGAGCCTTTTCGAGTTTGTCTCTGACTCCCACTATAACGAATTGGCGCTTTTCCATTACTCGGTTCTCGTCTGATGTTTCTATCGTCCTCAACGTATCCAGACCGGCTTGGAGCATGCGATGACCCTCCGTTACTGTATGGTTGCTTATAGCTGACTGGAGGGGCCCTGGGTACTTCTGGGGCTGCAGGCGGAGGAATCGCTGCTGGGTCCTCGTACTGCTCCCGACTCTGCCTCCTCCGCCTCTTCTCTAGATAGTCTCTGTTGTATCCTGTATCCGATGCGCCAGGTTGAAATGACGGTGGACGAGGTGCCAATCCGTCTCCACGAAATTCTGAAGCTATGGGAGATGCGAAAGGACTCTGGGTAGATATGGTCGGCGCATCGGTCTGGTTGGAGAATCGATTTTGTCTTGGATTCGATTGAGAAGGGTAGTTGCTAGACAAACGGTCGCCTGCCATATTGGTATTGATTGACAGATTGTTACTTCCTCTCTGGGCATGCTCTTGTTCTTCTTCTCGCTCTCGTCGGGAGACCTTGGGAGGAGGCAGTTGGCCCCAATATGGAGCTGACATTGCGCAGGAGGAATGGAAGTCGGCGCAAGATGATTTGCAATTCGTGCGTGTTGCGAAGAGGTTGTTTCGAGCTTCAGAAGTGCAGAGTGATAGCCCTAGAAGCTCTTCGGGACATTTGCTCGTCTATGAGTGATGGGTAAAAAGCAAGCTGGGCTCGTCGTCATCGACCAGCTCTCTGCTGATGCTTACTCGTCTGGTTATGCGCCGGAAGAAAATTACCGTCTTCAGGACAAGCAATGGCGGTATAGACTTAGCAGATGCATGGTTTGGTTAGTTGAGAATAGAAGCGGGTAGCAACATGAAGTAGACGAAGCTGCAGGAGATGCAGAGGTGCAGAGAATAGAGTGCAGACACCTCGATATGAGGAGGTTGGTATACTAACACGGCCAATTATTTTGTCTCTCTTTCCCTGGGCCCAAAGGGAATAAACCTGGAAAGCTGGGATACGTTGGGCTGGGGCTGGGGCTGGGCTGGTAGGGTAAGTATGGCGCTATGGGCCGGGATGGTCCGCTGTTCAGATGGCAGGGAACCTGCTTGGAAGGGTGGAGGGGAGGGTGGATAGAGAGGCTGGGCTGCGCTGAATCAATGGAACTCCGAAGCCCAACCTGAAAATCTCCATACTCATTGGGAGGGTATCACTTGATTAGGATCAATCTATTGTTACAGAAACGTCTGGGAACATAATTCGATAATGCAATTCCGTAAGTCTTCCCACCAATATTTGCTATGGAATACGCCTTACACTTGGGTACAACTGGAATCTCTTCCCCGGAAATCCAGACTAGACTCAAATGACTCTAGCCTGTTGTGGCGTCTGCTTCGTCGAATTGTGGCTCTAACTGTGGCTAGTTTGGCGTGGCTTTGCTTAGCTTCGTCCCCTTGTTTCGTTGTGCCGACGCTCTGCCTTCAGCTGATGAAACCGTTCTCCAGCTTATGTGGCCTTGGTAGACAGACAAGACCAGACAATTAATTCGAGTCGCATTCTCAAACCTCCTCATCCGAAGCAACAACACCACTACCTATTGGCCTTACTCTGTCTGCTGGTTCTCTTCAGTTTGGTTCTAATTACTGTGTTGCGCCCAGAAGACGGACGATACTGTATTCCTTTTAATAGACTTCCGAATCCGTCCAACTACCGACATCCTGGGGACACGACATTGAAACATCAATCATCAATGCGCGAACGTTGCTAGGAAAGGTTGTCAACCCTCTTTTCGAAAACTTGGCTCGCTCTATCTCTTCTATCCTATCTTACTTCAATAATTTGCACATCTACAGCGACGCCCCGAAATGAGACTTCATTCAGTACTGGGCCTCCTCGGCCTAGGCTATCTCGCATCTGCCTCGAATCTGCAGGCTCGGAATTACGAGGCGCAAGATTATTATGTTCTCCATCTCGATCCTACGACTCCTCCCTCACAAGTTGCCAGCAGGTTAGGCCTGACGCATGAAGGCCAGCTAGGGGAATTGGCGGATCATCACATCTTCTCATGTCATAAGCAGGATGAGGATGTAGTAAGGACAGCCATGACAGAGCTGAAGAGGCGAAAGAGGTCTATTGGTGGATCAGACATTCTCGAAGGAGTCAGGTTGGCACAAAAGCAGAAGATGAAGCCGCGGATGGAGAAACGAACAGTCATACCCCCTCCACCGGCCGGATATTCTGCCCCCTTGGCAGAACGACAATCGTCTCCTCCAATTGATTCCGCAATGCAGAAGCTGAAGGATGTTGCAAAGGCACTGGAAATCCAGGATCCTATCTTCCAAGAACAGTGGCATCTCTACAATCCTGTGCAGCTAGGCCATGATGTCAATGTCACAGATGTATGGTTGCAGGGTATTACGGGGCACAACGCTACGGTGGCGATGGTGGACGATGGTTTGGATATGTATAGCGATGATTTGAAAGACAACTACTTTGCAGAAGGATCCTGGGATTTCAACGATGCTGGGCCCGAACCAAAACCCCGCCTGTCAGACGATAGGCATGGTACAAGATGCGCAGGCGAGATTTCTGCAGTCAAGAACAATGTTTGTGGAGTTGGAGTTGCATATAACTCGAAGATTGCAGGTCTCCGAATTCTTTCCAAACTGATCACGGATGCCGACGAAGCGATTGCCATGAACTACGCATTTCAGAAGAACCAGATCTATTCTTGTTCTTGGGGTCCGCCCGACGATGGAAGATCTATGGATGCGCCGGGTATTCTGATTAAGCGCGCAATGCTTAATGGTGTTCAAAATGGGCGAGATGGTCTGGGTTCCATTTACGTCTTCGCATCAGGAAATGGTGCTGGGAATGAGGACAACTGCAATTTCGATGGTTACACCAACAGCATATACAGTATTTCTGTGGGAGCCATTGATCGCAAGGGACTCCATCCTTACTACTCGGAAAAGTGTTCAGCACAATTGGTCGTTACCTACAGCAGTGGAAGTGGAGATGCTATTGTAAGTCGAATTAGATTTGTGCAAGAAATGTTACTGATCTTTCTCAGCACACCACGGATGTGGGAACAAACCAATGTTATGCTGGTCACGGTGGTACCTCAGCTGCAGCACCCCTTGCAGCAGGCATCTTTGCTCTAGTTCTGTCCATTAGACCCGATTTGACATGGAGAGATATGCAATATTTGGTTATGAATACTGCTTTGCCGATCGACCTGGAGACGGGAGAATGGCAGACGACTACCATTGGCAAGAAGTTCAGTCACACTTTTGGTTACGGAAAGATCGATACTTGGGCAACAATCGAAGCCGCCAAGACCTGGAAGAACGTCAAGCCCCAAGCCTATTTTTATTCACCTTGGATCCATGTCAATCAGGCTATTCCCCAAGGGGAGGAAGGATTGGCTGTCTCCTTCGAGGTTACACCTCAAATGCTTCAAGCTGCCAATCTGGAACGTCTCGAGCATGTCACTGTCACAATGAACATTGATCATACTAAGCGAGGCGACCTCAGTGTTGACCTTATCAGCCCCGATAATATTGTCAGTCATATTGCAGTCACGCGCCGTCTTGACACGGCCCCTGAAGGCTATGTTGACTGGACTTTCATGTCCGTCGTTCATTGGTAAGATTCCATCAAATGTCAACTTTACACAGACTAACATTCACCAGGGGCGAATCCGGTATCGGAAAATGGACAGTTTTGGTCAAGGATACCGTCGTAAATGAGAACAACGGTACATTCGTCGACTGGCACTTGAAGTTATGGGGTGAATCAATCGACGCCTCGAAAGCGGTTCTCCTTCCTATGCCCACCGAGCACGATGACGACAACCACACCGATATTATCTCAACTACCACCATTGCAGGCACCACAACCTCCATCACCCCCGCTCCCCAACCGTCCACAGCCCTCCCAGCAAACCCAACCGACCACCCCGACCGTCCAACCAAACCCACTGGCTCCTCTGGCACCTCAACCCCAACCAGCAGCAGCACACCTTCATCAACAGCCTCTCCATCAAGCTGGCTTCCATCCTTCTTCCCTACCCTCGGCGTCTCTCCCCGCACCCAAATCTGGATCTACGGCGCCGCCGCCCTAATAATAATCTTCTGCTCCGGCCTCGGCATCTACCTCTTCCTCGCTCGTCGCAAGCGTCTCCGCAACAACCCACGCGACGAATGGGAATTCGATCTCCTTGAGGAAGACGAAGCAGAAGGTCTCAACGGCAGCGGGAAGATGGGCAAGAAAGGTACTAAGCGCCGAGCAGGCGAGCTGTACGATGCGTTTGCGGCAGGGAGCGAGGACGAGAGTGATGGCGAGTATGTGGATGGTGATGAGGGTGGGGATGAGAGGGAGAAGAAGCTGTATGAGGAGAGTGATGATGAAGGGAGGCATGTAATTGGTTCGGATGATGAGGACGATGACGATGCCGTGGAGGGAGGCAATGAGAAGGGTGAGCCGGGGGAGAGGTTACTGCATAAGTAGAGAGCAGGGCTGGAAACAGCTTGAACTTGCATGCGTGTCTTGATAGATAGATAGGTTTGACACGGGCGTACCATGGGCCCATTGTATTGGATCGATTGGCCTGGCATCAAATCATATTTGGCGTTCTTGGTGGCGCTTTGAAAATCAATCATATTTTTGCTTCATACTCGTACCCCACCTCTTTCCTGACTTATAATCTCCTGTACCCCGTAAAACCGAGGGAGAAAACCTATTTGGTGAGAGTGATAACCTACACCTATTGTAGCATTTATCCACAATGAATACCAACGATAAAAATGGAGATTTCCTTCGGCTTCTATTCCGAAGTACGGTTACAAGAAGGTATATAGACTCACAACATCAGTGGATCGACGATTCTCCGAAACAAATGAGAGATTAACCAAGGAGCTTGGAATGAGCATCTGGAATCGACCAGGCTTGTACTCTCTCTAGGTGCTCTTTTGACATGTAAGGACAGAACTGATGACACCTTCACTGAAAATGGGGGGGTCTCGAGCTGAATATAACTATATAGGAGCCACTGTTGAATCATCATGGTAACATCAGAGAATTACATGACACAAATGGCAGTGAAATATCTCTTGACGGCCAGGCTTTCATCGACAGTCAAACTCAATTACCAGTTTCCCGGGAATCTCAGCAAAGTCACTCTCTCGAGTCTACTAATCGAATGAACACAGTCCCAGTCCGGCATTCCAGCCTAGGACTCCCCAATTTCACAATAATTTGCAACGACGGACATCTGAATCGCCATGCGTTGAAACCTGCTGCTGCTCTTGTGATGTTCAATTCGTGAAAGCCGTGACTCTGAATATATTTTATACTCCGGATGTAGGAAGTAGAGATAAGATAGATTTCTGATGACTTTCAATCGAGTTGTCTTAGAACATTCCAGTAGACAGGATTTAGAGATAGGTGATTGGAGGAAGTCCTGGTTGATACAAGACAGGAATTGTAAAGTATAAATCTACGACCTTCATGCTAGATGGTAGCCTTCAACGAGCTCTCCAGCAGTACCTGGAGGCTATCCACGCTTGTTGTTTTGGGTGAAGGCTCCCTTGAAGGGCTTTTGTACTGTTGCATTACGAATCTGCATCTCCTGTTTTTGTAGAGCGTAGCAATGAAGATACCAGCCAAGGTGAAAGTGTTCGTCTCTTGGAGTGAAAGCTAGCTCATGATGAAATTGGTAGGCGAAAAGGGGTGGAAGAGCAGCATTTGACAGTAATTGAAAGGATGGCAACGGGCAAGCCACTTGTGGAGATCAGTACACCAGAGTGCAAGACTGTGCCTTCATGCCACGGTTGAAATCAGTAAGTCGAATACGAAACCAAAATGTGCAACGAGCCGTACTGAAACTTGTTCGCTGATGAATACTTTCGCTGATGAATACTTTCACCAGAATTTGACCTCGTCATGCCCAATCCATTCTATGGTTTGTTGTGCCTGTGCGTTCTGAAATCATCGTCAAGGGTTCATTTATATGTCTTCATCCGAGAACGTATATGAGTCAGGACTCAATCGACTAGATCTATTCAATTTTGACTCATTCCCATAAGCTAAATCTCAGGACGTAGGGGCTGACTCCTCCAGGGAGTACTTATACCACGTTCCTCCATGTCCTCCACGGATCTCAAACAATAGCTACGCAAGCCATGTCAGAAGAATGTAATGGAAGACCATGCTTGTATCTTTGGAGATAGCTCTAGCACACGGCATGGGGTAGCCTGTGATTCTTAGTGGCGTTGAGTAAGCCTATCGTTCTGGGAGATTTAATGCGTGTTGTTTATCAGGTTGTCGCTTAGCAGATCGGCCCCCAGTCAGTGAATACGGAACCTAAACCTTCTGATTGACAACCATAAAGAGGGTGAAAACAGCAATATCATTACACCTAACGTCAACCATCTCCCTCTAATAAGTTAGTTGCAGCTCTTTAACAATACATCTTTAGTTGTTCCGCCCATATCAACACAAATTGATGCAGCTCAAGCAAGACTAGAGTCAGAAAAGGTCCAGCGGTCAAAAAGGCCATCGGGCTGATTTTGATATCTACATATGGATATCTGTCCCGGCCTTAATACCCTGGCAGAGTGTGCCTGGGTTTAAGCTCTATACGGGTGGTCACAAGGATTTAGACTTGTCAAATCTTCAAGGTTATAGGCTACAAATCATGTGCAGCTGCCTACCTTTGGCATCCTGGGTTGTCGATGAAGTCAAGTCGTTTTTAGTTTGTAGCAGGCATCATGTATCTCTTGTGAGATTTTCAGCCTCCTGTGCTCCACAGCCATGAGACATAATGTGCACGAGTCGATGTGTTGGTCTTTCGTATCTTGCAACTTGTGAGCCGCAATCGTTCTACATACATCGAGAACGATCGGGGAGTCTGCCCTGAATGGCTATGTCAGATAACCAAGGATGTACTCGGAATCATAAGCAGTGCGTAAGTGGTGATCGAGTCTCAACTAGATGGCAGTGCTAAGAGATATGACAACCAAGAAGCTTCTAAAAGCTTGTAAATTCAAAAAGGACGATCTGTGCACAGAAAATGAGTGGCATCTAGTAGGAGTGGTTCGACTCGATCTTGCCACGGGTTTTCGGACAGACCTAGCAGGTGCTCCGTGTTTGGGGGCCCGGCGGGCGAGGAAACTATAGATCCAACTTTCAAGAGCACGAGAGAAGTCTTTATACAGTGTCAAAGATTGTTTGTATCCAGTAAGAGTGGAGTTTAACTGTCAAATTTTCGCAAACTGTGAATTTTCAAGCCAATTGAAGCCGATCATTCAACATAATGGTCAAGCTGTGCCAAATTTCTCGCGCAGATTGAGGAGGGTACCAATGATGCAGGAATATGAAGGACTTGCTGCTTTAGAGGTCTCTGAATTTGTATAATCTGCCTGGATGGTCAAAGGAATCCCTGTATGAACTTTCTCTCAGGAAGTTTGATTCGACTGTGATGTTTACCAAAGCTCGCTTGAGAAATGCTGAGGTAATGCAATGCAACAACGCCACTTACTTTGATAAGAAATCGAGCAGTGGCACTAGAATTAACGACCAGTTTCTTCCACCTGTACTACCGTGAAAAAAGACGAAAGAAAGCTAGTTCTTGCGCGCGGAAAACCCTAAAATTGAGCCATCAAAGGAGAGATGACTCGGAAGCGATGTGTACCGACCCCATATTTTTCAATCCGACTCTCCTCCATGTTCTGTTTCTTGGCCAATGTAACTTACGTGGTGACTCTACTCGGAATGAAGGTCTCATTAAGTAGATCTCCACGCTGCTCTTCCATATCCTGAGATTGACTACCCTCCTGCTGTGATCAGAGGTTTGAAGCAATCCTTCAGCGTCTACCCACCTTCAAGTACAGGCTTTCGCACCTACCGAGCATATATATTATATTCGTTACGAATTTGGCTCATCCTAACTCGTGATTAGTGACATCTTCGCAAGCCCATTTTGATCCAAATCAGGAGATTTTGAGTAGACATCAGCTCTCGAGATCCCTGACCCAGCAAATGCCCAATGCAGTCGTCCCTTGAGAAAAAGAGCAAGAATTCCGTTATTCTGGGGAAAGAATTTTGCCTCGCATCTCTAATCTAGTGCAATCTAGAGAAATGACAGTACCTTGGAAATTGGCAACGAAAAATTCATGCATTCTTCCCGATTGAAGAAACGGAGTGGATTAAGGAGACCTGTATCGAGAATCTGAAGAGTCTGGTGGCCATGTATAGCAACAGTCTGATCCTGCAGAAGTATTTCCATGGTACCACAATGTGCTTCTCGAACTTCGTGCAAACCATTGGATGTGCAGTTGTATCGAAGGCAAGCCAACTTATCCTGTTCAAATGACTGCTCCAATATGGAATTTGGTAAATGGTCCTGTAACTTCGACTAATATTTTAATTATCGGCGAGAGGTGATGCCAGAAAAGTGGACAGAAAAGAGATTTTCCCGGGAACTCAACCATGCGAAGGTGAGAAGGAGGCAATTAGAATAGAAGTCCATTGCTCCACAAGCCAGCCTACGGACTACAAACCCGCCATTCTAAACGCCAAGCGATTCGAGCCCCATGCCTCAGTAGGTAAACAGCGCTTCCCTCACCATCTTTTGGCAGAACAATCATAAACAGCATAGGTATTATCATCACGCCTCGTCTCCCTTCCTCTTCCCCTGGAGATACTCATAGCCACGGCCCCGTCACTCAAGCAATGGGAGCCCCTAGAGCCTCCATCTCCCTCACATAACGTTCCCAAATCCCAATCGTCTCCCCATAAAACTCCACATGCGCATCCGCCAGCCCCCCAAACTGACTCTTGAACTCAATCCTCTTGATCCTCTCGAAATCCTGCACTTCCCTCACAACCTCCTCATCAAACGCCTCCGTCGTCTTCTTCGCCTCCTCCACCTCCCTCGTCAACTCCTCGATTCTAATTTCCAGACGCCTCAGCCTCTCACGCTTCGATTGGATGGGGTCCACACCCCTCACGTCCTCGATCTTGCGCTGGATGAAGCCACCAGGTCCGCCTGTGTTGCCGCCGTGAGAAGCGGCCAGAATGTCCCGGTCAGAGGTGTTCTTGGTAAGGTATTCGGTCAGCTGTTCGAAATCAAGCTGTTTCTGCTCGCGCGCTTTGAGTAGGTTCTTGACTGCGGAGCTGTACGCTTGCATATCTCTCAGACTGCCAAGGTAATCCTGATCAGTGTGCTCTTTCAGCCTCCTCATGCCCACGGATGTATCTTCTACGCTGTGGGCGAAGTGATTGACTGATTCCTCAACGCCGGGTTCGAGTAAGACGAGCTTCTGGAATTGCTCCGCTAGTTCTTTGAAGTCTGTTTCTAGGTCGCCTTCCCGTCGAGCCACTCGTGCTACGATCTTCTCCACATGGCCGAGATCTTCGTCGAGCTTGTCTGATTTCTCGCGCACTTCGATGAAGCGTTTGTCGGGCTTGTGGACTTTGGTAAAGGCGTTGATGAATGTATCCGTGAAGTTGTCGAAGACGCCTGCAGCACCCTGCTCTGAAGCTGATCCTCCTCGTTGAGGCCGAGATTTCATAGTAGCATTCCAGTCCGTGCTCTCCAGGAATATGATAAGGAGTGCACTCCTCCTTAGCACAGGGTGAAGTGCCAAACGAGCCAAAAATCGATGGAGAGAATTGGCTCTGCGTTGCGTGAAGTCTGGTCCAAAGCGATCACCCCGTACATATTCCATCTTATGCTTGTCTGGTAACGGAGGGACTGCGCATGCTGGATACTCCTTACTTAATGTCTTATACAGAAAGACGAAGTCCGTGAAGCGTCTGCGGACCGTTGTCGTCGGCTTCTGGAAGGAGGGGAAAGTAGTCTGGCATGGTCAGCTCGAGCAGGAGGCGCGACAAAGCAATTCCGTCTATACTAACGTTTGTAGTAACCAAATACGAGACGTATGCATCCTTTGTACCGTCGTTTTCCTTGATAGGTTGTGTGACGGTGCATTCCAGGACTCCTTCTCCAACGCCCGCCAGATCCATAGCATCCGCATGTCGCCCTAGAGGTCCTGCACTGCCGCGTCTCTTGCCATTTGTATTTCCTGATCCGTCGTCCTCACCCTCTCCTCCAGGGCTGGTGACTGTTGATGTCCTACCATGGCCAGCTGGATCGTTCTGCCAGGAGACATTGGCAAAGTCGTCGTTCTCCATTCTGATCAGCGGCTGCGCGGGGCAGTCGGGATATTGGGCGCAAGTCGATTTGAATGAGAACAGCTGTTGGTCTGGAATATGTAGAGGGTGTTTCCGTATTCAATCTATGATTGCATGTATATCATGTTATGAGAGAGCTCTGTAAGTAAACAAGAAGCTGTGGCTGTATTGGTTGGGAGCTTACAGAGCTTGAGCCGTCGTCATTGAGGCAATCCACGCCTTGCAGCCTGGTTCCCTGCCCGCGCTTGGCGAACCCGTCGAGCCGACAGCTGACTCAGTTGAAGCAACAATTCACATTTAGTTTTCTACTTCAGAACAGTCAATGAGTTGGATATTTTTATTTAATCTTTTACAGTGCTGAATTAACAGAATTTCAGCAGTTCTAGCGGGGTTCTGTTCTCTATGATTTGTCCCCTCCATTTATCCATGCATGCCCCGTCCCAGAATGCTATACAATAAACAAAGGAAACCTGCGGGTAGTCGCACATAGGCTGGCTGAGTCTAGGAAGACTTCTTTTCAGCAGTAGCCTCCATCTTCTTGGCCTGCTCGGCCTCCTTCTCTGCCCCAATGGCCTCGCTGACTGCTCCCTTCTCGGCATCGGTAGATGCTGCTTGTAGCCTGCGCTCCTCCTTCTCGTCGATATCTTCGTCGTCACGAGGAGTGGCTCGGCCAGAGGTCTTGTTCTCGTTATCTTGCTCGTTCTCCTCCTCAATAAGCTCTTGTTGCTCCTTGAGAACCTCAAGACGTTGCTTGTTGGTTGCTGCTCCCTCTGCATTGTGAACCTCAAGCTCGATCTCGTGGAACAACTCTTCTGGAATAGATGATAAGACACCAGTCAGAGCATCGATTTGAGTGTTGAATTCTGAATCAGCCTTGCCTTGAGCATACATAAATGCGTTGCTTAAAACCAGGAGTGTCGAAGGTACACCGTGCTTGAGTCTGAGATCCAACCAAGCTTGCAAGTCATCCCGTAGACGACCAGGTGAGACACCATGAGTTCTGAGACCACGGCTCAAGCAGGCAATCTGGAGTTCTGGAACCGATAGGCTCTCGACGCCTTCATAGCTGATTGCACGGTCGTCCCTCTTGATCTGTCTCATACGATGACGGATCTGGTACCGGAGCATCATATCGGTTCCGAAGGTGTTGAGGTTCATGTATCTGCACATGCCCACAAGCTGTGGTCTTGACAAGTTGTCCAATGTCAAATCATCCTTGAAGATCTTACAGACATTGATAACCTCAGAAGCCGAAGGAGTCTCTCCAGTTGCTCGGACTTTGCGGAAGAATTGCGTGAACTCGTCTCTCTGAGCATTTGCCGGGCTCAAAGGCAGCCCAGTCTCCTTTAAGGTGTTTCGAAGGAAGCTGCTGACTTCTTTCCGGGTAGCTCTGAGGTTGGTAGCTTTCTTGTCCTTCGATGATTGACCTTCATACGTGCTCGGTAGAAGGTTGGGGAACAGTTTCAATGCAACTGGAAGCAATAGTTCGGCGAATGGAACCAGAACGAAGACAGAGAAAGGAACCAATCGACCGATGTCCTGGACGGTTCTCTGTAGTTGCCTGTGTTCTCTGCGACTGAGTTCGTACCCAGCAGCCATCTTGATCGCCAACCGTGAACTGATCTTGACCTCTGTTGCCAGCAACTTCGTTCCATCCCAGTAATGTTGAGCCTCCTTCTTGATCTTTTGTCCCAGTGTCAACTTCTTCTCTTCCTTCTTGGGATCCTTCTTCTCAACCGTCTTGTCCTTTACGCCCGCTAACTCCGAGAGAGACTGAGATTCCGTAGCATCTGTCTTTGGGACGGCAGTTGCAACATCGCTGGGAACTGGTGCCAGCTCTTCTTTTGCCTGATCTAATGCCTCCTTTGTGTTGGGTTTCGGGGTATTCTCGCTATCCTTCAACGGCTTCTTTGCTTGCTGGGCATTGAATCCTGGTGGTGGAGCATTCGAGCCAGGACCATGGGTATGTGTATCAGTGGAAACGCTTCTAAGAGGAATGAGGATGGCCAACGCTGGCATCATTGCTGGCATGTTTCGAGCATTGCGACGGAGATAGGCTGTGTAGGCAGACGACGGACCAGTTCGAGGCAGAGCACGAGCTACATCATCACAAGATCAGCACAACTCCAGAGACATGTCTGCAAGCTCAAGAATGATTTACCTCCACCCATGAACGAGGTTTGCGCCGCATTGCGGACCAGTCGTGAAGAGGCGCTCATGGTTCAATAGCGAATGTCTCGTCAACGAGACTCTTCGGCGGGAATCGTAAAGTCGCAACAATTATCTTAGAAAATGGGGGTTCTCAGTGGTGATATAGACTCAAGTGGATAACATTGTAAGTTGATGAAAAGGGAGGATTCAGCGAGATGCTTACAGAGCCAACCGGATCTGGAGACATGTGTTCCAATAAACATTCTGGAATTTCACCGGACCCACGTGATTCAGGTAGTATCGCCACATGCGGACGTCATGCTGGACCCCTGGAAATGGCCGAAGGACGGATTTGCTTTCACAGGTTGTCTGACTTTATTTTTATATACTGCTGTATGGTCAAAATATATCCATTCTGCTTAATCCGAAAGTTTGGCAGTCCAAAATAGTTGTTCAGGTACGGTTTCAGGGGTTCGAGCGATCCCCTCAACATTCAAGCTGTTGGATCTGGGGTCGCCAAGACTCGCGCTCAACCGTTCAGCGCCCGGCGATACGGTCGGTCTGATGTCCTGAGCTTTTCCCCGCTCATCGCATCGCATCACTTCTAGATTGCTACTTACCCGTCTCTATCAAAATCAACAACCCATCCCATTATTACTTGTCTTTGTCAGCTCACCTTTCTTCCTTCTCCCACTTCCGTAACAGCCGCACCTTTCACACCTTCTTTATTACAGTATTCACCATGGATATATCTTAGCTTCGGCGTTCAGAGGTTTGCTGTAGACAAAAGTCTAGCTTGCCAGGCGCAGGCGCAAGTCGAATCGACCCATTGCACCGGACTCGAGCATCGGTCCCAAGGAACAACCAAACAGATAGACAAGCGTGTTCCCCATACTTTCGCGAATCAGAAAGACATACTTGGACTTTAGGAGGAATAGAAAAATGAGGTTATCTAAGGCCGCCCGTATAATTCTTGTTGGAGCGCCGGGTGTTGGGAAGGGTACTCAAGCCGAGCGTCTTCTCCAAAGATTCCCTCAACTTTCTGCCATTAGTTCCGGAGATCTGCTCCGCGACAATGTCAAGAACCAAACCCCCCTCGGTATATTCTCAAGATTCTGTAAACCTCCAAGCAATGCTAATAAGCAATCAGGTATCAAAGCCGCAAGCACGATGAAGTCCGGAGCTCTTGTCCCCGATGCAATGATCCTCCGCCTGATTCTCCACGAACTCAAGACTCGAGGATGGCTATTCCCAGCCGGTCAAACACCTTTGACCCTCAACTCTGCCTCTGCCACAGCAGTACGAGAAGACTTCGATACCGATTCCTACGTTGAGCAGCCCTCTCTCGCGAACATGTCTTCCCCGCCTCAAACGTCCGACGATCCCTCGGCATCTTTTATACTCGACGGTTTCCCCCGAACTGCCGGCCAAGCTACACAACTCGATGCCCTCATACCGATCAATCTTGTTGTGTCTCTCAAGACTCCATTCGAGGTCATACTGGAGAGGATTGCTGGAAGATGGATACATGCCCCCTCGGGACGGTCATACAATACCACATTTCACGCGCCGAAGGTTCCAGGGAAAGACGACCTGACTGGCGAACCTCTGACAAAGCGAGAAGACGACGATGAGGAGACATGGAAAGCACGATTAGAGAAATTCAAGGAGACCAGCGAACCTCTGCTAGAGCACTATGCCAAGAAGGGTGTATTATGGGAAGTTGAGGGGAACAGCAGCGACGAGATAAGTCCGAAATTATATGAGGAATTCGAGAAACGATTCGCACTTGGTTCATAGAGCGCTCTCTATTGTTATTATGGGTTCGGACTTCTTGGGGCGTTGCTTTCTTGGGGCGAATGGAAATTGGATGGTAGGACTGTATGATACTTGTAATACAGGAAGCAGGACTGGAGGTTTTCTTGGGGGCTTATTCTTAGGAGGCGATGAAAACTTGAAATGAATTCCATTATTCTCAGTCCGTGCGACACTTCGGCTTCCAACTTGTCAAGGCTACTTAGTGGGCTCTTCTCCCAATCAGTCTCTGCCTCAGACCTTTTTATAGCCCGCATGATTTTTGAATCGTTCTTATGAGTTGATTTCACTAAGCTATTATTGAAACCATCCGCTACATGCTGTATCATTTTCTTCTATCTACGCAACCACGCAAGGTGTGGAGTCTCGCTTTCAAAAATTATATCCCACCTTCTTCCACTATCCACACGAATCAAGTGAGTCTTGGATGATTTCACAGCTTGGTTTCTCTCTCATGTCAATCAAGAGAAGCCGGCTTTGTTCTCACGGAGTCTCTATGATGCAAAGTTACTTCTTGCGGCCTTTCTTTGCAAGTGTGAGAGAACCACAAAGAAGCAACCTCAGTGCACATTCCCCACCCCATCTCCTTTGTGCCATCACACGGCCTGCGTTTCCCAATCTGCATTGTCCTTCTGCTTCCCAATTACCCCGGCAATCCATCACATACTGTTACGAAACTATAATCCGTCGTTATCATTCCGGGTTGATTAACAACTCGAACCGCCATATAAAATCACCAAAGTCCTACGCCATACGCCGACAGATATTCAATTCCTGGTTTTGATCATAATGGGCCCGTATTTTCAAAGATACAGAATGATGGCTGAGAAGTCTGCAGCTGCTGAAGCTATGCGGAAGAGGAAAGAGGAGGAGAGAATGGAGAAGATAGA
This sequence comes from Cadophora luteo-olivacea, assembly GCA_026120085.1. Taxonomy (NCBI): domain Eukaryota; kingdom Fungi; phylum Ascomycota; class Leotiomycetes; order Helotiales; family Ploettnerulaceae; genus Cadophora; species Cadophora luteo-olivacea. Next base: position 197,271 of record JALRMC010000008.1, read on the forward strand.
AGAGACCAAGGACCCGGGAGAGGGGGGCAGTGGCACGAAGGACGCAGACCTGGATGTCAACACTGAGGCAGAACTCAACCTCGAAGGAGGACAGCTCGAACAAGAATCAGACGTCGATGTTGAGTTGGCAAGACCCACAAGCCAAAGTACAGAGGAGGGTCAGAGCAAAGGAAAGGAAGGAGGGAAGAGACGTCCGTCAAACGTAACAGTCTTGCCATACGCGACAAGCCGACAGGCTCCTACGGTAGGTTCTGTACTTAATCTCCGGACGAGCCCATATCATTGACGTTAAAAACTAGTACCACATATCCCCAGCGGCAAAGAACGTCATCGAAGCAGCTGAGACATATATTGGTAGTGATGAGCGCGGCCAGCGAAGGATCCTCAATTCAGACTTCAGTTCGAGAGCCCAATTCGACGTCATAATCAAGCATCTCATTTCCGTCCAACCTTCTTCTTCCCCCACACCAACCACACCGCAGCAGCCCTCGTCTCCTAACTCACCAAGAACACCAAAACCACTGGATCCTCCGCCGAGTCCTCCACCAGGCTTTATCCCCGAGCTAGGCGATGTCTACACAGCATGCCAAGTTTACGTAGACTCCTACATCGCCAATAACCCACCATCTCACATAACACCAACCGTAATAGCGAACCTGCATCTCGATATCCTGAAGTGGAGAAGAGAGCTAATCGCCACCGCACACGGCAAATCTTCCCTTCAAAGCCCCCAAAACCGCAACGCCGACAAACTCATCCGTATTTTGCTAGAGAGGACGTTCAAAGGTCTGGCCAAGTACGATCCTCTTCTGAAAAAGAATGTGGCTCTGGTGGATGGACAAGTCGTTGGGACGGATGAAGTGTTGGGCGTTCAGGGCTTTGAGGTTGTTCGAGAGACTGTGACGAGGTGGATGAGGAATATCCTTCCTGGTGTCAATTTCTCGTCCGTCAAGCAATATCTCCCGGACAGTAGAAGAAGGGCATGGGCATGGACGAAAATCGGATTTACAGCGCTTCTCGTCACGACTTTCTGGCTATTGCTTTACTCCCTCCTCACATCCCTCACACCCATCCTATGGCACTACGCATTCCCCAACTCCAATCTCGGCCCCCATAATCCTCATGAATCCTCACACTACACTTCAAACGGCCTCCACATCCCCATCCTCAACATCAACATTCCCCTTTCCACCACCACCCATAGCTTCTCAACCCAACTCCACACCTTCAGCAAGAACCTCAACACCACAGAACGCTACTACCAAAGAGCCTCCAAACACGCCGATACAGCCATCGAAGACCTCCTCACCAAAACAGACAAACTAGTCCTCGATCTCCGACACGTCGCCTTCGTCAAACTCTGGAACGGGCTTGACATATTAGAGTTATTCGGGGATAGCAGTCATAGTAATAAGGAGTTGGCAGCACAGAGTGTGAAAAGATTGGTGCATGTTTATCTTGAGGGGATGGATAATACTAGGAGGAAGATGGAAGGGGAAAAGAGGGTTTTGAGTGATGCGCTGGGGAATTTGGTTGGGATGTTGGAGGGGTTGGAGAGAGCTGGCGATGGATTGGGGAGGTGGAGGTGGAAGCCTCTGAGATCTCACGCTCGCTATCAGCAAACGAATCAGCACGTGCTCAAGAGTCTGGAAGACATTAAGAATAGGCACGATAATCAGGGCCGCTTGGCGAAAGAGCATTTGTTGGTGCTGTATGAAGAGCTTGAGGTGTTTATGGCGAAGGTTAAGAGTGAGATTGAGGGTGTGGATGCTAAAAGCTGGTGGTTGGCGGATGGAAATCTGAGAAACCTTGCTAAGGGCTTGAGGGGGAGGGTGAAAGAGCTGCGAGAGCGTATCAAGAAGGATGTTTAGAGGGTTGCTTGGGAAGAGGGTGGTGCTTGGTCAGAAGAGTGACGAAGTTTTTGGTGATGAAGGAGATGCTTGACTATCAGCAAAGGTCGCTAGGGCATCAGCTACTGTTTTTGAAGGAGTCTGATGTTGTTATGCTCAGTGCTTTATGGTGTTTTTAGTGGAAGCCGGCGCACAGGATCATATAAACCCTCCAAGTAAATTTAAGCGAGGTGGAAAAGGGGACGAACGGGAGAAGCCAACAAGAATGTGTACAAAAAGAAACTCGCAATACTGGATCAACAGGCTTGAATGAGAGACATTGGCCGAAGGATTATTTCCCAAGTTTGACAGTTCCGTGTTGTTCTCTCTCTTCACCCCTATGGGGCTGCGGACGAAAGATACGCTCACTTCGGAGACGCATCAATCAAGTTTTGTCGTATCACAATACGATCGAACCGTATCTCAATCTTCAAATACCAGCCCTGTTGCACACCTCAATCTAAACTCCAATCAAAATATCGTCCCTCAAGAAGCCACGGATTCCACATCCCTCCCTATGCATCTCTTGGCGAATTCCGTAAGCAGCCACCACCAAATCCCGCAAATCCCGTCACTTGCAAACACCTGCACAGGCTGATTACAACACCACAACACAGGACAGACTAGCTCCCTCGTAAGGAGCATGCTCTCCCATTCATTCTCCGAGGAATACCTGGGGTTTGAACATATGTTTAAGCTTGAAATGTCAACAAGCGCAGCCTGTGTAAGTGGTGCAAGAACATTCTCTTGCTTTGTCATGCATGCACTCCTCAGTCTCCAATGACGATAATCGCCCTGTTCTGGGCTCACACTCCTCACTTCTTTGATATATACCACATCGCCACCCTCCAATATGGAAGTTCTAACTTCCTCATACTTATCAACAATACCATTCCTCAACAGTTCCATATCTTTCCCCTCGCAATTCTCGCCAAATACGTTCAACATGGCATTCGGCTCACGAGGTCTCCCTTGGAATGAAGGCGAGAAAGAAATGCACCGCATCATGCACGTCTCAGGCCAAGGCAATCCGAATTCACCATTCCTTTCTCCGGGAGCAGGATACATGATTCAAGGTGCTCCATTACTTGCCCTCGGGACGCTGGATGATCAGGATCGGCCGTGGACGACTATCTGGGGAGGAGATCCTGGGTTTGGAAGACCCGTTGCGAAGAATGTGATTGGAGTAAAGACGGTGGTGGATAGGGGGTTTGATCCTGTTGTTGAAGCTTTGCTTGGAGGTGCAGATGAGGGGGAGATTGTGAGGGAGGAGGCCGAGGGAAGAATGGTGGGTGGGTTGACGATTGATTTGGAGAGTAGGATGAGGGTTAAGTTGCATGGGCATATGATTGCTGGTGCGATGGAGGGGAATGGGAATGGAGAGAAGGGAGTTGGGAAGATGCAATTGGTTGTGAGTATTAATAAGAGTGTCGGTATGTAAACCTCCTCCCATCCTCAGATAGTGGCTAGAAGCTAACAAGTCCAGGCAATTGTCCGAAGTATCTCAACTCGAAACGAATCATTCCCTTCAAGCCAAACCCAAAACTCATCTCAGACTCACCTATGCTTTCACCAGAAGCCCTGGCATTACTTGAGAAAGCAGATATGTTCTTTATGTCATCCTCTGATGGCCAAGAAGACGTAGACACCAACCACCGAGGCGGCCCAGCTGGTTTCGTCCGAGTCATTTCAAACGACGAATCCGGAGCCGTGATTGTATACCCTGAGTATTCCGGCAATCGCATGTACGAGACTCTCGGAAACCTGAAAATGAACCCTCTAGCCGGCATCACAATTCCGGACTTCGACACAGGAGATGTGCTATACATCACAGGCAAGACCGAGATTCTAATCGGAAAAGAAGCCAGTTCCGTCCTGTTGAGATCCAACCTCGCCGTAAAGCTCACAATCACCTCAGCACGGTTTGTGGAGAAAGGCCTCACATTCAAAGGCATTCCTGAAGAGTTATCTCCATATAACCCACCAGTCAGATATGCAGCGAACGAGAAAATCGCACACGTCAACGTCTCCTCTGAAGAGCTCAACTACGCCACCCTCATCAGCACCACCAAACTCACACCAACAATATCTCGCTTTCGCTTTCGCATCGAAGACCCATCCTTAATCACGACGTGGAAACCAGGACAATACGCTATGCTTGCTTTTGAGGATTATCTTGATCAGGGATACAGCCATATGCGAGATGAAGACCCTCAGTCGTTGAACGATGATTTCATGCGGACTTTCACCATTTCGAGTCCTCCTCCAACATCAGACCACAAATCAGATGATAAGGCGGGGAATAACGAGTTTGAACTCACGATCCGCAAAGTCGGTCGCGTAACCAAGTTTTTGTTTGAACAGCAACGCCGCTCAGCATTAAGTGGCGGTTTTAAAGTTCCACTTAAAGGCTTTGGCGGCGAGTTCCGCTTCGCCAAAAAAGAGGCTCCAGGAGTAACTCCTATCATTGCTGGTGGAATTGGCATCACGCCTCTACTGGGGCAGGTTGATAGTATGGATGTTAAGCAATTGAGGTTATTGTGGAGTATTGGAATCGAGGATATTGGGCTTGTGGCTGATACTTTGGAGAGGTATCCTCAGCTTGTTGAGGCGACGACATTATTCTTGTCGGGTGGCCATTTGGGTGCGGAGGAGTTGAATTTGTTGAAACAGGTCGTGGATTCTGGAGCCAAGATTGAGAGGAGGAGGGTGAGTGAGAAGGATGTTGCTCGGGTTAATGAGGAGGTGGGAGTGGATGAGTGGTATATGTGTGTGGGTCCAAGACTTAAAAGTCAAGTTTTGAATTGGCTATCGGGGAGAAGAGTAGTTTATGAAGACTTTGGGTACTGAGAATAGAATACAAATCCACTTCTGGAAATCAACAAAACCAGCTCTTGCCCGTAAGCAGTGTGCTAAGCGAATTTAAAAAGGGGGTCTCCCAGTGGATTTCAAGCTCTCGCTAAATTACTTTGGACCCACAGAAAATTTTCTTCACCGCTCTACGAAATGTTGGCTGCCATATGTCTCCAAATAAGGAGTTCTAATCATAAATCAAGTGACTTCGGCGAAGTGGCGGAGTGGTTAACGCGATTGACTAGAACTTATCTACTATGAATCTTTCAGAAGTAGCTGTTTAAATCAATTTCCTTCGGGAGCGTAGGTTCAAATCCTGCCTTCGTCGATCCTTTTTTTTTTGGCCGTTTTTATAGATGTTTTCTTGTTACGCTGATACTGTTGTACCTGTTTAAAAAGTTGGTGATGATGTCAGCTTGAACAGGCTGCATTTCTTTGTACTGAGCTCCTTTGAGGTCCGTCCCGACCTCTCTTTGCTGGGGAGCCTTTGTGTCGCTGACAGGTTGTCTTTGGATCCCCTCCCCCAAACTACCAGCTCATTGTTTTTTTTTTCTCTTCAGATGATGGAAAAAAACCCTCGGGCAGCATTAGATTCCCACGGGCAGTCATGCAAACAGAATTGAGGTATTAGCAGTACATCAAGATATCCAATCTGTCGAGCTTAGCGGAGCAGAACAGGCTATTCGAGTACCAAGAACTCCGACACGATTTTCAAATAGTTCTCCTTCTCCTCATGCAGCGGACAGTGGGTGCTGTTTTTAAGCTTGATCCATTTCACATTCTTGATGCCCTCCACGAATGGCTTGACAGCCTCATCACTGGCCCCTTCATTGACACCATTAATCACCAAGGTCGGAACCTCGATCCCCTTGGCAGCTTCAGCCGCCGACCAATTCTTCATCACACCTCTGGACTTGAATTCATCGGGCCCAGACCTATTGAAAATTAGAATGCATCTTCCAAAATCTCGCCTCCAGCCCATGCGAGAGCAACTCACATCGTCATCGCAACCGTCCCATCCCTCCCAGCCCACGCCAAACTCTCCAAAAGCTCAGCCGGCATCGGATTGACCGTAATCATATGCTTCGAAAAGAAATACATCAACGCCTCCTCATACTCCTTTCCCTCCCAATCCTCAGCTTCCTCTCCCTTCCTCAATTTGGCCTCCACATCTTCTGGTAACTGCTTTCTATACCCTGCATACGCCCTCTCCCACGCATTAAGATCGGCCGGCGAATTGCTGATAATCAATCTCCTTAACCCCTTCGGCTTCCGAGTCCCAGCCCACTTTGACCCCATCATCCCACCCCAGCTCTGACCAAGGACATCATACTCCTTCAGCCCCAGACCTTGAATCAAATTGTCCAATTCGTCCCAGAAGAGCTCCTCTTTCCAGAAAGTCTCATCGCCCCTCGTTTCTGGTAAATGAGTTGATTTTCCATTGCCGATTTGGTCGTAGAAGATTATGGGAATTTGATGCGAGGACCAGAGTTCTTGCATTGGCAGGAGATAATCATGACTCAACCCCGGACCGCCGTGGATGACAAGGAGGGGAATCCGAGAGGACTTCTCCAGAGATCCGAAGATTTTGTACCATGTTGAGCATTTCTTATCGGTTCCAGTCGGGGAAAATGGAATGGTGCCATCTGTGATGAGATCGGGAGAAGTTTGTGAAGCCATGAGTAGCAATTATCTGAAATGAACGGATGCGAGATACTTGGCAACGACTTGAGCTGGGGACGAAAGATGGGGGATAACTTGGCGGGGAAATTCCGTTGATTCATGGAGACATGAGGGGGATATTGGGCTAGTGCCCGGACGTACGTCAACTATGGCTCAAATAGGAAGCTCCTAACCTTCGCATCTCATGTGGGCTGACTGGGGATGAAATGGACAAAATCCGGTATCAATCATTGCAGACTAGAGATATAATCTAACATTGGCAACTGCTTAAGAATTTGGGACATCACGACCAGCAAGGTATTCTTCAGCGGGTTGATCTCTGCCCTGTTGGAAGAAGCGACTTGAGAGATGGCTGACTTCTGCAAGATTTGCACAACTCAACTTTTGAAGTAACCAGCCTGCGATATGCAAGAAGATACTTGATTGGTGGGCACATACTTCAGGAGGTAAGGACGTAGAGTCAATTACTTTCCTGTAAGACATAATTGCCTACCAGACCCGCGGCTGGTAAATTATCTTGTACGGCCAACAGGTAATAAATTCATCTGACCAGGGGAACAAGTGCGCCGCATGCTAGCATCTCAGTCTGAAGTACTCGAAGAAATTAGCATTGCGTTTTTCCTACCCAAGTTGCCACTTGGCGATCCGTCATCGATGCTTTGAGGCGCAGAATGGCAGATTGTTAGCGCTGCTCTCGTCTTTGAGAGCTTGACATTGGGACAGGCGCATTCGGGATCTCGGTCTGGAGTTCACGGACTGTGGGAATTTGCATGTCAATTACAGGCTTGTCAACGTACACAGATCTGTGCCATCTTTCCCTCCAGTTCTTCTGGCATCCTACCATCCATGAATTCATGGACGTAAGTTTCCCCAATGAGCTCGAACGATCCATCTTCGTTCCCTCGTAGCACAAAAGGGACTTGCGCACTGTGCAGCATGAAGACTTGATCACCAACGGCTGTAGACTCTGGCCCCAAACCAAGGTACCCTTTCTCAGTTAGATACAACCGTCTGAAAGGCATCGTGGGGCTAAGTGCAGTGTGGAAGGCAGCCGCATGTCTCTCGACTCGGTTCAGCTGCTCAGCATAGGTAGGAAACGGATCGTTGGGGTCAAGGATGTTGTTTCCTTGTGAGATAAAATCTTGCATTTTGAAATGGTGCATCTCTCTGGCTGAGGCCAGCACCTCGTCTACCGTAGGCAGAGAGAGCTTGCCAATTGAAGCGTCGTGTAAGGCCTGCAGAGGTTTGAGCTGGTCGCGGAGTAGAGCCTCGTTGAGGCTCACATTTGATGTAATCGCCCCCGTGTCGTCCCGCACCATAATCTCTGGAGTCAGTTTTGTTGCCAGTCGGTTTCGAGCCCACATGATGAACGCTGCACCCATGTTATCCGGCGCACGTTCAGAATTGTGTGAGTTTGCAATCAAAGTTCTCCAGAGCACTTCGCCAGTATCTTGACATGTATCCGAGTATGGCTGCTTGATACTCTCGCAGAGCTTCAAGCAGGAGCTGATGTCCGAGGACTTGATGATGTCCCACATCGGCGTGCCAACCTGGGAAACTCGATCGAAGACTGCCCCGTTCAATCTAAGCGATGTTTCATCTATGATGTGCTGCATGTCTGTCACTCCATTCTCCGGGCAGCAATCGAATGCGTCGGTCTGTCCTCGAATAGATGTCAATGGTACGGGCATCAACGTATTTGTGTAGTCCGGAACCCAAGACGGTAAGCCTTTAACTCGACGACTACCCTTATCTTCAACATGAGACAGATTGGAGAGTCTGGGTAGCTTCTCCAACATAAGAGTTGCGACCAACGTGAAGATATCTTGTGCTATCGACTCTGGGCTGTAATCAGGTCTTAAAGGCATTCCCACTTCTGAAGGCAACGCCTTCTCGGCAATACCGAGAACTCCGAATATCTTGTCTCTTGAATCAGTGGCTGAGTATGGTCTTGTGTCAAGTAGCAACTTCTGAAGTGACAAGTAGAAATCTGTTTCTCTGGCGACTTTCGGGCTTGAACGCTGGAGAGTTGAGCTCATCGCAGAAGGTGCTGGAGTGGACAGAGCGGCGGTTCCGCTGTGTTCGGCAGTGTCCTTCAGACGATCTACAATGACAGAGATCCTGATCGTTTCGTCTCCAATCGCTCTCCCAAAAGCTTTGGCCGCACTCAGACCAACCATTGGTTGCCATCCCAGGACTCGAAGCAGCCTGCTGAGAGTGTCGACATTGTACCAGGGTATTGACGCTTCTCCGCAGAGGACAATAACATCTCGTGCAAGCGCGACCTCCTGGACGATCCACTACATACCGAAATAAATCAGCACTTCCGCGCAATCTTGGATCGACTGACCTATATGGTGGAGAAAATGAGACTGAAGCCATACGATGCGCGAGAACCATCTCCTTCTTCGGCAAAAACTCATATACTTCTGCCAACAGAAGACCCAGTCACCGCAGGGTGGATTGAGGTTCAAGAATCCAAGTAGCTTCTGATTGAAGGGTGTTTGCTGCATCAGATCCTCGACCCCAAATTCCTGGATGTATAGTCCAATGCCATTAAGGAAGTCGGTGTTCAGCCAAAGGAAGTCTTCCAGATCAGACGTGTCGGATCCGAGCCAGACAACGACTTGTGAAGCATTCGAATAGATCTCGCCCATCATTGCAACTTGTGTCCCTTTCTCGACCACGTTCCGTTGGTCAATGCAGGCCGCATCGATCCACAGCCATCTGTCCATGTAGCCAGAACTGGCTAGCTGGACAAGAGCATCCCAAAGATTTTCGCTGACAGAGAACGCTTTCCAGTCTGTATTGACTTCTCCTGATTTGGACTCTTGCCCAGATTCTGCATTTCCGAGTGCTACATAGATCGGTTCTTGTGGTTGAAAGTCCTCCTCTTCAATGCATTCGATGGACGAATAAAGGGGTTTCCCCCAAGTATAGGACAGAGCGTGATACTCTGGACAATTTCTTAAATCAAAGTTGCACAACAGAAGGCCTAAGCGGATACCCAATGCTGCATCTTTGCCAGACTCTTGCAAGGCTACCAGCTTCAACAGCCGGAACGACGTTTCGGAGGTGAGCGGCGTGAATGCTGGCCATTCGACGTCCATGATTCGCAGTGCTCGGTTTCCTGGATGCTCTATTGATTCAGAGTTTCTCCATTGGCCTGGCTCTAGGTTTTCGATCACAATGGGATAGAAATGCGTATCTGGAAGCCCGAGCCGAGTTGCCTGAGCAGAGGAACGCGGCGATAGCCACCGACTTTTGCTCAGTGGACTCGCTCGTGAACCAGGAGTACTGCTAAAAACTTCGAGAAGCTGATAACTTTTCTGAAGCTCATCTACCTAGCCAGGCCTTCGCTTCTCCGTTCGAGGAAGAAGAAGCTCAGGAAGTCTAATGCTTTCAGCTCGTCGACGTGGACATTGCATTGATGACTAAGTCTCATCCCGATTCGGCCACTTGCTTTCAGCTGTAAGGGCACAAGGACTGTACATCATAGGTAGAGCATCGTATCGGACAGTAAAATTCTTAAATGTCTGCAATGGAATGGCAAAGTGTCGGCAGTAGCTGTTGATACTTGATGAGGAGTGGAATCTCGAGGTTTGAATTCTTTGTGGTTGTATGCTTGCGTCTTGGCCCGGATCGGCAGCCCCTTTTCTTCAAGAAAACTTTGCCGAGCTGGGAACTCTCCCAGAAGACTGACCACAACTTCCATATTTATTGAATTTCAAGCAATATTTCTTCTAAATCCAGTGTATCCAGGAAATGTATTACCCATAACAAAGGTACAACCTTCCAAATTCATACCGCGAACCTGCTTTCTGCCTTCCTTCCCCTCGGTGGGGCAAAGCCACTTAGGTAATTACCCAGGCAGCTAAAGTAGTCGAAACGCTGTTAACGCAAAACACAGAAACTACCAATTAGTATCCAGTAAGAAGCTCTCTATTTTCATTGAGAAAGTGAGCAAAGCTTTGTTGCACATCTACAAGGTGACACAAGTTTCTTTAGCGGGTGTGGCTTTTATTCGTGTTCTTGGTCCCTACCGGTTGCCACTCGTTTGACTCGGCCTACTCGGCTGCTCTGTCTATTCGAGTCATGGTCAAGGATTGAAAGAGAGGAAAAATAGAGCCGTATCTTGTGAGTGGTTCTTGATAGATTCTGTTGCACGTCGACAGGGTGACACAAGCGGCTGTAGCGTCTGATCCCGTAGGGACTTTCTCGAGACCCCTCGCACTCGCTTGATGCAGCTGTATTGTTCTGGTCAAGAACCAGGAGCTGATCGTAGAATGGGTAAAGCTGTATACTGAGCTCAAATTTTGACATGAAAGATTGTGTTCGTTGTCGAGGCCAAGATACTGGTACAGTGGACTTTGGAAAGTCCCCTCCTTCCAGACCGAGGCTGTCATTCGACCTATCCGCAACACCTCACTAGACATTCGTGTCTCACCCTCTCGATCTGCAACAGAACAACTCAGTACCTCTTAAGTCAGTTCGAGTAAAAAATAGTTCCCGCTGCATTCCAACACGATATGCAACAAAATCTCCAAGTCTGCTCTTGACTTCTTCATCACCAACCGCTTCTCCGCTATAGGACCTTGTCTCACCTCCTCGATCTGCAAGAAACACCACGTCTTTCCTAAGTCAGCTCAGCTCTGCAGTAGTTCCCGCTACACATTCCAAGACGACATGCAACAAAATCTTCTCTCCTTCCTCTTTGAGTGTTCTCGCGCTTTTAACTTTCTCCTTTTACCCTTCCCCTCCACTTCGCTGTCCCGCTAGCAAAGATGTCTCACTCCTCGATGTGCAACAGAACAACCACAGCTCTTCTAAAGGACCCTAACTTACAGTAGCTTCCGTTCTGCATTCCAATACGATATGCAACAAGACTATATGTTCTTTTAGTCTTTGCTTCTCTTCCCATCTGTAAACTGTCCACTTTCTCGCTTAGCATTCTGTCTATTAATCTTGCCTCCTCAACTTGCGTCAAAATGACCACAACAATGCTATTTCAAGCGGCCTCTTTAATGTTCTTCTTCTGCTGCATCGAGCCTCTGCATTTCAATGGTACATGGAATAGAATTATCTTCCCACGGAATCTTCTCCTCTCTTCTTCTCTCTCTTGGCCTCCGTCTGGAAAAAAACTGTCTCACTTTCCTCGAAATGCAACAAAGCAACGACAATACTCCCAAAGCAACTCACTCCGAAGTAGCGCTCCCGTTACATTCCAAAGCGATCTGCAACAAGAAGTTATCTTCTTCTATGTCACGTATTTTCTCCAATCATCAACGGTAGCACAAACCAATAGTCCACAATCCTCACCCGCGTTCGAAGCCCTAAGCCCCACCAGCACCCACCAGCGTCATCGTGTAACCATTGCTCCATGCAGCAGAATCTCCTTTTCCCTCTAAACCCCCTCCTCTCACAGCCCCCTCATCATAACTCAGGGGTAGCCAGGCGAATCGAGCATTTGTAATCCAAGTTACTTGTATTATTTGCATTTTCGCAGGTCTCAAGGGCCGACCCGCCTTCTAGAATAGCACGGGAACGTGTCTGTCGTCGTCAGCTGGGAAATCTTCAGCTCCAAGTAGCTCAATGTCATTGGCAGACAAGACATCGGCTGATAGCCGAGCCGAAAAGTCCAGCCCATACCACATACCATGCCAAAAGGATACTAACGAAACCGAGCCGCGTCGAACGATCGAATCACACTATACCGTATATCGGACATGTTTCCGAAGACTATACCGAATTGTACTAAAGTAATAGGCCGTTCTTGGGAAATGGACGGGAGTGGTTAAGACGCAAACTCAAAGTCCCGAGAACCACGTCTTCGGTTTTCTCGTGCCGAGTCTATTTTTGATGGGAGGGCTGCGGCAGTTGGGTTATTGGTTGGGGGGATAGATATGATGCAGAATTTATGGGGATGGGTGGGGAAGGGGTTTGGAAAAGGGGAAGCCGAGGAATGTGGGATGGGAGAGTGAATAGATTTATTGCATGTCGCGGAAAAGTAACTTTTTGATGGGCTGGTGATGGACGAGATCGTTGCTTTTAGGGATGGAGCGATGGGAACTTTGTTGGTATCTTACAGTAGCAGTTCGTTGAATTGGGCCGAGGTTGAAGTGGGATGGAGGTCGTTGACGTAAAGAAGATGACATGTGCTTCGATCTCTGGGTTGCTCTGTTAAGTTTCCAGGTTTTGCTTGAGAGTTGCAGCATCACCTTCCAAATGGCTGGACCACAACGATCTCCTCAAGATTAATGCTGGGCTCTCTGGTAGGGCGGATTTCTCCCGACCCGTGTCAAATTGCTTCAAAAGTCCCAAAATTAGAACAGGACATCTCAACAACGAAGAATAGGAAAGAACCAGAGAAAGTCGAGAGTGTCAGGAAACTAAACAAATAAACAAACATCACAAAAGTCATGTTGCGCTGGCGTTTTGATACTTCACCGCACTTGCGTGTGAATGAATCCGTAAGTTGCTGAAGGTTAGAGGACAGAAAGGGTTCACTTACAAGGTAAGCACGAGAAGAGAAAGCACAGAGATGCACTCTGAAAGAGGCAAGGTAATGTGAAGAATGAACATTTAATTATTCAAAAGACTATGTATGAGTAAGGAGAAGAACGCCAGCCACCACCCATCATAAATATGGCCATGAAAACGAGAACCAAAACAAATCCCGAAAAGAGTCTACCACCAGTATCAAAACGATGATCTTCTATCATCCCTTCCAAGCACCTCCTAGGCCTTGAATTCCTTTGGGTATGGCCATCTCCACTTGGTAATGTACTCGGGGTCAATACCGTGCTCGAAGGCCCAAGTCTTAGCCGCAATCTGGAGGTTCATCAACTTCTCGCGAACAGCCGCACCCTTGTTATGCAGCGTCGGGATACGGTCAATAGCATCCATCGCGAGACTGTATCTATCAGTTTGATTTCTGATAGCCAGCTCGAGTGGCGTATCGATGTTACCCTTCTCCTTGTATCCACGGACGTGGATGTTGAGTTGACCGGGTCGCTTGTATGTGAGTCTGTGGATGAGCCATGGGTAGGAGTGGAAGTTGAAGATGATGGGTCTATCGTCCGTGAAGACAGCCTTCCATTCGACGTCTGACATACCGTGAGGATGGTCGATTGCTGAGATGAGCTTGAAGAGGTCGACGACATTGACGAACCGGATCTTGAGTTGAGGAAGGAATTCTCGGAGGAGGGCGGTAGCAGCCAGGGCTTCAAGTGTGGGAACATCACCACAAGATGCCATGACAACGTCGGGATCTTCGCCTTGATCGTTGCTGGCCCAATCCCAAATACCGAGACCTTTGGTACAATGCTCAACGGCTTCATCCATGTCCAGGAATTGGAGATGGTCTTGCTTGTCTGCGACGATGACGTTGACGTAATTGACACTGCGGAGACAATGATCTGTGACGGACAGGAGGGTGTTTCCATCGGGTGGGAGATAGATACGCACGACTTCGGGGCTCTTATTTGCGACGACATCGAGGAAACCGGGATCTTGATGGGTGAAACCATTGTGATCTTGTCTCCAGACAGTGGCCGTGAGGAGGATGTTGAGGGAAGCGACCTTTGCGCGCCATTCGATCTCGTTACACTTCTCGATCCACTTACAATGCTGGTTGACCATGGAGTCGATAATGTGGATGAAGGGCTCGTAGCTGTTAAGGAGACCATGGCGACCAGAGAGAATGTAGCCTTCCAACCAACCTTCGCAAGTATGCTCACTGAGCATCTCCATAACACGACCTTCCATGGCCAAGTTTCCACCATCTTGATCTTCCTCGAAGTACTCGCCCATCCAGACCTTCTTACCTGCCTTATAGATCTCACCAAGCTTGTTGGACTCAGTTTCATCGGGACCGAAGACACGGAAGTTGGTCAAATTGTTTGCGACGATATCTCGGAGGAACTTGGACATGTTGGACATGCTGGGAAGGTTCGAGATACCTGGGTTGATATCTGTGAGGGCGTATTTCTTGAAGTCTGGCATGTCGAGGGGCTTCTTCAGAAGACCACCGTTACCGACAGGGTTGGCGCTCATACGGGCATTTCCGAGAGGTGCAAGCTCCTTCAATTCTGGGATCAGCTTTCCGGCCTCATCGAATGTCTCCTCAGGTTTGTAGGACTTCATCCATTGCTCCAAGAGCTTGAGATGTGCTGGATTCGAGGCGACATCGGGAATTGGAATTTGATGTGAGCGCCAAAAGCCTTCCAGTAGCTTGTCGTCAATCTTTCTTGGTCCACTCCATCCCTTGGGACTTCTGAGGACAATCATAGGCCAGCGAGGTCTGAATGCCTTTCCTGAATCACGAGCTTGCTTCTGGTATTCACGGATCTCCAAAACACACTTCTCGATTGTGGCAGCCATTGCTTGGTGCATGCTCTCCATATCGCTACCCTCGACAAAGTATGGCTTCCATCCATAACCGATGAATAGAGCTGTCAGCTCCTCGTGGCTGATTCTTGCAAGGAGGGTTGGATTGTTGATCTTGTATCCGTTGAGGTGGAGAACTGGGAGGACTGCACCATCGCAGATTGGGTTGAGGAATTTGGTGCTGTGCCAACTCGTGGCAAGAGGTCCCGTCTCGGCCTCACCATCTCCGACCATTGTGAGTGTGATCAGATTGGGGTGATCAAAGACAGTACCGAAGGCGTGGGATATCGAGTATCCGAGCTCACCACCTTCGTGGATACTACCTGGTGTCTCTGGGGTAGCGTGGGAGCCGATTCCTCCTGGGAAGGAAAATTGCTTGAAGAATTTCCGCATTCCCTCCTCATCCTCAGCCTTGTCTGGGTAGACCTCCGAGTACACACCCTCCATGTAGGATTGTGAGATGATACCTGGAGCTCCATGACCGGGACCCGAGATGAACAGAACATCCAAGTCGTACTTCTTGATCAGACGGTTCATGTGCATCCATGTGAACGATTGACCGGCGTCAGATCCCCAGTGACCCAGCAATCTTGCCTTAAGATGCTTGACATCGAGAGGTTCCTTAAGAAGGGCGTTTTCGCGGAGGTAGAGCATGCCTAAGCAAAGGTACATACTGGCGCGGAAGTAGGCGTCATATTTGCGGATTTCCTCTGCTGAGAGGGGCTTGCCCTCAACAGTTGAGCGAGCAACTCCATAGGGAGAAATGCTCTTGACGACAACTTCGTCTGCTGCGGATGCCATGATGTTGGCGGGTCTTGTAGTTGTAAGGATGTCGTTTGCGGACGAGGTCCTTGATATGGCGGGTTTGAGGTTTGTTGACCTTCCAGTTGTGTGGTTGAAATTGACCCTGGACAATAAAGTAGGATCTAATGACTTGTTGCAGTGAATTGCTTGATAAATTGAAGAAGCAATTGACAGCGGAACGCTCAAGCCTTATAAGTGATTTTTTTCTATGGAGGGGTAACATCAGATACACAATTTCATCGCCTACCTGTTGGAGGGGTCGACGCGGCAGCACGGGTAAGCTGTATGAGAGCATGATAGGTTAGCAAAAGGTGGTCTGATTCCTCAAAACCTCTTCCAATTCCTACTCGGAGCCTGCCTGCCTTGCAGCATCAAAACTTCGTTTGGGTTCCCGCGGTCCATATTCCATGGGGTGATGCACGGTATGCAGCAATTCGCCGACGAGCCTTCGAGCCTATAACACGGTGCTGGCCGGTATTGACGCGCCTAGGCTCGTTTGAAGGCGCTGATTGCTGCATTCGAACTGCACAGTAGCTGGGTTCTGTATGCTGGCTGCTTACAGACAGCAGTATCTGGGACGATTGGGAATAATTCTCTCGATGTCCACTGGGTCGACAGGCCAAGTTCGATTACTGTCTTTGCTAATTCAATCGCCTCGCAGACTAAATGACAGACTTCTCATAAGGGTCAACAAGCACAGCTAAGTGTGGAGTTCCTCGGGGATCTCGATGCTGGAATGCAGAGTGCAGACGGACAGACTCCGGAGTGGACCAGTGTGGAGGGGTTATTGGAGGGGTCCAACTGTAGGCGTGCAGCAATCCCTCATGTGGGCTGACAATGACGCAGGGAAAACACCGTATGAGATGGTACGATACAGTCAAATAGCCAGAACTCGTCCCTTCAACTTTGAGTAAAACCGACTGTGGCAGACAACTATTGTGGCGTGATTTCGTACACTCGTACTTCAGTACCTGCAGTAATCCTGCATTGCAAGAAAATTATCTGGGAGAGATTATGGATTATGGTGTTGGGGAGTGAGTTGTCGACGAAGAGAAAATGTCTCGGCGGCATCTCGCCCCTGGAAGTTTTCGGCTGGGTCCCCGCCGACTCCGAGTCACGTTTAGCCAAGCCCTGAGTATACCTAGGTACATTCTTCGGATCCGCATCCATCACATCACCTCTTTCGTTGAGTATACCCTGGCATTGCGCAAGATTTTCATGCTCGTATATTCTTGCGCGGTCAAGAACCTGCTCAAGGGCAGGCAAATGTCGTATCAGCCTCATATCAAGCCACTGCAGAGGCTCCTCCTCGCCACACTTCGGTTCGGTCCTGCTCGGTCAAAACACTCGAGCAACAAAGTTTGCTGATGAACTCAAAGTCAAGAGATACTCGTCTCGTGTTCTGACAGAGAGATTATGAGCGCTCTATGGAAACTGCATGGTAGGGATCAAGAGTTCCCTATTCAAAATGGCGCAGAGAACTGGTCGTTAAGAATTTCTCTCAGGAAGTAGACCTGACTATTCCGAACATTCTCTTCAACGCTTGACTTTCATTCTGAATTATCTGATATTCTTGATGTAATCACTTTCTCTATTTCTCAAGCTTGGAATAGAAGGACCATGTATCTCTTGGTTTCCAGTCTGTGTCACATGATATTGCCTGTCCTTGCATTTCTTTCGTCCAGTGAAGCCCGTTCTTGGTGCATCTATTCCCACTGGTCTGGTGTAAAACCCTCTAGAACATGATCTGCAACGAGGTCTGGGTCGACGTTGCTAGTCTGCTCTCCGCGAACCCGTCTTCCAAGTTCCTTAAGTCGCCGTTGTAATTTCGCCACTCTTTTCTTCTCAGCAGCGTTCAGCTGGCCTGGAAAGTTCAGTGCTAAGAGATACATGTGTGTCTCCGGGAGCAATGTGGGATCATCGACTCTCCAGAGCCACATATGAAATTCAAATGGTGTTTCCTGCAATGGTTCATCGTTCGGACACTCCACCCAATCTGTGGAGGACTCGAGGCGCACGTAATCATGGGGAGAACTGAGCATGTGCTCTGCCTTATGTGCCTCTGGACTATCGAGTCCGAAACATATTATCTGTCGTTTCAGGAGCCACTTCGCGAAGATTTCAGCTCTTCGCATATCATTTTGTCCAGCAGTAATCAGAAATGCATCCTCGACTGCTTTGCTAAGCCTGCCATCCACGATTCCATCTTTCAGTAGCATCACGGTCTGCAAGCCGACGAGACTAAATCTTCGGGCCGGACGATCCTCGAAAATTCGTTTGATCCGACCTTCTTGCAACAAAATGTAAAAGTCCCAGTGCAAATCGTACTTGCCGAGTCTGCAAGTATTGTTGACTGCCGGGCAAGGATTGCAGGAGAGGCCATGCGCTCTCTTCAACCATTCGTGTCGGTGAAGCTCCGAGTCTGTGCCGTAGTTACGAGTTATCTCTTCGCCTGCGAGGACTTGTCTGACGATGTATATTCGAGCCTTTTGGGATTCGATGTGGAAGGAATAGAAAGCATTCGGTACACAGCTGTCTACATCACAGGTGAGATATCAGCACATATTTGAAAGCCTGGCTGTATACGGACACTCTATCCCTTGGACAACTTACGATTCATGAGGCTCACTATCCTGAAGACCGTCTCATTCTCGCGACTCGTTTGCACGCGATTGGTTCTGTATACTCCTACTTCGTGGCACCCAGTGCTGGGGAAAGCGTTATGGAGGTCCCAGAAGGCCATTTTCCAGTGCACGCCAGGGATTGCTTGCCTCTCTAAGGTTTGACATGAGGGCATTTTCTGCCCTTTCCAAGATTCCATTTCCTTCAAGATATCTTTCATCAGACTCCCTGGCGTGAAGAGCGGCTCATCTTCGAGAAGCAGAAAGCCGGCAGGGAGGGTCTTCTTCGCAAACAATCCTCTGCCCTTATCGGGAGTGGCTGCCACTGAATAAAACTCTGAAATTGGGAGACTGGCCATGTTGACAAATAATTGTACTGAATTCGCGTAGGGGTTTTCGGTGATGATAATTCGCTTGGCCCTGGAATAACTGATGTTCTGGTGCGGAGGACGTCGTGGTTAGCAGCTGTGCCGTGGGTATGACCGAACGGCAGGATATTTCCCAAGACAATTACTGGAAATAAAGCCGTAGATAAGTCCTGAAAATACTCATTGCTTATGTCTGATACTGGCTGATGATGCGGTGTTGATTATTGCTAAGGGCTCTGGAGTCGGACAAGGTAGCACTTCCGGGTTCCCACTTGCGACTGTCGTCCAAATCTACAGATCCGGAAGGTACGAACACTTTCGACCGACAAATTCAAGAGGAACCTAGGTAAGCTTGGGATATTCAATTTAAGTCAAGCAAGTAAGGTAAGCAGAGAAGAGCCTGGAGGAAATGGCAAGAGCGGTTCGCTCACTGCGATCAATGCCTTTCCAAGCTGTTCAGAAGGTTACTCGCCCAGCTCAATTTCAAGTAGGCAAAGAGACAAAACTGAACAGTGAATCGATCACAAATGGAGCCTCACATCATTGTTGCTCTACGTATTTGTGTACCTTTCTCGCTGCTCATTCCAAACTTGAACCGGCAATTGCTGACCCCGGCTACCTTCAAGGGGGTATATTGATGACGAGTAACGGGCAGAGTGCTCGATGGTTATGGCAAAGTACGAAAACCCTCGTGCGAAGGCTGGATAGATCCAGTCACCACATTCGAACAGAGATACGCGATTAGACCTCAAAGGATCAGGCTTTTTCGGAACAAGTGATAATGGGTTTAGGAAACATCAAAGGATGAGTCGAGTGCCGATGCCCGTGAGGATGATCTGACAGGCAAAACATATCTTTTTGGACACATAACTTGACGGCTGTTTCAATCCCTACAGGTAGGTTGGCTACTTGCAACAGGTAGTTAACGGCTATGGATTTCGTTTCGGCTCTGACAGATTGGACAAGACTTCTTTACGGCACAACTTCAGTCAACAAGCTGTTCAGATTGGAACAGCGTGAAGTCTTCTTTCCACTTGGAAGACTTCGCGTCAGCAGTCATGGACATGCCATTCCACTTGGAGTTGTTGAGAGACAACGAGCTGAGATCTGAGTGTATTATTCTGGATGCCAAAGGAGCCATTCCAAAAGTTGACTTCAAACCCCGGAGAGCGACAAAGAGCGTTGCGGTACATACATACGCATTATATTAAATGAAAGGATATACTCTTTCAATAGATTTATTTGTAAATCATGCAGAGAAAAAAATTGGAGAGTAGTGCCGCAGACTATCAATACTCTCAGTATCCAAAGCCTCAACAGCCAGGGCAAAATTCGGTACAAAGTAGGTATCAATTGATAGATCGTAAAGCCGCATCCAAATAGCGTCGAAAGCTTAATCTTTGTTGCACATCGCACTGAAAATATATTTGAATTGTGTACCGAGGTTTATTGTTTTAGGTAAAGGAAGTAGGGTTGTTGATGGACGGCTGTGCTGTTTCGAGAAATTTGAAAGGTGTGAGGCGTAAGTGTGCCGAACGAATGTGGGGAAGGCTTATTGATACACACAAAGCAAAGTTGAAATGAAAGTATATTTGATGAGGTCGAAATGAACCTCTGGGAAATTTACCTGTGGGAGGGCATCAGGTTGGAAAATTTGGGGGAGGCAATGGGGATGGTGAGAGTTACCCTTTTGGGTAGATAGGAAAGCTGCTCGGAATTGTTTACTTGGAGTGGTCTGACAGGCGTTTTCAGACAGACTTGTACATCTGCATCTGCCGATCAGGTACATCCATGATCCTGATCAACGTCTTTATTATCATTAAAATTTATCGCCTCGTAACATTCTCTCTCAGCCCGCTAGTCCTCAAACTGTGGACATGATTCCCTGCAAACGGAGCTGGGGGTTGTGGATGAGCGCCCCCGTTCCCCGCCTTCTTGATCGTAGGCGGCCCCTTGATCTCCACTCCTCCGTTCTCCAGTGCTCTTCTTACCGCCTCTCCTTGACCTCCTCCGATGCCACTATCGGCGCTGCCTCTCCGACTTCCAATCTCCATCCCCCGGCCTGTCAACAAGCCTCGTATACCACCTGCCTTCCTTGCAGGCAATTCACTACTCCCAGCACTGCAGACGTACAAGAGGTATTTCAGGTTCGGCAATGTCTGTCTGATATCCATGACTTTGAGTCCCTGGCTTTCAGCTAGTGATTCGATATTCTTGTTGAGGAGAAAGACACCATAGTCGAAGCGAAATCGAACCGCACCTTTCGTGTAGAGTGGAAAGGTCCGTTGGTTGTCGGAGAGGATGGATATTAAGTCGTGTATTATGGACCTGGACCCATAAGACGAGATAGGGTATGGAAGAGGAATTGCGAGGTAGTATTGGAGCATATCGACTAATCGGGCCACATATCCTAAAGCTGCAGATACCACATCCTCGTCCGCGTCTTCAAACGAGGAATTCGGGAGTGGCAGACCGCAGATGGTGAACAGAAGGGGTTGCGTTGTCGGCTCAATGGGGAATATGTTGAGCAGCTCTTCGCAAATCCTTCGTCTCTGCCCATGGATATCCGCAGTAGCTGTGGTCAGCAGTGACCGGCAATCGGATAGCTTATCCTGAGCATTGTTTATATCCTCCAGTACCTTCGCTTGGACCTCGTTTCCTGATTTGATAGCATCGCTGCGAGACTTTATGGAAGCTTTGAGTTCTGCTCGTCGCTTGATTGAGCTTTTGAGGAGCTTCTTCTCAGCTGCCACATATCGAGATGCTAGAGCAAGCTCTTCCTCTGCTTGAGGAGCATCATCCTTAGGCTCTGAATGCAGTATGGCATTGATCTGGGAAGTCAATTCTTCCCGCGTAGCTAGTGCATCTTGTATGGATTCGTCGAGATTCGAGAGGCGCATGAGTGCGCTGAATGAGGAGGTAGGTAGGGCCTGGGCAGCTTTGGGTTTCGGAGGCTTCGAAGCTATATCGATAGTGTAAATTCCATCCACAAGATGGAACAATATGCAATTTGACGGAAAGGGATGGTTCTTCAATGCCCCGATGAACTGCAGCGACTGTAGATTTACCTCCTCCTCAATAAGAGGTGTAAAATCCTTCCTTTTAACCCAGACCTTCACTGTAACCGTGTCCAGCCTTGTAGTGGCCGGCCCAAATGAAGAAAGATCGAAGAATCTGAAGGTAGGGTTCATCGCCTTCTCCACCACCTCGCTGATGTAGATCGGATCGTCTTTTCCTGCGCAATGTAACGAAAAGAAAGTGTCCGCCATCCGGCTATCAATTACATCTTCGAGCTTCTTCTGGCGGAAATCAGGCGTCGCGCCCACCCAGTTCGAACTTCTCCTCCTCAGCTTCGGCGGCCGCAAGTCTCCAGACGAATGCGCATGGTGAAGTGTCCCACTCGCTCGCAGAGCTTCGAGCTTCTGAGGGGTCTTGTTGAGCTCCCCATCATCGATTGTCCGTCCGCGCGGCCGCGAAAGGGTAAGATTCCGCACGTAAATACCCTGGAGATGCCGCAGCTTCCGATTCTGGGGGAGGAGCAGCGGCCGTGACGCTTCGGAGGCCATGTTGTCGAGCTGGCATCGCGATGGTGTTGTCTTCTCCGGAAATGATCTTGTGTCGGGATCGTTACGTAGCCTCGCCTTGGCGACTAAGAGTGGGCCGGGACAGGGGGAGCTTTGTAGAGCAGCGCAAGAACTCTCTGTGGCACATTGGCATACGCTGGCCCTCGATTTTAAGCTCTGAGTGAGAATAGATTTCCAGTGTTCATTGCATTAACAACAGAAATCATATTTCAGAGTTGTCGTGTTCTATATGGTGTAAGTGTCTCACAGGACAGGCATCAAACCTGGTAATACAGGGGTCGATCAGCCTGAAAGTCAGTGTAAATATAAGCGAGAGCAAAGTAAACATGTTGAAATCCCCGACAAATCTACCATGGTCCGCTCTATCTTCTTTCGCATTGTCTGGGACATATCATTCATCATAAGCACAGCCAAGCATGTGTTAAGATAGGTGAGACAACTTTGAATGCAGCATTGCCTTACACCGGGGTGCTTAGTAACCGCAGCCTTGTCTGTCATCTTTTATTCTTGGAAGGAATGAAAGAGGTTCACTCCTTCACGAAGTCGCTCTGATTTCCCTGCCAAATATGAACAGGAGGGCTCTAGAATTTATCTTGACAAAGAACGAGAATGTCCACATTATTTAAGCTTCCTAGCCTTCCTTCAAGATATGTGAATTTTGTCAATGATGTCGACGCTTCTCGGTTTAAAATTAAACTAAATTTAGAAAGCTAAATTATTTTTAGTAATTAGACCTCGGGCATGTTATCATTTGCTAGGTTGGTGGTACTGTCTTGTTCAGAACTAAAGATTATCAGCTCATCTCGTTCCGTTGATTTTATACCTAGTGACTCATGTAGCCTCGCAACTTCGCAAGGTTCCAGAAAGTGTTCGTTGGGATCTTCACGGTATGGTAACAAACCATTCACTCTGTTAAGTGGCGTACACTTGCATGGCATTTGTTACGTTATCTTTATTTCATCTGACGTGTTGCTTGGTTCTGGCTGCTTCTCATTTTACTACTAGAAGAAATACAGAGACAGAAGGAAAACATGCGGTAGAAGTAAACATGGAAGATAGAAACTAGCTAAGATATTTCCGAGTGCGTCCAAATTGATTCCTTGTTTCTGAACTCAAAATTGTTGCCTGAAGGTTCCAGAAGGACCTATCTCATTCACGAAGTACAATTCGGTATTGGTCAGTCCATGTATTGACACGTCCAGCATCAGCGTTATGTTCAAAACCGGTGACGTCCAGCAAACGATGATCAATATCCGCGAAAGCAGTAGTGACAGGACGTGGAACGTCGCCTTCTGTGAAGGTACAAATGCAGAGTGCGATCCAGCTCAGTAAGACGAGAAGACCTCCCAGAACAGTGTATACCCAGATTGTGATAGATCCAACTAAGAGCTCATACGTCGTTGATGCTAGGTAGTAGGTGATGTTGGGTGAGTTTGTGAACGCCGTCTGAAGCACGTCTGCCGAAGTGAGGTTGGCACTGGTAGGATCGACACCTATCGACGGAAGAATTTTGAATGGCGCCAAGGAGCAGTAAAACAGAGCAAAAGCCAGTAGCGATTGAAGCGCGAGGGCATTGCGAGATTGTGCAGCCGCTGGCTCATAGGCTTGGTCAGAAACCTCCAGGTAACTAGCAATGATTACTGGCGCGAATTTGATGTTTTGAGTTGAAGTAGGAGAAAGCATGTTGATTAAATCGCGCGCAATATCATCTATATCTGAGCTCGTGACGCTGGTAAAGAATCCATCGAATGCGGTGAGCAAATCGGATGCACGGATATCGAGGGCAGTCCAATGGTCGGCAAGACGGTGTGTTTGTATCGTGCTGTTCAGACGACTGAAACCAATGGTGGCATTTCGTAAGGAGATACTCGCACTCGTGGTTGAGCCTGGAAGAGCTTGCCAGTCTCGGTTGGTCAGACAATCTGGCTCATCAACTTGGGGCAGTTTCAGACACTGTTTGATTTCTGTGATGATTCTCAGTCAGTGCCTGGTGTGGCTTGAGGTGTATGCTTTACGTACTCATGGCCAATATCTCGTCATCATCCCGAAAGCATATCTCGAAAGCCGCCATTTCATTGCCATAAACTCTGCAGTCTTTCGTCAAGTTGAAAGGCACAGCCACGTCACTTGTGGTGAAGTTCAGCATGTAGCCTGGGCTATCATGCACAACAAACAAGTCTGCCTCAGGATGGGACGCGTTCCGTAGCTGATCCAAATCCAGCACAAGTCCTGGCATGAAGAAGACTTGGCTGCATGTCTGGCTCTCTGTCTTCGAAACACCCAGAGAGCATGGTATATTATTCTTGGCTTGTGGGCCTATATCTAGAGCTCGACGAGAGTCCGATAGAAGGTCTGCAAATCCTAAGCCAGTGATAGAGTCTATCATAGGTGCAAAGGAAGCTGCGATGGACGCGTTGAAGTCTCCCATGGCGCCATTGAATGGCCCGCTGATCGCCGCTTCGGTATGGTAGCTCAGTCGAGTATTGATATCACCTACGGAATTATCAGTTCACAAGGAATGGGAACTGGATTCATGCGCATAGACTCACTGAACAATACGACATTTAGAATTGGAGGAAGTGCGATGAGGACAAGGCGTGATAAACTAGAAACTCGCCACGATGAGAATAGCGACCCTTTTCCAAATAGAAGCTGCAGAAGCCCAAGAATGCTGGTTCCGGACACCAGTGTGAGAAAAGTCTTCAACTGTTGACCTTGTTTGCGAGTGATGAATCTCCATTTGACACTCTCCATCGTGAGGGCAAGCATGATGACCATCAAAATGCTGGTCAGCTCAGACAGCACTCTGAGAACCAAAATGGTCCTCGAGCTGGAAGATCTTATGCTCTGATAACTTGACATCGAGTAGGATCGCAACGCATACAATACAGTCAGTACAAGAAGTAGTAGGGAAGTAAAGCTGGATAGCCACGCCATAGCATTATGGCGAAAACGGAGCACGAGGTTTGAACTGGCCATTGTGATGAGCTTGGTATCAAGTTGTCCAGTAAGTATAAAAGGGGATTTTGGAAACCAAATATACCTTACCTTCAGCCAAGAAAGCAGATCCCAAAACCAGCGGACATTTGCGAATTTCCTTGCTTCGGTACGGCACGCAAGGCTGTGGCTGTGCATTGAAAAAGCTAAGTGCGCCCGAATCTGGGGTAGACCGACCACCCCCCCTTGTTTCTGTTTTAGCATTGGAGAAGCATCTATTGGCTTCGTCTAGGAAGGATGCAAAAGTGTGGCAGAAAAACCAAGTGGACATTCGAAATGGTGTCGCTTGGCGTCGATCAGTGGCTTGAACTCCCAGCCCCAGGAGACCAGACTCCCAGAGTCAGTTGGCGAGTCCAATAAAGTAGGATTCATTGTCTTAGATTCACAGCCTTACTTTGCCGACATGGTTCTAGAATTATGGCTGCCCTCAACAACGCCCTGTTTCTACGTTCCGGATCTTTTGCTCCTGCTTTCAAGACTTTGGGGCTGGTCCCCCAGCACTGACACATAGCTGGCAACAACAATGACTCTGCATTCCGTGTAAACATGGCAACAGAAGGCAATAATGTTATATGAGCAAAATTGAGCTCGTCAACAGGACTCGCCCTAGTGGAGACTCCACGTAGCCCTGCTCCTTTCCGAGGCTGAAAGTTGTCAGTGCTCGCCGCTTCGCTTATTGTAGCCGAGTCAACAAGCCGAAAGAGCCCATACGCCGAATTAAGGCGACATTTGGCAGCTAGAAGTTGGTATGCTCTCAAGTTTGGAATCGGATCAAGAAATCATTAATTGACAATGATCAAGTTAAAATTCATTCATACGTAAAGTTAGGATCAACAGGCTGGATGACACCATCCTTGATGAGATGAGAATAACTCCAATAATCCCTCCTGACGCCGTCCCCACTAACCTTTTCCGGATTAAGCACTTTCCCAGCCCAGAAACAGCTCCCCTGGATGTACTTATCAAACAAGTATCTCCCAGCATCAAAAACCTCCTTTCGAAGCTCAAGCTTGTTATTGAACTCAGCCTCTAGCGACCATTCCCCAATCAATACCGGGAAGGTACCAGTACCCGCGGCACTCTTGGCGTCTTGAACCATCACAGCAGGGACTTTCTCCAGATCCAAGCTTCGTCCTGCAAAGTAATAGTGATGCGTATCGATGACGACGTTTGCAGACCGCGGAAGCTGTGGTGCCCAGAATGCCTCTCCTCTGAAAGAGTCCTGCAGCATGACTGGGATGTTCGGGTTGACGGCTTCCACACGCTCTATCGTCCCCAAGAAGTACTTCAGGAGCCAATCTGCTGCTTTTGGGGAGAGTGCGAGGTCGGTCCCGAAAGTTCGAAGATCTTTGCTGTCTACTGCCTCGTTCACTGGGGCCAGAGTGTAGGATCCGACGTGCCCAGAAGACTGAATGAACTGTATGACAGCCTTGACAGCCTGGTAGGATAATTCCAGGTTCGTTTCGTTGTAGAACCAATCTCCATGCCCAATCGCCTCTCCGATCTCCAGCCAGTTTACCCCGCCAGGTAAGGAATGCAAGTCGAGAATGATGTGCATGCCATATTTCTCGATAGCATACGTCGCGATACGCTTCAGGACTTGAAGTTGTTTTCCGTGATAATGAGGCGAGCCAGGAGCAACGATCCATGCTGCATATGTAGTTGGTATCCGAAGCACATTGACGCCTGCTGCTGCGAACGTGTTGATATCGCTTTCGGCGTAGAAGGAGTTGTAATGTTCCTCCAGAATGTCGCCGATCTTGTCCCCTTGGTTTCTGCACAGGGTCCATTCATCTTCTGCGCCTTTTCCATGCGTTATGAAGAACTCAGGGACCATGTAGTGTTCGAGACAGAACCAACTTCCCAAGTTGACCCCATTCGCTTTGAATTTCCGCCAATCCAGGTAGCCTGGTTGCGCGACAAAATTTCCCTGGCTCATATTTTTGAGGTGTGCCAAAGTTAAGACTTGCTGAGAGGCTTGTTGGAGAAAGAATGAGAGGCACGTTCGTATCTAGTAGAAGAATACACGCTGCAGTTCCGCCTCTTTCAAAGGCAGGACCCTGATTGTATATGACCCCAAATCAGCTCCACATGGAAGTTCCTCGGACTCCGATGATTCTCCATTCGACAGTGCAACTCCACATGTAACGCATTAGCACAAATTGGCAACTCCGAGATTCTTGCAAGTGACTCCTGAATATAGTCCAATGTCGCATTGTTGTAAGGTTTGAATTGCTGTCGGGTCCGGGAAGTGGCGGCCAAGCGAGACTGCGGGGAAAGGTGGGTGAACAAAATAGGGAACTAGACAGCGGCCAACCTCCATACACGCGTCTGAACACAAGGGTTGATCCCTGACAACAGATGGCTTCTGCACTGTTGGAACGGCACATGATGTATGGTGCCAATGGCTTGGAAAGAGATAACGCAAGCCTTTTTGCTACTATACTTCCACCTTCCGGATGCACGCTCGAGACTAGACATTGAACCTCTGCCCTAGACGCACGCAAGCAGAGTATTGATCGTAGCTAACCACAAGGAATTTTCTCGGATAAATTCTCAGAGTTTCGTCCCAGATTGTACCAGATCGCGGGAAGTCTTGAAATTCGCTCCAAGGACTTGTTTATAGTGGAGCCGCCTTGGGTTTGGCAGCTCAGTCCCCAGTGCCCCAGACTCACTGGCTTGAATCTGGGGAATGATAAAAGGGAGAACGTTGCCAATTCCTTGCGATCGTCTATCACCATTCAGTCTGAGCTTGACTTCCAATTCTTAGACAGTTCTGTCGTCCTCCACAATCGTCAATATAAACCTTCTTTCTTCTGTCAACTTTCGGCACTTTCAAACTCTTGTTCTAGTCGGCAAAGATGGCAGCCCCCCGGTCAACAACACAAACGACTGTCTCACTGTCCCACAAGGCCGAAGTCATCGAGCAGGAACATATCGATGATAAACAAGCAGCAGCCGCCGTGATTCCAGTCGATATAGACGATGGAAAGTCAATCTGGCAAGTCATCAAAGACAACCCCAGAGTTATAGGTTACGCCGTCATTGCCAATTCAGGCTCAATCCTGTTCGGCTATGATATTCTGGTGACTGGTGCTTGCGTTGCACTCCCTGCTTTCTCGTAAGGAGCTGCCATTCAACGTGGTGACGAGGTACTGATAGTTCTTAGGATCTCTTTCGGAGAACTGTACAATGGTCAATTGATCCTGCCTGCTAAATGGCAGAGCTTGTGGACTGCTTTCGTCCAATTTGGTATCATGCTTGGTGCATTTTCCAATGGTTTTATCCAGGACAAGTTTGGAAGGAGGGTTGCATATATGATTGGAGGTGTAACCACAGCAATTGGTAAGCACAACCCTCTCCTTCAATTCGAACCAGCCCACCTTACATTGCTTTGCATGATCTAAAACAGTGTAGGGACAATTCTTGCATATACTTCCGCTGATGTAGCTTCCCTTGACGGTCGTCGTCTGGCTTTTTTCTTCGCCAAGGTGATTATTGGAGTTGGTATGGGTATGTTAATGACCGCCTGTCAAACATATGTTTCGGAAATTGCTCCACCAAGACTTCGAGGAGCTCTCCTCGGATTCTACGCCTTCGTTGTTGTAAGTGCAAATGGCCGCGCGCCAGCAAGTGCGTCCGAAATCGGTCATCACTAACGATATCCGTCCAGGGAGTTGGTCAAATGATTGCAATTACTCTGGTATTCACGCGAATCGCAATCATCAATGCATCTGCATTCAAGGTATGTGGTTGTACCGAAGTCTTAGCGTTGAAGACAGCACTGACTTCTTCAGGTTCCCTTCGCTGTACAATGGGGATTTTCAGGACTTGCCATCCTCACGGCTTTTATCCTTCCAGAAAGTCCAACGTATCTGCTCACCAAAGGTCGACGAGAAGCAGCAGAGAAGGCATACATTAGACTCCATGGCGCCGAGGCAGACATTGCAGCAGGACTGAACATCATTCAGTCAAACATCGACCACGAGAGAGCTATGGCAGCTACAGCAGAGAGCGCTACCTACGCCGACTGCTTCAAGGGCACGAATGCACGTCGAACCTGGATCATCATCTTGATCACAACCATGCAGCATTTCCTAGGCGTGTCTCTGCTCTCGAACGCGAATTACTTCCTCATCATGGCTGGCATGTCTCCCACCAAGTCTCTCCAGGTTTCTCAGATCGGTATTGGACTCCAGATCGCTTGCACCTATATTTCCTGGTTCACGATGTCTTGGTTGGGCAGACGTTTCCTCACTCTGGCAAGTACTGCTGGAGTGGGAATTGTCTTCGTGACCATGGGTGTAGCTGGATTTTACCAGCAAGATACCAAGGCTTTGACGTATGTAATCCGTTCCCGCATCTACAGATGCAACGCTCCAAGTCTATCCACTAACATCGCATCTGCAGATATATTGGAGCTTCCATTCTCCTCGTTGGAACTATCACTGCTCTCGGTCTCGGTAGCGTTTGGCCAGTTGTAGCAAACGAAGTGTCTTCCAGCCGACTGCGGGCCAAGTCATCAGGAATCGGGTTCTTGGTCAACGCTTTCGGTGGCGGTATCTTCACGATTGCTGTCCCGTATCTCTTCAATGCAGATGCCGCCAATCTCGGTGCCAAGATTGGTTTCGTCTTTGCCGGCTTCTGTCTCCTCGGATTCATCCTGGTGTGGTTCATCCTTCCCGAGACCAAGTCAAAGACCTATGAAGAGCTGGATTACTTGTTCGAGATCAAGGCTAAGACGCGAGCGTTCAAGAAGCCCATTGAGAGATTTGAGATGGATATGATGTAGTGAAGATTCCGGTACCACTGTACAGGCCGGGGACAGTATCACTATTGGTATTGAAACCTTGCGCTTTGGTTTGCTTCAGAATTATCCAAGACCTTGATCCGCCTAATATCAAGCAATGAGTTCGAAGTTCGAGATTTATGGTGACTGCAGCTTCGATACTCGTTCTAACATGTATGAGAAGTTTTCGGTACTGTGCTTGGACAAAATTTGCTTAAGTTAACGAGGAGCTGAATCCAGAGAGGAGGCTGTTCCAGTCTAGCGCATCATAATCAATATTCGGCTCATAAGCTTGGAAAGGTCCCACGAAGCCAGCAGACACCCCAGCACCGTTCGGCCCACTTCCAACTGACCATAGGAACTCGTTTCCTTGTGATTCGGCAGATGCTGGCTGCTCATTTCCCAGGGTGTCGGCCGCCGAGGAAGTCATGTCTGGAGTAGGTATCTTGTGCTTACGGAGCACTTTCTCCATTGAATCCAACAGCTTAGCAGCAGTGCTACACTGCTCACGAGCTTGACCTAGGATTCGAAAGGGGTTCAAGATTTCTGAGAAATCTTCTTGAACATTCCGTTTGTCTGTAGTCGAACGAAGGGACCTTTCAAGCGACAGCACCAGCCCTGCCATGGCGACACCGTACAGCATGGGCGAGAATTTAAGTCGGATCAGAACAAATGGAAGAGCTGCTTTCTCTAACTGTAGTTCGTTTTCCACGATCAGGCGAGCGGCATCGAGGCAGCAGCGATATGAGTAAGAGTACGAAGGCTGAGTGGAGCCTGAAATAAGCCAGGGAAGATGAAGCTTGCATCTTTGGGTTTGGAGGAGAGCTATTTATACGATCAATTATTTCCAAGACTTTGTTCTATATCTAAGAACAAAATTCCGGAGGCAGGAATTACAAGCCAAACTCTCAACACATCGGGGCATATTGGAACTTACAGTTGAGCATGTATCGCTGAATGATAATGCTTGGAGTCTTGCACATATCGGAGTCAACAAATTCAGGTCTACTGTCTCTATCAAGTCGAAAGAATGTCGGAATCTGTTCGACGAAAGTTTGAAGCTTGGCATCGTTGCTCATCGCGTCGGTGTAGCGATTATTGCCGTCACTCAGGTCGAAGAAGGGAGTGTGATCTGTAAAATACCGACACAGTTCTGCCAGTCGAATTCGTTCGAGAAAATACGACATTGTTGTTGGCGTGGAGATCGGCTTCTCTGGACTTTCCATGCCATCAAAAAGATCTTCGTCGTTGGCATTTCGTGGTTTGTTGACAGCCATCTGAGACGGATTGATTGAATAGACACCTTTCATTGGACCTGGAAATCGAGAAAGCATCCTTCATCAACATCAGCATAACTCAAGGTGACTAAACGTCAATTGACTTACCAATCGGTTGCCACGAGATACCACCACACCCGTCTGCCGATCTCAGACTTTACGGTGGCCACTTGAACTGGCTCTAAGGCTTCGGTTGTGCTCGGCTCGTCAGTTCGATGAAGATTCAATTCTCGGGCCATCATAACAGCCGAGGAGTGCAAGAACCTGAATCTCTGTGCAAGACCTTCGAGATTACAAATAAGAAACGAGGTAATGATAGTTGACTGGACAATCTCCAATGACGGACACGTGGTACGGTGACAATAGTCAAGAAGGTCTTCGGTTGCCTTGATCCAGAACGGTGTTTGACGACTGGCTTCCAAAGTTGTTTGGAAAAGAGATCCATTACAGTCGATGGCGGTCCAAGAGTATGTAGTACTAGCAATTATGCTTAGGAGCAAAGCGACATGACTGCCGTTGGGCTGCCGTTGCTCATTCATATCTGTGTATATGTCCTTCATGACGGCCCAGAGTGATGGGGTATGAATAACATGATGGAAGTAAGTTATGTTGCTGATGTACTTGTCCAGTGAAACTTTTGCTTCGTCGTACGGTGGGAGCCATACGCATCTGGAGAAGCCGTTGGCAGGATCCTGACCTAGGCCGGATGCAACATATTTTGGCATGTTGGGAATCTGACGAATCGGGCAGATCATGTAGACAATCCCATCCGGGCATAGAGAGTCCTAGGAGGATCAAGATTAGTCACACGTAACCGAAGAAAGCTTGATAAAATCGCCGGGAATGGAGTGTGTTACCGCAAAGCTCTCGCCCATAGACACTTTCTCAAGCCGGGCGATATCCGCGACCAATGGATGCGACTCGGCACGACTTGGGGTCGGCGAGGGTAGGACCTGTTCAGACGATTCATTACCACACCTCTGGCTCCGGATGATCTCCTCCAATTTCTCCAGTCGTTGAATGATTTCCAGGTTAGACACCTGAGAAGTACTTTGGGTATTGGGTACAGGGGAGCTCGACGTCGAAAATTGAGAGAGCGGTCGCAGTTGGCACGAAATACCGCGCTCAACGCAATTCGAGCATGGAAATTCTCTTGTACATCGCAATTTTCTAGACCGGCAGAACAAACATGACACAGGACGCTTCTCGGCCGTCCCGGCTCCAAGATTGGGACGCTCCTTCGGATGGCGATTACGTCGCATGCTACAGTAAAATCGGGCCAAACAGGCTCATTAGATAGACAAACAGTGCTTCAGATCAGATTCCGTGTGATTTCCGCGGATTCTTGGGGCGATAGAGGATATCATGAGAGTATTTGAATGCGAAACGGACATAAAAGACGAGGCAATCAGGGCCCCGCGGGAAATACGCGGACTCGAAGTGGTCCCCTTACGAAGCGAGCCAATTACAATCCCGGACTTCGATGTCAACAATCCTCAAGTTCAACTCGATTTCAACCAGGACAGTTCTCTCGTATTTGCTGACGGCGTTTCCAAAGTCTCCCTTGAGTTTCCAGATCATTGAATAGGCCTAGAGCCACCGCTTCATGAGGCTCATGTCGAGATTACGAAAGCCCCAGTGGAGCACCCAGGCCACTTTGAGCTTGCACTAAGTACAAAGCGAGCATATATCCAAGCAGCCAAAGATCTACTCCCTCTCTAAAGAATCTGAATTGACTCTTCACGACTCTTCAAGACTCTACACCACTTCCTACGCAGCATGGCGACTGACGCGCAAGATGAGAAATCCTCGACGGCGAGTCTATCCATGACTTCTCATCAACCTCAACGAGACGATGAGAATCATGAAATCAAGGCTCCACATTCTTCATGCTACAATGAAGACGACATTGAACAAGGCGCACCGCGTACCTCTCCCGAGTCTGTCAAAGATCCCAACATCATAGATTGGGATGGACCACTCGATCCTCAAAACCCTCTGAACTGGCCTATCTCGAAGAAAGTAGTCAACATCACCATATTATCACTCATAACATTTCTATCGTATGTCCTCCCTCATTCGATCAAACCATCAGATGACATCGCCAAATACAAGCTCGCATACTGACATACTCCCTCCTAGTCCCCTAACATCAACCATGATCGCACCCAGTACCCAATCCGTAATGTCAACCTTCTCCTCCACTTCAACCACCCTCGCCTCCTTCATAACATCCTCCTACCTCCTTGGCTACGCATTCGGTCCGCTAGTCCTCGCACCACTCTCGGAAATCCACGGTCGTCTCCCCATCTACCACATCTGCAACATCCTCTTCCTAATTTTCAACATCGCCTGTGCCGTGTCCCCAAGCCTAGGGGCTTTGATTGTGTTCAGACTGTTTGCTGGTATCGCGGGATCCTGTCCCGTGACGATTGGAGCGGGCAGTATTGCGGATATTGTGGTGAGGGAGAAGAGGGGTGGAGCGATGGCTGCGTGGATGTTGGGGCCGTTGTTTGGGCCTTGTATGGGGCCTTTGGGTGAGTGGCTTTTCTCTGACTATTGCTGTTGCAAGAGAAAAAAAGAGATTATACTAACGAGATATGTAGCTGGCGGGTATCTCACCGAAGCTACGTCTTGGAGATGGTCATTCTGGATATCTGCTATTGCTGTAAGTCCCGCCTTGTTAATTTCTCTCTCTTGCCCAGAAGTTCGACTAACAAGTACAAGGGCGGCGGGCTAACTATCCTCACCTTCCTACTCATGTCTGAATCCTACCCCCCCGTCCTTCTCGCCAGAAAGACCACCCGCCTCATCAAATCAACTGGCAATTCGAAGCTCGTATCCTCCCTCGCATCTCCCCTCCCCCCTACCACCCTCCTCAAACACTCCATCCTCATCCCCCTAAAACTCCTCTTCCTCTCCCCTATAGTCTTTCTCCTCTCCCTCTACACGGCAATCGTCTACTCCTACCTGTACCTCTGCTTCACTACCTTCCCTTCAATCTTCGAAGCGCAATATGGGTTTTCACAAGGGACTGCTGGGTTGGTGTATTTGGGTATTGGAGTTGGTTCGTTTGTGGGGATCGCGGTGGGAGGATTGTTGTCTGATAGGGTTGTGGCGGTGTTGGTGAGAAGGAAAGGGGGAGAGCCGAGGCCGGAATATAGGTTGCCGACGATGATGGTGGGTGGATTTGTGGTTCCGGCGGGGTTATTTATGTATGGGGTAAGTCCAGATATTCCCTTCTTCCCTTTTCAATTGCTATCCAAGACAGCCTTGACGTCTGACGTGGATGAATGGCGGTCAGTGAGGAACGATCTCGTTGATCCTTCGGTATATAAACATTGATTGGCGAGAGCTAACCGTTTTTCAAAGTGGACAGCTGAAGAGAAAACACACTGGATCTTCCCAATCATTGGAACTGCCCTCCTTGGTGCTGGAATGGTCATCACATACGTAAATACCCCTCTCTTCGCTTCCCCACCTTTCCCCATTCCCTCCCCAAATCTCTATCTTCTCCCCCAGCTAACCTCCCCTTCCCACCCCTAGCTCGCATCCTCAACCTACCTCATAGACGCCTACACCTCACACGCAGCCTCTGTAACAGCCGCCAGCACAGTCTTCCGCTCTCTCCTCGGCGCACTCCTGCCTCTCGCGGGTAGAAGCATGTATGCTGCTCTGGGTGTCGGGTGGGGAACTTCGGTGTTGGCGTTTATTTCGGTGGCGTTGTTGCCGTTGCCGTTTGTGTTTTATGTGTTTGGTGAGAGGATTAGGGAGGATGGGGGTTTTGGGGTGGAGGTTTGAGGTTTGAGGTTTGAGGTTTGAGGTGTGCAGGGAAAGGTGAGGGGTGAGAGGAGGTTGGAGAGGGAGAAAGGAGAGGAAGAAAGGAGAGGAAGAGGGGGAGGGAAGGGTGGTGTGCTGGATGATGTGCAAGGGGTTAGGAAATATGATCTGAATGGGAGATATGTGATGGACGTGTAGGAAGAGTACTGTAAGAGAAGATTCCACTCAGCATCACATGGAGCCGAGCTGTCTTATTTTGATAAGAAGAGTGTTGTTGTGTTTGTCTCGGCAAAGTTGCCTCTAGCAGCACAGCTTAGCGAGCACGCCTCACTGGCTGATCTCAATGGTCGGAATCGTCCGGCATCATTAAATTTATCGTAGGTGGGAATTGTATTGCACCACTTCAAACGTCTTATGTGCACCTCTGCCTGGGGCAATATTGCCCTACCATATGCTATTGTATTCAGTCTAGGCTCCATTTACAGCACTAAACCTCAACTACCGAGCCTCTGCATACATAAGCCAGGCTAGTTGGCAATCGAGTGCCCCTCCTCCCACTTATCATCATATCATATCAACTTCAGGGATCATTCTCTATTCATAGGACGGAATCTCCACTTGCCATAGATTGACAAGTATTTCAAAACAGCTCAAGAAAGTCCAACTGTTCACTCACAGAACCAGGATCCCTGTGTCACCTTGTTATCAAGCTTGTGGAGCGGGTATGACATGGTATGCCAGGCATAGACAGTGATGTGCGTCAACGGGTCCCTTAAACCGGGGCGGTGCCAGGAAGGAGGGAAAAGTCGAAAGAAGAGGTCTGGAAGGATCTCGACTCAATGTTTCGAGAGTGCGGCATTAATCCAATGACATTCATTAATCTCGACAGCTGTTGGTGATAATAAGCGCAGATAGAGTTCGATATCAGGGAAACCCGGTTCAGACCTCTTGAGAGGCTCAATCATCATATCGAGAGACATGGATTCGGAAACAGCCAGAAGTGCAAATATTGTAGGCGGTTGGGTTGCGTTTGATTGATTACCTATTGGTATGGCACCGTTTCTCGAGTTTATCCGCGCCTATGCGAGTGTATCCTACTCGGTCGATACGTACATGTATATGGCAGTAGTAAGCTACGGTCTCGACCGATGGAGACGGACAGACACGCCTCTTGGTTGCCTACAGGGCAGGATGTGGTGGCATGGAGGGGTAATTTCTCCCTCCCTCCTCGCCTTATCGATAACGGGATTTATAGTGGATATGCAACGTGCGATGTCGTGCGCTTGCTTGCCTTCGGACAAAGCGAGGTGTATCCTTGCCCTTGTCTAGAGGTGGCGGTTGATCGGTCAGTCCTGACGTGATTATTTGGGAGTTGTGTATCAGTGCCCAATTTTCTGCTCTCAAGAGGCCTTCTGGCATCATCGAGGGGAAATGATGGCTTCACAAACCATGGCTGTTCTCAGTTTTCATCCTATTTGTGTTGACGTCAAAAACAACATCTCTCCCGAGCAAGATGCGGTGAACTAGCTCTGATGCAAGGTGAATGCAACTCAAGCCGCTCGCTCGCTTGCAGCATTGTCCCACGCTTCCCCCAGCTTTAGAGAAGGTCTATGGAAGCTTCTGCACAGTGGAAGGAATGAGGAAGCAATTAAAAGCAACGAAGTTGGTGTGAAGCAGGGCAGCAGCAGGTTGGTAGGACAAGTCTTATCAGTCCCGTAGGGCCAACGGGCGGCAGGTGCGCTGTTCCCCGGTTCTGATATCTAGACTTTTTCCGTAGTGATGAGAGCGTGGAAGAGGGTGTGGTGCCCCCAAACTTACTACCAAGCTACCTACCTTGGAAGCTTGCTCGCACCTCGCCTAAAGATTGAGACCAAAACATGTGAAAAGACGAATCGAATCGATGACTCTTAGGAATTGGCGTCTGTAAGCCACAGCGTGGGGCTGCATGCAACGGAGAGCCCAAAGAGATGGGATGGGAGCTGTGAGGAGGCTGTTTGAGGACCCTATTGGTTAGAAAGGAAGAAGTCACCTCATCGGCTTGATGCTTCTTGGGGGTTGGAGGGGTCTTTGTATCTTGGAGAGAGAGGGTCGAGATGGATTTGTACTTGTTGTCCGGAATTGAGGGAACAGTTGCGGTCGTATGTAGGGATGGGAGTAATGGAATTATTGGCGATGGTCATCTCCGGGTTAGGGGTTGATATAAATATATATAGAAACCCGACCTGATTGATATCGGATATGACTTGATGTGGTGTATCGTTGGTGATGGCGAGTTGATTGTTGGGAAAGTGAGACAAGACCTAGGCAAAGTATGGTATCGGAGAGTGATCGGTGCAGCACAGCAGCCGCAAATGCAATCGCATCCAGGAAGTGGGGTGAAGGTGGTGCAAGGGGGAGATCATGGTTACTAGCCAGAACAGAACAGTGAGGAGAAGGTAGGAAAATGAATTGGAGTTAAGTGAATGATTGTTATGAAGTCTTTAAAGACTTTAAAGTCTTTCTTCGGACTGATAATTATGTGTATGACAGAAGTAAATAAATGTTGAGCTGCACTTACTAGTCAGGCCACAGCAGAACTAGAAGCGATTCTTCCCGCGTTCCCTTTGGAGCCAGAGAGCTTTCTTACTGCCCCTCACCTCGCTATGAACGCCGCCTTTTACGGGAAGTCCATCCATCAACCCCTCCACCCTCCACCGGCAGCATCCCGACAGTGATACTACTGTACCACTACAACCACTACAACCACTACTGTTTACCCCCAAACACCACTCACACCCTCTTCTCGACAGTGCTAGTTGAGTTGTCTACTCAGATTGGTGTGGCTGGCCTCACCTTACCTTACCTCACTTCCCTTCCCTTCCCTTCCCTCCTCTCCACCAGCAAACACCAGCCGTTTCGACTGTGCAGCATGCTCTACTGGCCTGCCTGCCCTGCTCCAGATCTAGCTCTTTCTGCTCTTCACGCACGATTCAATCTGATTCAACTTGTCCTCTTACGGCAGTATTCCCACCTACCTTATTTGCTCTCTCGATCCCTCTCCCCTGCCTTCCGGGCTCTGAGCCAATTGCAAGCCACTCTCGCCAATCCGATCCAGACCAGAAGCAGTCCAAGCAGGCAACGCAACCCAGCCAGCCAGCAGCCAGCCAACCCACCACGTCCGTCCCGCCCGCATCCTAGACAGAAGTAAAAAAAATCAGAGGCAGCAAATATCTTACTACTACTTACCGACCGGATCACATCACCTTACGTCGGCCTCTCTCTTCCTTTCCTTCCTCTCCTCTCTTCTCTTCTTTCTTCACGATGACCTCCCAATCCGCCGATACTATCAAGGACAATGCCACGAGACCAGAGTCCCAGTCCGCCTCCTCTTCCTCCCGTACCGCCGAACGTAAGATATGCCCCTCCTTCCTGATCGGATTTTTCTTTTTCCAGAGCAAGGCAACCAGCGAGTAAGAACCAATGCTGACATCTTGTGCTTTGCAGTCGCCAGTACAAAGAAGAAACTGTAAGCTTTTCCGTCTGTGGCTGAATCTAATGGTTTATGGTATCCCGAGTACTTTCTCCAGAAGTGCTTGGGCGATACAAATAAACAAATAATTGACCCCGCCACAGGCACACATCTCTTCGAAACTTCCCCGATTTTCCTATAAAAGGAATCGATTTCGTCGACATCCTCCCCCTCTTCGCCGATTTCGAAGTCCACACCCAGCTCATTCGCGCCCTTGAGCTCGAGGTCCTGCAATTTAGCAATGGAGTCAAGCCAGACGTCGTAGTCGGCCTCGATGCGCGAGGTTTCCTCTTCGGCCCCAGTCTAGCTCTGCGCCTCGGAGCTGGCTTCGCACCCGTTCGAAAGCGTGGAAAGCTACCTGGTCCTACATCCGAAGCTTCGTTCGAGAAGGAATACGGTCAGGACTTCTTCCAGATCCAGGCGGATGCTATCAAGAAGGGACAGAAGGTGTTGGTGGTTGACGATATCATTGCAACTGGTACGCAGAAACACAAATAAAGAAATATGACGGGGAGTGAATAATGGCTAATCAATCATTAGGAGGATCTGCTGCTGCAGCCGGCCAACTCGTCGAGCAACTCGGCGGCGATCTCCTCGGATTCCTCTTCATTCTCGAGCTCGACTTCCTGAAGGGCCGCGACAAGCTCACCGCACCAGTCGTGACTCTCCTCTCGGACGATACGAAATAAAAGAAATCACAATCAAGTATCCGCATACAACAAAGTTCTGGATAGATACATTCGCAGATTTGGGTGGCTTGTTTGTCTCTCTTTGGCGTTTAGGGGATTGTGGGACACATTCGACATAGACAGCATTGCATTTCACATTTTCTCGAGAGATACAAAGGCCCGGATGTACAGCGAGCGACGATTCTAATGGTAGGGATGGACGGATAAGCATGCATACAGACTTCAATTATTTTTGGAAGTGTGGAGGACGCAATGAATTGGTGGAATGACGCGAGAACCTGTGCATTTGCAAGCAAGTTACATTTGCACTTTTGCGTTTCTCCTGAGGTAGATCCTCACGATGAATACGAATCATCACAAAAGTTTTTCCCTGCGAGTTTTTAAGACGTCTTGTCATGCAATTCTCACTTTTTCGCGGGATGCTACAGTGAAATTTCATGACGAGCTTTCTCACGAGTCAGGATCGACAGATTTTCGAGCATTTTGTTGAGAAGAGCCACCAGTCAGTCCCCTCAGAATTTCGCAACGATCACCAATCTCAAATTCCTGTCTCTTACGTCCCGTTTCCCAGAAGGCGGAAGGATGGTTTGGCCATTCGTTATCGTCGACGAGTCAGACTCACACCGAGCCAGAGATATGTTCGAATGTAAACACCACGCAAAGAGGGCAGATCACACACGGGAGGATGTTAATACTCGCCTCTGCTCAAATGTGCAGTCTGTTCCCTCCCTGGAAAGTGACATCGAGCAACGTTTAGCGTTCAAGTCTCACGGTCTTTACGCTCCTACGTCTGGAAATTCCGTGTTGAGCGCTTTCAACCTTTCGTCATCTTTCATTGGACAAATTATATTTTCCATGTTCGGTGCTTCCTTCAGCAACAGCACTGCATGAGCATTCTCACGCTGCAAGATAAACGGTTGCCTATGTACTGTTTCTGGTATGAATACCGTAGCTGATCGAATATGCTACTGACTTGTTAAATTAGCGAGGTGATTAGACATAGGCAATAAGAAATACGTCCAAGAAGTAGATAAGAAAGAAATCACGAATAAGCTGCCGCGAAATGTCTGGAAAGACTTTCGTGAAATACAAGCGGATAGTCGTGGTATTCGGCTGCTAATGACTTACTATTGACATTATCTAGGAAGATGATGATAGGAGCGTAGATTCTTTAAGTGAGTTAGCAGACTTGAGGCTGACAGACGGGAGCTATTTTCCAAAAAGTATCACTAGCTTATTTGAATTGACGTACACAGCATAACGGTAAAACATGATAAATAAACTAATATCTAATGATCATGAAAAGCAAGAAGTCAAATTGAAAGTCCCTTCCACCTCCCTCGAAGAGGCTGGAAGCCCACCTAAAAATAAACAGACCCTGAAAATACAACCCGCCAATCTTCATGTGCAACTGACCCCGGAAAAAAATAAAGTTTCCCTCCTCACCGAAGTCATCCCGACTATCAAAACATCCCGGCCAAGCCAGCACAGCACAGCACACCTCATATCCATCGCAGCATTCGAAACCAGCTCAAACTTCAGCAAAATGCCCATATTCCACCTGTACATATAGCTTGGTCAAGCAAAGCAGAAGCACAACAGACCCTACAAGTAGGACCGAGACTGGGAATGCCGTCCTTCTTCGCCTTCCAACAAGGCACGGAATCGCGCTTGCCCACGAGCGAAAGCTCCCCCCTACTCGGACGCTTCCGCGCCGTTCCCGATGCGCAACGACGAGCGAGGAGGAGCAACAGTGGCGGGTTTCTAGGCAGTCTGACTGGCGGGAGGGGACTGGGGAGTCGGTATAGTCTTGTATTTGGCGTTGCGGGTGCGGGAGGTGATGATAGCGATGAGGGGGACTTGGTTGACGGAGAGGACATGGGGGCACTGAAGAGGTGGGGGAGGACGCAGAGGGATCTGTGGTTGGAGCCGAAGCAGGCGGTTGTGGCGAGGGTGGTGGATAGGTGGTGGACTAGGTGGGCGGTTCTTGCTGTGCTGCCGGCGGTTTTGGTGAGTGGTGCTTCAAGTTTTGTGGTCTGGATCTGGGGAGGAATGGAAGAGATGGAATAAAGGCTAATTATTTGTAGGCTGTTGCATGGTGTGCGTTGCCGTTTCCGCAATACGAATTACCGGATGATGATGAGGCAGATGTGTTTTCTGCGTTGGGACATAAGACGCCAGGTCACGGAGAGGCTCTAGTGGAGATAAACTTCTGGTTCTTCTTGTTTGTGTACTACGGGTTCTATAATCTTACGGCGTTGATGTGGATTACGAAAGTGTTCAATATCTACAGTCTGAACTGGTGAGTATCATGTTTGGAGGTGTCAGCAACATTCTAACGTCATGCAGGTGGCCGGAAAGCTTAGGATTCCCATTCACGGTCTCAGTCATAGCAGCTATCTCGGTAGCTGCCCCAATTCCAATATACTACTTCCCACAACTCCGCCAATTCACAGTACATAATACGGCTTGGATATGCTGGACGTTCTTCACAATGGGTATGCCTCTGATGTTGGCGTGCGGTATTCTCCTCAACCATGAGCGGCATCTCGGACTTCGAAATTCATTGTCAGATACACAGCGCATATTTACATCTTCCTGGTGGACTGGAGATAATGATACATTTTCTGGTAGAGAACGTCCTAGGCGAGCCCAGGCTCAGCAATCTATCTTCGACCCCAATGCACCACTTGAAGTTGCACTAGCGTCAGATAGTAATCGTGACCGAGACAGGAACCTTGCATTGAGGAAACGATGGCTACCAGCTAGTTTTATGCGCTTCATTTGGTTCTGTGCTGCTCTGTATATCGCGATGATGGCATATGTCCTGGGAGAAGCTTACGCGGAGATCTATCTCAGAACACTGCCACACAACACTTTTCAAACCATTGTGTATGTCTACACATGGGTAGTGACAGTCCACCTTCTCGATGCTTTGACGGGATGGATACTGGGAGGGAACGAGGGGGAGAGGGTCGGAAGCTATCCCTTAGGCTGGATTTTCAAGCTGTAAGCCCAAGTACTTCTGTTCTGTGGAACCTAAACTGACAGCCCACAGTTACTTCTTACTGACCTACCAAACCTACGTCCGAGCCCTATACGCCCGCCTCCGCTCTCCCCAGCAATTCATCCTTCTTCAAGTCCTCTCCTCCAGCCTCCTCATCATCCTCGCCCCCTTAACGATCTCAAAGCCCTTTCATTACATCATCTCAATCCTCTCCATCAATGGCCAAACCCTCCACGAATACCAGAAGTTTTGCGCCAGAAACATCTTTCTTCGCTCTGCTGCAGAGAATGTTTCTATGCTGGCGTTTCTCGGCTCTATCCTAGTATTGCATTACGGAAGCAACAAAGACGTCTACCCGTATTTCGCATTTGATAGGAAGCCCGCAGGAGATATCGATCTTGGTCCAATCGCGGGCGGAGATGCCTATGATTTCGGACTGACGTTCTATGCCTCAATTGTGACGTGGGGGTGTGAAATTGTGGCTGCTTGGGTGGTACGTCGGATCCTTTGGTATGGGTGGAATGTCGATGTGACAGGTGAGGCTAAGCAAGATCTTGGGACGTGGCCAGAACTGTTACCTACAGGTGTCGTTGTTATGGTTCACGTGCTCCAGAACATGTTGTTTTCTATTGTGCGGTTGAGGTTTCATTGATGAATCTTGGAGGAGGGGTTCTTTCTCTGCATAGCCTGCGAGACGGTCTTGATGATAGTTGGATTTGTGCGTCTGCATTTCTCAGCGTGGAGTTCGTTTCGAGTTGTGTGCTTTCGTTTGATACCCCGTTCGTTCTGTTCTAGAAGAGATGGTGCAAGTTCTATACCCAATTAATCTTAATCCTGATGTGTTGGCGGCAATCAGCCCTCGTTCTATTTTACAAATTGCCGTGTTAATTTTGATGCCTATGTTGTCTTGTCGCGCAGGACCAATAAGAGGGATGCTCAAGTCGAGTATCTGTTCATCCGAATCCAGACAATTTACGACGCCATGTCTTGCCTGAGGTAGATCTCACGGGTCGTCTATTGGATGTCAGAACTTTATGCTTTGACGAGGTTGATCATGCCTCTTTTGAGGTTGACCTTGCAAAAAGCTTGTCCACTGATTTGATCCCCGACACGGCAGAGAGCTCATGTCAAGCCATTGTGGCTTGAAGCTGAGCACCCCTTTCGAAGAACTCGCTCAACCAGCCAGCCATGTCTGGTAGGTTCTGCAAACATATATCCAGGCGGTGCCTTCTCAGAATTTTTCTTTGGCGCATTGACCCTTTCACTCCTTGAAGAATTCCAAAGAATGCATTCTACTATTTCATCCCTGCTTACATTCTTGAGCTTTCTCCATATCATTACAGCTCAAACCGTAGCGCCGTTTCCAACCCACGATTGCAGCAATGACATCGTCTACACCGGCTCTCTTGCCTGCAACAACGTCTTGACAGAATGTTGCGGAGCTCCCGGCGTCTGCTGTGCAGGTGGCTGCTGCCCATTCGACGCACTTTGCGTCTTTGAGGGCACTGCCGATGAAGCCTGCTGTCCTATATCCGATAGCACATCTTGTGGAGCTGCTGTACCTGTAAGTCCCATCCATACTATAATTCTTTCAAAATCTACTTCTCCCAGAAGTGCCTCTGCCACATGGAAAATACGAAGTACATGCTAACGCGATGACCCAAGCCCTCCACATCCCCGAAACCCTGCCCCGAGCCCTTCGCAGCCGATATCCCCTGCTCGGGTGTTGAGTCTAGCTGGTA
The DNA here is from genome assembly GCA_026120085.1 of Cadophora luteo-olivacea. Lineage (NCBI taxonomy): Eukaryota > Fungi > Ascomycota > Leotiomycetes > Helotiales > Ploettnerulaceae > Cadophora > Cadophora luteo-olivacea. The sequence continues at coordinate 241,250 of JALRMC010000008.1, forward strand.
TTGCGATGCTGGCTGTACCTGTGCTGTCAATATAGATGGCGGTTGCAACTGCCTTGCTAACAGTGGTTGTATCCCCTCGGGCTCTTCATCTTCCTCGACGTTGCCTGATACGCCGGCTAGCTCTTCTGTAGAGCCAGAACCGGCTGCTTCGTCGTCATCTGAGTCGGGAGAGGATACTCAGACGGCTAGTTCGGAGGCTGGTAGTACGACCACTGCGGATAGTGGTGTGGTGACGACTAGCTCGGGTGGTGTTGTGGCGTCGAGTGTGACTTCGGCTGGATCGGCGGCAGTGACTACGACTAGTCTTGGTAATGGGGCTGGAAGATTAACTGGTTGGGAGAATTTGCGGAATGTTGTTGGACCTTTAGTAGCTGTTGTCGCTTTTGCTTGAAATAAACCCTCCCGAAGTCTGGAGAGATGTCAATAGGTTGTTATTTTATCTAAGTCAATCGCGTTGGGAATGAACATTATTACATGCTAATTCAGTCCAACCAGGAAGCGGACGGGAAAGTTCCCACTACGTCATGATCATTGATAATGGTAATCAAATCGGGCAAGGCCCTTTTAGGTATTTATGCTAGTGATGTCCTTCGCTGCCAAGCACTCCACCTCGCTTCACTTCTCGCTTCGAGTAGCCACAGCCAAGCAAAACAAAAACATTCACCCAGGTAATGTTTATGAGACAATAATTGGCCGATGAGGTGTGGCTGGTGAGCTGATTGGGCTGACATGAAATAGATCGTCTCCTGTTCTGTTTGATTCGGATTCATGTCCTTCCAAGAATGAACACGAAGCAGAACCAACTTCAACACCCTAACATCAGCCATGCAAAGCAAGCAACGCGAAGTGACCACCAACAACAGGCCGGGCGGTAAATCCACCACCAAAGCTATTTTCACGTCAGCGATTTCTCCCCCTCAAAAATCAGGGGAAACTCACTCTCCAGTCTGAACATCATACCAATCCGTCAGTGCCTTGTTAGTCGGTGTCTCATTTATCCACTTCGCCAAATCCGAGATAAACATCTTCTTGGTCGAGTCAGACGAGATAGCGGCAGTCCACATCTCCCAATCGCTCTTGGTATAATTATGTCGGGTGTCCAATGGTACGCCGTATTTCTGCTCTACGGTAGAGTAGAATGCGCTCTGCATATCATATACGCTCTGAGAAACAAAGTTGAGGTTTAGAAGCTTGTCAGCGTATAAGTTGTACAGCAGGCCGTGCGTGTCGTTCATCCCGTATGCGAGAGTAGTGTGTGGCGGATTGGCGTCGTGCGCAATGCCGAGAGTCTGCCACTGCGTGATGTAGTCTCGAGCGATGTTGGTGTAGTTTGCTCCGTCGACGGCGTTATCCGTCAAGTTTGCGATTACTGCCATAGCTTGAATTCCAATGATGCCTTTCAGAGCCAGATCAGTCTGGTTGGCGAGGCTTCCAGCGAAGTCATCGGTTGAGATCTGGTCGGCTGGGATCAGTGCTTCGTCGATGAGATATTGAGTCCACTGTTTCAGGATATTGTAGTGTTGGCTGAGATATGCCTTGTCATTATTGCGTTGCGCGTAGGCCAATGTCATGATGAGCATGTTGCCGCACTCTTCTAGGGGCTGCGGCTCGTCTTTTCCATCTGGATGGCCTGTGGCATTCGGATAATGAGCGCCCAGATCGTGCATCGAGTACTTGTTTGGATATTGACCGGACTCCTGATTCTCGAACAGAGGATCAAGCATCAGTTTAGCAAGGGATGGCTGCAGATACAGAAGGATTGGGTAGAATGGGAAAATGACGTCCACAGTTTGTGTGTTTCCATCTGAGCTGATCTCCTTCAGGAAGAAGTATTGTTTCGTGGAATTTCCAACGAGCTGCGTGGCTCCAAGTGCCTGTCGGGCTGACAGAGAGGTAATCGTCAAATAGTCTTGTCCGCCTGCGGTGATTGAATCGGCTGCGATCTTATTGTCGAGAGAAGTAGCAGTGCTGGTCGCTGTACTGTAATCGTTGTAGAAGAACGAGAGCTGGGAGCATTTAGCAATGGTATTAAATGTTGATGGTTGTTTACTTACAGCATCTGTCTCGCTTGAGAAATAACTCGTCCACAGAGAAGCCAGTGGCACAACGCCAGTTGCACCATCAAACTGTATCGCTTGCTCTTGAGTGAGACCAATCGTGTATAAAGTATCGACTGATTCGGTCACCGTACCCAGGTCTACAGAGAAACCGAACACTGGGTAGTCTTGGTTGATAGGTCGAAAATTCGTATCTTTGGTATTCGTCAATTTTCCATTGGACTGGAAACCTCCTCGAACATCCACATCAGAGCCAGATTGATAAGTGAGCTTGTCCAAGCTCTTAGTAGCCCAGTACCAATATCCCCAGTCTGCTTGGTCGCTTGTCTCACTGAAGTCCAACTGCGTTTGTCGGTAGACTCGGTGGTACGCAATATCATCGCTCGTGGTGTCGTACTCCCATTGTGCGACCGAAGAGTGGTCACCAGCTACCCATTCTAGAATCTTCGTCGGTCCGATGCCTCTCGAATTTTGAAGGGAGACTTACCAGCAGATATGTCTGTGTAAAGCTGCACATCATGGGATTGACCATCCAAGGATTGTATCCCGACATCTAAGTATGAGAAGATCAAAGATTGTCGTTTCTGATCTTCTGGCGTGATGGGCGACAAGAATGTGATATTCATCTCGACCCTTCCACCAACATCCATGATAAACACACTTCTAGTCGAAGTGTACACGAAAGATTTCTGTGTAACGCTTTGAGGTCCGGGATTACCCATCCATGTGTAAGTCGTTCCATCTACCTTGATCATGCCCGTCCAAGCAGCGATTTGTCCTCTGTCAGTTCGGTCAGTCAAGTATGTAGAAGTAAAATATGCAAACTTACGCCCAGAATGACGGCCATTGCCCAGCCAGCAACCCGTCATTTCCACCGTCGCTACCAGCGAACTGGTAGAGGTTCAAATATGGCGATTTGACTGCAAGTGGAATCGCAGGAGGTCGAGCAGGAGAGAAGGTCGATGCAGATGTAAGTTCGAGAATGGTTGCAGCAAGTGCAAGGATTCTGCCTAGGGTCTTCATTGTTGCGAAATTATGGATATTTGACCTGAATTTCCCAGGTCCTCTCACTTGAGATTTTCGTCAGCCAGCGCGCACTCGCTGCGTATGACTGTCTAACGAGAGCGTTGCTGGTTCGGAGGAAAAACGCAAAGCCCAGCAGTAACAAAAGACGCGAGAAAGGACCCAACAGTAGGAGGAAGAGTGTAGAAGAACAAGACAGAATACAAAGTAAATCAAACAGAGTGCGGTCGGAAGCGTTTAAGATACATCCCCAGTACAATTTCGTACTTGTGTAAGCTTCGGTACGTGATGGAACGAGCGCATAATGTCAAGCTCAGGGGGAGCTTCGAAGGGATCTGCATCACGACAGGAGTCAGCTAGCATAGCTCATCCTTTCAAAGCTTACACCCCGGGAAAGGTTCCAGGTCAATCCTTTGGCTTACCAGGTCAAGGCATGCTCTTGCCAGAAATACGCCGGGCAATTCAAGAAGCTTGTCAGAAATGTTTGGACGAGAGAGCGAGCTTGAATCCAAGATCGACAGAGGCTTCGCTAGGCCCAGAAGAGCTCAGATGAGCATTTCTGCAAGTTTACCCCACAGAACGCCATCCCGTCAGTGCCGGACTTAGCAAGTTGGACGAACCGGAGCTGCACTTTCAGGGTTGAAAAGGATGGTGGCTTTGCACAAGCTTTGCTAAGAATTCGGATCAGAGGCACCGAAGTAGGACAAGCTTTACTCAAGCTTAGAAAGTTCCGCAATGGACTCGGATACGCTTCAAGCTTTGTGAAAAGCCTCGGCAGCTTTCTCAGCGTGACTTTCCCCATCACTTCCTTGCAGATGAATGTATTAGATCCCAAATCGAAATATTCCTCTGTACATGACCTTACTGAAAATCCAAAAGTGGAAGGTGGAATACAAAGATGTCTCGAGAGCCAATCCGATGACCATGTCCTGCGTGCTTCCCCCAACGTCTCACTCGGTCCAAGCGAAATCCTGAAGCGAGCGGTCAGGGGATGGAAAAGGGGGAGGGGTTGAACAACCCCGCATGTGCGACCAGACTCACCTGCACGATGTATGGCATGGCATGGTCAGATGCGGGGAAAACAGATCAGATGTTGTGGAACGGACCGAAAAGATTCTTGTCTACTTAGGTAAAATGCAACGTTGTACTTTGATCCTATGTGACAGTCAAGTGGAATATTGTAAGTATTGTGATCAGGAATCGATCGGACAGATTCTAATTTCCACCACGTCTAGAAGTGTCAAGGTGAGTGGATCTTCTGGTTCAATTATACTTCGAAGGAGAAGTTGAAGCACGATAACGATATCATATGTAATCGAGTTTCATTATACAACTATACCATAAAAAAGGGTGCTATGTCCATCTCACGTTCTCATGTACCTATCTACCGGTATTCATCTCGAACATACACCTAATACCCACCAAGAACAACCTCAAAAACACTCGGATTCCCATCCCAAACCGCTCCCGCCAAATCACTCGATCCGGAAGCTCCCACATCATCATACGGGAAGGCATATCCCCTCCCATCCCCATTAACGGCATGCACCACCCTCGAATAATGATTCGTAACTCCACCACCACCAGTATAATACGCAGCCGCCGTTCTACCAGGCTGGAAATTATCCTCAAGCAGCGTAGACCTATTCAACGCAGCCGCAAGTCTAGCAGTGAGATTGCCCATCGCTTCAGGATTGATTGGATACCCTGCGAATGGTCCGGTAGAGCAGGAGAAGATGTCCCGGGCTGAAGGCTTGGAAAAAGCGCCGATGGAGGGGAAAGTCAGGAGCTTCGTTGTAGGATCGACTTTCGCGGTGAGGGTCCCCCATTGGGCTTGCGTGTCAACATACAACGAGTCCGTCTTGTACCTCTCCCAGACGGCATTTACGTAGGCGTCGTAGTAGCCTTGGAAGAGAGACCCGTTGATTACCATGGCAGTGTTGGGACTTAATGCTCGTAGAATACTGCCGTCTTTTCCGCGCACGATCAAGCGGTCCCAACCTTTCCCATCTTTGGCATTCTGAGCGACGAGTCCGTCACAGACACGCTGGAGACCGTCTTTTGGAATACCAGTCACGCTTTGCTTACCTCCTGAAGCGTTGCTCAAATTCAGTGCGATGGGGATGCTGACGAAATCCACGTAAGAAATATTGGCAAAGAGCTGGAAATCGTTGAATGTGAATTCGCAGAAGCCCCAATTCTTGCCGTAGTTGAGGTCGGCTGGGTTGCTGACTGAGGGCTCGACAAGACCTGGGCCTGGGTTCAGGAGAAATGTCAAGGTGTCATTGATGCAGAACCAGATTCTGCCACCTGCAATTCGCGGAATGGTCACTGATGTGCTGGAGCCTGGAGGGCCAAGGGGAATAGAGCAGTCCGCTGCCAAGGAAGCACCGGTTGAGTTGGGAGACTCGGGATAATATGGGGTGTGGCCGTCAGCTTGGATCAGGACGAAGCGATAGCCATTGTTTATCGCAAGCCCTGTGACATATGCATTGACGTTGCGAAACGAGGTGCGATTGACGAGAGAGATATTGAGAGTGGAATTTGTGGTTGCAGATGCCATGATTTCGAAGTAAGCAGTAGATGTCGATATAAATGACTAGCTTCGAACTTCGCATAAACTTTAATATACAGAGTCGATGAAAAGACTAGAAGGGGAAGGGATCAGGTATGAACATATATACGGACTTAGAAGAAGGAAAGCTAGCATGGTGTCTCGCGCCGGGAGCGCATGCTTGTCTAGTCTGGAGTCTAAGACCATGGTTTGGAAAAACAACGTGTTAGACGAAATAAGGAACTTGCGCCCCATGGGACTACCCGCAAGGTTCTCAGGGTGCTCATGAATGCCAGACTCCTGATCGAACGAAACGTAAAAACAATTGAGCGAACACCGGACATTGAAAAAGATGTGCGTCAACGTGCTTTCAAGATGCTGATCTTATGTCCGGCAAGTAATAACACATGGCATCCATGCAGTCAATGAGCTGGAGGCAAGAGCACGCAACTTGAGACATTGGGGAAATAGGAGAGAAGAGCGTGAACACCGATATATGTATGCGGCTGACTTGTGTTGCAATGATTCAGGAAATCCATGCCTCGTGACCCACTGTGTCGTGTACCACGAGTGCGGGGAAAGACTCAGGTACGCTAGCCCTCGAGGAGCTACATCGATGAAGATGCCAATCACCTGGGTGAAATCATTCAAAAGAATCGCAATCAATCATTCCTTGGGCATCGGCCGCTAAATGCCATTAACCGGACGCCCATTTTACTTCCGCAATCCCCAAATCATAGCTTTAAGCAAATCAGCCGTTTCGTTTGCCAATATAAAGTCGTAAATCATATGCTCGTAAGGTTCATCCATCACTCAAGAGCTGTCCTTCACCTCTCCACAAGTAGAACATGTCCACCACTTATGTTCCATAATCGTTGTGCATCGAGAACATGTCCAGGTCTCCATTTGCAGTCCAGGACGCTGAGTAGTAGAAACCACTTCTTTTCTTCGTTCTTCCGCTGCTAGCTGCTTCGTAATCTCGGTTGGTCGTTCTGAAGTACAGGCATCACAAGCTAAGAAGTTGATGGGGTTGTGTAGCGTGCAAACAGGACATGTCCATCCGCTTGCGACAGGCATAGGAGACGGGGGATCAGGAGACTGGACAGGGTCAAGTACCCGAGGTATAGAAGGTGCTTCAGCTGGAGCAGGTGCCGTAGCTGCTCTTGAAGGTAGTGATTTTGGTTTTGGCTTCTTCGAACTTTCAGCCACGAGACGGCTTACAGGCCGGTCCGAATGTTGCCTGACTGGTGGAGCTCTTGTTTTGGGCTTGGATTGGGGAGAAGGCGCCTCCCTCTTGATAGCTGGAGCTGAAGAAGTCGAAGGACCAATATCGCCACCTCCATTTCCAGCCGGATTCGCAGGTGTTGGTGGAATATAGGAATTGCCGTACTCCTTCTTCTCGTCTTCCTGAACCAAATCCCATAGAGCCTGGGCAATTGCTCGATCATTTGCTTCGTCTTCCTCAGCTCTCGTCTTGAATCCGCTCTGGGTAGCAGCATCCGCAAGAATCCTGATCTCGTCGTCGTCCTTATTCCCAGATCCGCAGCCCTTCAGCACCGTATTGCGCCTCTCGATAGCATCCACTATGACTCGTCGAATATCCGTACCAACTGGGACTGGTCGTCCACCTAATTTCTGACCCGATCCTGAATAAAGTGTGCGTCTCTTTTCCGCAGCGTTACGAGCAATGCGCCGTGCCTCATCTCTAGGAACTCCACGCCCACCAAGTCTATGGCCCTCGGACAAGAAACCCTCACCTGTATATCCTTTGGATACCAGACCCTCATATTCTTTCCTCAGCTGGTCCCAGAGAGCGTGGAAATTGGCATCGTGCGGTCCATGAACGTTATGTGATAGCTCGTGCAGCATGGTATCGACGACCTGGTCCATAGGCAGGAATTGGTTCTTGTCGCCTGGGTACCGCAGACGGAGGCATATCTTCTGTCCTCTGTTCTGGTTGATTCCTGTATATATTAGTAGATGTTAGAAGCAAGAATGTACCAATGCGCGCACCTAGGAGGTTGTGTTGGTCCGGATAGAATTCTGCGAGAGTTCCCACTGTCCAGTTACGCGCTCTCATGAGCGGTTTGACCAATGACGCGATCTTCTTCAAGGCGTGCAGAGCGTCCTTTTCGCGCTCAAACTGGGCGAGATGAGAGTACTGGGAAATGAGGGCATCGTGTTCTGGCATTTTGACTTCCTTGCCACGAGGCTACTATTTTTGTGAGACTCGAGAAGGGGCGACTCGATGCTGTGGTGAGTGTTTGTGAAGGAGAAAGAATCGAAGGATTTACTATAACTCCTCGTCAATGAAATGAACCTTTCAAATACTCTAGAACGCCTGCGCTCCGTGTCGGTCGAGGTTGAAGTGTATAGGTAATCAAGAGGCGAGGCTGAAGATCTACGTAGGCTTGCTGCCTCCGGAAGGGCTAGCCGCTTTTGGTATGTATAGGACAACAAGCAAGCTCAATGAATTTCTACAGAAGCATACTTATACACTTGTACACCTGGAAATCATTGAGGAATCAATTTTAAAGCCAAAATGTTGGAACATCATCGATAAGTTATTACATACTGAGCAGAAGTGTGTTTTTTTAGGAAGCAATGACATGGTACACGAAGGTTTGGTTGCAAAGCGAGATAGATCTTACAAGACGATTGCCTCGCTCCATCAGCCAGCTACATGAAATATTTTGCAAGCCCATAGGTGAACTGATGCTACCTATAACACCGATTACATACATCATATAGTCACGATTGACTGCCCTTCCCATTGGTCTTTCCAATCTCCGCGTCGTTAATGAACTGGCATGTCGTCCTCGAGGTCATTCTCTTTACGCTTCTTCTCATCTATTTCGTCCTTCTTCTCTTTTGTTGCCCTTGCTAGGTCTATTTGGGATATCGAATACACCCATTTTTGGTCCCTTTGCTTCCTTTGCTAAGGAGTCCTCAAGAGCTTTCAATTCCTTCTCGTCCCTCTTAACCATCTCCCAGCTTTTTGCCATCTCGAACGCTCGAGGCAGGTATCTAACCTTTCTCCGCGCTCCCTCCCTCTCAATCTCAACATCCATCGGCACATTATCATCGTCGACACATCTCCACTCGTGAGACGACCATAAGATCTTGTCAGCATCTATCAAGCCTGCAATTTCAGCTCGACTGCCCGTCTTCAAATATTTCACTACCGCCTCGCTGAAGCTACTTCTGTCCATACCGAAGTCGAGAACAGGCTTGTCTATTTGCTTGAGGTAATGTATTTTAGCTCCATAGAGGAAAATTGGGAGCAAGATGGTAGTTCCATTGCAGAAGTCATCGTATCGTTGCTGCATCTCCTCGCCCATGATAGGGATCAGAAGGTTCATCCATTCCTGAACTCCGTAGGTTTCACCACGCACTTTCTTGTTTGCCAGCGGGATCATGGCGATGTCTTCGATAGGGCGTATTGTCTTAAGCTTGTCCTTGGCTAATTGCCTTGCTTGTAAGTCAACGCTAACAACAAATGCCCATGCCCTCGCGCCAACATGTTCTCTCGCATAGGCATCCGTGGGTGCGAGTCTGAGAACCTCCCCAAAAGATAAATTGATGAGTGGACTGGTGTAGTATCTGGTGCAGAGCATGTTGATTGTAGCTTCTATGTCAGAATGAGCCTGTTAGTGGTTGTCGGGAGATCGGTGAAGACGAGGGGATGAGGTTTCTGAGCTGAACCAACACTTACGGAAATAATGTCCTGACCGTGGTCCATGATGACGGAACGGCATGTAGATGGACAAGCAATTTTTGATACCTTCATAAAGCCAATTGACACTTTCCACGACCGAAGGTCCAAGCCAAATATGGGACATTTCGTGGGCCATTCGGCGAACTAAGTCATAGTCCTTAACATTTTCAATCTGATCGTCGTAGTTGAAAATGTGGCTGTGTCCAAACGAGGTGCCACCGAAAGACTTATAAGTGCTCGTATTGCGAGTGAAGCTGCGATGTGGTGACGGCTCGATCAAACATTTCCTGACTCCTTTCGGAACATTGGCGAAGAAAGGGTGGTCAATATCCCCAGTCTCGTTGACATCCGTCTCGAAGAATTTTCGGGCATTGGTAAAGAAAGACTGGTGAGTGTCCTTGATTACTTCGACATTTGGCGGCAAATTGCCAAATCAATAGTATCCATAGCTTGCAGGTCTGATTTCGCTGCTCGTGAATGGCGGATTACTCTGGATCTGTCCAACCATATACACCGAATCCCTGAGTATACTCGAAGGACCTATGCGCTCAACTGCACAAGGCCCTTCACCATACGTCCATACTGCTCGGGTCCCTGTCGGAGCTCGCTTGAGATCCCACTGAACGACATTACTGTACTCTTCCAGTGGAAAAATGGGGATGACAGCAAAACCAGAGCCAAGAAGTCCTCCTTGCTCGCTGTGAAGGCCGAGAACCGGGCCGTCGGTCTTGAATTGTTCTTTCGCAGATGGAATCACCTTGTAAATTATCCGTACGTCCCCAACAGTCTGGCGCGCAGGTAGCCAGCTTCGGTCAGAGGACCCTTCCAGATCCTTGAAATCAAGAAGCAATGCTCCTTGCTCATCAGAAACGTCAAGGTCGTGCTCGGTGTAAACGCATGAAAACGTGGATGGGAAAGTGACTAGCAGCTCGTCCCGGAGAAGCGCGGGAGATTCGATAGTAATGGAAACCAGAAGGCTGACAGCTTGAGCATTGCTGTCGAATTCTGGTGTGAGTGATACTCTGAGGATTGGGATGATGATATCTGCCATCGTGAAGTATCAAGAAAGTGTGCGGGATAGAAGCAGGAGTCCAACAAACGAATATTTGAGAACGAAAAGCAACATAGTGGAGGAGATATAAACGAGACAGAAGGAAGGCTACAGCCGGCAGGAAGGGAAGATGCATCGCAAACGAAATATATGGACAGCTTCTTACAATACAGACGGTGTTTGAATGCCCATAAGAACAGTTCAAGAGGAATTCCATAAACCATACAGTAGACTTCTTCTGCAGTTCAAGATTGACTCGAGTACTCTCGGAGCAGACATGAAGCTTGTTATAATTCATTGCATCCTGAACGTCTGGAATGATGGTTGATGAAAGCAGAATGACGGAGCTTGGCCTGGGATGTGCTTGACGAAGCGCGGAAACATCGCCGCCAGTGACCGTGCTTCCCCGCCTCCAAGACCACTTTCTCGAAGCTCCATCAACACCATCACACTACATCCTGCACAGTCCCATCATCTAGTTGTCCATCATGTCTGCTGATGATCAAGCATTTCTAGACGTGGTATGTTAAATCCGAACGTCTTCAAACATCCTCAAATCTCTGAAGTAGCAAAAGTCTAACAAAACACAGCTCTCCTCTGTCCCTAACGATATCAAGAGATATTCGAACGACGTCGCCGACTACGTTGATCGCCACCTTCAGAAAGTATCAGACACCCTTCGTGAAGCACTCTCCTCCTCGCAATGGATTCCCGAATCTGCCCGTCCTAGACCTCCTCCGCCACCACCACGGAGCTTCAGCGAAACAATAGCTTCATCCAGCACACTTACCACGCAGATACACCGATGGATATGTAGGAACAAGATCCTGACGACTGTCATTGTGATAGCACTGGGCGGTGCCACGTACCATGTTATCAAGCGGAAATCGAACTACCGCAAGAAGCGCAGAGCGAAGCGTGCAAGTAATGGCGCGAGACTGGAGGTTGTGGTTGTAGCCGGGTCACCGTCAGAACCTATCACGAGGTCTGTTGCGTTAGATCTGGAGAGGAGAGGATATATGGTGTATGTGGTGTGCAATACGATTGAGGAGGAAGTATTGGTACAGAACGAGTCGAGACCAGATATCAAACCTTTGATGATCGATATTGTGGATGCAAGTCTATATTCTCTTCTCATCTCACTATTCCATATCTTCTTTATGGAATATTTGTATATCGAAGAGTCCTAGCTAACATATTCAATAGCCATCCTCCGCCCGAGCTTCTATCGATCGCTTTACAGCACATCTCCAAACTCCACACGCCGCTTTCCAAGGCGCAAAACACCACCACTTAACATTCCGCTCTCTAATCCTCATCCCGTCTTCAACCTACCCCTCTCTCCCCATCGCCGCACTCCCCGCCTCAACCGTCTCCGACCTCCTCAATACCCGCCTCCTTACCCCAATCCTAACTCTCCAAACCTTCCTCCCCCTCCTCCAAAGCCTCCCTCTCTCTCATCCACACTTCAACTCAAGCCCGGGCACATCACCAGCCCCAACAGCCACAGCCGAAGGACCAAAACCATCAATTCTCCTCCTCACCCCCTCCATAATAACCTCCCTCTCACCCGCCTTCCACGCCCCCGAAGCCCTCATAAACTCCGCCCTAACATCCCTCTCCACCGTCCTAACAGCCGAACTCTCACCCCTCAAAATTCCAGTCACACACCTCCAACTCGGTACTTTCGATTTAAGTGCTTTCACGCCTCATTCTCGGAATACTTCGACGCCGGCGGCGCAGAGAGCAGAGACGCTGAAATGGGATGATAGTACGAAGGTGTCGTATTCGAGGAATTTCGTTGCTATGACTTCTACGAACGGGTCCTCGAAAACCGGGTTGGGGAAGGGTACGCCATTGAGAGAGTTGAATAACGCTGTATTCGACGCTATTGTGAGAGGTAGGGGAGGTGTGATCAGAGTCGGGATGGGTAGTGGACTCTATGGATTTGTGGGGAGATGGGTTCCTAGTGGGCTGGTGGCTTGGATGATGGGTGTTAGGAGGATTGATGGAGCTGCTGGGAATGTTGAAGGAAGAGGAGAGTTTGGAAGAGGATTGATCATGGCTAGACCTGGGAGTAGTAGTGGAGGAAGTGAAAGTGATAGGGGGCCTGAATCGCCGAGGGGGAGAGGAACGGGCATCGGAGATAGCGAGTATATCTCTGTGTATGGCGAGAGAGTTGACGATGAAGAAGGCATCTAGGTGTGGCGTTGAGGGTATTACTTTGTATCGAGGGATTGCAGCATGAAATGGCGTTTTAGGGATACTGATTGGAGATCTCTACTACCGACTACCGAACACCGAGGAGATTTAGATACGTTACTATGATAGGACAGGACATGATCCGGAGCAAAATCTCCATTCAGCAAGCGAGTATGTAAAGAATATATTGAGGGCTCACGTCACTTAATGATGGCTCACATCATTACATCTGCACACCCGTCTCAAACGAGGAGGGATGTGTAGTACCTTATCAATTGCCTCTCTCTCCACATCTCCATCTATCGATCTATCTGCAGATGTCCTGTTCCGGTTCCCCGGTTCATTCCCTACCAGCAATCCCGTAAACAGCCCTATCATCCTGTCTACTGGCTCTCGCAAACCGACCCGAAAATGTTCGCTCACCCGATAGCTCCTCACTTCTTTCAGCGGGATGCATGGCAGTCTGAGACATCGTATTGTTACCAGCTGAAATGAACGAGACGGTGTGTAGCCACATGCATGCGGCTCAGCCCAAGGATATGCATATCGAAGCTTCGGGTCCGAGCTAGAGGCGGTTCTGAGATCCGTGATAATTTGATTGGCAGAGCATGAGAAGATGTAATAAATGTGAGCTTTATTGGTAGATGTGGCTTCCGCCGTATCGCTGTGATCTCCGGGGAACTGGGAAAGGGCGTCTCCATTCTCTTGGATGCGATGGTGGATGGAGATGGCACCGTAGACGTATGTTTGGTCTTGTGAAAGTCGATCGGACCATGATGACAGTCGGTGTGCGGCTTGGGTTGGTTGTACGGCAGAATGCAGCGCTCATCGTCTTTGCCATAGCCAGTCCTAGTCTCACCTCGAAGTTTTGTGCATAAAGCATCTCATGTTGCACTGCCCCATTGCTTGGGCGCATCTGATCGCTCAGCTCATGCGTACCGATCTTTGGGTTGAGGGTCTGATATTTGATGCATGCAGAGCAGATTGCGGTTTCTCCTCGCTTGCTTCCTTCCCGAATTTGTGTTTATTTGGTGTGGGTGGGTTTATCCGTGGTAGCCTCGTCCTCGTCTCCCTTGCTGGCCACCTCTGCCACGTCCGCCACCCCAGTTGGGACCTCCTCCACCATGGTGCCATCTTCCACGGCCTCTTCCACCACCACCCTCTCCGTCGTTGTAGCGTTCTCGTTCAGCTGCTTGCTCCCTTTCAGCTCGTTCCATCAATAGACGTTGTTCTTCTGCAATCTCTTCTGGGTCTTTCTCGACCCTGACGGTAGGCTTAGGTAGGTCAGTCGGCCAGCGAGGATGGGCATTCTTGCATGTCTTCCCGTCTGGACAGAACCCAGCTAAGTAAAAAACGCAGAGATTCTTGCGAACATGGCGTTGTGAGCATATTGGTCCCAGGGGGCAAAATCCTTTCTCGTAGTGGGGGCAAGGTGGAAGCTTCGAGGATGGGTCGAGATGAAGATATAAGCATTCATCTGTATGGTAATGTTAGCCAAAGCTAAAGCGCATTTTAAACAAGAAGCGGTCATACCTCCGTTTGAACAGTATCCATTCTTAGCAAAGAAATTGCATTCTGGCATTTTTCTCAGGTTGTACTCGTGCAAGAACTCGCAGCTCTCCCCCTTCTTGCACAAACCGCGCAGCCAATGCTTGCATACCAAATTATTAAAATTCGAGTTGCTGTTTGCAGAGGTGTGTCTGTCAGGGCATTTGGGCCCCAAGGGGCAGTGGCCTTGAAGGTACGCCTTGCACGTAGGGCGGTCTGGCGTGATACCATGGCGATAGTTCTCCAGCAAGAACGGCGAGAAGGAGAAGCTGTATTTGGGGGCTTGATGCTCTAAGATTTGTCGCGCGAGATCTTTTGGCCCTGGGCCGAGAGATAGGACGGCGGCCATGTTGGTTGTTGTGGTGTAATGTCTGCACTTGAAGTCGAGAAACAGCTCTGTGAAAGCAATCGCGGCGCGCTCCAAATTAGGCTGAGAGGCCGAATAATGCTGGCCGCTAGAAGTGTGGCAAGGGGTTTCGAAGATCAAACTTGATGCGAGGCACAAATTTGTTTTTCTGCACCGCGTCTGCAGAGATGCTTGTCGCTGCAGGTCAGGGAGAGATTGAGGCGTTGCGAAAGGCGGAGGTCGACGTGTCACCAGATCCCGATTCCCTTTTCGAGCTCGTACCTGGGCTGTCTATGTTCTGGTTGCCTATGAGCCGACAGACAAAGCATCAACCAACATCCACGTATGCGGGGGAGGGGCGTGAGGAGTTCGTGATGGTTGCGCAATCGAGTGTGTTGAATGGAGTTAGGTAGTCAGTCGTTGATGTTCAATGCGGAAACCAATTGAACGCCCATGTCATGCTCATGGTGCCAGTGATGTTTTGCTTCGCTCGCTAGGTACCAAAACGTGGCGGGCCAGCCTCAATCCCTGTAAGGCCGAAAGTGACAGACAGCTGGAACCCTCCTGAAAATAGCCGACTGGCAGCATTTGGCAGCATCTTTCTCGAGGTGTCATCGATTCTATTCCCTTCTCAATTTTTATCCCATCTATCAGATATCCTGCTTTGTTGACTGTACATTCTCGCCCGTAAGATCTGCAAATCAATATCAATCATTCATAGAGAATCAAAGCCAGCTAGATAGAATATGGCCATCATAGATCGCCGATCAGGTATCTCCAATCACATAGAAAGCGAGAAAAAAGCTCCGAAGGCATGGCCAAATGCACCAAAGGGGATCTTGTGCCGTAAGATGGCGCCAGGGATGCTGAAGATAGTAGTGCTTCTTACTTATTTGGACCCCTACCCCTCTCGTATGATGATGGCATAAGATAAAGAGTTGTGGTTTGGCATTGCCAGCGTGTACAATATACCACCAAAGAGGCAAGCCGATGGCATGGAAAAGATGGTGTGTAATGGATGCTTACAACTGTGTGACATTGGTTTCCTGACATGATATGAGGCGTTCTTGTCTGCTGGCTGGCAAAGAGAGACTCTTCCCTGTCCTTAACAGCCTTTTGAAAGCACGTATCAAGCCTTTTTGAGTTTGGACGGAGACGGCAACCACAGACCTCAGAACACACAGACCGTGGGCATAGCAGCCAGCATCTTCTAGTTGAAATGCCATCCATCCATACATGCTGGCTCAGCGATATCCGGGCCGCTGCGCAGGTTGCCCAGGTCTTTCTTGCCTCGAAATGGCTAGCTCTGGACACTGGAACAGCTTGCTTGCTTGCTTGACCTTCCAGGTCGGCCTTGAGCTCTCGACCCCTCATCATGATCGCATACTTCCCAATTAGACTTTCTGACTTACTCATGGGCTGCTGGATCATCCCTGACGTCCCTTCTCCTCATCCTATCCTACCCCGTCTCCCATCCAGCCATCCCGTTGTCAGGATCAAGATCGTCGACTGATCTCCCGTTCCCTTTCCTTCCGGGGCCTTGCCTTGTACAAACTTCATATTCGAACTTCCTTAGACTATCTTGAACTGCTGGATAATGGCGGTTACAGCCCCTCACTTGATCCCTTATGACGAAAGTCAGCCTGCGAGTCACCACACTCGCTCAAACCTTAGCATGTCTCTCCTGCACGTAATAACCCCTCTCACCACTGCACTGGACAGAAAGAACATGCGGTGTGATGGAGATAGGGATGGTGGGATGGGAGTCGGCGCCCATGGTGACCCGCTCGCGTCCATCAGTCACTGGCCACAGCGGGGCAAACAATGCAAAGAAATCCACTCTTGATTCTTCCAAGATACAGAGAACAGCACAGATACAACCCCTCCAACTCGCAACATCCCCTTGCTTTTCATCTCGTATTCGCCGTAATTCATTAAATACTGGGTATGGCTTTCTGCTCCAGACTTTGTGGAAGCTCGTCTCATCCAGGACACATAATCAATTCAACTTTCAAACTCGGGTCAATTGCCAGCTAACTTTAGCTTTCAAAAGACAAGAATGACAGACTACTGAGCTGTATGTATTTTGAAGTACATCTTTATCCTCGGCGACCCTCCAGATCAGGCCCTTGTCCGAGATTCCGAAGCCGTTCCTTGTGCATGGCAAATCCGTAGAGATGCATGGCGTCTGCGCAGCGCCGATGAGCGAGTCAGCACATCGTCATGTACGTTGAGTAGTCGCCGTGTCCACGGAATACACTGGAGTTGAAGCCTGGCTAGCCAACTACAGTCCTGGATAGCCCCCTTCTTGCAGCTTTAGCCGACCAGCAGGCGAGCGAGGATGCCACCGCATGAACAATGCATGCCTACCTGTCTGCCTGCAGCAATACCTTACTTACCCTCTGCATCCCTACAGTTTCCTTTCCTTCTCCAACGCCGAGCACGAGAAAGAAGACGGCCTGAAGCCTATGCTCCGAAAACGCAGTCTAGATTCCTTACTGACTGATTCGGTCTTGTGGTTTGGATTCGCTGGCCTTGCCTCGACTTGCTGTTTGCACGCCACAACCAGACCATACTGAGCACATCCTAACATCTTCCCGGAGATAAGTCAAGAGACTAATGATCAATCTCTGAACCATTGATTCTGAGAAGTGTGCATATACATCCACACTTTTTAGTTCAGGCACAGCGTATGCAGCCGGTCCCTAAAGGTGTTGGGAATCGTCGGTCTGCAGCAACTCTACCTAGTCAGCACACCGTTGGCTCGTTCTGTGCTGTGGGATCTGAACTCTCCACACACTCCGACCCACAGTCTTCATCATATTACCAGTAAGTGCTGCCACACCTTGGAAAGATCGCCGGGCTGGTGGGTGGTGGCTCGGAACGCTGGTGATTTATTAGGCTCTCCCACTTCAAATACCGACAGGCCTCCATTCGGGTCTTTCCTTCCTCTCCAACATACTTTCCCGCGTCCTTGGTCTCGACGTGGCGACTTACTTCTTCCATTAAACTCTGCATTCAGCCGCTCAGCACATTCTCTCGGGCCTCTTTACTTACCAACAGTTGGTAAAGTATCTGACCTTGACCTGCCTACCGCTTTAGGAAAGTCAACAAACATACCATGCGAATATACATGTCCCGATTCTCCTTTTCTCGGCTCGGGCATCATTTCAAATTGGGGACCTAGACTCGTCGAGAAGACAGAAAACTGTCCTCCCACTCTCAAAGATGGCAAACTTTTTCGGTCCAGTTCCACCAGCCATTCCCTTTGCTTCAAGACCTCAGCTCAACGCCCCTCGAAGGCCTTCACAACCATCACTGGATGCAAGCTTAGCAAGTCTGACAAGGAAGAATGCGGTATACTATCCAAATTATCGAGTCTACCGCGGAGAGACACCGGCAACCTTGAACTATAACTGCATCAGCCATGTCTTCTATGCATTCGCCCACGTTTCCTCTGATGGTGGTATCTTCGTATGTTACCCAGCCTGGTCTCTTGTCACCACTAATCATACGGACAGTTGAGTGACGAATGGGCTGATGCGCAGATGCCAGTCGACGGAGCTACCGGATGCTTAGGATCATTCATGAGGTTGAAGGAACAGCATGGCTACCTCAAAATGATTCTGTCTATTGGAGGTGGAGCTGCCAGCCAGAACTTTGCAACTGTAGCGTCAAGTGCTGCTACGAGGGACAACTTTGGAAGATCCGCTCGAGGACTGATCGACGCGTCAGGCTTTGATGGGATTGATAGTAGGGACCTTGAAGCCATGCTTGTCTCTTTACTGACATCTTTAAGTTGACTGGGAGCATCCTTCTGATCCACAACAAGGCGCGAACTTTCTCGCTTTGCTAGCCGCCATCCGCCTTCACCTTCCCGATGATCGATATCTCCTGACAGCAGCTTTGCCAGCCGGGCAGTGGGCACTACAGAATATCGATCTTTATAGGGCACAAGACTACCTTGACCTGATCAACCTCATGGCCTATGACTTTGCAGGCTCATGGTCAAACACAGCTGGCCATCACGCTCAACTCTATCCTGGCGACCCTGGCGAGCCCTCAGGATCCGCTGCGGTGGACTATGTTATTTCTACTGGCTTTCCAGCAAACAAGATTCTCCTGGGAGTTCCAGTATATGGCAGGTCTTTCCTAGGCGCAAGTGGTCCTGGTCATGCGTACAATGGCTGTGGTGGAGAGGAGGGGACCTTCGAATACAAACAGCTGCCAAGAAACAACGCCGAGGAGATTGTCAACACACGCGTCGTAGCGGCCTTTTCCACTGGTGGAGATGGAGGTTTCGTTTCCTACGACAATCCAGAGACGGTGAAGATCAAGGCGAACTTCTGCCTGGAGAAAGGACTTGGAGTAAGTCAAATCTTAACACATGTGGTAGGGAGGGCTGACACGTACAGGGGTTGTTCTACTGGACGGGCACTGCAGATACTCCTCCAGGACCTCGAAGTCTAATAGCTGCAGGGTTTAAGGCCTTACATGGTGGCTAAGGCCGTAATATGACTTCGATGAACTCTGTATTTGTACGAGCTGTGCGTATAGAAGTTCGACTCTGCGCACGGAATCAGATATTGCATTGGACCGGCGAAAAAGAAAAGCGAAGGTCAGGACGACGAAAATCGGCACGACGAAACGAGTAGGAATCATGACCATTTTCAAGGCGGGCAAGCCTGGCGCACGAGATCATGAATAAATGAATTATGGGATGGCGGCTCCTTTGCTTTATGTCGATGATCCTGAGCATAATGTTAGGTTCTGATATTATCATATAATACCTCGCGATGTTATTCTGCTCATGTTTCGCTTCGTTAGGTCTGCTGCATGGTGTTTGTTCGGTACCCTACTTTCATTATATGTTCAAGTATAGGCACATTTTTCTACAACCATTAGGGCAGCGTTTCCTGAGCTGAAGCCTGAGCTGAGACGAGACAGCCAACGAATTCGAACCCACCCCGCAATTTCGGCTTCCGGGTGGTAAGCCGCTGCGTGATCTGTTACTATCTTCAGGTTATTTATCGCTGTCGCTAGGTATCACTGTCTGCTGTGCATTAATTTGCTACTGTGGACAATTCTCACCACTTTTCTCCTCGGTCTTCTCACTCCGCCGAAAGTTTACTCAAGCACAACGCGACATTTCAACATCACCACTCTACCTCCTCTTCATATACCTCCTTCATCATAGTTCGAGAAGTAAAGAGGTGTACCGCTAGTTATCGATACGGATCTCAGATCCTGTTTGATGCCCAATTCTAAACCGGGGTAGTTACGGGATGCCCTCCGCCATCTCTGATTCGAGGGCCTAAACGAATCACAATCACAAACACAATACATGGGTTCAGTTGGCTTGGAGATTGGATCCGGATTCCGGATGTCTCCCGGACTCGCTTACCCGCGTATCTACGGAGGCATGTACCGGTGGCACAGGACATGCCTGTTGACATTTATTCTTGAACCCCATATCAAGCACTAGCTTAGAGTGGATTTCTACTGTTTTGTCAATGATTTTCGTGGACGGCTATAACCTCCGTAGACGTAGATCTATAGACGTAGATCTATATTATACATCATAATTTTCCCCTCACAATGGATACAAGTGTGCCCAGCATTTTATGCACGTCGAACCAAACTGTCGGGATCGCCCTGCCTGAGTAATATGCACGTAGGTGCTGTCATGTAAGCCTTGTTTGTTGGAGGGGTGGATGTGGCCGCATACAGAATGGCCTGGACTGCAGTGGACTTTTGCTGTGGTGGGGGATATGTGGGATGTCGTGATGGGGAGTGGGTGGGATTTACCCGGGCCGTTGTTGCTGCAGGATGCAGGGCAGTAAGGATGGATAGTGCGCGCGGGGACTGTGTTGTTTTCAGTGGAAAGAGATCAGGATAGATGCAAGGAGGCAGGCAAAGTTTGGTTGACGAATGTATGTTTGCGGCCTACTTACTGGCTGGTGCTTTGAGGATTGATAGCCAGTTGACTTGGAATGCTGCATATGGTATCCAGCTTACAGTAGGCCAAATTTGCACAACCAACCCTTCTTTTCTTGGATTCCGTGATATGTAGAAATAGACATACAGTTAATTTCGACTTCTTATCAAAAGAGGTGAATTCTCTTCCTAGCGTAACAGGTCTGGTCAATACAGTCGTTATGTGCTCCTTACATGCTAGAAATATAAGCCTGGAATGTCCTCTTGAATTTCATCAAGGGGCGTCTAGTACTGATATTGGCAAGAAATATTTCTGTACCAACACAAACAAAGTCATGTCCAGGGCCTCTCAAGGGCCCATCGATTACGTACTTCGAGCTGTGAGTGAACTCTTAAAACGCCCAACGTGACGCGCACAGACATGCTCACAGGCTACCGGCTCGGCCCGGTCCCCACTAAACTTTGACATCAACATCGCAGCCAGGGATAGCCTGAAAGGTTCGTTCCAAGTCTGTGATCGCCCTTCAGTTAGTTTTCAGGCGCTGAACCAGGCTATGTTTCTTCACCAATCAACAGTCAAAAGAAACTAATTTTTCAAACGAAATGTTCAGCAATCGACGATTGCTGCTTTTAAGGCGTGGAATCGAAAGCTTATCAGTTCTGGGAAGAATTACCACGGACGGACAATATTGACTTATCGTAGGAGGTCAAAGCCAGCGCGATTGACTAATGATCGGGCTCACATCACATATCTCTCAATCAATCCTGTTTTATTGATTCTCACAAAAGTCTTCCTAATCGACTTCTACCCAGATAGCAGTATAGTTGAAGAAGAAACACATGATCTGGAAGCAGCTTCTTGATGTCTACTGAGCTCTCATGTTCCCCTTCAGTGGGCTCTTCTCGATTGGCTTTGGAAAGCCATATGATCGAGTTTGACACTGGCTTCATTCTCCCATGCGAGGGGCATTTCTGCTGGACCACGTTTGAAAAGTACTTCAGGCAGCTAATATATGTATCGCTGTCTTGATCAAGCCATATAACCTCAGGATTGCTTCCTCCTGACACTATCAGGATATCTCATTTTTTGGGGAACTTTAAAATGATTCGATTAAGAATCTAGAAAGATATCGACACCCCAAAAGTGAAATCCTAGTCTAATTCGCGCCTGTGAACTTGTCGAGGACGCTCATAAGTTCGAATTGTGCCTACCATCAGGTCACTCCCGAGACCATCTACGGCGGGGATGAGACCGGGTGATCCAGAATCCTCTTCCCCGTCGTCTGCGTCATCCTCAGGGACGGTGTCGGACAGTTCTTCATCCGCAACTTCAGCAATATGAATGACGGCAGCCGTGGATAGCTGGGGAATCTCCCTCTACTCATCTGTGCCTGATCAAAGAATTCTCACTTTTAGGGGGTATTTTACACGGATGTAATAGCACCACTAAAGAACTGTTGTGAATCAATGATGTGAGCGGCTGTACAGATCTTCATTTGCATATCCTCCGAAATTGCAGACTGGGGCAATAAAACCGGCTGGTGAAGTACGCTCGCGTTAAAAGCAATCAGTTATTCTCCCGAATCTTCCATTGCATCATCAATTTAATGAATCTCACAGAAAAGGTACACTGCGAGACCTTTTCTGCCTCGGGATCTGTAAAACTCCATTCGAACTCATAGAATAGAAGAGGAATCATCTTGGTGTAGATTGCTTGGGCGAGATCTATCTTGCGTCAGCAAGCTCACCTGCCAGTCCAGCCTGCAAGAACGGTCAGGTGGGGCACTTACATTTTCCAGGGCATGATCGAGCGCCCGTTCCGAAGGATATGTTGTACGTTTCTTCGGGGACATGGTTAGTAGACGCTCAGGTGATGTATGGCGCAACACGTACCCAAGAACTTGAGCTTCTCCGAACTGTACTCGAGCCATCGTTCGGGTCGCCAGATCTCGGCATCTTCTCCGAAGAGCTCCTTGTTACGGCTGAAAGCCCAAAGGTTGATCCCAACCGAGGTCTAATGATCGTGGGAATCAGCAAATTCCATCTTTTGGTACGGAAGATAAGTTACTTACACCGGTAGGGAGGAAATGTCCGTCTAGCTCACATCCTCCGTCGGGCACAGTCCTTAAAGGAGGCATTCCTACGATAGGGTGCAACCTCTGACTTTCGCTAAGACAAGCACTCAGGTAAGGCAGATGGTCCTTCATCTCTCGTAACTTTGGCGGATTGCTCAGTTTACCAGCGGTCCTAGCTGAATCAAGTTCTTGAAAGATGCGTTCTTGGCAGCCATGAGTGACGATGTTGTTCACTAGAGCAGTGACTGTGGAGCCGATGGTCTCGACACCGGCCCCGTAGTTCGTCATGCACATTCCCATGATCCATCTGTCGGTTAACTGTCCCTTCTCGGTTTGCAGCTGGAGAAGCTTTGCTGCTATATCTCTAGGATGTTCGTTTTCGATAGACGAATATTCTTTGTCGTCTCGGACAGCCATGCGTTGTTGTATGTGTTTTATGGGAAACTAATGACGCATTAGTGGGAACATCGTTGATATGATCGTCTGTATTCCTACCGCGAATGCATGCTCAGGTGGAAGTGCGGATTTCTTGTTTGTCCGATCTCTCCCATCTAGCAATCGGGACAGTCTCTTGATCATACGCTTTAGCAGAACAGGGCTGGTGCCATGATTGCACCACCTAACAAGTCTGTGGAAGTATGGAAAGTATCCAGCGAGATGCAAGTACTTCCAAGCTCGATGAATGTAAGAAACCGACTCATCGGCTTCGCCAAGCTCTACCAAATTTTTGGCCCTCGAAAAGGTCGCCATTGATAGACAGTCTAAAATATCAACACTGAAGCATGCGGTCACAGAACAGAGGAAATCACTCACCAGAAGCAAACATGTTGAGGAATATATCAAGATCCACGCTCTGCCCAGCTCGTTCGCGCATGATCTCGATATCCTTCGTGATTGCAATGTCCAGAGTATTTTCGATATCTCGCATGTAGCTCTCAGTGTACGCAGGCCCAAGAGCACGCCTCTGCGTTCTGTACTTCTCCATATTCATCTCGCTAAGCAAGTCGAGACTGTCGGGTCCTGACCACCCACAATCGCTAACACCGATGTACCACTCGCCTTTCCTGAAACTACTTCCAGCGCCTGCAGGTTGTCAGTCGGTTCTTGATAAAATTGGAAATAAGCGAGTGTACCGTAAATGGTGCGGAATGCTTTCAGACCAGACACCATAACTTCGTTCGGTGCGACTCGGACGATGGGTCCATATTTCTTATGCAACGCTATATCGACCTCGTGACGTTTGAAGCTGTGTTGCTTGTTGACGATCCATAGCTTGGTGATGCTGGCAAGGAAAGGACCAGGAATTCTTCGTAGAGGTGTAAGTTCGCGAGTGTAGATAACATAGAGGATCCCAAGTGAAGTCAAGATCGCTGCCCGGAAAAGCCATTGCGGTGAAGACTCGAAGTCAACGCTATGGAGAGACATCGTGCATCTCAGGAGGGCATTTACTTATGGGGGGGTGCCGAAACTTTCGAGCGATTCGACTGGCGACTTGTAATCATCAGCTCAACGTACTCATTGAGCTATGAAGCTTTATACTCGCTCAATTCGACGAGATGATAGAGATTAAGTAAGAAGCAGAAGCCAGCTTCCGGAATATCTGACGTGGTTATTATGAGAACTACCAAACTCCCCTCCTCAACGCCATCTGACATACGTCAATCTTTAGTGCTGACAGCAGATACCCAACCGAGCCAACCGAGTTGAACTTCATTCCATGAAGCCGAAAAGACGAAATAGGAAGCTGGAATCCAAGGATCAGCCATTGCTGTGCCTCGTAGTTCTCAGCAAACACTCCCCGCCGCCGTGTGGAAACGATATCGACCAAATTGAGAGACTCCGGGACAGTGAAGATAGTCAGATCTCAAATGGTGAATTGAGGAAAGTCGAACCGCCTCTTTCAAGGCGACGAGATTCCAGACCGACTTGGTCATTCATGTCCCCAGTGCCCTCGAAGACATACATCCGTGAAATCTGGCTGTCTCTGCGGGTATTTGGGTAGCATGGAATCATGGACACCCGAACATCGGATCTTCAAGCTCCGCCTCAGATAAGGCCGATAACTCATCTTATTTGCTGATTGATTCATGGCAAGGAAGCCTGATGAACATGTTGAGAGAGAGAAAACAACGAAAGTAAACAGTTGCAGGAAAAGTCTAATACACAGCCTGAGTGGGTTCGGCTGTGGTGGGCCTCGCGCTCGCGAAGGCTGGGCCGTGCGACAAAGCTTCTCTCAACCTCTTCATCAATCTCCTCTCTTGGAATAACCTCGTTCGAACGCGATGTGGCGAGCAATATGAGCGCATGGGACAACGCATCCGACAAAGCCTAGTACTCAAATTCGAAACTCCAAATCTGCGAGCATGTGAAGTACGCAAAGTCCGTCCGCGCAAGGCGCTGCAGCTTCTGCATCTCTTAGCTTTCTGAACAGACTTTCCTGGCTCAACACAGCCTGTCTTCGTCCTTGTCGTCCAATCTTCAGCTCTGGCCATTCGGCAAAATTATGCATGCCATCAGATCCCGTCTCCCGCTGTGGGGTGTGTGAGCGGATGAATTACTGCAGATTGTCAGGGGAAGAAGATGTGATGGCAGGTACACAAAGCAGTTGGCGTCTCAGATCACATCACAACGTCCGTGCATCAAGAATGTACATGAGAGACTCTTTCTCAAGCTACTCCTGTTTATCGTGTACTGGACTCGTCTTTGGTCTGTTTTTGCATCCTAAAATTCAACTGGATCAATCTGGTAATATTTTTAGGGGTATGAATTAAAGCATTTCGGAATCTTTTTTGTTAATTCGAATTCAAGAGCTGGCGCATCTTTATCACTTCAAGATTCTCGTTATCCCTTACTGATCCCCTGCGCCACAGATCCCAATCGACCGGCTCAAACAGTTGTGCGCCATCCGCGGGGTTTCATTTGTTATCCCTTTCACCCCTGGATTTTCTTCTTTATCATCCAGGACCTCTTGACGGCCCAAGTCCCCGAGGTTGCTGATTGTTGTTGAAATTTGTGTCGATCTCCTGTTGTTCTATCACCGTTTTATAATTCATGATGGCTTCTCAGAGGAAGCTTGATACCGAATTCTCCATTCACGATGCGATCTCTCCAATATCTCCACTTTCATCGAGGACAATATCTTTACTTGGGGATCATTATACTGCTTCTGAGAAATATTCGCCATATTCAGACAAGCTCAGTCCACAGAGTTTATTACAAGCGAAACCATGGCCATCAAGGCCACAGAAGCTTCACAAAGGCTTGGGTGGATACAGGTGGTGGGAGTCGACGATTGATTTCATTATGATATTGATTCCACTTCCTTTTTTCATACTTGGAGCAGCTGTCATTGCCGTGAATGGTAAAGTGGTGGAAGGTCGGGAATTGGATATTCTTCAGCAATCCATCAAGGGAGTAAGTTTATCTCGGGGAATAATATTGTTTCGACCCAGCTAACACTCACCAGGCTACCACATTGTTTCCTATTTCTTTTGCTGCTATTACTGGTAGATCAGCAGTTAAATACGCTACGTGGAAGCTGGAGCAAGGCACGACCCTAGGAACTTTGGAGCAATTGATGGGAAGCAGGACAGTTGCCAGTACTTTTGTGACCCAAGTACAACTCCGGTCTTTCAATCTCATTGGCCTTGGTCTTCTCCTAGTTTGGTCACTATCACCTATCGGTGGGCAGGCTATTCTGCACATTCTCTACACACCTGAGAAGTTTACCACATCTGATGCCAATATCACCTATTTCAACTCAAGGCAACAAAGCTATTCAGCTCCAGCGGGACCATTCCAAAACCAGTGGTACCCTGGATTTACTGTATTGTTTGGATCATCTTTACTTGCCCCAACGGCCGTGAAAAAGAGCAGCATGGATATCTGGGGCAATGTGAAAATTCCATACTACTCTAGTCTCGACTCAACGGCTCCTAAGGACAAGGATGGCTGGATCCAAGTTTCGGAAGCAAATACCTCGCTCGTTTACTCCTCACTATTTGGAATACCTCTTTTTGGACTCGAATTTGGTAATACCACTCTGAACATAGAATCTTCCTACATAGAATTGTCGTGTTCCAACATGAGTACGACACCAATCCTGGAGACACCAACGAAAGAGCTCATTAAGACGGACATTATTTCTACTGCTGGCCCGTTTGTGAGCTTTGAAAATGCTTCGGACCACACATCTTGGAATATTGGATACAAAGGAGAAGATGTTACAGCTGTGCGGGATTCTGACAATTCTACATATATGTATCCTCAGTTCTGTCCAGACTGCCTTCCCTCGAATTTTGCCAGTGTCTCATTTCCACCAGGAATGCTTGCGTTTCAAGAATACATCGGCTTCGATTCCGCAACATCTATATTCTGTGAGCCATCACAAATCTACGTCGAATCCACAATCTTCTGCGACAGGAACTCTGGCTCTCAACACTGCGAGGTTACTGCTCAACGACCATCACTTCTGCCACATCTACCATCCGAGATCACTTATCTCAGCTTTCCACAAGTTGCCCTAGGAGTCTCGGCTCTTCTGCCCAACTCGACTCCAAATTTTGGAGCAGTAAACCAATTTCAAAACTATCTTTATGACCCGTTGTCTCAAACGAATATCATATCCGGCTCCAATTCTCTCAGCAGTGATGGATTCTCGAGTCGCCTTCAAAGCGTGCCTCTGAAGGCCTTTGGAGATCGGCTGGGTCAGATGCTGAATGCGTACATTTACTCAAGTATGTGGAATGCAACGACATACATCACAGGGGCATCGTTCACAGGTATCGAGAACAACTTGGTGGGCGGCAACAATGCGAGCTTCATCCCCGCCAACACTGGGGATCTCACAGCCATGATTTCAAATCGGACAGCTGCTTTCACGGTTTCGGCAGCTCAGATCAACGAGTCTCAGGTCTACTTTGCGTTCTTTCCATGGCTTATCATATTTCTTATTTCCAACTTCGTCATGCTATTAGCAGCAATTGTGGGGGTTTATTATTCTAGAAGGACGATTGTTCCAGACTACCTGGGATTTGTCTCTAGTCTGGCGAAGGAGAGCCCGTTCATCCGTATGCCGGATGTAGGAGTCAATATGGATGGTATGGACAAAGCCAGGATGGTGAAAGAAATGAAAGTGAGACTAGGAGACGTGAGCGATGTTGAGAATGGGAAGGCTCAGGTCGGACGATTAGCATTTGCCAGGATGGAGGAGACTTCGCCGGTCAAGAAAGGAAGATTATATGTGTAAACATCATTTAGATTAGAGCAATGCCTATTCATTATTCAATATATGTTTACTTTATTGAACAGTATGACCTTGAATCAGATCACGCCTACCGCCTTTGTTGACATTCTCGGGTGTCTGAAAAGGGGGAGCTCTTATCGATAGCTTCACAAAGTTATGCGGAATTATGCGCGCTTATGAACACGACGCAGAACAACATCTATTGAATACCATAAATCAACCACAATAGACCATCTCAACCGCTGCTGATGTGCTTCTCGGGAGGATCATCTGGCACCTTATCCTATCTGCTAGAAAATTTACAGCATGAACGGCGCATCAAAAGCGCCATCTTCTTTGGATGCCGGTAAGCTTTAACACATGAACATGGCGCCCCCTTCATCTTGACCCAAACACTAATTGACTCTTTCTCTGTGCCAGTCGACTATGATCCAATTGAGCACCTGAATACTATATTCTCGCATCCCTCAACCCTCACATCGATAGGGAGCACAGCGGCTGCTCTGCAGAAACACCAAGATGACCTCTCAACGTCGATATCCGCCCTCGAGGCTGCCCAAGCACAAAGCGACGAGTCAAGCTTGCAGCGCATGCAATCTGCAAAGGAGGAGCTGGCAGAGCTATTCAGCAAAATTGAGTCCGTCCGAACACGCGCGATAGAGACTGAGCAAACAATTACGTCGATGACAGCGGATATCAAGAGGCTAGATGGCACGAAACGGAACCTTACTTTGTCTATGACAGCCCTGAAGCGGCTGCAAATGCTCACGACGGCCTACGAACAATTGAGGGGACTTGCAAAGTCGAGGCAATATAAAGAGTGTGCGAGCTTGCTCCAAGCTGTGCTACAGCTGATGCGACATTTCAATAGCTATAGGAGTATTGATCAGATCGCGACCTTGAGCCGGAATGTGGCGGAGCTACAGAGGGAACTGCTAGAGCAGGTCTGCGAAGACTTTGAAATCTCGTTCGCAAAGGGAGAAGTGGCTGCAAAAAAGGGTGTATTGAGTGAGGCATGTTTGGTCATGGACGCGCTGGGAGAGAATGCGAGAGCTAGGCTGGTGACATGGTATGTCAATACACAGCTGAGGGAATACCGGCAAGTGTTCAGAGGAAATGATGAAGCTGGAAGCTTGGACAATATTGGGAGGAGATACAGCTGGTTCCGAAGGATGTTGAAGACATACGAGGACGAGCATGCTGGAATATTTCCGATACAGTGGAGGGTCAACGAAGTTTTGGCAAATGCTTTCTGCGAGGGCACAAGAGACGACTTCAAGGGCATCTTGGAGAGGAGTATGCGGCGACCTGATGGCGGGAAGATTGACGTCAACTTGTTGTTGAGCTGTTTGCAAGAAACTATGGACTTTGAGCAGAGTCTGGAGAAGAGATTTGCCAGCGAGCCCAGAGAAAGTATCGACACACTCAGCTCTGTGGAAGAGAAGCCACACACGTTCGACCGGTCAATTTCTGAAGCGTTCGAGCCATATCTTAGTCTCTGGGTTGAATCTCAGGACAAGCAACTCGCCACGATGATACCCAAATATCGAAATCAACCTTTACTACCCCATGACGAGGAATTTTCATCACAAGCCGTCATACCATCTTCGATCGAATTATTTCACTTTTACAAAACGACATTGGCACAATGTGCCAAATTATCCACAGGAGAGAGGCTATTAGATCTCTCCAAAACGCTTGCTAAATATCTGGACGAGTATGCTCAGCAGGTTCTGCTGTACTTTCTTCAGGCGCCAGGCGGAGCGACTCTGGAGAACACAATATTGGTATTGAACACTGCCGATTATTGGCATGCGAATACACAGCAATTGGAAGATAACCTGAAGAAACGAATAGACAGCGAACTAGCACCAAAGGTTGACCTATCTTCGCAGTGCGACACTTTCATGGGTGTTGCAAGCGCAGCTGTCCTGGCTTTAGTGCATAGAGTGGAAGTCAACTGCGAGGCCTCCTGGCGAGAGATGAGGAACACGAACTGGAGCAAAATGGAGAGCGTGGGGGACCAGAGTTCTTTCGTCGCAGAGCTTCTTAGACATGTCAACAGCCAAGCGGAGGAGACGTTGCCAATGGTTGCCAAAGCCCAATATGCCAGAGCATTTTGTGACAATCTCGTTGAGCATTTGGCGAACACGTATATTGCAAATATTGTTCAATGCCGGCCCATCTCCGAAGTTGGCGCTGAGCAGGTAAGAACCTCCCCTGACACAATGGACGGCGTGTACTAATAAAATCTAGATGCTACTTGACAAATACGTACTGACCAAAGGTCTCACCACGTTACTTGCTCACTCGACCACAGCAGCTTCATCTTCCACCACTGCTCAAGCTGGCTTCGTCAAGCGAGTGAACCAAAGCATGGCTCGACTGGATCCACTACTCAAGACCCTTCAAGTCAGACCGTATCCACCAGAAGGTCTCGTCCAAGCATATCTCATCCATATCGGCGATCGTTCCGATACCAATTTCCGAAAAATCCTAGAGCTCAAGGGAGTGAGGAAGCAGGATCAACCTTCACTAGTCGAAATGTTTGGCATGCACAGAGATGGGAAGAGCAACGAACACCTCGTCGCGATGAGTCCACTTCTTACACCTCTTATGAATGCCGGCGGCATCGGAAGCGGAGGTCTAGGACTTGGTGCGGCATCAGCCCTGGGAGCTGCATCAGGCATCCCGAATCTGCAAACTAGGTTTGATCCTGCTGGGTTTGGCGAGAAGCTGTTCAGTGCAGCGAGAGATGGCGTGGAGAGGATGGGTACGCCTAGTTCTGGTGCTGTGGGTGACAGAATTGGATCTCCACTAAGCGAGGATGCGAAGGCTGCTGTGGAGGGGAATCTGAAGAGTATTGGCAAATTCTTCAGAAGGGACATGAGTGGTTTCGGTAGTATTGGTGGGAGGTTTGGAGGCAGTAATGGCTGATATGATGCGCTAAGAGTTGTGGTGGAAGAGGCACAATACGATTTACGAGATAGGAAAGAATGATGTTCGGAAGCTTGCCCGAGCGAGCAGCTGCCGTTACTTGACTTTCAAGTTTTCGAATATTTCCGAGGCGATGTCTGGCTGCGAAGCGCATCGTGTGCATGTTTCCAATTCTAAACGCCAACACTGAAAGAATTCCTATTTCCTTCCTGAGATATGTCTTCACACTCCTCAACTGCAAACGCCAAGTGGCAAAAGAGCACACAACCCTTCACTTCTGCAGAATCAGTATCTAAGAAATCGTTGATCATAGTCACTCATAATCCTTGCCGCTTCTTCCAAAGTACCGATCTCCTCATGGTGATTGCGAATCATTATTTTAAGCTCTACGTCGCATTGTCAGATTTGGTATTCAGCCCAACTTCTGAGACTGGCCGGCAGCCACGATAATAGTCTTGCAGAGTAAAATGACTTGGCCTGTCATAAGATGTCAACTTCCACATACTGGATTGGTCAATCTCTGGGAAGGACAGTCAGCTTCCACAACCTCACGTACTCAGCCCTCTATGGCACAACTCTAGACTTTGTTTTCCCAGGCTGGCATGGATATGCATCATGATGGATTGGCTCGTTTGTTGATACAGCTTCATTGACCAAAATTTTGGGGCTGGTAGTGGACTTTGGACTAAGCTCCCGGGACACTGGATGAGGCAGATGAGGCAGACAGCCCAGCGGAGGAAAATTCCCTGCACAGGGCCTGAGAGATTAATTCACCAGGCTTTGTTCCGTCGGAAGCCAGGCAGTCTTAGAGAGTTGTGGTGGCACAAGGCGAAGCTCAAAAAGCAATACAGCATCTGATCTCGGAACCTCAGCCTAATGACGAAAGCTTCCGGACTCTATTATTCTCGACCAGCTGGTAGTCAATTAGGTTATTGATACAGGATGGCCACGGCGTGCCACACCATGTTCGACAAGCTTGCATCCTGCTTTGTAGCTGGACCATAAGGTCGAATGAAAATAAGAGCTGGATTAGAGGGTACATGGTTTATTTGAGTAACCAGTAGTAAAAGCTCTGAGATAATCTGCAGCGCCTGCGCTGAAGAGATGTTGCTTTACTCGAGGATAAAATGCGCTGCGCGGAGAAGGACGGTAATGCTGTGAACCCAGAAAGGACAGTTTGCAAGAAGTAACGTTGTCTCAATGGATCACTGTAAGGCCATGTGTACCAGACATGTATGTAGATGTTATCAGAGTGCGTGATGGAGGAAAAAAGATTCTGACCGCCCCTCTTCTACCTTGAGCAAATGCAGTAACGAAAGGGGGTTCCATAGTAGACACATCGCTCAATCAAGCTGTATCCGTTTATTTGGAGGAGGGAGGGCCTTTGGGCCTTTCTAAATTGAATGGCATGAAGATTCATGCGTAGGAAGGTTTCCGTCTCATGTCTCATTCTTTGTTTTCTAGATTATGTTCTGGTTAATCGTGTTCGCGCCAGGACTGGAGCCAACCGCTATTGGAAAGTGCACAGTTACGCTTCGAGACTGCTGGATGCGGCGTGTAAGGGCAATTGGCCAAATAGAGCTCGCCCGCAGTTCCGGAGAGCAGAAAACAAATGTCAACAAGTTAGGATGTGATATCCGGTTCTAATCCAGCTATGTCGGCAAGTAGTCCAAGGGTTATGGAAATAGCCAAGATATCTCTTCCGTTAAAGCTTCTCTCGCGATTGAGAGCCTACCTATCTGGCGCGAGTGTGGCAATTTTGAATTAAAGACAGATTGGATCGTGGAGTAGTCCAAGGAGTGCAATGTGCTCGGTCTTCACGGAAGCGCTGACTAATCACAATTGACTTGAAGCTACTTTTATCGGAACGCTGTTTGCAATTAGTCAGCACTCTCCGCTATCTAATCCCTGATTGGTTAGTACAGCGCACCACACCCGTCCCCCTGCCACGCCATCAATTCCCATTGATACCTAGGCTTGGCAGCAATGATGAAGTCACCACGTGAAAGTCAAGTAGTACTTACCTATACCCGAGGAAATTCTGGTTTTAGGACTCAATTTTGATCCGATTCATTGATATTCTCTCATCGATTACAAAGTCGAACAGTAGGTGTTTTTCACTTTGTGTCAACTGGGTCTTCAGGAATTACACTCTTGCTTTTCTCTGCCGCGATCCATTACAACCACAGCAACCCGAGCTACCTACAGCATGGCTTCTACCTTCTCTGCAGTGTCAATTTTTGGCGGAGATAAGTAAGTCACGAATCTCAAAGCTCCTCTCAGCTTCCCACTAATCTCGTTTCGTAGGCCATGGTCCCCTCTAGACTGGACCTCCTCAGACGACCGAGTCCGCGGAGGCTCCTCCATATCAGAACTCAGCTGCAACCCGCTATCGCCCACTGCCATCTTCCATGGTAATCTCGATATAAAGACCTTGGGCGGCGCAGGTTTCGCATCGCAAAGGACAACAGGCGAAGATCGCAATTGGGATTTGTCGAAATATGAAGGGCTGGTATTGGACATTGCAAAGTCGGACGAGAAGCAGTATACCTTGACGTTGAAGGATGAGCTGCTACCCAAGAGCTCAAACGGCAGGGAACAAAGCACAGTTAGCTGGGAATACGACTTCAAGGTCGAATCTGATGGCGGGAAGGTTTACATTTACTGGGACGACTTCAAGCCTACATACAGGGGACGGGAGAAGAAGGACGCGAAGCCATTGGACTTGAAGCATATCAAGAGGATAAGCTTTATGATGAGGAGGTATGTATTACTATGTTACTTTGGTTACGAAGCCGTTGCTAATACTGTCAGTTTCTTTGGAACACAAGAAGGCGACTTTTCATTATCAATTACCTCCATGTCGGCATTTTCAAAGCATGACCATGGGAAGAATGAGCAATATCGCGATGATTCCCAGCAGAAACCGCTGTCTCCATCTAGGACGACAGACAAATCCAAGGAACAAGGCTGGTTTAGCTGGATCTTTGGATCTTGTGTAGTATCATGAAACAGATATCCTCCTTCGCTCACCTATCTAAGTCTTACTTGAATGGTGACATCACGAAGCTCATCAGTCTTTCCAGCTCGTGCTATCTGCTAAATTTCGGACGGCCTTCCAACTTCAACAATGCAAAGACCATTTACATTCGAAGATACCGCATGAATTTGGCACCTGGGTCTGGACGTTTCTTGACACAGCCGATCGTATTTTATACTTGTGACACCAAGCTAATGACACCCATGAAGTCATTCAGATAGCCATCCGCCTTGAAAGAAAAAAGGCGAAGGGGATGGTGTCAATTGCTCTGTGCTCTCACGTCGCATAAGCTATACTATCTTGACTTTGACATTGTACCAGGGAGTTTCGGCGTGGCTCTGCTTGTCATGCATGCCATTCATTGGTACATTGTGTATACAGTCGGTTTGCGCCAAGCTGATTAGTAGCAGTTTCTCCCGTTTACTGCAATTGAATGAAATTCGATATGCATTGGGAAGCACTGTAGAATGTCTCCAAGGCAGGAAAATCTATTTGTTTTTGGCTCGCTTAACAAAAGCTGATGCTCGTTGGAACCAGAATGAGTCGAATGACAATTCGTTCGGACCACGACCCTCATTGATTGAACAGTGCTAGATCTCGGAACTGCTCAGATCAAAGTACTCGAAGCTCTGAGCGGAGTCACAGCCTCGTCTGGTACCTGGCATATTCTCAGTCATTGACTCGAGTTTCACTCACCTTTTAGAAAAGACGAAGCTTCACAGGAGTGGCAAATCCATGATTTTTGACTCAATAAATAGTAAATTCAGACAATGGATTAACGAAGAATGGTGCGGGCCTACCCAAATGAGATCTCTGCCATGTCCACTTGTAGACATGCCTTGGTTTGTGTGTCGTGTTGTTGGGAGCAGGGGTACAGACCTGAGCGGAATACAGACCTAGTATAACTCATACCTAGAGCATGGATTCATATAAAATGGTGGTAATCAAATATATGCGCGTATGTAGGCAGCCGTGCTCTGCAATGACTGAACTGGCTTCGAAGCTGTTGAAAATGTAGCCGCCCACCATATCAAATATGAGCAGACGGCTTTTAAATGTGGCCCTCATAAGAGCTTCCATTTTGAGGACTGATCACAGTTCAGACGTAAGAAGTACTTTTAGTTATTGGGCTCTTTCCATTTGTGATCCTGGAAGTCACGAAGTATTGATATTTAAAAATTTAAGAACGACATTTGGTTCCTAAAGCTTCAGGGTCGCCAAGACATTTCGACTTGCTAGCGTCATGCGCGTCCCGCGCCGCCTGCTCCAAAGGTAGAGCTTCAAGCTCTCCACATCACAACTTCAACACTCAAAATCAAACAACCACAAGATGTCTATCTCACCCATAATCACTTTCAAGGCTGGCAGATGTGCCCTGGACGTTCGTCCCATTGAGTCCTGCTAAAGTTCAGTGCGCTGACTTGCAAACAGACATCCAGCAAGCCATACAAAGTCACTCCAGATGCTACACCTGGCTACATTTACCTCTACTCCGAAGATGGTATGTCATGTCGAAGCGCTGCTGGATATATCTGACCCTCTAGAACTCATCCACTTCTGCTGGCGCGAACGTAATAAGCCTATGACCGACCCAGACAACATCGACCTTGTTATGTTCCCCACAGACGGACACTTCGAGCCTTACGAATACAAGACGTCTCAGCAAGCTACCTCCAAGACAAACGGCCGTATCTTCGCCCTGAAATTCTCCTCTTCATCCCGTCGAGATCTCTTCTGGCTGCAATCAAAGCCTCAAGCTCGGAATGGCGACCCAGCCTGGTTCAGTCCGCGGGACTTGAAGATTGGTCAGATTGTCGATACCCTATTGCAGGGCGACGAAGTCAATGTTTCGGAGGAGATCGCACAAGTACAAGGTGGCTCTGGGGGAGACGATGACGATGAGACGATGGAGGACGTTGAAGGCCACGGCAATCCAACAGAACACCACCGAGGAGGTAGCGGTGGCGCAGGACCAGATGCTACGGGAGGAGACATCAGAGAGGAAGGATCTGGCGCACGAGAGGGTGGAGCTGATGGCGGACGAGCGTAGGTCAACTTCTCATCGCAAAAAATACATTGCTCAAGCATTTACGACCAAGGCGTTTGGCAAAATGGGAGAACGAGCCAAAAAAGCGTTCATGTACTGCTAGCTTGATACGACGTGAATGAATATCCAAGAATTCTCAAGGGGTCCAAAATTGTTCAATTTGTTTATCAGACTGGGGCTGACGTTGTGATCAGTGCCGGTTCAGGACCAACAGATGCTGCTACGGTCGTTCAGAATTTCCTCAACTCGTTGAAGCCTGGTGGTGGACAGGCAGGAATGCAACAACAGGCTCAAGGTCAAATCTACACAACTCTACCGGATCTCCTCCCTACCTCGACCACAGTCCCAACGATCGATACTGCCACACCTGCACAAATCGATAATCTGCTCAGCTATTTGCCCCCAACTATTCTCCTCATTGCCCAAGAGTCAGCAGCTTCTATCGATGGGATGGTAGAACCAAGCGCAGAATCTGCATCGGCAGCTATCGAAGCTCTCAGTATCGACCAGAAGAAGTCCATTTTGAAAAAGGTGCTGAGAAGCCCGCAGTTCCACCAAAGTTTAGGAAGCTTGACGATGGCAATTCGAGATGGTGGATTGCCTAGCATTGCTGAAGCGCTGGGGGTTAAGTTGGAACATGGAGGGTTGGTTAAAGGCGGCAGTGTCCCACTTGGCGGCGGAGATGCCGTCGAGGCATTCATCAAAGGTGTGAAGAAGACGGTTGAGAAGTAGTAGAGTGGAGCACTGGGTCATACTTGGCCGTTGCAGCAAGGAATCGGGTTGAGCACGTATCATATTAGAACTAGAAGTGCGTCCAGACTTCATAACTGTACAACATGCGTCAATCATGCTGAAAATAGATGCTCACAAGTGTATACTGTCCTACGGCTAGAAATGTTCCTTCTAGATCGGATCATTCTATGGCCTCCGTAATGGCCCACTTCTTCAAGTTCATACACGCTGTCAGTGGAAATTTAAGTTGCTTGACCTTCCATTTAAGTCAGACAACAGATTATGACTAAAAGTACGACTGGCCCTGGACTCAGTTGCAAGAGGGGTCAGAAGACATATGCCAAGTCCTTCCATAAGCTAAGCCTGGAGTAGTAAGGTCCCTCTGTCAAGAACAATAAGAAGCAGACGCTGCCCCTCACAGGTCAAACCTCAACATAACCAGGCTGCGCAAAGAAGAAAAGTCATTCACGCCGGCTCTAAAGCATGTCTTGCAGTCACTCGAGTCATCAGAAACATAATCTCGGAGCAAGTCGCTCCCTGGTTGGTTCTCATGGTTCAGGGGGGTTGGTGAATTTTTCGCTTGCTATTGTCGTTAACAATAGGAAGCCTTAGCGTATTTTGTTCCTATTGACCTGCGCCCCACTTCCCGTTCCTATTGTGCTCCATTAAGCGAATGCTGTTTACTATTGTGCCACTTGGTATTATTCTCGCAATGACGCGCTCTCTGCCTCCTCCTTTTCCTACTTAAGGTGTTGTGGTTCTCTTCCTCTTTAATTTCCATCCACCTTCATCTTCAGCTTCGATCTCGAGCCAGCCAAGTCAAGTCTTCTGAATTGAATTCATACTCAGCACGCATTGCAACCTACTACGATTCTCGATCTCTGCTTTACTTTCTCAGGTACAAGAGGAAAGTCAAGACAAAAGACTCTCCAGTTCTCCTCAATACAGCCTCGCGAACTTTCACGCAGAGACCTGAACAGATATTTCCACAATACCTTTTCACCTCAGGTCAAACAATGGCGCCAGTAAACCCATCTGGTCCACCACCAGCTCCTGTCCTCGGCCAAGGCAGTTTCGCTGCTCCATTACCAGCAGCCCCAGCCCCAGCCCCAGGCAACGGTCAAAGTCAAGCCAATATGGCCGCACCACCACCCCGAGCTCCCTCCCAACGAGGAGGTCTCGCCTCTGGACCCCGTGGAATAACAGGACCCTACGCTCGCAGTGCTCCCCACGGCATCCTATCTCGCCCACCCGCCCCCTTCCAACCTCAAGCCATGTACCAAGGCTTTCCCATGGGACCCGCTGGCGCGAACAACACCAACGGAAACAATGCCAACGACGATGACGATGATTCCGACTCAGACGACGAAGACTCCACCGCCATCCGCCTCAACATCTTCACTCCCATCAACGTCCGCGGCGACGGAAATCTCATCGCTATGGACACCAGTGCTACCGCTACCACTATTGCACAGGGCATCGTAGATGCGCTCCGCTGCATGACTTATGGCGACGACAAGGGCGTTCCTATGATCGATGAGGATGGCCGTCCACGTCCTATCAAAGTCAATGTCAAGGCTCCTCTCACTATCCTTGGTTCTAAGAACCTCATGGGCGAACGCGCGGTTATGGAGAGACTTGCGCCGGCTGTAGCGAATCGTCCTGCTGCTGTTGTTACGAAGGTTGCGCTCAATGAAGTTGGTGGATCTGGTGAGGCGGATAAGGGGTTTGAGAAGGGAGAGGTTAATGGCGCGGTTAAGAAGCGGGAGAGAGAGGAGAGCCAGGAAGCCGTTGAGGGTGAGACTAAGCGTTCACGCGTGGATTGAGAGATCTTCTTCAAGCAGGACAGATCGAGGTGCAAGATCGTGACAGTGTTTCTTTGAGGCTACTGCATGGGGCGACGGCGTTTCGGGATGGACAATCCGAGGTCTTCATTTGCTTGACGTACTTTGTTTATGGCTGAGCTCTCTTACTTTGCATAGCATCACGGCCGAGGGAAGGAAAGGACCGTACATAGCTGTGGACTCATCGAGCACAAAGGCTCTTGCTTGATCATAGGTTTACCTGTACATATCACAATCGATGATATTAATGAGCACTATTTGCACTACAACGTGACGGGGCCTGTAAAATTACTGCTCTTGATTTTATCGAAAGCCATACTGATCAAATAGGCTTGGCTATCTTACACGTACATAGCGACACTCTATCCCCGGCCCTTTCCGATTCATTGATATCACGAAGATTACGTGAATATGCCTCCCATCTGTGACTCCAAACACGCCGTCCATAATACAAGAAGCCAAAGAAATACGAGCAGGCCCAAATCGAAACGTGACGTATCGAAATTGATCGTGATATCGCAAACGCCAGATCAAATGCAAGTCACACCACAAGGCACTTATCGATATTGCGCGGTTGATAGATCAGCCCTGTGCAGATCTTTCGCCCATTTCGGAAGCTTGCGATCGCGCTCGTAGATGTAACCGCAGTTATTGCAAAGTGTCTGGGGTAAGTTAGCAATAGCCTCTTGATAGCATGGATAGAAGTTTCTCACCTTCGGACCATGGGGACCATCTCGAACTGCCCAAACCGAACTGCCCCAGATCTGACAATGCTTGCATCTCCACATGGAACGTTCGTACTCAGTAAGAGATCCAGCACCGCCATAAGCAGGTACGCCGCCTCCAACATCGGGTGTCCCTCTTCCTCCTGGAGTTCCAGACCTCCCCAGCGGACTCAAACTCCTGAATCTGCGCTTCTTCTTGCTTCGTTCGCCTCTGCCCATCCGCTCCTCTCCGGCATCTGCGTCGAAGTAACCCTTGTTTTCGGTTTGTGGAGTACCTCCAACCAACATGGCAGTTGACGAGAATCTCGCCGTCTCACGTCGTACCCTCCTAATCTGCCTTTCTCTATCTCCCTCGCGCTTCTCAATCTCCTCTTTGGATAGCTCCTCAATCTTAGGCTCCCACTCTTCTGCCAGAGTCTCGTGGTCATATCTCCATCCAGCCTCAGCACCGTGCGCCGCATCGTTGGGTATCTCGCCAGTAACTCCTCCAACAAGTCCACCACTCTCACATGCATCTTTCTTGACGCGCAGAGCAGCTTCATATATCGCATGGGCTATTACCGGTACCCACTCCGCAGGGAGACCGATATCAGCACAGGTCTGCTTTGCGAAAATTTCTGCTGTCCCAGGAGGATGTAGAAGAGACCATTCGAACTTGTCCGTATATAGCCAGTTTTCGAGGTTGACATTCAAATTTATGATGCAACGGTAGGTATCGTCTGGGTTGAAATCATCAGATCCAGGTCCAATTACAGTCGCGGAAGCTGTGATGCCATTTTCAAGAACCTTAGTCTCCGTAGGTATCGTTGGTGTAGAGACACCGTTCATTCGGCTATCGCCGTTTGGTAGAGGTGTAGCATTTCCACTTGCAGGTGTTCCCGAAGCACCTCGCGAAACGAGGACTGGCTTCATGGTTGTTACGGTTCCGGCATTGGTTTCGGTTTGTGATGAGTAGAAGAGAGGATGAAGAGCAACACCGGCGTATTCCTCAAGCTGCGTGCGGATTTGTTTGCCAATTTCAGCCGCCATAGCGCCCCGATTTGGAAGATCGAGATCCTGGACCATACACTGAGCAAACTGATCTGTGGTGATCAAAGTCTCGTGTAGATTCCATAAAAAGGTATCCTTAAGGCGGTATGGTACAGTCGTCTCTTGCTGTCTGTATATTGGGAGGGATGTATCGATCTTGCCGTAAGGAACACCGATGGGAGCTGGGAGAGGCGCAGGAGGAGTGAAGGCTGGAATATCGAGATCGATTCGAATTGGGATCAAGGTCAATGGTAGTGCCGCTTGAGCATAATTCTGCAGATCGGACTTCGCGTTCCTCGTCTTTCCCATCCAGTCTCTCCATATTCCTTGAACTTCGACCGGTCCTGTTGCTTTTATTCCCACCTTCTCGCTGAGATCTTGCTTCGCCTGCGCCAGATCCTCTCTCCTTATACTCCTTAATCCCGTTGGCCGTCTCCTGCTATCGTCATCGTCATCATCATAGTCGTCGTATCCGTCCTCCGCGTAATTGATGGCAGTCGTGCCTCTTTTGGTTGTTCTTGCTGATGCTGCTGCGAGAGCTGTAACGGGCTGGATCACTGGGGTAAGGAGGCCATTGTTGTAGGTGCGCAATCGAGGGGCATAGCTTGAAATGAAGGACTGAGGCGGATTTGGTGGGTTCTCGGAGGCCATATTGATTTTAGATGCTCAGAACATGCCCAGTCCAAGATGTTCAGGGTTGGTGAGAAGGGAGGTTGAATGCGCGTCTTGACACAATTCGAGGCGCAAGGCCCGAGAAGTATTTTTGAAAACACTAGAAAGGTGCGCGACCTCAGGAGAGTCTTGCGCAGGCTGAACGATGTATGAAAGTAATCTTGTTGGTGGTAGGGTGGAAGTCTGTCTGAAGATGCTCAAAATTCATTGTCGCGTCTGAACCGTGAACTGAATAGCGCTAGTGGCCCGGGATGGCACGTGCACTGACGCTAGTATAATTACCAGCCCGGCGTGTCTCGTCAACCTTTGCTTTTTCTCCCCAATTCTGTTACTACATTGTGCAAGGGCAATTTTGTTCAGATCAGCCAGTGGTTGAAGGTCGGATTTACTCAAGTTGTGAGTATGTTCCAAACTTGTGCAGTATACATGATGCACTATTTCCTTTCTGAATCTTCCGTTCAGCTTGACTCGGTGGCTCTTGCCGTCAGGTCCTGAATGGTCTGGCTAGTCTTTGGCAGCATCAAGATCTATGAATGGTTCCTTGACATTAGTTTGTCTTACAACCAAATCTTGGAGTATTCATATCTACGTTCTTTCTATCACCACATCCACCAAGCGTTTTCACGTTCTTTAGCGAAGCCCAATTTTCAGAGTACAAATATCTTTCAGTATCACAATGTCAGGAATTTCCTCGAGCAGCGGTACAACTCAATCGGATCGGCGGAATCCTGCCATTACTCACGACTGCCCACAATGTCCGAGTCCACATGCAAGGCCTAGGGGTTCCCGAGCACTCTGGCTACTTGCTCAACTACCAAGCGAGCTTCATAGCAAAGTGGTGGAGAGGATGGTCGTTCCCCAGCGGCCCTGTTTGGAGCACATGTTCGGCTCATGTTTGGACACGTGGGGTTGCCCGAACGGGTCTCACATGGACATCCAAGATCTCAGGATGGTCATTGTACCCTGTCCTAGACTCACATCACTCAGTACATTCTTCTACGACGAGGGCCACAAGGTGTTCTTCGAAAATCATACATTCGTATTCGATAATCGCTACGTAGAGTTGGATCCTCGTATGAGAGCCGCCATAGATGAAGAGGAGCGGGAATTAATACGCCAGGAGTACCGAGATTGCCACGCAACTCGACTCCTCGATTTCGTTGATCGACCAGATTGGGTGGGCACAGGATCAAGAAGCTTCCAGACAGATGGCAGGAACAGATTATTCGGGGATGTCAACAACTACCGCTACTCCATCCAACATCTCGTTTTCACTGCAGCCCTTCCAGGCGATGCGACACGGTACCGACGCGATTGGGACTGGCCGCTCAAAGTCGACTGGGAAAAGTTACCCAGGCTCAAGACGCTCGTTTTGGATCTCCGATATTACTCATTCAGCCCTCGAATACCGTATCGAGTTACCCAGAGCGATTACGATCTCGCCATCGAGGACGGAGCCAGACGAATGAAATGCTTGAGGCTGAAGCGTTTCGTTATCTACGGGGCCTGTAGTGGACCTTTCCATGGTGTCCAGCGTCACCAAGACAGGATGAAGTCTTTGTTTGAGATGGCTGTGGATGCTGATGGAGCCTTAGAGTTCAGAGACACGGCTACAAGAGGTAACTGGTAGCATTTTCAGCGTTTTGTATATCAAGCCCCTTGTATTATTGTTACGGTAGCGCGAATCGATACATCTTCCCGTACTCTTTTTCATTTCCTTGCTCTGTTTTTTTTCTCGTCAACAACGCCTGCTTGAATTATTCTCTGTCCAGCTCAGCTTGATTCTCACCGACTCCCCGTTGACAACTTTCAATGATTTCCGTTCTTCCTTGTTCATACAGACGAGATGATTCACGTCAACACAGTGATCTGCTGTATACGGAGGTACGGCTTCCCTTTTCACGCCGGCATTCATTCCCGGACATTCAGCTTCAAGACCACATAGTTCCCTCAAGGAAACCCGGAAGAACTCAATTTTAAACATATCACTACACTTCTGAACTTAGGGTTAGTATACTATCATGAGTTCTGTGTACGTTTTCGGTTGTTCTGGTTGTGATTAAAGGGGGAAATGC
This sequence comes from Cadophora luteo-olivacea, assembly GCA_026120085.1. Lineage (NCBI taxonomy): Eukaryota > Fungi > Ascomycota > Leotiomycetes > Helotiales > Ploettnerulaceae > Cadophora > Cadophora luteo-olivacea. Next base: position 284,107 of record JALRMC010000008.1, read on the forward strand.
AATGGCAAAGTAAACAGGACAGAAGATCCCAGCGATACCTCCATGGTCCTGACTCCTTCGCTAAGCCTGACTGTCTGAGGACTGGGGAATGTATTGGATTCAGCAACATACCCTCTACTTGCGCTTCCAACGAAAGAGACAGATTTTTCTTTTTCTCCAGTTCGTCGTCAGCTTCGAGCGAATTCGTGAGAATATACGTGAGGGGGTCGAGGATCCCGCTCTATGCACAGGAACTCGCTCTGTGCACAGATTTCTCTTCACTCATCATTACGTGGGTGCTCGCACCAAAAGCCTCAACACTTAGGTCTGATGATGCGATTCACCCAAGACACAATCAAGGAGAGCGCACATTTCGTAAGGGAGTACATTCTTCCAGTATACAATAATTGCTCGTTTCATTACTGGCACGATTCTCTGAGCCAGCAGACGACTGATCCGATCCTCTTCGCTATGCAATTCTTGCGTATGCTGCTCATCTATGCTTCATCTATCCATCAGACTTTGTAACCTTCCATCTGGGCCTCTGCTCGCTCTCGGGCCACATTCCAACTGTCTTGCAGAGAACAATCGACCTTCTTGCAGAATACCCTCCAGACAACACTCTGTAGGCTTGCATACGACATTGTATAGCCCATCTCGTACGCATTCATGTTGTCCAATCCAATTTGCATCTTCGATCGAGCCCATAAGTCTGGACGTCTCATGCGATCATTGGAGCCCTCAATGTATGCATATGCAAAGGCCGGTCCATACTTCTGAACGAGATCTTCAAACACACACATGCACTCTCGAATCCAGTGATCATTCCATAAATCTTCAATGGGTGTTGAATCGGGTGTGTATAGACGCGACGCATTTGACGTTGGCACTGCCTGTGGAACATCAGTCTACAGTTACCAAGTTGATGATCCGTGACGGGAGGAAAAACTCGCTGCATAAGCCATGTTCACTGGAAATAAGTCAGAGGAAATATTGAAATGTGCTTACTGTGTTATTGAGGAGACCAGAGGCGTGAAGAGCAGATTTAGTCATTGTGAAAAAACCATGTCCCATAACTTCAACAATGACACCCAGGCTCGCCAAGTCATCCGAAGAAAGCCTGTCGAGAGTTTTCGACTGCTGGGCTCGGATTACAGACGTCTCATCAAGTCCAGCCTATGGAAAGGTCAGAGTTCATCGCAAATTACTTCATGTGCCACTCACAGTGCAATCTGCTAATTTGTATAGGAGATGAAGAGCCTTTCTCTTGAAAAGCGTTAGCCGTTTCGAAAGCTCGTCCTTGGGAACATCCAGTGTTGGCCAACCCGAGCTATTAGTCACGTCTATCATTTCAGTGATCTCGTGCTCGATCAAGAAGTCGATTGTCTGCCGCCGGCAGTGTATCTCGTCAATCCAAGGGTACGAAAGTATTGAAAGGACGATGTCTCCTGGTGGCATCCTAGACGATAGGATCATGGCTTGATCTACATTCGTATAGGCAAACTCTTCTTTATTGGTGTCTCGTACGCATTTCGAAATTGAGCATTCGTAGTTTGAAAGGAGGGTATTGAAGTCCTACCACCTGTCAGCAGATTCAAGAATCAGTGGACCAGGAAGACCTACTTTTGAAAGTCGCAGAAGAGATCCAGCAGACTTAGGCTCAGAGTTGATCGTTTCTGCTGCGATTTGAAGGCATATTTCTGGTATCAATACAACTCCGCCATTGCTTCGAAGGAGATTTGAGCGCATTGCCGCGACGTTGGTATGATTGGAGTGTCTCTTCATGGAGTCAGCACCAGATGGAGTGGTCGATAGCTGTAACAAGTACTTACTTTGTAAAGTCTACTGAGTTATCCAGACGAGGTAGATGGACTTAAAGATATCGACTCGAAACGATGATGGACCGGAGTTGTGCTACGGGTGAGAAACAGAGTAATGAACATGTTGAAAGAGGAAGAGAGAACTTCGAGAAGTCATCTTTATTGAAGATACTCACCCAACAAGGTATTTGAAGGAGAAAGAGCCATCGAGGTAGTCGAGCTCCACCTTTCCTTCGTCGTGAATGGAGAGGAAGGCGCGAGGCTACGGAGCCTCGTGGAGGGGTCGAATTGACCATCAAGGTGTATGTGAAGGATCCGCGCTCGTGACTGCTACTTATGGTGCGAGAAAGCTTGGAATCCGATACTTGACTCATGCTATTGCGAATGGCGCAATCCATGCAGGTCTTTCGATTGGAAAAATGGAATGCTGGTTAATTGTCCTTGGACATCCACTTCGAAGGTCTCTGTAAATGGAGTCAAATCTCAGAGCAGTCATACAAGCCTTTGAAACTATGACAGCGATTTTGGCTTGATCCACAGAAGGGAAATCACAATTCCCTGAAATAACAACTATCCTCGAAGAGATTATCGTACTCGTAATTGTGCTCGTTACATGTTTGGCTTGTTTACGTCTCGCTTGATCGCTTCCAGAGGCCAAAAGGAAGGCGCCTAAGCGAATCAACCAAGATGACCAGAGAACAGACAGCTGGACATATGTAGCTAAGTCTGAATCGTGTGAAATTGCATCTTTAACACTCAATTCTCACAATCGAAACTTGCGACCTGTTAAAAAACAGCTCCGGTCACCACGCTGTAGAAAATGAAATGTACTTATATCCTAAGTGCTATTTCTATAAGCCAAGGGAGCAGAATAGAGAACGGTCGTAGTATCCGCACAATTTCGACCTTGAGTCCCAACATCATCGCACATGTCGAAGATTAAGGTAGGTAACACCAGCATTTCGCACAGCTTTCGCTCTCATCGAGGACTCCTTGAAGACGCAACCTGTCCAGGACTCCAAGACGGGAGTATTGGTGACGTGCAATGATTGAAGCTGGGAGTTCAACACGCTAGAATATTGGGAGTTCCTAATGTACTAAGTACATTGCCAACTTTCAAGGATCGCGAGAAAGAGAGAAACAATCGGGAAAGGACAAGGATAGCACAAACCCAGGACTAGCGGCGGATCTTCCCGAACCCCACCAGATCCAAGCTCCCCACAACTCAACTCCATCAAAGCCAAGCTCGAAGCTCAAGCTTCGCATCGCCATGCTCTCACGCCGAGCAAGATTAACCTTCACCATACTGCCCATTCGACGTCTCTACAGCTCGCAACATGGCTTTCAACCAGTCCCGAACATCACTGGACCCTTAAATACGGTTTCCGTCGAAGAATTCCGGACTCGAGCTTTCTCGCCTGAGAAACCCCTCCTCATAACAGCTGGCGATGGGAATGGCGTGAAGCCATCACGATGTGCGATACCAGCCGCAGAGAAATGGTTCACCAAGATCGTCTCAGCTTCAACATCTAAGGAACCAGGAACCTCCACTCAAGAAGATGGCATCGCCACCCTTTCCCAAGAATACCTCCGTCCTTATGCATCGACACTCCTCCCCTACGAACTCGTAACGCCCAAAGATCTCAGCACCAAACCAGACCTAAGCCCCTCCTCTACAGACTCCAGCGAACTCACTACCCTCCTAAAACACTACACGCAATACTCCACCCCCACCTCAACATTCCACACCTTCACCGCGCCCCTCTCACTCTTCCTCCTCGCCTGCCAATCCTACTCTCAATCCCCCTTCGCATCTTCAACACCACAACTCTACATCGCCCAAGCCCAACTCACTTCCCTCCCTTCCCCATTAGCCTCCGACCTGCCCACACCCTCTCTAGTATCCCAAGCCGGCAAAGGCGACATCTACGACTCCAACCTCTGGCTTGGCATCCCACCAACCTACACGCCATTACACAAAGATCCAAACCCCAATCTGTTCGTCCAACTAGCTGGGCGGAAGAAAGTGAGGATGTTTGAGCCGAGGGTTGGAGGGGCGATATTTAGGGATGTGCAGGGTAGGATTGCGAGGGATGGAGGGGGGTTTGGATTTGGGGTTGTTGGGGGTGGACAGGTGAGGGGGAGTGAGATGATGGAGGGGCCGGAGAGGGGGGCGTTGTGGGATATTGTTTGGGGGGATGGCGTGGATGGAGATGGAATGGGACATGGGGAGAGGGGGTTTGAGACGGTCGTTGGGCCGGGGGATACGCTTTTTATACCGAAGGGGTGGTGGCATAGTTTTAGGAGTGTTGGGGAGGGGGTTACGGGGAGTGTTAATTGGTGGTTCCGGTAATAGCGAGGTTGTAATTGTATAGTGGTACAGTGAAGGGCTTTAGATGTTGTATTTGCTGGCTTGATGTGTATTTCTAGAAGGAAGGCTCACTATGTGGCGAAATAGATGGTCGATTGTACATGGTGCAAAGTGGGATAATTACCATCGAATGATATAATCTCAGATTCTCAAGACCTGTTGCCTGAGTTGGATGAGCTCATCTGAATGCATCTTTCTAGCTTATCTCTCATGTCTATGCTGTAATTACAATATACACCTGGTATAAAAGCTGGGACTCGATGAGATCTTGGTCTGTCCAGTATTTCAAAAGGCGTTCTTCAGAAGACTGAAAAGATCCGTTCAAGTCAAGCTTCCATGTTGTACTAGATGCCGAGATTCGAACACCATACATCCTGACCATGTAGACAGTATAGTTTTCCCAACATGACGAGGAGCTCAGCCCTCCGCTATCATATATTCCAGTCCCCCGCCCAATTGTCTCTCCCGTCGATCGCCTGATTCCAAGCCCACTGCCACGGTGCCAGATCTCCATCATTGTATGTACCATTGTTTTCTGCCCTCACCAAGGGGCACAGTTCATGTACGTGGTCCATGGAGGGTACCCAAGGCTCGTCCTCAAATCCGAGCACGAACCTCTCCAGCTGTTTTGTAGCTGACCTTTCTCTGCCCTCGACTTCATTCCACTCGCTGTTGTATATTTCATGCTCCCCACGATCTGACTGCTCGAAATCGTAGACCATCTTGCCACCGTACATCACTAGCGCCTGTTCCCCGAAAAGCAAAAGCTGGAACTTTTCGAGCTTCGAAGAATCTCGTAGTTTATAGAGGCTCTGTTTCCAGACACAGCGCACTTCTGTCCGATAGTAGTCGTTGCTGGAACATGGTCTCACGATACTGTTGATGTGCAACCTTTTGAGCATTGAATGTCTGATCAAAAATCGATATAAGGTTGGTGTCATATGCGTAGCTTGTGCCATATGGGAGATTCGGAGTGTAGTGAGATGTGGGAAGGTAAGATCGTAGAATGGCGAAGACAGGTAAAGGAGTCTCGGTGTTGTTATCGATAGAATCCAAGTGGCCCCAATCATAGAAAGAGTCTCCCCATCTCAAATCCAAACTCTGTAGAGGCATTGAGCCCAAGAACAGCGCTAGGTTATGAGGAATGGTAAGACTTTCGGGGTGGGTATAGTCCAGAAAGCAGCCGCTGAATTTCACGTCCAGTTTCTGGACATATCGGACAGCATTTCGCATGGTTGCCAAATGATTGAGAGGCGAAGCAACATGCTTTTCGTCAGGAGGCACGAAACACCGCACCGGCATGCTATCCATTTGAAGAGAAGTGAACGGCAACGCTGCTGCATTCGCTCCCATGAGTATAGAACTGTATGACCTGACAGCTAGAGGCTGGTCTTGAATTGTGCTTCTTGCTTTGACAAGACCGTCCATCTTTTCCATTCTATTCCATTGTGAGGCGAGACTAAGATCCTGAAAGGGATAAACTCCGAATTTAATATGGATTTTCTTGACGTTCGGCATCACAGCCAAAGTACGTGCGAGCAATGTTCCGTTGCTGAAATCATCGACATCACCGCCGGGATTCATGGTTGTTCCTTCGCGTCCTGAGGATGCTGCTCCCGTAGAAGGCGAGGGACGCGCGAACGTCTGGTCAATGTCGTTGTTGAGTTTTATGACATCTTCGAAAGGATAGGGATTTGACTTCAATCTCATCCACTTAGACCCGAAGTATTAGCATGCTGCTGGAAGAAAACTTGGATCTCGATCTTCAATTGAGGGGATGTAGTCGATTGGTATTTACCAGAGGTCAGAAAGGGAATCAGAGACTGGGGTAATCTTACATGTCGTAGAACAGCTTAGTCTACATCAGCTAGCGAGAACACTACTTTGTTAATTCTCTCAGTTAGCCAAGGACGACGAGAGATCTCGATAAGCTTCTGAACATGATTCTTGTTCGGACGAAGCACAAGACCACGACTCCAAATTCTCCCGAAAGCAGCAATAGACCACAGCCGGGACACGAGACGAATGCTCAAGTGGTCTTCGAAATCCACGAAGACGAGAACTCGTTGTTTGAGTTCAGAAGGCAGTTTGGACAACAGGTCGCGTCCTGGGAGTGGACCAGAGATGAGTCTGTGGAGTTCCATGCTTTAGACGAGCACTAATTACGCTGGAAACTTCATGAAGCACGAGACTATGAGAGTTTAGTGAGCTTTCAATAGTAAATGATAGAGAAATGAGAACGTTATAACATTTAAGGATAGAAAGCTAGCCTCGTTTACCTAGACGTGCATTTGAACCTCGAATAGCAGTTGATGCTGGGTCAGGAATCGAGAGTTTTGAGGCAGGGATTCTGCACATACTTACGAGGAAGCCTTGAACATGTGTTCGGGGTATTGTCCAGTTCAATCGGCTCAGATCCTGGGTTGAGACCGCCGGATTGTTAACCAACACCGAACGGCTCGACATGCTTTTTCTATGAGCAGTCAGTCATTTACGACAATGACGTCTCGTGTTCTGATGGTGAAGATTGGCGATTGATCTCTCTCAACATTCTCGAGAGGAAGAAACTTCGATCAGATGGAGCGAAGGAAGAAAGAGCGGTCATCTAATGTTGGTGGTACAAAATCCCGCGTGATGAAATGGACGGCTCTTGCCGAAGCCAGCAAGCGAGACTCCTTCCGCGTCGGCATCCAAGCCTAAGCCAATTTATTCTGTCAGGTACCAGCTCACTCAACATGCTCTTCCTCTAATATTTTTTGGATTTCTTCAAACTCAAAGCTACGGTTGTACTCTGCTTCTAATCTCCGCATTCATGTATTCCAGCTCCAAAGGGCTTGGTTTTCTCCTTTAGAGCACCCTTTCTCACGAAATTCTCGTTGCTAGCAAGATCACACCACTCTATACCGATCAGCTGCAACTTCTCCAAGGAAAATTGGTCGAGTGAAGTTGATCCATTCAGATTTAGGTCTCGTTCCACATGCAATAATACAAAGCTCAATCGAGATTTTCGAGAGCATGCCCGACGCCTTCAATGCAACCCAGCCCCATTTTCCAGTTCTTTTCCGAACGCCCCAATCAAACCCGCACATGAAATCGTACCTCGTCAACATCCTCTCCAGTCTACGCCTTGGTAACACCACCTTCATCATGACTGAACAGATGTACCAGACCCATTGCAGATCCGGCCGCAGCTCCACCAACAATAACCATTTGCAAGCCTCCCCAGCATCCCGCTCGAATATTCTTCCCGCTATCCCAACCAACTACCACGCATGTCTTGACATATCCGAAAACGTATAACGCAACGACCATGACCCCAATCGAAATATACAGCCCTTCGTAGACCTCATTGGCACCGACGAAGAAGTACGGGATGAGTGGGAGGAGACCACCGAGGAAATACGCCAGAGCGATAGTGAGGGCAGAAGTAAGAGCACGGGAAGAAGCAGGTGGTTCCTCGCAATGCTGGAATTTCATGACGAAGTCTACCAAGTGAGGCGAATCTGCGAGATGCTCCGTGAGGTCCTGAACAGTCGTCTTGGGTAATTCGAAAGGCTCGAAGACTTCGGCGATATCGCGGACGACGGCTTGTGGGTTTGTGTTGACCAGTTGTTGAGTTTCTTCTCTTTGGGCGTGGTAAGATGCCCTGTGAGATATTAGCAGATGCTGATTGTTTGGTGCGATGGCAGGAACTTACGCTTCGCTTTTTGCTCCGAGATATCCTCCAAGTCCCATTGAGATAGCTCCTGCAATCAACTCTGCGAAACCTCCATAAATAACGACTTTGGTGTTTCCTAAAGCGGAGAGACCAGCAGTCAAGGCAAATGGAACAGTCAAGCCATCAGACAGACCAATAGTGGCATCCGAGATAACTCTTGCATCGATCCTGAAGCCTTTTCTGCGGAGGACCTTCTCCGTCCTGGAATCCTGCTGCGACTCAACATCCGTGTCCGAGTCCCTAGACAGTGTTCTCTGTAAGGCCTCTGTCTCTAGGCCACTGTCCTGGTCAAGCAATGGCTGGCGAGTACCATTACTCCAGTTCGAAGCCGTCCCATAATTTGTTTTCGAGCGAACAGGAATCGGCGTAACGGTCTGATGGAAGAAGAGATTCTTCAAGCCAACGAGAGACATAGCTTTAATTGGCGACGGTATTGTCTTCCTGCGAATAATCGACCTGCGAGGGATTGGTCTTCTAGCTTGTGAAGAGGCGGGGGGGCGTTGTCTGAAGGCGAATATGGGATGCTGCTCTCCTGACTTTGCTGATCTCCAGAGCTCAGTTGTTGATCGTGACGTGTGAATTTCAAGTTGTTCGTGCCAGCTTCAGTCTCAGTACCGGGCAGGACCAGCTCTATGTACTTGTACTCCTCCTCTCCTCTGTCCAGTACGGCCGAACTCTAAACTAATCCAGCTCACTCTTTGTTTCGCAGCACAGGGCAATTCCCAGAGTGTGTACAAGTTTTTGGTCAGCAGCAAGTAATTGCGACGCTTCTGATTGGTCGCTACCCTTGCTGTCAGAAAGCTTGTGGCTCGTTAGCGGCCGGTGATTGGTTGTTTAGCTCAAGCGGACTGAGTTTGCGCAAGTGGACCGCGGGAACCCTGTCAGACCTCGATTGACTTAGTAAGAGCTCCGATCTTTTTCTGGCGGGACCGAACCTGAAGTTGCAGGTGAGTTGCAGCTATGAAGTGGAACCTTTTATCGGTTTATAGCTGCAGATGTGGCGTCGTAGATGACTTCAGATGAATAATGCTTGACGTCTGATTGGTTCGCTCGATTTCAGTATTTGCATTCCTTTGTCTTCGAGAGTCGTCTTTCTGGAAGGTTAAGTCAGCTTGCGCGGTCTGGATTTTGATTTCATCTTGTACACAGAAGTATGCCCAGACCAGACACGGCTGTTTTGTCACCTGCGGCTTTCTCCTCGCCTTTCTCGGTCCCGAGATTTTACCTCCGTCATTCTCGGACTGAAGAACATTTCCTGGCGAAATTTCAGATTGGTGGACGTCAGCTATTTTTCGCATCTCATGATTGGTTTGTTCTATTTCTTTGAAGGTACGGAGTACGGATTCGGTGCCGTGTTTGATGACGGAGTTATGACTTGCTTGATGGCTTGATGCTTGGAGTCTGCAGGATACCGACTTGTCTCCGCAACGTTGGGTCACGTCAGCTTGTGATTTCCGTGTAATGCGCTCCAGATCTATATACACCTGACAGAAGAACAGCGCAAAGATGTTTTATTGTCGTTTGCGCTGTGCTTGCGCGAAGTTCTGTCCCCATAATTCGCCTTAGACAGGGGGCGTCGGCCTCTGTTTGTACCTCCATTCGGGATCCGGATTTCGCTGCCACTTAAGCGAGTGTTTGGTTTGTTTACCTCCAAGCCGCGATATATCCACGGTTTAGCAGTTGTACTCTGCTTGCTTGCTAGACGAATCCTGTAATTTACTCCATGGTCTTTAAAACAAGGCTTGGCTTGATTTAACTATAGTCTCTTTGGCTTTTGTGGCTGGGCAGGCCTGTTATGAATCTCCAATTTCCCAAGTTTGAACTTTCAACAAGTTTGAGTGATCTGCGCCGAATTTGAGGTATCTGAAATCGAACGGATAAATCAGAAGGGTATAAATCCCACGCCAAAATTCAAACGAAACACCAACTCCTGGTGACCCAAACTAGGGCGAATCAATTTACAACGCACCATAACACTTTCCATCACTTCCTCGAACTCTTTCTCCTGCCGTTCCATGCCCTGATACCCTCCTTCCCACTCTCCTTCGCATTCCCCCACGCCTTCCCACTCCTCTCCTTGACTTGATGTTTCTCCGCCTCATCCCCAATATCCTCCATCACGTCCCCGCCAATACTCGTTCCATGCACCCAGTCCATCAATCCCCAAGGTGCGTAGTTCCCTCTTCCATGACCCTCGCTATGCAGGTCTTGACGACGAGCGATTCCACCCAACATTATGCCTGGTACAGAGGCGTACCCGGACATAGTGAGAGTTTCCTCGAGAGTGATGACGGAGAGGAGGAGCAGGTAGGTGAGGAGATGTGTGCGGAAGACGATGGAGGGCAGGTACGTCGGGAGGAAGCGGAAGAGGATGTAGGAGAGCGGATGGTCGTAGTGTGCTGTAAACGAGTACGGTGATGTGATGGTGTGGAAGTTATTTTTGTGGAGTCTGCTGATATAGGTTGGTGAGTCGGGGTGTAAGATAAAGCGGTGGATGTAATATTGTAGGATCTGAGATTATGTCAGTTGCATGTAATAGAATGATTCTCACGTCCTGTTGACAAATCTCCACATTGATGCAATACTGGGGGCGGTTCTCGGGCTTCCTCAGCACAAACGGGAAATGTGCCGGACAATACACCTGAAATCCGTACATACCTCGCGTAGAAGCAACCCTCTCGCAACATCCTTAAATATGGACCATGGCATTGGCAACGTTGTGCTAACCTTCAACGCGCTTCGTATATGCAGTACTTCCGTAAACAGCAATTCCACCGCGGACTGTATCGCAACCCCCAAGATAATATTGAAGAAACTTAATCCAATCACTTGCAGTACAGAAGGGGCTCCGGAGCCTCTCTTCTTTACCCGTACCCCGCCTGTCCTTGTCGGCAGTGCAGCAGAACCCTGCGTCTTCATCCCGACGGCCAAACTCGGGATAATAGAGTCGAAGAGGAGGAATAGTAGCGAGGGGACTAGGAAGAATAAGGCCCGAATTGCGAGTGTGCCTACGACTTCGACTTTCAGGGGAGGCTGGCTGAGAACAAGTGTACTCCATGTCTGCGCATCGGTTAGCATCTGCAAGGCTGGAGAGAGGCATGGGGTAGAAATCGGCATTTGAGTTTGCGAAAATCGCTTACCATGTAGAAGAAGAGGATGTTGATTGATGTGCTGTATGAGGTTAGGGAGGGCATGAGGAGGTAGCCCACAACGGGGAGAGAGAGCATTGCGCCCATGATGGTTTCTGGTGTGCTGATTCTCACTCGAGAGACTGTTAATGGAAAGCCGAGGCTGAAGATATATTGAGTACAAGTAAATGCACTCGAGGAAAGTCAATGTGAAGCTGAGATCGTGACAAATGACATATGAGATATACGAAAAGTATATCGCGCAAGAAAGATATGAAATCCTTAGCAGGAGCTCTCGTCGCAAACCTTCGAGGCTGTCGCAAGTTATGGTTCTACTGGACCTGGCGCGTATGACGATGTCATTGCTGATCTGCTCCTAAGCAGGATTTCCTGCCAAGACGGGACGGCGAAATGATGTTCCAGCAACAAGCCTCGCGTAAATATGTCTCTCCTTATCGAGCCATTCAGGGGTGCAGGTCCTCGCTCATATCAGCCACGATATCAAAAGCACCAACATAAAATGGAAATTATGCATTATGGGCTGCGCGTAGGGTAGCATTGAACCGCAGTTGCATTATTCGAGTGCTTACGTTTGGATGGGAGAGTTTCTCCTACGAGAATGGCCATCTTATTTGAGTTTCAGAAGTCATTTGAAAGAACACATCTCTCCTCTCCTCTCCTGAGATGTCCCGAGTTCAAGTCGATATGCTTCTCTGCAAGTGATCCCAGAAAAAGAAAAGAGATGAGAACCTTGAACCCAACAATTCTCTTCCCCCGCACGTCCCTCCGCATGTACCGAACAAGTGAACACCCAATCGAATAGGAGGTCAGATTAGAATTCCCCGGGATTGGATGTTCATCTGCTTGGCCCAGGGTACAAGGGCTGACTGACAGTCACTGACTTTCCTCAAGTCCCACGGCCCGCGCCCACTCACAGGCTTTGAAGAGAAAGAAACATGCACCTATTGACACCACTTTCTCTCCGATATTTACTTTTTTATCGGCCCAACTCTTTGTTTCTTCGTTTCTTCTTCTGCTGTTCAGAGTTCATCCCTCCTTCTGAACTTCCTACTAGTTCGAGCACGATCACAGCTTGAAGATTTCCCCTCCAGCTCACCCAAAGTTCTATCATATTTGTGCCTGATCCAGTCCCACGGCTTTGCTTCTTCTGGATCCACCTATCATTCTGAACCCTCCTTTTGGCTCCCGCCGGCCCCGCTGGACTAATTTGTAGGCTGCATGCTTCTCCAAGCCAAAGAAACACCGTCGCGCGTACTATTCGATTTGACAACCTCCTGCCTCGCTCTATTTTTCGAAATCACGATCATCATTGCTTCTGCTCGAAGGTTCGTTCAACAGCTGTTTCTGCTGCCATCCTGAGACAGATTATCGTTCGTTGGGTTGGACTGCTGCAGGTCACCTGCATAAAGCGAGTCTGTGCCTGCTCGTAGCGTTGATTTTACCTCCCCCCTGGCTGGCTTCTCTTCTCCTGAAGACTTTCTTTCCGGGAACCTGCATCAGCATCGGCATCACCACACAGTGGTCCTCGAAAGAAGCTGTCAAGACTATCGCACAGTCTTTAACTCCTTACCCCAGGCTGACACCTGCATTCTCTCCCTCCAATGGCATTCTGCGCATAGCTATAGTCAAACGTCCACTCATCGCGTCGAGTCGTCTGAAACATCTGGTTCTTGTCTACCGTTTGGAAAAGTGTCAATGCATCCACCAAGTTGCTAGACGTCCCGGAATACACGCAGAAATCACCTCTGCTTCTCGGGCAATATTTGATTCGGCGCTCAGATTCCTTTCAGCCTAAGCAGCTAATAGTCTGAAGTCACCATGGACGGCTTCTCCACCCCTCCGCCGATTCCAAGTCGGACGCGGCAGCATGCACGGCGTAAGTCTCTTCAAGGCCCTTCTGCCAGCTCCCAACGAGTGCATATACAACCGGCCTCTCCAGAAGTCATCTCGTCCTTGATCACGTCCCTTTCGATCATTTCTTCGCCCGCGAATCAGCTATTTGACGGCCTGTCGAACTCGTCACCCGCTTCCCCAGCTTCAACGAACGCTACGAACCACACTTTCGGTCACTTCGGGCAGAATAATGGAGCGCGATCATCAGGTGGAAGTTTTGGCATAGATTACGGGGCATACGAGCAACCTTCACTTGCAGAGCTAATTGCTCAGGAGTCCGAGGCGAATTTGGACGAACTTGCGGCTCCGACGCCAGTGATAAGGACCGCAAAACCACCGTCCGGCTTTTCGCCTCTCACTGCGCCTAAATCACCTGGAGATTCAAGCCCTCTCAAATCGTTCTTGAGAGGCAGCTCACGTCCTTCGTCCAAAGGATCAATCGGGTCAAAAGATGAGACGAGCAGTATCGGCAATCTATCCGTCGAACCCGGGCAAGCACCAACCCCCGAACTCCGCAGGAAGTCATCGAGCGATAGCTGGGGCAAGAAACAAGGTCGCAACCAAAGAGGTCTAATGTACATGAGTTCCAAGGAGCGCCTGCGAGAGAGGGAGCAAGATAAGAAGAGAAGTGGCAGCTTCACAACGAGCAGCGGAAAGGGCCTTGGACTGGATCGTCTGCCCATTCCGCAGTTTGATTCGGACTCATTCATGGCAGAAAATGCGATCGGAGAAGAGCCCGAACACTCACCAACTAGAGGCAAGACGAGTTTAGAGCTTGACGCAAGTCCGGCGCCGACCACCCCTGGTGGAGGAATAGGATCAGGGCGATTCATACCTGCAAGAGACTCATCTCTGAGGAAACCCGCTTCAGCGACAAAGAAGCGAGCATCGCAACGGTCGAGCCGACAAAACGGGAAACAGAAAAATACTGAAGACGAGAATGATACTATCCATGAGCTAGACGAGGAACAGCAGGATCGCAGACGAGAACGAAGTCGCCGAGACGCAAAACCTTCTGAAGCAACCTCCAAAATGATGGAGCCGCTGGATAATCTAGAAATGCCGCGACATTCGAAGAGCAAGCACCACTCAGAGGCTTCTAAGGATAGATTGAGTGTTGTGGAGGATACCGAGGAAGGGGCCCCATCTCCAGCTGTGGCACAACGCAAGACTCGACCAAGTCCGGAGCGTCACCGTTCCTCAAGCCAGAAGAGACGATCTGGCAAAGCTACTCCCGAGCCTCAGGAGCCCGCTCAAGTCAAGCGAAGTGGATCACGACTGAAGCGACTGTCTGCCCCTCTCAGCCCAAGATCAGATAGAAACAGCAACCAATTCTCGAGAGTTGGTTCTCCGGAGCCTACAAAACCACAAATTCACGTGGATGATCGGCCTAACAGTGCTGACTCCATTGATGATGCTGTAGAGGCATATCTGTGCTCTCCCCGCCTATCACAGAAGATCAGACATCCTCAGACTGGAAGAACCATATCATTCTCTGAGGTTGGTGATTCAGAAGGGTTTGCGGTGTTCTGCTGTGTCGGTATGGGATTGACCAGATATATTACTGCATTCTACGATGAGCTTGCTTTGACTCTCAAATTGCGGCTGATTACCCCGGATCGACCTGGTGTTGGAGATAGCGAGCCGTATAATGATGGGACTGCAACTCCTCTCAGCTGGCCAGGTAAGCTTCCTTTGTGTGTTCTTGATTCAAGCACTAATATATTTTAGATGATGTGTACGCAATCTGTCAGACCCTGAAGATTACCAAGTTTTCCATCTTAGCCCACTCAGCCGGTGCCATATATGCGCTCGCTACCGCTCTTCGTATGCCTCAACACATTCGGGGCCGAATTCACCTCCTTGCGCCATGGATCCCACCTTCTCAGATGAGTGTCTTTGGAGCTCAAGTCGCCTCACCACCAGCCAACTCGCTACCAACCTCCCAGCGGATTCTTCGCGCCCTCCCAACTCCGATTCTGAAGGCAGCAAATTCGAGCTTCATGAGTGCAACTAGCAGCTCAATAACAAGCAGTTTGCCAAAATCCAAGGGGCGGAAGCGCAAGTCTACTGGACGCGACACCCCAGCACCATCTGGAAGGAGCACCGTCACCCCTGGTTTGGACAAGGAGAATCATGGTAGAAACTCCACAATCTACCCAGATCCATCGGAACCAGGAGCTCTTGAACGAGCAGCCAAGGATCCTACAGATCCAAACAACGAGGCTGCGATCATAGCAGCCGCAGCCAACACACTAGCAGACAAGGAACGCCAAATGACTTATGACACAAGACTTACGCATGCCATTTGGGATCTGGCAACCTCTGGGGCTAACCCTGCGGTCGACTTGTTGGTCTGCTTGGAACGGCGCCACACCATCGGCTTCAGATATGTTGATATCACTCGTGCAGTTGTGATCCATCATGGTAGCAAAGATACCAGAGTGCCTGTTGAGAATGTCAGGTGGCTTGGCAAGACGATGAAGAAGTGCGAAGTACGAGTACTAGAAGGAGAAGGGCATGGTCTCATGGCCTCTGCGGCAGTCATGGGCGGTGTTCTTATGGAAATCGCCCGCGAATGGGACGATTGGATGAAGGTTACCGGGAACGCAGCTAATGGAAAGAACGAGACGGGAAGGAGGACTTTGAGAGAGCGTGCAAGTGTTGGGGGCTTCAGATAAGCAGGAGGGTGTACGATGAGCTGTATTGTACCATGATTGGGAGGAGCGTGGTTTGAGCTTTGGCGTTGATAGGATTGGAGGGCTGGCAAAAGCCCGTGGAGGTTTACTATTATGAGGTTCAAGCCCTGGGCTTAGACCCGTACGTACGATGTATAGCATTGCTCATGATACTAATACATAATATATTTGCTTCACAAAGAAAACGGGTCTGGTCAGCACTTATGATGCTTGCCCGCTGAGAATAGTATATTATTGAATATTGAAAGCTTGAAAATGAGCCGCGTACTGTTCTGTATGCATTTCGCAAACTCCGGCCTGCCATGAATCTCCATATATTAATAATGAATCAGATAATGAATCCACCAGTTCATACCTCCAACACCCTTTCGCTGCCAGAGCCTTGTGTTGTATCACATTGACCTCCTTCAAAGTGACGCTCACTCTGGTTGTTTTCACATTTGTTTCCCATGAAACGCCAAACGGGCTATCGGGTATCAATCCCAGGAAGAAGCTTTTTAGAAGGCGGCCTGCTGCCGTTCGAAGTACGATCTGTCTCATCATCACTGTCAGGGCTCAACCGAGCCGACCTCCTTCAAGCATCCATGCCTGGAATTCCCTGCCCGAACCACCCACCGTACGGGTAAAATAGCCGTATCCTTCTCCACCCCTAACTATTTTGATTCAGGGGTACTTGCACCGATCATCCCCTGGCTCCACAGCCCGCTATCGAATTCCCAGGGCCTTTAGCCTCCTCTGGACAGGATAGTGGAGAGTAGTGGATGCGAGGACGCGCCGTCGCCCGCCCAGCTGGATGCTGTCGGATACGATCGAGTAGAGGAGCCACCTACAGGATGCGCGTGGCCTTATTTCAAAGCCCAGGCCCGGCCAGTCAAGGTACCCGTGTTGTAGTGCAAGCAGGTCAAGTGCTACTTTACTCCGCATTTCAAAGCTTTCTTATCCCTCTGCTCTCTCTCATCTCGTATGCTCTTCTGTTCTTCCCCTCTCTTTCAAAACTTCAGTTCGAAACAAAACGACCAAACGAGATATACTTTTCGTACGGCGACGGGACTGGCTGAGACCCTTTCGCATGGGCTTTGACATTCGATTTGCTTGTCTAGACCTCGGCTCTTCTTGAAGGATACTTTATTATTTCACGACCACTCACTCACCCACTCAACGCGCTCTCGTTCTCTGAGCTGATCTTGGCACTTTCTGGTATTAACGACGATCTCAAATCCACATCTACTCGACATACCCAGGATATAGAGCTGTAGCTCGGGCACATCAATTCAGATGTCCCGCTATCATCAGAGTCGTAAGTACAATTGCAGTTTTTAGAGTTTCCCAATCTCACCCCGCTGTCAATCAATCCCTTGGTTCAATTCCACCAATGCATTTCTCGAGCCTCGTGGCTGGTAGCTAGCGCTTGGGATCTGAGAGGTTGCCACTTACACTCCCGTTTTTGCAACCTCCAAGAGCGGCACGAACTGCACTTCTGACACAAGATTGACCTTGGTCTCATTGAGGCCGCGACTCTCGAGACTGGAGAACACTCTTCCTTCTTTTCTGACTTCGCTGCACTTCATAATTCCATACGCTGACAGCACTCAAATCTCCAGCAATCAACACCACGCCCATCTTCTCGCGGCGCTCCCCTTCCACCTCCAGCATGCCGTCCATGCGCCGCATCAAAGTCTTCTCCCTCCTCCTCGTAATGGCCATCATAACCCTCTTCTTCTACACCACCTCCTCATCCTCCAATTCCAAATACGATCTCGAATCCTCGCAAACAGGCGATTTCTTCTACAAGACCAAATCCGCGCTCGAGAGGACGCCAGTCGGCGGTGGAGCATCAACAGCTGGGAAGGGGAAGGTCGTAGGCGCAAGTTCTGGCTCTGGCAGTGATGAGGATGACAAGGAGGCGTCGAGGGCGAGGCTGAAGGAGGCGGCGCAGATTGCAAAGGACAATGCGAACATGAAAGCGCCGAAGCCGGATCCGCCGAGCAAGGTTGTGGGTATTGGGAGTGCGGCCGAGGGCGCGGAGAAGAGTGTTGCGGGGAGGAAGAAGTTTGGTGCTGGGGGGAATGAGGCGCAAGTTCCTGTGAAGGAGGAGGAGAAGGAGAGTCAGGAAGATGAGGAGGAGTTTAATACGATTCTGAAGAAGGCGCCTAGTGAGTTCCCCCCGCGCGGTCTGCAGTCGCAAATCTACCTACTGTCCAAGTGCACTATTGGACATGGGATTCGGAGATTATTCCCTTGCTAACAATGATGCAGTAATCATATTCAGCAAGTCATATTGCCCTCACTCCGCAAGAGCAAAAGGCATCCTCCTCGAAAAGTACCTAATCGACCCAAAACCCTACGTGGTAGAACTCGACCAGCACCCACTCGGCGCACAACTACAAGCCAAACTCGCAGATCTCACAGGCAGGAAAACGGTACCGAATGTCCTGATCAACGGACTTACGATCGGAGGAGGTGATGATGTTGCGGAGCTTGATTCGAGTAGGAAACTCGTGGACAAAGTCAGGGATTTGGGGGGAAAGAGGATGTTGGAGGTGAAGTTGAGGCCGATTGAGGAAGCGAAGGAGACGGTGAAGGAGGCTGTGAAGGTTGGGGAGGAGAAGGATGAGGGGCATGGGTTGAGATGATAGCGTGCTGCCATTCATGGGGTATATGGGGGAAATAGGCGTAGCATTTTCTGGCGCTGGGGGCATCGGATTTGGGATTAGGTTTGGAACGGGGAACATGCACTGCGCAGGCGTTCGGATTTGGGCCAGGGTTGAGCTGTGTACTTGTTGATTGGAATCATCATGCCGTTTTGGGAGAGATGCCACGGCGTTTCTTACACAACAGGTATACCTACGATAAAGTTGGTACTAAGCGAGCGATTGTAGTTATTTAGTCCTTAATGCACAAACTTCCCAAGCAGCCCTCCGGGCTTCCATATCGGAGTCCACACTTAAGTGAAAGAGACTATATTGGAAGAGATAAGCCTGCTACTTAGCAAGCAAGTGCCACAAGAGACTTTGACTTACACGGTCTCAACATCGGCTCAGGACCGTTTGTTACGTATATCGAAACATCTCAAGCGTCATACTCATCTGTTCATCATCCCTTTCTTGAGCAATTCTGCGCGGCTACAAGTCTCTGCTTACACAAGTCATTGATATCCGAACCTCAACACTTACAGAGTCATATCAAGCACACGGAGAATCCCATTCTCCATAAACCCGAAACTCTATTTCTCCCATCATCGCTCACCTTAGTACTCATGCACCAAACAGCGTGCCCAGATCGAAAAGAGCCTCTTCAATCTGCAATGCAGATGCAAATCAGAATCTGTACCTCTCTTAGTGTTGACGTTGGGCCCCCGGCTCGAGGCGAGACGAAAGTCATGAACGTCATTACCCGACTCGCCAAGGGGCCGCTGCCAAACCAAAAGGGGTTAAGCGATAAGTATTTTGGAGATTTCAGAACAAAAATTTAGAGGCTGCAGGGCATGAGATCATAAGCTTATACCTTAATCGTTGCCGGCTTGGGTAAAGCTTACTGGGTGATCACTGCTCGAGAGTGTATGGGGTCCGAAGGCCGAAGCTAAGTTGGTGCGCTAGAGTATCAAGTGACGGTACGAGATGCTCTTTGCGCAATTTTTGGGAGTTGATGGATGGGAATGGTTGAGCTAGGGGTACTGATGACTGATGATGAGAGGCTCTTTTTGGGGCCTGTGGGCTTGGCTGCCTACTGTAAGGATGGGAATTGTGATATCATGTTTGTTCTGGATGTCCGTAGGTACCGTGAGGTAGGAGGTAAAGCGCCGATCGATCGATCTGGAATATGAGCTATCAAGGGGCCTGCCTATTTACATATATTTTTCTCTTCCCCTTCTCTTTGCACATTCTCTGGCCAATTGTACCCCATTTTCCTACCCTCAGACCCTTTCATCTGTCTTGCTCGTCCCATTCTCGGTTTACGAGAAAGTCGTCAAGATGAAAGAACTTGTCCGCGACACCGTCTTCGGACATTTCCTACGTCTCGTCACGAAAGGAAAAGTGATGACTTTTGAAGAAGAAAGAGACCCCTCATTATGGAAACGATATGTCGACAAGGAGAAGAGTGGGAGAATGGCGCATCATGGTCATACCGGTGAAGAGGAGAAGGAAAACGAGAAGGAAACGAAAGATACAGATGATTCTGAGAGTCCTGAGAGAGGAATATGGCAGAAGGATGAAGAGACTGAGAATAGAGCTGGTCAGAATCAAGCTGTCCTGGGACAGAATGGTGGACCGAGGAATAGCTCCGAGACGAGGTTGGGAAGCGTGGATAATGGACAGCAGAGAAACGAAATCAGTGGTGTACCAGTTGACCCCGAGAAGGGGAGAGACGTGTCGGTTGTTACTTGGTATGGCGAGAATGATCCAGAGGTATGTCCACTACACTATTCCATCGCTAACAACGATCATCACGCGGATACAATACTAACCCTCCACAGAACCCGCTCAACTGGTCTACCCCCAAGAAGTTCTTCGTCACAGGCATGATCTGCCTCCTCACCTTCTCCGTCTACATCGGCTCCGCTATCTATTCCGCCGGCACCCAAGAAATCACTCAAGTCTTTGGCGTCTCTACCGTTGCCGCAACCCTCGGCCTCACTCTCTTTGTCGCGGGCTACGGTCTCGGTCCCATGATCTGGGCCCCCATGTCCGAGATCCCTCAGATCGGACGAAACCCAATCTACATCGGCACGCTCGTCGTCTTCGTATTCTTCCAATTCGGCGTCATTTACGCTAAGAACTTCGGCATGTTACTGGCATTCCGTTTCCTGACTGGGTTCTTCGGCTCGCCTGTCTTAGCTACGGGAGGTGCGTCGTTGGGTGACATGTATCGACCTGCGAAAAGAGCATATGCAATTGCCGTCTGGGGACTTGCCGCTATCTGCGGTCCCGTCTTGGGTCCATTGATCGGTGGTTTCGCTGCCCAGCACAAAGGGTGGAAGTGGCCTATCTGGGAACTGCTCTGGCTCTCAGGCTTCGCACTCATTGTGCTGATCGTCTGTCTCCCCGAGACAAGCTCAGCGAATATCCTGTACAGACGCAGTCGTCGTCTCCGCAAACTCACAGGCCGAAGCGATCTCAAGTGCGAGCCAGAGATCCAAGGCGAGCAGATGACAGCGAAGGATATCGCAATGATGACTTTGATCCGCCCATTCTCGCTAACCTTCACCGAGCCCATCCTCTTCCTACTGAATCTCTACATCGCACTCATCTACGGCTTGCTATACATCTGGTTCGAATCCTTCGTGATCGTCTTCACCGGTATCTACGGCTTCAACCTCGGTCTCGAAGGCCTCTCATTCGTCGGCATCCTAGTCGGAGGTTTCGTCGTCATCGGCCCTTTCTTCGCATACCTATACTACATCCAAGAACCGCAATTCAATGAGAACGGCGAACTCAAGCCCGAGAAACGCCTCCCTCCCGCCTTCGTAGGCGCCTTCTGTATCCCAATCTGCATGTTCTGGTTTGGCTGGTCATCGCGAGAATCCGTTCATTGGATAGTCCCAATTATCGGCTCTTCATTCTTCACTATCGGCGCCTTCCTCCTCTTCAACTCTGTTCTCAACTACCTCGGTGATGCATATCCCGAGTACGCTGCGTCTGTGCTAGCAGGCAACGATTTCTTCCGATCGAGTTTCGGTGCGGGGTTCCCGTTGTTTGCGAGCGCGATGTATAAGAAGCTTGGAGTGGCGTGGGCGAGTTCGTTGTTGGGGTTCTTGTCGATTGCGTTTATTCCGATTCCGTTTGTGTTGTACTTTTATGGAGAGAGAATTAGGAAGGCGAGTAAGAGGGCGAGACATGATTTGTAGGGTTGCGATGATAAAGTGAGGTGGGACTTATGTATGATATGGCATTGAAGGAGAAAGATAGATCGATCGTATGTGTAGGAAGCGTGGTAATGAGTTAGACTGGTAGAGGTTGGAGTTTAGGGCATGATTGAGGGTTTTTCGGTTTGGATATCTGGAAAGCGAGCATGCTGGTCACTTTAGCTCAGTAAATATATAATGTAGAATGTTGTGCATTGACTTCACTTCGTCTTTCTCCTCTCAAGGCTTTGACTGCGCTCGCTTAGCCCCTTTCAGACTTCAGCTCGACGTAATCATTAGAAACAAAGTGATGGGAGGTTAGCAATATAAGCCATCAGTCCATCTGTAAATGTATACCACTACACAACAATTCCCAACTCGTGTCAGTGGTGGTTTTTCTGAGACGTTTTGACGAAAGGCAGAGCATTTTTTGAGCGGGACTTTCGGTATTCGAATCGAGCAAACGTCTCAGCTGGTATATTCGACTGGCAGAAAGAAACGCGAGATTCAATCGACATGCTCGCTCCATCTACGTAGATCACCGCTCCAGGTAGCCGACCAGAAAAAGCTTCTTGGCAACATACTTGATACGGGTATGATTCTACATTCTTCGGATGAGAGGGGTAGATATGGGCAGTATTGTCAAGCACCCTAAGCCTTCTGGGTCCACCTCAAACTTTAATAGTATTGAAATTATAAGGCATGGTGCAGTCGATGTAGCCAACCAAGTGTCGGGGGACTACTGAGCTGGTTGTGGCAGTATGGTAGTACTTCGAAGGATACTCGATTCCGGCAAGTAGACGAAAGTGAGAGGCGCGTAAGGGTAGACAGAGGCGATCGAGGGTTCTTAACGAGGGCAATAGAGCGTTTAAAGTGAGAAGCCATGCGTGGAATTTTCAGGAACTGTACTTCAATTCAAGGGGGGTCCTTGAGATGCCAGCAGGGTTTGTCGAAAATGGATTCGACTGATTATATCACGGTTCGTCCAAGAAGTTCGAGCAAGATTTCTGTCGTCCTGATTATTACCGGATGATTGTCTATGGCTTCCATTTAACCACAAATCCAAACACCGTCCTCCTCAATTCCTCATCCCCTCTATCCTCCACAAACATAACCTTCTCCATCTTCTCCTCCAACACCTTCTCCACCACAAAGCCCCTCTCCCTCACCAGATCGAAAAACGCCATATCCTTTTCATACAGCCATGGTCTGTAAGGCGTGAAGAATACCAATGCTTTGGAACCCTCGCTCTTCAACAGCGTATTCTCAATCGTCGACACTAACTTCCCATGTTCCGAATGATTGAACAACAAATCTGCTAATATCAAAACCTCAAAACCCTTCGCCTCACTCTCTTTCGACTCTGAGAGAAGATGTGCAAGCAAGGGCTTCACATCGCCGCCCCAACAATACCCCTCCGCCACCAACGCCTTCTCCCCCTTCTTCTCACTCATCGCATCACCCTCCTTCCCCTTCCCCTCCTCCTCTCCATCATAAAACGCATCAACATTCCTCCACAAATTCCCCACCAAATCCGGATCCGGATAATCACTCACAACCACCTTCCTCGCTCCCAGAACTGTACACACCAAACTCGGTAATCCTGCTCCAGCACCGAGCTCAAGCACCGTCTTGTCTTTGACGAGAGAAGGGTTCTTCTCGAGGTAGGTGGAGATTAGACGGCCGGCGTTCCAGAGGTGGTGGCCCCAGAGAGGGTTGTGACCGACGAGGTTGACGGTGAGAGTGCGGCCGGAGAGGAGAGTGTGTGTTTCTGTTGTGGGGGTGGGCGAGGGTGGGTAGTAGTCTGCGGGTTCGGTGAAGAGGTCGAGGCCGCCGCCGTCGTCGTCGGAAAGGGTGTCGTCTGGGGTGGTCATGGTGAGGGCTTGAGTCGAGATTGTTGTTGATGAATAGGCGAGATTGCAAATAGGGGAGTGAATCACGTGGATGGGGTGGAGGTTGCCCTAGGGATGTTTCAAGCTCTCAAGGTTGGCTGGAGTTGTGTTAGTTTCTGGTTGTTAATGGAGGTTCGTTTCGTTTGTCGGGACCGAAACAGGAAATGTGAAAGGTAAATCTTACGATTGGTCCGTGGCTCGAGTGGGTGTGACCAACAAGAAAGGACTGGGGTATTGGTGAGTTGGGTGCACCTGGATGGCCCGGACGGGAATTCTGCTTGTGTATGGCGGTGCTTCTGTTAAGAGATAGGATAAACCTGTCTGGCATGCTCTTGTATAGCTGCCTCTGATGATCCTTCACAGCCTACCGAGCCTCCGAGTCTGGTTGTCTTTTAGTGCCGTATTGTTCCTGCGTGGCAAGTGATGTAGGAAGTTGAAGTTTCGATGTTTTTTCTAAGCGAGGATTTGGTGGGAGGACTAGCTCACCAGACACCATCCAGCGAGGTCCGCTTGGACATCAGCTACCTTACGAGTACGGCAAATGAGTGGGAGACACACAGCCAGAGAGAAAGTTGATCACATGCCGAAGTCACGTATGTTTCTTGTTTGGAATATATAAAAAGCTCATAATTCAGTGTCATCCAAAATTCGAGTTCAATCTTTTGACCCCTCCAACCCCGCGGGACCCGATTAGATAAGGACTGGCCTATCAATCTCTACTGAATTCCGGTGCCCGTGCCTCGGGACTAGGGGCGAGCTACGGAGGCACGTTACAATTCTCTCCTCCTTCCCAGCCTTGCGTGTTTCAAAGTCGAGATTTACTTTTCCTCCTGGTGTCAAGATCAGATCAACAGCAGTTGATATGTCTGAGAACTCAAAGAATACCTATATATCGCAGATCGAGCTTCTATATATTACCAATAGATTATCTGATATTATGTAGTTGGCCGAATATTACCTACCTTGAAGTTGATCCTCAGCCATGCATGCCGTAGCCGTAGCCTTCTCACTTGCTACTCGTACACCGCAGGGTCCTTTCTTGACTCGCTAGGCCTGCGGAAGTGGCGTTTTTTCACCAATCACACGCCAAAGAACTTGCTCACAGAAACATCCTCACCTCCATACCTTCACGTCCATCTCACCATCAAATAATGCCCACCACTATGATCCCATTTCTCCCACGCCCACACCCGCGCCCGCAACGCCCTCCCCGCCAGAGTTGCACTCTATCGACTCTATCGACCCTCGGACACAAGACAAGCAAAAGACCGGCGGGGTCAACTGCAAATTTAATGTGTCTGCCGCCGAGTTTCACGCCATCTTTAGTTAACAGACAGACGAATTCACACTCACTCTTTGTCCCAACCCCCAAGTCAACTCAACCAACAGTCCAGTCCCATCAGCTCGGATCCGTCCCATCACATTGCACCGACAGATCTCCATCTGCAAATAAGAAACCTACCTACTTGAGATCCGCCGCCGACCATCCCCTCTTTCCAATTAATCAGCGCAAATCCCCTCTTTGTCCTCCCTCGTCCCTCCAAACATCGTCCTATGGCCGCAGTTTCCAACACTGAATCAACGATCATCCCATACGACACCCTTCCAACTGGCTGATCAAGTTCTTTCAGGACCCTTGGATCTAGAACGCAAACAGACGCGCCAGACGCTGGTACCAGGACAAGACAGGATAGGAAAACGCAGGACAGGTTATTAGAAGACTCGCTTGCTTGGATTGATACAGCCTCATTGCGTCGGTCCCCAGTGCCAGTTCATGCAGGCTGCTGCGACCCGGAAGTACTGACAGCATTTTCCGAGAGTCTCGAGGCTATTTCAACTTCGTCAACTTGTGCAGCTTGCCTTGCCTTATCTGCTGCCACCCACCTACCGAGTACTACACCTCATTCTACGGCATCTGCCGCTCACGACTGGACATGCCGTTAATCAATGGAATGAAGATGGCCTGGTATGTGCTTTTCCCCTTCACTGTAGATGCTTGGCCCGGCTGAGCGCCTTTGTATGCGCCCGGAGCCTCATCAATGTCACCGACCACGTCTGTGATCTTGTGTCTAATTGTCGTTGTACCTGTGAGCACATGCTAACATTATTGATACAGTGAGCCATGTATCCGAGGCCACCGATCTACAAAATGTACCCACGCGAATGAGAGGCTGATGGTGCCAGTGAGGAAACCAGGACGACCATTAAGCGCTTGCCCACATCCTCAAGATCAGGCATGTGGCTGTAGCAGTGTAACTGCTGCGATTCCAAGGAAGCAAGCATGCCACTGTGCGGCTGATCCCACTTCACCGTCTAAGATTACTTTCAAGATCGACAAGAAGGCCGGTCGACCGACGTCAAGTAGGAAACAATCCTACTCTGGCATTGAGAGGATGGATCCAAGCATGATAAATATACATGGCGCGCAAGGTATTCCGGTATCATACTCGAATGGCTATGCTGTCGCAGCTCCAGCTCCACAGATGATCGGATTTGCGCCGCCGTACCCACAGCATCACTATGGCGTTCCAATCCAATCGCACCCGCAAGGCATATATAACGGAACAAATGGTTACATAAATGGCGGGGTACATAACGGGCTCGAGCATGTCATGGAGAGTCCTTTGGCAACACCTGTACCATTCAGTAATAGAGATTCAGGCAAGTTTACGAATGGAGGTTCGTATATGGAAGCTCCCGAAAGTGTTGAAGAGATCGCAGTGCCTAATGGAGGAGGTTCCTGTTGTGCCCCCAAGCAAAACGGCATCAAGGCGAATGGTCACAGCCATACATCAAGTGCTAGCTCAATATCAGAACCGCGAGAACTGGCTCCAAAGGTATCAAGTTGTTGTTCCTCGAAGGCCAGACCGAAGCTTGAACCAATGTCAACACAATCAACGCCACAGATGCATCATCAAATGCTACCGCACAACGGACTACATTTCCAACCTACCGTCTTCACATATCCCGCTACCTACGGCTCATTCCAAAACCCTCTCCACCCAACTGCATGGCGACAGAGCGTGCAAACAAATAACTACACCCAAGCGCCCTTCCCGCCAGGACAATTACCATTCGACACACCTCTCGGTCCTGGTCTCGATACTGTCCATACGTGCGGTTGTGGAGATGGCTGTCAATGTGTGGGCTGCGCAGCCCATCCATACAACGACGCGACCCAAGACTATGTCCGTTCAGCCTACAATCTGTCAATGGAACACGTCAACAACGAGCCATACACAAATGGCCACCGCCCAAGCCACAGCAACGGTAACGGCAGCATAAACGGAAGCGTAAACGGGAACGGTATATCAACAAACCACACCCCTGCACCAGATGCCGTATCCTCACCCACAGCACACACGCCATCAAGCACTACCTCCGCCAATGGCGAAGAGCAGAACTATTCCGCTGCCGATTTCTTCTTCGTCAGCTACCCTTTCTCAGGCGACGGCTGTGGAGGCGACACGCAGAGCTGTCCCTGTGGTGACGATTGCGAATGTTTGGGTTGCACGATCCATCGACAGCCTCCTATACCGTGTATTGGCGATGATGCGGGCTGTCCGTGTGGTGACGATTGTCAGTGTATTGGGTGCGAGATACACAAGACCGCGCCTGCAATACCTACGGCACCTGAGGCTCCTGAAGCACCACCACCAGCCGAGTGACCTAGGAAGAGAGGATTGCATGATTTTTGTTTAGAGTTGTCTGTCATATGAAGCATGCATTGCTCGGCGTTTAACAAGTGGGTATGGAACGGAAATATCATCCACTTCCGGGTGCATGTTGGTCATTTGCCATCTGCCATTTGCCATTTGGCTAGGAAGTATGAAAACTGACTGATAACGTCATTTCATGAACTGCATATACGGGAAGAGGGTGGATCATGGACATAAAATGGGCATATGGGAACTGTTCTCGAGACACATCTGGTACGCGCGCGAACCAGAAAACCTGGGGGAAATGGGCGGGCATGTTCTCCTGAAATGAACGAATGATACCCCTTTCTTCTTCTCTTCTCTTCGTCCTTTCTTCTGGCCCTTGCTTCTACACTAAAACAGCGAGTGGTCTTTTCTGGTCTTGTCTGTCATTGTATGGCAAGACAAAGATAGAGAATTTTTGTTCATACTTGAGATAGATTAGTGGTGTGGATGGAGAGTTGCACAATCCGACTACGATGATCATGATCTAGCCCAGAAAGAATGTCGCTGATCATATTTTCAAACTTCCGAAATGTTCAGCTTCTTCGTATTTTCATTGACTGACTGTACTAATTCAACTGACCAAGTACATCTTCAATATTGTATTGTAAATCTAACAATATGCCCCCTGGCTGTACTCGGAGTGTGGCATGCAGAATCATGCCACTTGAATCAAATGCTCGAGCTCTCTATGTAGAGGTATGAATGAACGTTCGGCCGTCTTCCCTCTCACAAATTGTGTGATTGATGCGTGGATCAATAAATTCATCCAAAAAAAAAACTCCAAACCAGATCCTGGCAAGCGGTCTTCTCACTTGTATTATGCACCAAAATGCGCCCCGGTGTCTCTGCTGTCATATTGTACATATTTCCCCGACTTCAAGCATAGGTTCCACCATCTCCATTTCAAGTCTCTCCACTCAAAGCTCAGGAGTAAGCGGCAGAGGCTCCTCTTATTCTCCGCTCTGTTCTCTACCTATGTTCTCCTTCTCATACTTCCCTCGTCTCGCCTGCTTGGCCTCTCTTTTGTCGCCACCTACCAAGCAATGACCGTCTCTCTCTCTTCCCTCTTCCCATCCCTCCCCACCAGCGCTCTTTGGCACTTGACTTTAATATACCTCTCCGGCATATGGAAATCCACTACCATCAGCTGCACTCTGTTTTCCTCGGGGACATACCATCCTGTCCCATTTCCATTCGTTTCCGCATTCCCGTTGGCACATCCGTTCCCATTTGAACTCCCGTTCCTACCCATACTCTTCTTCCGACTCGCCACACCCTTCCCTTTCCCATTCATCTTCCCATTCGCATTAACAACACCATTCGAATTCCCATTCTGATCTCCGATATGAAAAGGCCCAGCATGCCTCTTAGCACCAGGTCCGTATGCTTCAGCACCATACTCATCACTCGACCCATGCATCTCATTAACCACCTCCGAGATCCTCCGTCCACCCTCCCAGCCACCCACAGAACGTTCATCTTCCACGACATGCGGCGGGCTAGGATAGCTGTTCATCTCGCTCGAGCTCGAAGCTGAAGATTCTGGACTCGTCGACGCAGACGGAGACGGTAATGGCGGCTCCGGCAAGCCATCTTCCTCGCACGCAGCGAGCCAGCGCCCGATCCGAGCGCTGAGTACGCCGTCCCACATGCCTTCTTGTCTTGGGCTCTCAAATAAGAGCCTGATGGCTTCGCGGCGGATGAAAGGGTCGCGGCATTTACTGGCTGTGACGTGGAGAGGAGGCACGATGCCTGTGTCGAAGCTGAAGCGAGGGTTGCGTGGGAGGTGGATAGAGTCCTGCTCCGCAACGATTTTCTTGCATGTGTGAACTATATATGCGAAGTCTTCCCTGTAGTCGTCGTAGAGCATTTCGGATTCATTTTGGACTGTGGCGAGCATTATGGCAGTACATTTTTGGTTCAGGGAGAGAATTAATGCAGCGGCATTAGTGACTGTTCCGTCTGGAAGGATGGCTGTTTTGAGGAGGGGTGCGAAGGCTTTTTCGAATAGGGATAGTTGTCTGATGTGGTTGTTGTACTGCTTGTTTATTGAGGCTGGGGTATCGCTTGTTGAGGGGGCGTAGCGCCTGTTGAAGAGAGTGCGGCGGTAGAATTGGAGGGTACGGTCCATGAGGAAGTCCCAGCACCTTTGAGCGGTGGGGAAGTCCGTGAATGGGGCTGTGGGAATGGGGAGATGCCAGATTTGATGTGTGTCCCAGACTAAGGGAGGGATGCCGGGTACCATCCCGAAGAAAAGACCCGATCCATCGAGGCGGACGAAGGATTGTATAAGAACTTCTTCGATTGTGAGGTCGTTCTGGAGGAGGGGGACCGGCGTTGGACTTCGAGAGGCGAGTGGTCGTTTGCGGCTTGTGATGGTTTGTGCCGCATTTGGGCCTTGTGATGGCTTGGGATTGAGTGCCGATGGAGTCGGAGGAGCTGTTGATGGGGGTGTAAATGTCGTTGGTGTCGTTGGATTAGATGTTGAGATGCCAGATCCTGAAGGTTGTCTCATACCAATGTATGTCGAAGCTTCTGGTGAAGAGTTTCCTGCTGATGCTCTGCTCTCACTGACGTGCCGGGTCGTGGGAGAGGGCATCAAGGGAACATGAGTACTTCTTTTCCGTTGCTCTGGCCGGACCGGGACTTGTTGAAATTCTGTTCCGCCCATGTGACGTATCAGAAATTCAGGATCGTGGACAAGTGATTTAGCCAGATCTCCATTAGGATTCGATTCAATGAGATTGTTTTTCTCATATGTCATGTCCGGCGGAGGATAGTTCTCGTTTTCAAGGTAGTTTTCCACATGTTGAGTGATGGCTCTGTCCTTCGAGACATTGTCGCAACCTTCTCTCGTTTGAACAGTGTTGGAAACTTTGGCCACTTGTGCAGGCTTGAACCTTAATGTATCAATGGCACCTTTTCGAGGTATCCATGGTCGCGAACCAGGCTTGCCCATGTAATAGCTTCGGAGGATTTTCAGTCCTCCATAGATTTGCTGAACACTGGAAGCATAGCAACCTTGAAATGTCTCGAAGCAGACAAATAGTAAACATGCGATGAGAGCATTTCTCAGCTGCGGCGAACTGGATGAGGAGATGTAATTGTTGAGCGATTGGATAGCCTTTAGGTGTGCAACAACAGCTTGCTCGTGATGCTTCTTGTCGATACTTTGGATGACATTAACTTTCAAGCCAGGCCTAGGAGCAGTCTCTAGACTTTTATTGAGGGCACCTAAAGCGATGACTGAGTGACGGATGGCGGCCACACTATGACTTTCCTGAAGAACAAGCTTCGTCCAGAACGTGGGGTCGTAGAAGCCTGACAGTTCGTGGGCAGTACGTTCAGTAAATACTTGGAAATATCTATGCTCGTCCTCTGTGGTGTGAATTGATACGCTTGGGCCGTGCAAGCTGGTCGATGGAATCCGAGGTTGAAGTTGACTTAATCCACGGGACTGCGCTGGCTCAGGTGTATAGCCATCACAGACTCTTCCAAATTTTTGGCATCGGAGACATTGGGGTTTTGTTTCGTCACACTTAACTCTCCGAGCCTGCAGGAAACATCAGTATCCTTTTCGGGCGGTGTATCTCGAGTTGGCCACCTACCTTACAAGTCACGCATCCAGACTTGACCTTGGGCTTACTCGCACGGGGCTTTTTTACAAGCCGACTATCGTCCGAAGAGGATGACCGCCGATACAGCTCAGTGGGATAAGCTTGTATTGCTGTAGGATACTGGACGGTGTGTTGCATGGCCATCTTCACAGGATGTTGCACAGAGTGGTTGGCCATAGCTAGAAGTAATGATCAGGAATACAGAGGTGCCCATAAGCAGCTTTCGGGATCGTCGCCGCTGCAACATGGATCAGTTCAGGGATCGGCGAGTGCATATATGTAATCAACGGGTTTATGAGGTGGGACCTGAATGTAATTTGGAGTCGGACATGAGACATTCATAAGGTGCATATTGAATGCTGGATATGTTGCGGTCTTTGAGGAGAAGAGTTGATAAGTACGTTTGGGGGTCCAGTAACTTAAAGATTTAGGGCTCGCTAGGCTGTGGTCTGTGTCGGTCCTGCCGAAGTTCGACGTCCTTGGTGCTCCGGATGGGCGAATCAGCAGCTATCAAGCCCTGTACTTCCAGGGAGCGAATCGCGAGATTTGGGAACGGTGAGCCGGGGGGACGTCTTGGGTAGCTGGGTTCGATGAGGTGTGGGAGGTCCGCGAGTTGGAGAGCCTGCCAGCCTGGTGGCTTAGAACTGCCGGATGTAACACATCTGGAGAGACAGAGACATGGCGCTCAGTACACCTTTGGACGGGGTATCATCAGTTATTCGACACAATCAATGACGAAGATGAAGATGAAGATGAAGGTTTGATAAAGACATGATCATTATGATGAGACAAGGTTAGTGTGAAGAGGAATATTGGCTTGGCTAGATATCAGGAAGGAGGGGAAGGAGAAAGGGAAAGGGAAAGGGAAAGAGAGGATGCTAGGACCAGGAGCTGTCTAGCCTGCCTGCTCTTTCCTACCCATGCCATGCCATGCCATGCTCTGCTCTCGACTCTCTGTCCCCCCCAGGATCTGGAAATACGCTTCATCATGCTCCTTATCCCAGTGCCATACCTCTTCAGAAATCCAGTGCTGTGGTTCAATCATCACACAGACCTGCCTGCAGTGTACGTACAGCGTCCCAAGAACCCATTCTCAGTTCTGACTGCACCGCGATTCGACATCGATACCGCGCCGATCGCCAGGCTGTCATGGCTGGCTGGATATAGATGTCACTGGACGACAACGAGAGCATGCCGCCATGGTGGATTTCGAGCGAAGCGAAGATGTCAGACATCGGTGCCAGTCAATGGAACGATCCGACGTATCCTAGAAAAGACGGTCTGCGGGCAATCTATTGGATGGAGTACGGAGGGATTCTTCATGAGTTCTTCCGTGCTTGCGGCTTCTGCCACATCCACGATTCCCCATGTCTTAAAAGAAAGCCGAAATTCTGCGTCTGATTGGCCCCAAGTACGATCCCTTGCGTGAAACGGGACCTCAACAGCCAGTTGCGGCTTTTGCCCCTATAACGTGCGTAAAATTTCATGGACCGCTATCAATTCGGAAAGGCGGCCGATATCTAGAGTATTATGTTTTGAGATCGAAAGACGTGCTTGAGATCTGGTAAGCACTTGGACGACGTTGGGGGCCAGCAAATTGGACGAAGGATTGGGGAAACATCGATATCTCCAGTCTCCAGGATGTCGTCCTGTGGTCCCCCCTAATTAATACTTAGCCGAAGCGAGCACCGGCGGCGCCGTAGGGCTGCGTATCAACCACGAATAGAAACAGCGCCTCATAACGCCAATAATGAGGAGTGCATACTTTGGAACAGCGACATCTTGCTACGGTCAAGCTCCAATCGTCTGATGAGATGCTTCTGCTCGTACCTGATGCAATAGGGTCTAGCTAAGTAACCCCCCTCTATTAAATCATACCTATCTGACTGCCTCTATGGGGGAATAAGGAAATAGTGCTAGTCGTTCCTTAGCTTCTCTAGCATGGGTCTCTTATTCGTAAGGCTGACTTCTTCATGCCATGTGATTTCTTCCAGAACGTCCACACTCTCAGTGTTGATGCGGCCGTTGCAGCTCAATTTGTTGACCATATGCGAGACGGGCATCTTGATTGCTCCGGAAGTCGCAAGTCTCTCGTCACATCTACCTCTAGAAAAGCTTCCATTCTTCTGCGCCTCCTCCTCTACTTCCCTCGGCGACCCGGAAAATGGTGAGCCCTAACGGTTATATGCATGCCCCCAGCCCGGTAAGATATTACCAAGAGCCTTACAAATTTCCCGACTTCTGATACATAAATAGACATTTCCTCTGATCGACGGGCTGCAGCAGAGTTTGATGAGGATGGAAGTTCATTTGACTTACTCCTTTTGATCTTATCACAGACGTTATGACGCCGATATGTCTAGGAGACGGTAATTGGATACGCCTCAACGCAATATTCCCATCTCCTGGAAGAGGGGAGCGGCCCAAAAAGACGTGGCACGACAGTGCCCTCCCGTCTCATGCAGGCCATGACTTTGGATATGCATACCAAGTCCCAAGCGCTGTCGCGTGGGTGCAATCAGAAGCCTCCAGCCGTTATTTGGTGCAGGGGACGAGCTTTGGGGGCCGTTCTCAGACGTCAATCAACCTCCTGAAGTACGAGCGTGCACTTGGGTTCCGTTGGGGAAGAAGATTAAAGACCCATCCTCGTTAGCCGCGTGTCTCTGGGAAATAGGTGTCAAGTGAAGCTTTCATCCCATGTCGGGTGCATGAGTATTCATTTCCTCGGAACGAGTTGTTCGCTGGCGTGGACAGACACGGTCCTAAAGACATTTGGATCTTGGGACTGTTCACTAGAAATGGACGAGCGAGTAAAGTCAACTCAAAATCAGCTTCACCTAGTTCGTTTGTTAATACTCTAGTAATTTTGCTGATCTTGCAAGGCCAAGGCCAGCTCATCTGCCAAAGAGTCGGACAAGATAGCTCCGTAAGACTTCGGACTTAATTGTCTATCAGAGTAGAGGATCTCCGATCTCTTCGGAGCTCTTCTCAAGTTTTCTCCACACTTCCCTAACGTTTCCGTACAGAGGAGCGCCCAAGGACAGTAAGCTGGATACTGATTCACACACTATCAGGCAAGCTATCGGTATCAGAAAGCTAGGCAAATATCTGAATCGGACCGGAGGATAGAAGACGACAGATGAGCATGTTCCCTTGAAGCCTATTGATTCAAGGGGATTAGTGTAACTCAGGCCATGGAGAAAGCTCATACCCGGATACCGAGCTCTTACCCGTCGGTCCTGATTCGGAAAGTCGTACTTGGGCACCAGTCAAGATCATGCGCTTATCTGGAGTTCACCCAGATTGCCAGATCTTAGGAAATGCCTAGCCCTATTTTTCGGGCTGACATGATATCTATTGCTGTCATTGTATCGTAACATTGAGAAGTTGAAAAGGGTAGTCGAAGCATGCTTTCAACATGCAACGAGGATCCGGTGGCCAGTCAGTACCTGTGAAGGCCTTTGTTGACCTGTAGAGATGAGAAACGTATTAATACCGAAATAGAAGCTTGCTTATAGCCCAGGTAATGACCAAATTACTCAGCGCTGAAGTCCTCTTCATGAACGTTAACGTCTATTCAGCCTGTATCAACTAAGCGACCAAGTGGTCGAGGCCTCCCGTCTCCAAAGTGACCAACGACCCAACACCCCAATTCCCGGGCCATCAATTTGCAGAGCAGCCAACAGACCTACCTGCTTACACTCATCAAATCCCAAGAACTCGGTCAAAGTCCTAAATTCTGATCATGACATTTTCGGATCCCACGAAAGCGATTTCCAACAGGACTACACTTTTCCTTCGTTCCTCAATCATGACAAACGCCTGACGAATCATCATTTTTCAGGCTCAGGTAATCCAGCCCTAAAATGGCGGAATGGACCCCGCACTCAGCGTAGTCAAGACACCCGACTGGGCCCCGCTCCGCTCATCGTCAGCCTTGTCTTCGGTCCCTGTATCAGTCGTAGATATTTAAATGTTTCAAACTGAACCTTTTCTATAGATTCCTAGCCAAAGATTCTTTCCGGAGACTTCTCTGTACCAGTTAGCCTGTTCGAGATGGCAGATCCAGCATTATATACGTACCCGTCCCCTCTCAAAGGCTGGGAAAATGCCCCGCAGTTACCTGATGAGAAGGCTGAGGATGGGAAGAGTAAGTAAACATTCCCGTGGAGAGAAACTTTCGATGTTGTTCTCAGTTGGAAAGTAGAATGAATGCTTAAGGTAACGTTTACTGACTTCTCATTTCAAGGCTACAAAAATCATCAAACGGGTGTATTAAGCAAGAGCTATGAACGCTTCACCGAACCACTCGATAATGGCAGACGAGGAGCTTTGTATATGCCCCCCCTCTTTGCACTGAGTCGAATTTGGACGAACGGAGAAAAAGATTCATGTTTGACTGTTGAACTGGACTGATAAAGTCAAACAGTGATATCCACATCTACTATTTCCAAGCCAACCCCCAACAACTCCAATTCGCCAAAGAACTCTGGACACGAATCCGACTCGAATGTAATATTCCCATCTTTCCCCTCTCTTCTCTCACATCTCAAACCCACCCAAAAGTAAACAAAACAAAGCATTAGCTAAATCTCCCCCTCCCCCCACAGTCCCCGAACTCCGCATCTACACATTCTGGGACAAGCCCATCGGCCCGCACCCCGTAGCCATGTTCGAAGTAAACCTCTTCACGCCCGCCCAATTCGGAGCTTTCATCCCCTGGTTAGTGATCAACCGCGGTCCGTTGAGTGCGCTGCTGCATCCGAATACGGTGGATGAGGAGGGGAGAATGTTGGATGAGTATAGGGATCACACGCAGAGGGCGACGTGGTTGGGGACGCCGGTGGTGTTGGATTTGAGTATGTTCAGAAATAGAGGGCAGTGAGTGAGATGGAAGGGGGGAAGGCAGAACTTGTCTATGATGTCTGGGGATTTTGGTCGAAGGATTTACCGCGTACGACTTCTATGAAAGAAAGTATCAGTATGGCAGCCCTTTGAAGAAAGAAGAAATTGTTTGTTTTATTGCTCGACTTGGTATCACTACAACCCGCGGTGGCACAACTCATTTTTGCTATCTCAGAAGTCGCGAGTGTGACCGAGATGTTGACTACTCGCGTGTCCACCCATATGCAATTCGCTGTCATGTCGTCACGTAAAAACACCCTCCCGTCTAATTAACCACTCCGAACGTAGTACCCAGTGCCTGCGAACGCCTGCAATGAATGTCGAATGCCGCGACCGATGGGAGCCATTCAATCGAAAGCAGCACCATTTGCTTCCACTGACATCGGACTGCCACCCCCGTTGGCGCGACGGTTTTTTCGAGACTGTTGTCTGAGGCGAGTCGGTGCACCGTTCATAGATTCTTCCTCGCTTTCTTCGGGATGCTCAGCATTGTAGATGGCAGCCTCGTCTAGATCTCTGATGTCTTCAGGACGATCTCTCAGCCATGCCATTCGTGGACCACTGCGTGCACGTTCCGAGACTCTGAAGCCATAGATCTTGGGCTCGTACATATTGCCTTTGCCAAGACTAGGCGCGAGGTTGGCAGCGTTCATGCCATTGATCTTCTCCTTCTCCTCCCCATCGGATGCAGCTTGTAGTGTTCGATTGCTGTGAGATCCGGCAATAGCCTCGACGCCCTTCTTCGTGATATCGTAGTCGGGGAAAGTCATAAGGAAAAGGGCACCAAATGTTCGGCCGAAAAAAGCTCCATCAACGGTCTGGAATCGAGAATTTGGTGGAACGTAAACATCCAAGCAAGAAGGACAGAACAGCTTGACGGTATCTTCGCCTGGAACATCTGATAATCCAACTGGCAACGTGCGAGTCCCTCCACAGTAAGTTCGAGGGCAGACACCAAAATGTGTAAGTTCGTACTTTTCGGACATTTGTTGGATGCCGGCGCGAGAGCAGATAAATCTTTGATGGATAAGCCCGTAAAGCATCTCGGCGGAAGATTCGATGATGGAGAGATCGGAAGCCATGCGGTGGTGTCTTCGGTCTGCTGCGGCTCGGCGATTTAATCGTTCCTCCCCTTCGATCGAATCATCTCCTTCCTCTTCCTCCTCATCTTCCTCATCATCCTCGTCCTCTTCAGGCTCAACGTCTAAGATCATCTGCGACTAGTATTAGCTCACTCCCTAATGTCAAGCATTCGCAAACTTACTTCCAGTGCTTCTTTATACATGGCCACCTGTGTCTGGAGTCCTGTCAAATTGAAATCGTCCTCAATAAAGTCCTCCGATATCTCCGCAAAGTATTCGTGGCCGAGCAAGGAACAAAACGATGAGATCCATGACTCTGGTGTACCCGACGAGGAAGACATCTTGATATGATTCTGGTGGACACAAGGCGTCCTTCGTTCAAATGTAGCCCGTGCTACTGCCTTCCTATCAAATGTCGGTTTTGTACGAGAACCTCAGCTATACCCCGTGCGAAATGAGGCGGCGAAACTTTTAACGTATACTTGGATCTCTTCAACACTCAGCGGCGTTGAAGGCAAGGAGCTATGGCTTATTTGTACTCTCGTCCAGATACCAGCGCACGTTCACGATGTGGGCTGTGGGAAGGACGAATGCCTTGAGGTACGGCAAATCGAGCGCCTGTTGTAAAGGCTGTACTGCTGTGGTTCAACGATCCGTCGCAGATCCAGTTGATCGGTGGGTGATAGGTGGTTTATCTGGGCGCAGAGGGAGGAGCGAGGAGGGGTACGCAGTGTTTGTTTTGACGAGGGCTGTGGAGGCTCTGTTGAGATGGTCTGGGTCTGTGGGCAACGAATTTCCTGGGCGGGCTGCGGGCGGCTGCGCAACGGTTATTCGAAGAGACTCGGCTTTCTTTTGGGACGATGAGGTGGTAAGGTATCGGATTGAACTGGAGTAGTGGAAATAGGCGCAAGGGTTATCAGAGTTCGAAAGGATCGTCCTTTCCTGAGCACCCCGCTGTTCAGCACGGCGGGATCCGGCTCGGTCAATCGTTGATCCGAGCACATACTAGGGCGATGGCGATCTGGACGATGTTTTGCTACATTCACTTACTTTCTCATGTTCTTACATTCCCGCACGACATTACAATGGCATTCTGTTCTGCTCCATTCTTGATTTGTCCAGCCATTTGCAAGTTACTTACACCTTGTTCGCAGCCACTTGCAGGATATCAGAGCCACTAAAAAGCAATGTTCTTGCAACTCCCCTCAAATAAGCCGTACTCTTTGGTACCAATCCGTGTTGCCTCTCCTTGATGATTCCAATGATGAAAGCTATCAGAGCCAAACTCTTGAGAAGTGTGAGAGCTGATTTTCTCAACAGCCCTTTCCGCGTGTATT
This sequence comes from Cadophora luteo-olivacea, assembly GCA_026120085.1. NCBI lineage: Eukaryota > Fungi > Ascomycota > Leotiomycetes > Helotiales > Ploettnerulaceae > Cadophora > Cadophora luteo-olivacea. The sequence goes on from JALRMC010000008.1 coordinate 322,115, forward strand.
TGATATCCCAATCACTCCATGTAGGGAACATACATCTGATGGTGAACCAGATCTGAGTGTATCTGGTATTGTGTCAGCATGAAATATATCGAATATATCCAGTGGAGAGGTAACTCACGGGTACACGGTAGAGTTCCATCCTTTCTCGTCTTTGTACCAGCTGCCACAGCCACCGGTATTCCAGACTCTTTTCTTCAACGCACTCTGAGTATCTCGTGCCCATTCGAGCTCTGCATCCTTCTTAACCTCTGCAATCGCAACATCTCCTTTCAAAATTGGTCCGATGAATTTCAGACTCATATTTACCATATTCTCAGAAGCTAGGATTACTGATGAGTGACCGGTTGCTGTGTTTGGACCGAATATTGTAAAGAAGTTCGGGAACCCGTCCATGGCAGTACCCATGTACATCTGAGCTCCACCACGTTCATCGAACACATCGTGTAGCTTCTTTCCATTTCGCCCCGTGATGTCAAGTGGATGAAGCCATTTTGTCGTCTCGAATCCGTTCGCAAGGACAATGATATCTGCCGGGATGGTAACCTCATGAGAAGGTGCACTGCTTGAGGTATCGCTCATAGCCGGATATGTGCGACCAGGACCCAAAGTCACAGTGTTCTCGCCAAGACTCGTCAGTGGGAGGGTTGTCAACTCAATGAATGGATCGTTCAGACCAGAGAACCAAGTCGTGTCGAAAATACGACGTTTGCATCCGACTCCATAGTTTGGGGTAAGTATCTCATGATACTTCTTGGGAACCGACTTGTGCATGTGAGCTAGAAGCTGAGCTTCCACTTTTTTCCGTTCCTTTTCGTGGTATTCGTCGGACCCGAAGAGCCTCCAGTCGTATTCAGCTCCAGCCGCAATTATAAACCGGGTCATTTTTCCAAATCCTCGAACGTGGGTGTTGAGCCAGGGCGACCACTTCTCCCACCACTTATTACCTCCAGGTGGTATCTGTCGTGGAACAACCCAGGGAGGAGAACGCATGAGTTGGGTTACTGATTTGGCGCCATATTTCTTTGTCAGTTGAGGGACAAATTGAGCGGCGCTACAACCTGTACCAACGACGATGACATCTTTGTCCTTGAAGTCCACGTCGTATTTCCACCTTGCGGAGTGGAAGATCTCGCCTTGGAACTTATCGCTTCCAGGAATGTTCTCCGGCCAGACCTTAGGTTCCACCAAACCTCCAACACTGCTCACCAATACCTTACAACGAATTTTCTCTTCCGAAACGTAGACGGTTTGTCGGCCTTCTTCACGAATCTTCTTAGCTCGGTCGTACTCTGAGAGATCACCAACACCTGTCAACAAGTGCTGCAGGGTCACTTCCCAGACCTGTTCGTCTTCCAACCATTTGCACTCTCTCACGTCCGTATTGAGTTGGATCTTGTCCACAATCTGGTACTTGTCGCAGACTCCTTGTAGGTACGTGACTATTTCTCGGCCTTCTGGGTAGAAGGTTGTCCATTTTGGATTGGGACAGAAGGAAAAGGAGTAGAATATGGCTGGTCTGAGTTCAACTTCGTGTCAGCAAACTTCTCGTCGGTCTGGAAGTGGGTAGACATACACGTCACAAGCAACTCCTGGATATCGATTGATCCACCACGTTCCTCCAATTCCCGACTGTCGATCGAATATTCGAAATTGATCATGTCCGAGAACTTCCTTTAGCCTACAGCCCATAGCAATCCCCGACTCCCCAGCTCCAATAATCGCCACAGGGTAATATGTGTAGCTACTAGCATCGTAACCATTATCTTTGCGTATCGAGTTGCCGTACATCTTGAAGAAAGGAAATCATCAGACCACTTTTCAGACACGGCGGGGAGTAATAGGCAATCTATAAGAAAACTTACAACATCAGGACGTTGGTTCAGAATTGACGACATTGTAAAACTGTATCTGGGTCTCAAAGCTTGACTCGAAAATGGAAAGAATGCCTCGATCAAGATATAATTGCTTGACGGGGAGGTCAGGGTATACGAAGCTTTCAATCCTAGAGTAAATCAAGTTGTCCCGATACCGATTTGGAGAGGTGCAAGATAGACTAAACGCCTGGTGCTACCCCGGACTCCCCCCGCACTTCGACGGTTCGAGGTTGTGTTGCATCATGGGGCAGCCGAGGCAGCGGGGTTGGGAAGGTTTGCCGGGACTAGCATTCTAGCGCCGTAACTAATTCAGCTTCACATGCAGCAGTAGCAGAATTGATGATCTGGTCTTTGTTAACACGGTACAGTATCATGGATGGACTGAAATTGGATCTCGTTTGCTTTGCAGATGGTTTTGTTCCTTTGTTTGGAAAATGAGGGGTAGGAGATGCTCATGCTTTGTTTGCTGACATTAACCGAGACTACAGTATGGATCCACCCAGCTATCAGCCAATAACTCATCTGATCTTCCAGCATGAAAGGAATCTTTTTTGAGTGCCTGGCTCACAGATCCGTCATTATAATCGTATATCCATGGCCTCTTGGGTTCTCTCGGTCGTTAGCAGATGTATGTTGGGCTTCAATATTTATTAATTCTGGCATTGTTAAGTTGTGAGCTGAGCAGAGCATCGAGTATGCCACAGTCTTCGGTTTCCGACTGTCTTTCCGGATATGACGTTGAGCTCTGTTGAGTTTTGTAATTCCTGAATAATTTCCCTGTCTCATTCCATCTTTGTGTATAAAACAACACTGTATCTAGTCTTGGATGAAAATAACTCATGTTGAAGGTCTTACCATCTATTGAGGAGATTGCGTAGGGTATGAGCAGGCACTCTGACAATACTTGCTACTATATCGAATCCTATAGACTTTCGTTTTCTCGCTACTCTTCGATCACTGTCACTTACTCTAATCAATATTGTCTGGTGTCTGAAGGACATCTGATAGATAGAAGGAAGTCTTTATCTGTCGTGGATGAAGAAATGAGGGACATCTGGACGCCTCAACAGCTTCACGCCTTAAGAGCCCCAAAGTAAAGTAAAACTTACATCCTGTTTAGATTGGTCTTATAAGGCTCTAAAATCTTTATCCCAGAGGCATCTATGATTATCAAAGTGCTGAGCAATTATAGTGATGTTGACAGAACAAGGTACCAGAGTATCCCGAGGACTTTAGTAGTACCCAAGGGGAAGGTATAGCCCGCGAAAAGCAAGTCTCAGTCTTCAACGCCTCCAGGTGTTCAATGTAGTTCTGTATGATTGTCCAAAGATCTTAAATTATCGCCAGTTCATATCGGTCAAGTCGTCGTAGGGGCTGAGTCGACAAAACACACCGCATATTCAGATGTTAAGTGGTACAGAACCTTGAAATGGGAAAACCTCATCGCTATCGTCATTTGGTCCCTGCTGCAAGCGGTAGGGTGCCTTTTGTATTGACCCATATGGCGGAGAGTACGAAAGGTCGTCGCTGGAGTCCCGCTGTGGGGTTCGTGGCCTGGGCCCGAAGAAAGCCAATCATAAGCGAGTAAATAAACCAAGGTTTCGCTTGACGCTATGAAGCAGCGGATCAAAGAAGTGGAAACCGATTTTGAGATCTATCAAGATGTTTTCACCCCTGACCTTTGAATTGATCCTGGGCAGTATGTGCTCAAATCATAGTAGGAGCATGCTCCGCACCACGGTTTTCCACTTAGCACCGAGGTGAAGGGCCTCGCCACCAGCCGCCTCCAGACCTTGATTAATTAGCCTCTTCTCAGCACATAATCATTTCAAAGTCTTGAGGTTTGCCTGCGACTTGTAGTAATGTGTTCAATAAAAAGATTAATCTCTCAATTCTATGTACAAGAGCGAGTCTGATTGCATCTAAGTGTGGGGATCCGGACTCAGAACTGCACGTGTGTCAGCCACAACCTTTCTGTATGTGGTGGTTCAATGTATGGACTGTGGGAAGACCAGCAGTCAAGAAAAAGCCAACCTGCAACGGCTCACGCCGTAGCGAATTTAATCCTTTGTTACCTACAAAGATCATCGGGCGCCTCTTCAGTTGATATTCAATAATGGTCTATAGTGGCTTCTCTTCTCTCCTACTATGCGCAATTTCCTGGCCTCTTTTCATCACAGCGGCGTTACAGAGGACATATCACCGGGTGCCATGGAGCACAGAAATCAATACTCCAAAGTATTTCTGCAGTAGAGTATGGGTAGAATGCCAGTACTCGGCCTGTCACGACAGAGGCAGACCGGCTACCGATGACGCCATATCTTAAATAGTGGCTCCCGTGAAGCTGAGTGAAGAGAACTGTGTTCGTATTATATCCCGCTGACAACGCTGATGGTGGGCTTAACTGAGCAATTAACGGGACCCTTCACACATGCATCAGGATGCATCTGGTGCAACACAACACCCTCATTCAGGACGAATATCAAAAGCTTGCTTTGAAAACGGTCGCGTGAGTATTTCCAAAGCAGGCTGGGGTATGATTTTCGTGAAAAGAGACAACCCATACAATGTCAGCGATACATCTGACTCGAAGTTCTACACGTGGATGCCTGATTGGATGAAATGACTTCCTCTAGAAAGTGAGTGAGACACCTTGAGGGCCTGCAAGGCGAAATCTAAGAATACATGAAGAGAGCGATGACCGACGACATCTTCTGTTGAGAAAATTGTTGTGAGCCTCAATTGTTTTCAGAAGAGAGAGCTTTGACTTCGGACTCGCCGTTCTCAAGAGTCAATCCCAGTAAGAAGAAGCCACGAACGTCACCGCACCGTACCGTCAAGGTTCCCAAAAAAGCGGATTCCTTCTCCAGAGCCAGAGGTCAACGCCTCTTGACGATCAAGCAAGAATGGTCAATCGCCCCTAAGTATTTTATTTTATCTTTCCTCAAGATTGTTTCGCAATGCGTTCAACCGCAATACTATTAGCAGCCTGTCTGCTTAAATTTTCCCACGGTACACCCATCGGCGATACCCAACCCTTCCTGCAGGTGCCATTGGAGGGCAACCCACAGGCACAGGAACAGGTACAGGCCTCACGACGATTGCATGGCAGGTTTCTGCATATCACAGGTGGGCGGCTGATTTGGATCTTATCTGTGTACTTGGCTAACCAGATTGCAGACCTGCATCCCGACCCTCATTACAAAATCCATTCTTCGACCGAGGAGGAAGATGCGTGTCACAGAGGCAAGGGTCTGGCGGGCACATACGGTGCAGAAACCTCTGATTGCGACACGCCATACGCCCTGATAAACGCGACATTCAAATGGATCGCCGAGAACCTCAAAGATAACATCGATTTCGTCGTATGGACGGGCGACTCTGCGCGGCACGATAGCGACGAAAAGATTCCTCGAAATGCGAACGAAGTCCTCAATACGAATAGATGGATCGCAGAGAAATTCCTGGAAGTGTTCAGTACCGACGGCAATCCTAAGAAGGATCTCGCAATCCCAATTGTTTCGACGTTTGGCAACAACGACATCCTCCCTCACAATATCCTGCTTTCGGGTCCGAACAAGTGGCTGAAGTCATACACCGATATTTGGAGCAAGTTCATACCCGAGGAGCAGAGGCATGGCTTTGAGAGAGGCGGGTGGTACTTTGTTGAGGTCATCCCGAAGAAATTGGCAGTCTTCAGTCTGAACACGCTGTACTTCTTCGACCACAATGCAGCCGTTGATGGATGTGCTCTTCGGTCGGAGCCTGGCTACGAACACTTCGAATGGCTCCGAATCCAGCTTCAATTCATACGAGACCGTGGCATGAAGGCGATCCTTATCGGCCATGTCCCACCCGCGAGAACAGATAGCAAGCAATTATGGGACGAGACTTGCTGGCAGAAATACACGCTTTGGCTGGATCAATACCGCGATATCATTGTTGGAGGGCTTTACGGGCATATGAACATCGACCATTTCATGTTACAGGACAAGAAGCATATTGATCTGGTTCTGGCTGATGGAGATGTCTCCGATAGCGCGACCATTCGTACATTGATGGATGAGGAGCTTTCGATCGAGTCGGCGAACGACTATCTCGAGGAACTTCGTGCAGACTGGTCAGGTCTGCCAAATCCAAATGTTGCATTCCAAGACGACGATACTGCAGAAATGCTCAAGAAGAAGCATAAGAAAAAGAAGGGCAAGAAAAGCAAGAAAGAAAAGGCTCTGAAGAAGATTGGGGGGCCATGGGGAGAACGATTCCAGGTCACTCACGTTAGCCCAAGCATTGTTCCCAATTTCTTTCCAACGCTTCGGGTCATGGAATACAATATCAGTGGCCTCGATCTTTCAGCAACTTGGGCCAGCACTCAAAGTTCTGATCAAGCACAAGAGATGGACTGGCTTGAGGAGGTGTTTTACCCTCCAATTGAGTATGCAGACGACGACAATGAGGATGGTGGAGATGCAGACAACGATGAAGAGTCCATTTCTAAAAAGAAGAAGAAGCACAAGAAGCCAAAGAAGCCCAAGAATCCAGATCTAATCGTCCCATCCCCGCCTGCAAAAAGCTCACCACCTGGACCCGCTTACTCTCCACAGCCTTTGACACTATTAGGCTACACTCAATATTTTGCCAATTTGACCTACATCAATCATGACAGTTATGTTGGTAACGAAGAAGCAGAGACCGACAAATGGCATGAGGGGAAGCACAAGGGAAAGCACCCGAAAGACAAGGTTCCGCATCCGAAGCCTTTCAAATTCCAGGTTGAATACGATACTTTCACGGATCCAGTCTACAAATTGAAGGACTTGACTGTGCGGAGCTATATCAAGCTTGCTCACCGGATCGGCCAGTACAAGCCTCGGAAAGGTGATCGGATTGATGAGTCTTTCGACGACCAGCAGTTTGAGGGGAACGACGATGCCGACGAAGTTCTCGATGATGAGGATGACGAACGCGACGGTGACACTAATGACGATGATCATGATCATGAGGAGATCGAAGCTGAGAAGAAAAAGCACAAGAAACATAAGAAGAAGAAGCATCACCGCCAGCACGAGAAGAACAAAGTCTGGCTACGGTTCATCAGACGTGCATTTGTTGGGACCTTGGAAGAAGATGACCTTCAATATTTCGACGGGGACTCGGAGCTCGATCTGGGCGATGAGACCCCAAACTTCACTCATGACGGCGAGTTGTGATCATAGGCGGCATTGTTCGGAGTTCGGATTGGATGTACTGACTGCATTATCGGCGTTGGGAAAGCACGGGCGTAGCATGGCATGGTATGATACCTTGATTCTTATTGTATGGCATAAGAACATTCTTTTGAGCATTACTTGGAAGTATCGAATGCAAGTCTGGCAGACTTTGCATTATCACTGCTTTCTTTGACTTGCTCTGATTCCCTTCGTGTTTTATGCCTTTCGCGTAGAAGCAATGTGGCTCAAATGCTCCATGCCCGGACAGCATAATCTTTGTAAGACTGCCTCCCTGTACAGAAGATATCGCCTAAACGCTTGAGTCGTGCCCTTCGGCCTCTGTCACTTTGTGCTACTGGGAAATGCAGACTCAAAAGTATTTGAACGTACTTCAGGAAGGCATCGCAGGGTGCATGAAGATCTAAACTAAGGGCTGTATTCTGATTGAAGACCCTCATGAGCCTGAAGCATTTTCTCCATATCACCAACCAAGATGAGAGGACACAGGTTTGGGGTCTTGTAATTGCTACTTTGTTTTTGTTCTGCTCTTAATTCCCGTCTGAGTTGTTGAAGGCAGATCAGCCGTTGAAAAAGACAGTCCAGCCTCTTGACTTCCTAGGAATGCAGCAAGATAAGATGGCATTCATGTCCAAGTTCTTGTGATAGTGGTTAATGCATGGTTAGTCGAGTAGCAATACATCCTCAAATGCTCTCGACTACACTATGTTCTGTTCCAGCACTGTTACCACAAGTGCTTAGACTGTCGTTAAACCTGCTGTAGCCTCATGAGATTTCATTCCAGAGCTTGATGAATCTCTTTGGGGATATTAGGCGAATGACATGGCTGGTTTAGGAATTCACTTTTGAGTTTGTTTTGATTGAAGGTTTTCGGTTAGCTCGAAGCGAGCGCTTGCCGAAGGAAGTCTTGAGCAATAAAGCTTCATAAGTACCTTTAATCGATGGTTTTGTTAACGACTGAAATAATTCCTTATGTTCTGATTTTGAGCCCAATTATGCTTGTATAGTAATAAGAGCTTACCTTGTGTCTTACCTCTCTCGATCTTAGTTAGGCTCATGCAACACTCTTCCATCTTTCCTCTAATGAAAGGAGTGTTTTTGTAATTGCACTGCATAGCATTGGTATAGAGCGCCTCAAGACTAAGAGTATCAAAGAGAAGTTACTTAAGTCCTTATCTTTTTGGTCTTGTCCTGATCGTGGTTAACCTTTCCAGTCTTTCGAAAAATTGGCAAGTGACCAGCAGTCTGAGCCCATCTTTCTCAAAGCTCTACACTATAGCTTGAAGACACGATGCTCATTCAGACTTCCAAGAACCATCCTTGCTTAGTGCGCATGTCCTCGACCTTCAGAAGAGCTGGGAATCGCAGAGGAGGCTGTCGGCTCCAGACTTGTCCTTGACCGCCGGGCTTGCAGCGGTCATTCGAATGGTTTACGGTCTTGTCTATCCCATCTGAAGTACCCTGCAGTCTTGAGTACTTTAATTCGCACGGATGCGATCTATCTCTACCTCCTTTTTGCCGCTCTTGTCCCAGAGGGGGGGTCAGTTGCCTATGATGGCGGGTCTCCCGCACCTCCAGACACTTGTTGAGATCCTTCGAAGGCTATATGACCATCTCAAGAGAACCTCGTAGACTACTGCCAACTCTTAGTCCTAGTTTGCTGCTCTCATTATGGTGACCAGGCTTGTCTTCCAGGGTTGTGAGCGTCTCGTCTCTCGACTCCTCGCTAGCACGCCTGCCCCGACACCGAACAATCTCCAAGACCCTTACGGCTGCCCTCCTTCCTTCTCTATAACAGCCACTCTCTCTTCTTCAACGCTTTGTAGGTATTGTCACGCTTCTCGTCATAAGTGCCTTGAAGTGTCATAAGAATCTACTTCGGGACAGCTCACACTGAGTTTCTGGAGCTAGAGAGTCACTTCCCTTTCCTTCGAAGGATACTCTGTTCCCAATCTGGCCCGTTGACTCCGCGTAGGCTTTCCACTTCGCTATCGCTGTCCGCTGTCCGCTGTCGGCGCACTCGTGTCATCTTCACCTCACGTCTAATTTACAAGTACCGGAAGGTGGTCCACCTGATACTTCCTCCTCAGCGTCATCGGGCAATCTCCCAGCACTCTCCTCTCTTCCGCATTTGGAAATCAGCAAAGAAGGTACGTTCCCCTTCACTCCGAGTTAGGCCTCCATGCTCTCCTCGCTTGCGCTGCACACCTTCCTCGATTTCCTATAATACCCCCAAACATTCTCTTCTCCTTTCAACACCACGCAACCCCCTCACACACTCCTCTCGTACACCACGAAGCAAACACTTCCACGCACCTCTTCTCACTCCCTGTTACTCTCAATACGTACCACATCTACACCTCTGATCCCTTCCAACAGAGGAAGCACAATGTCGTCCACCGAAGATGGCGTTTGCAGCCATTGCAAGAACGTTCACCCTCCCTTAAGCTGCCCTGTACTCATACAGCAGCAAATACAAGAACACAGTCTACTTCAGTTCGACTCAGCTGCAGCTTTTGCTGCCGATGACTTTGGTGACGGATCTGTCGCCACGCAAGCCGGTAGCTCTAACCAAGCTCTTCCCAGTAAGTCGCAACCCCGATCTCTTGCTACATCACGAACTAGCTATCTACTACGTCGTCGATCGCGCTTTACTGTTGCTTTTACTGACTCGCAAGTAGCGGAAGGATTGACATACAATGGTGGAGCCTATCTCTGTCCCGACACAGCCAAATCCGACAACAACAATGACAGCAATGTCAATGGAAGTGCCTCGATGCCACCTCGCGACCCATATGCTAATACATATCCCACCGTACTCGGTTCCAACGATTTTGCGTCTACAGTGGCTAACAGATTCAACTGGGCCGGCCGTCATTCGATTTCTGCTGAAGCCGCGCCAGGAATAGACATTGGAAGCGGTAGCAACACAGTCAACATCGAAAGAAACGACGGTTTCAACATTCGGCGTGCCTCTCAACCCAGTATAAGCATCTCCAGTCCCCCCAAACAAGAGTCTGAAGCAACCATTCTTTCGCTGCCTTCAGCTTTCCCTCCTCTTCACCGCACTTACGACGACAACGACCTCAATAATCAGCAACCTTCTCAAACAAGCAGAAGCACCAATATTGTCAATTCCAATCAACAGGATCTGACGACAGGACATTCATCTTTCACGTCAGCTCTCACTTCTACAGACTATGAGACTACTTCCCACAATGGAGACTCCTCTATGTCCGAACATCAAGACTTCTCTTCTCCCGCCCGACCACGCATGTATGGTATGATCCCCACAGCCATTCAAAGCTTTGTTCCTTCCAGCAATCACGGTCGATACATCAGACCGTCGGGCTTCTACAACGATCAACGCACTGTGCCTGGTCCGTATCAATACAACGGCTATGCTAATAATCCTGCCACGGGCTCTAATGCAAGCAGCTATGGACGAGGACCAGCAAAACATGACGTTGAGTCTTCGGTCACGTACCCATTTGGTCAACACGCAGTAATTAATCCAAATTTATCGCACACGGCTGGTCAACATCCACTTGAACTGGCGGGAATCCCGTTGGATGCCGCGACACGCCAAGCTATCGAATATCAACGGTCCTCAGAAGCACAAGCCACTATCGTTGAACATTCATTCCACATTAGACCAATGCCCAGAGCACCAGTCATGCAAGATTACTGCACAACTCCAACGTTTGCCGTTGAATGTCTACAGAATTATGCAAAGGATCTCCAATCCTGGGCATTTGAACTTTCCCTGCACACGACTCGCCTTGAGAATGTATTAAATCTTCCAGGCCAGCTTGCCTGGGCACACGACAGCTTCGCTGCTAGGTTGATTCTTGATCGAACTCCGGAAAATGCAGAAGGTTTCAAAACCGCCATGGCTACTGCTGAGACTGCTACCAAAGCCATGATCAATGCCCGGAATATCTCCAATTCGATGAACGTTTCGCCAGAAATGCACTTCCAAGCTGCCGGTCAACAATCTCGTGGTGCTAGTCGAGGAGTACGTATTTATTTTATCAAACCTTGACATTGAAAACCCAGCTGACTTTATTTGTACAGGGACGAGCTGCTTCCGGCACTAAGAAGGCTCCTACTAAGCGCAAAGCTACCACACAGGATACCGAGGATGGAGACGAGATGACGGGTGGTGATAACGCAGGACCATCAACAGCTGTCAAGAAGGCTCCTGTCCGCAAGCGAGCTCCAGCAAAGAAGGCGAAGAGTGAGATTGCTGCTGCCCCTGCTCCTACCAACGTTTCAGGTGTTCCGTCAGGATTCTTCAATCAACCAGTCCTTGCCACAAATGCTCCTGGTATGACTGACGATCGGGATCTTGATGCAGAAGGAGAAACCGATGACGAATTCCTTGCATCACTTCAGCGACGCCACGAGAAGGGTTTGAAGTAGGCGAATATTCTGTCACATTACACTGCTTTGAGTTGCTATGGGATGTTGCTGTAGGAATATGGATGCGTTGTTTTTTTCTTTGCTTTTCTTTACATATGATGCGAGGACTTCACAAGGGATGATTGATGATTGATGGCACAAATGGCTGATGATGGACGATTATGATGATGACGGAGTTGCATGGATTTGAGACACTGAATTGCAATGAGTTACATAGGGCTTTGCTGTACATGGCTCCGAAATACCCATGCACATACCGATAGACAGTTAGATGCAGATTTTCAAATGAAAAAGTCTACCTTTACTTCTCTCATTCGCCGGTGCACAAATAAATCCTTGTTTTGACCTCCATTTCAATAGATTTATGACACCTCAAGCGAGAACGCAGCATCTGAAAAGGCAAGACCGCGGGAGAAAACTCAAACTTGGCTAAGTTGTGCTGCAAAATGAACATTTATTCACGTCAGATTGACAAATGAGTGGACATTTTGCGATGACAATACAAATGAAATGACAGTATTATTGTTTGTAGTAAGCGAGAAAAGAAACTCAGAAATAGGAAGATTGAGCTCAGATTGAGCTCAAAAAGCGAATAGGATTCATGTATATCTTAGATTTGGGAATCTGATTCCGGCGATCAATATTAGTTAGGTAGTCTGATTAGCAAAAGAAAGAAAGCTAGCAAGATAGCGATGATTATGATAAGATTGTGGCAGTGGTATCTTAATGGATTATAGAATGATAAGAATCAATGAGAATCAGATACAAGTCAGTTGGATTCTAAGATTGTATGCAAATAAATACAGATTGGAGGTTCCGAGGTTACATTTGATGATAAGTAGATTGACTTTAAGTGTGACGCAAGATTAACGACAGGTCAATAAGATTTCTATGATTAAATTTGAGCGAAATCCAAGACTAGAAGCGAGTAGGTATAAGTGAAAGATTGCATGCAGGCATGTTTGAATGTGAATAAATAAATTGAATTAAGGATATACACATCAGACTTTCAGGATCAGCATTAAAGATAGGATACTCCAAGCGTAAGATTAGATTCAAGTATATGTAGATCCAAATGTCAGAAGTCAATACTAATTACCGTGGTATTTCCAGCCTGCCCTCCTTAAGTGCAACGCCTGTTCATCTAAAGCATAAATCAAGAGCCAGGATCATAACAGTCATGTTTTCTCCTCGTCCCTCTGTCTGAACTTTCTTGTGATATATTTCACTCCCGAATGCGAAACCTTCTTGACCCACGCATCCAATGTCTCAGTGACGTACATCAGCAATCTGCTGAAGAAGAACAGAAACAGAAAGGAGATGCTCATCAGCACAGCGAATGAATACCAGTAATCCTGTGTCGTGTAAACACCTTCGAGGTCCTTGATTTGCACGGAGAAGTAGCTGGTCATTAGGCTGACTGGGAGGAAGAGAACAGAGAGTTTGGCGAGCAGGGTCGCGGATCTAGTCAGTCGTGCGGTAGCTTCAGTATCTTTTTGGGCGTTGATGTTGAAGTACTGGGTGCGTTAGTAACGGCGAGTAAAGTAGGAGAGGTCAGACCTACAGTGGATACTAAGGCGTCTTTTTCGGCGAGAAATTCCTTCGTTTCACTCAAGATGAGTAGCTCCAACCTGTCGCTGAGTCGCTCGAAGCGTTGAGTGGCAGACAGAGCTAGCGAGACACCTCTACTACCCGGGGCAGTACCGAGGCCAGTTGGCGTTCGAGACGGAGCATTTCCATGTGCGATCATTGTTTTGGGCTCAAGAATGCGTTTGATGAGGTTCTTGTAGCCTTCATACAGATGCTGGTTCTGTCTAATTCGACGTCCAAGAATATGGAGTCGCGGAATGATTTGAAGGTTTGGTGACGAATTGGCTTTTCGGTTCTATTGCAATTAGTGAGTGTGTTTCGATTGGGTGCTTCACGAGTACATACCACCTCACCAAGGATCGCACCTTGCTGCTATGCGTCAGTACATTCTTTGAAGACATTTGATCCACATACCAACTCGTCTAGCCGTTTGTGATATGTAGCGACCGTTAAATATACTGCTCGCCAATCGTCAAACAGATAGTAGAATAGCAAACTTGCTCCTTCGAGTCCTGGGTGGGCTTGAGCAGGATCCAGCTTTAAAGCTTGCCTAACTGTTTGCATAGATATGGGATCTGCTGTACCAAGCCTCGAAAGCTGACTCAAAACGCTCAATGTGTTCGCGCGAATGGCTCCAAGGTCGTCCTTGTCCTCGACCTGTCCTGGATGCTCGTGCAGGGATATGACAGTATCTATGGCTCGTCAGAAATGCCTAGAGGAGTTGTATAGGATCTCATACGGTCATCACATATGAATAGCCACGAGTATAGCCGCTTCTGCCTTCCTTCAGACACCTTTTCTTGATCGATTTCATTAGAGAGAGGATTCAGTTCGTGGATCCAATTAGCTCCGACGCAGAGAACTACATCCTCTTAGCATACTGTTCAAATATACGGTACATTTGATCCTCACATTGTGCTCCAACATCATGGGACTGATAGTTGATCATTTGTTCGGCTAAGGCGTAGTGACTGATATCATTGAGAGAGGACTTGCGTGAGTGTCGAGGCAGATCAAGGCTCATGCCCTTAGTCGCAACCTCGATATCATCCTTTCTGTATAGCTTGGCCTTGAACCTGCCAACCGGTTTATCTTGTTGGGCTTTCGATTTTGGAGGATCCGAACCAACGATTGCGAGAAGTCTCGGAGAGAATTTGTAGTGACTTCCTAGCAGCTCGAGGATATCCTTTTGTTGGTGAGGGGCCCAAAGGTTACTGTTACAGATACATTAGTATTTTAATGATGGTGAAGAGTGAGGACACGCACATCCACCTGACAGGTCGCTCTACAGGACTCGAACTGTTCAAGAGAGTTTTAATGCCGCCTGCCTGGAAGTCGAAAGCAATTTCAGCACTCTCCTCCCCAAACTCCACCACGAAGTTGCGTGTTGATGCTAGGACTGCGCGTCCCAAGCAGTTTTTGAAGGTAGATTCCTCATCGAAGTCCGCGAATTGGCCGTCCTCCTCCATATTGATGGTTGTAGGTGAGTACACGATCGCATGAGATGCGCGAGAAGAGTGAAGAAAGAAGAAGCAGCATGATGTTGGGAGTTGTCGCAGTACCTTATTCACTCCTCTCCTGTAGGAAGCGCCTGGTGTGCAGCAAGGCTGCGCGGCTGAGGCCTGTGAGACATGGGGGCGGAGCTGTGACCACTGAAAGCTCGGCAAGTCTAGGCTAACTGCGATTAGTTACAGGGAAGCTCGGTCGCTGATTTGGTCTTTTCAGGCCCCCAGATCCTTTGAGTCACAAGTGCTTCATCAGATGGTCCAACTTCCTCCGCATTCCTTTCCCTCTCCAGTATCTCGATGTTGTCTTCTTCTCATCGCATGATCTTGTGTTTCTCCAATCCTTAGTACCGTCTTATCCATCAAGCCCTCGTGAGCAAGTGCGACTCGACGAGACTCCTGTGACACCCTGCTATCAATATGGACTTCGAGATCGTCCAAATTCCACATGATGATGCTAGTGTTCGGAAGTACGTCGAGCAGTACAAGGCGTTCAGGTTACACTCGTTGAAAACGGCTCCGCAATGCTTTGGCTCGACGTATGCAAGAGAAATCGCCTTCACCGACGATGTCTGGTATGATAGGCTGGCAAATCCAAAGGCAACTACTTTTGTTGCCATCCAGTCCGATCGTATAGTCTGTACACTGACTACCATCGGTCCACTTCCAAGCACAGCAGAGGAGTATGTTTTCGATCTCCTTTCTTTTGTTTGACACCCAGGAGAAGTCTTTCGATTCCTTCTTCTCAATGGCTCGGTGTCGACGATTTGGCCCATTTCCCTTTCTTCTTCATGGCTCTGATTTCCGTCGTCCAGGTCAGTTCCATCTGCAAATCCATGGGAGACAAGCCGTAGTCACGGAGATAGGCCACTTCCAGAATATCACTTGCGTATCAATGGAATGTTCACTCTCCCCGAAGCTCGTGGACAAGGCATCGCCAAAGCGCTGCTTGAGAACTCTCTCCGATGTGGGTTGGAGGAAGCAGCAAAATCGGGGCTGACCTTTGTTGCAAGTATGGTGGTGGATGATGATAACCCATCCGCCAAAGCCTTGTATGCGAAGTGTGGATTCGTGGCAATTGCTCAGGAGCCTATGTTTATTGACAGCCCTCGAATAGCGGTACTCATGAAGTATACGCCGAAGTCTGTGGTATGATGGCGAAGAGTAATTATTCTCTAGCTGTCTGCATTTTCTCGGCGGTCAAGTAATTGGCCACCGCTTGCCGACAATTCCACGGACGTAAAGACTCGTGGGCGAGAGGGCATGCTGATCTGGATTTCATACATGTTACACAGAACTAGGCTTCATCGCAACGTTCTTAAGCGTTCTTAAGCACTCTTGCACATTCCCTCCGAGCTTTCGGTTCTGAACATTCTCAAACCCCAACTAGTCAGCCAAAATTACACAACCACGAATTATCGCGATAGAAAAGTTCACTGCCGCAGCTCTTCTTCTCACTTGTCACCCAGAACCCAAACACGTAGAAACCCCGTCCGGGCCAACAGACAATGTGGCGGTGCACTTCTAGCTTCAGCCACATTTACTCATGGTCCAATGCGGTCACAGATGTATTCTAGGGTTCTGCAGATCACACCCGCGCTACCAAAATATGCATGGAAAACAAGGAAACGGAGACCGCTTTCTCGATTCTCACGGGACGAGATCGAATTCGCCACGACATGGGTTGAGGGGCAATTACCAGGTAAGTTGAAGGCTGTCGTTCATAATATGAACTGAGATCTCTCCCATTTCTTTCTTCATCAGCCACATCAACTGGGACGAACTTCGCAAAGCTATGATCCAACAATAATAGGGAAGCTATATTGAGGATATTTGCCATTGGAGCACCTCACAAAAACCAGTCAAAAATCTACGTCAAAAGGACCCCGCCATCAATTGAGAAATGTTGTCATTTGGCTTTGTTGGAGCGGCTCTCGCTCTCAATATATTGTCGTTAACTCTCGTTCAAGGCCAGTTCGTGGACGACCTTCCTCAATGCATTCAAGATTGCATAGACCAATCTCCTGATACCAATTGCGACGTCACGGATATTGGGTGTATATGTCGAGCGTCAGCGGGGAACTTTCTACCAGATGTCGTTACCTGTATGCATGGGAATTGCGACAACAATTTGGACACGAATCTTCTCCTAACGCCTTTGCAATTCGCTTGCATGATTGCAGGCTCACCAATCCCAGGCTCTGCTATCAGGAATGCTGAGAACGCTGCCAGCAGCCTGGCCACACAGGTCACTACCACAGTGACGATGGGTGGCAGTTCAGCGGATGGAGGAGCTGGAGCAACGACCACAGTCTTCGCACCATCTGTCTCTGTCTCGACAGTTACGATCACCACGACCCAGTCTGGAAGGACTTGGTATCAAATATATCCCATAACTGTGGAGAGTACGACGACGGTGACGGGACCAACTTCGACGCTCACATCCGTCTCTACAGCAAGTCCAACGAACGGAGGATTTACCGGAGTCATTCCCATCATTATTGTGTCGACGGACAGTGAAGGCTCGACGTACACAAGTACGACGACACAATCAGGCGCCATAAGCACTTATACGACTACCGACTCTCGAGGCAGCACAACGACACAGAAATCTACCATTACAGAAACAGCCAGTGCTTCCGAGACATCTTCAACTTCGGGCGACGACTCAAGCTCGTCTTCCGCGTCAGAAACAACAGATTCTTCGGAAAGTACTACCACCACGAGTGTCGCAGCCGCGATGACAAGCTCGAGCGCAACGACTTTGAGCACAACTCGCAATGCTCCAAATCCAGATGCGACGAATAGCTCTCCCTTCAAGGATACGAATGCGGCGGGCACTTTGGAAGTCAGGAGCTGGCTTGGACTGAGTGTTCTGCTCGTTGTGATGCGTATATGGGTTTGAAGAGATACGATTAATGGTCATAAGTTCCTCATTGTTATTTCAGAAATGTTGCATATTATGACCGCATACGTGCATTTGTCAGTTTTATACCAGAATCGATTAGATTTAATGTTTAGATACAGATCATTATTATGAGATGTCCTTTTGCTAGGCTTTCAAGTGTATTACAAAACGCAGCGTTACCAGGCATTTGCTATCTGTGCAGAGGTGAACACCCTCACTTGGGCTATGAAAACATCCAGCCCAAGAGAAACCATCCGACTTTTGAGCTACTCTTGCGAGACAAGAATTTTCAGATAGGTTGGTCACAAATGCTTAGGAAAGTATAGACAGAGCACTGGTGGGTTTGAAATCCATCCCTCTCGTATACAGACTTCTTGACGCCTAAGAACAATTTCAATTATGTTGCCCATTCATATTTGCGATTACTTGATGTACCGTCAGCGCAAGGCGAGCTTTCTAATCCGATGTTGGACCCTTGATATTGACTTCTTGGGCTGGATTTTCGGCATTGAAGGGTTCCGCATGGCTGACTTAAGACTTGCAAAAGAGTCTACTCTACGATGGGTGGTCGCTATAAAGTAAATTATTTATGATAAGGCTGGAAGAAGCATTTCTGAAAAGCGAATTAAAGGATAATCCCGGCGGTAGTCCCTGAACTAAACTCAAATCGAAAGGGCCCACGAAGGGGAAATGGGGCACGAGACCTATCTCGGCATAGACAACAAAACAAATTGAGACCTCGCCTCTCCTATCTATACACCTTCTGTCGTCGTCCATCAGCCGCTCATCTGTCGCTGGCTGTTGTGTTCCCAGGGTCCTGCAGAGCGACGTTGACCACGAGATCATTTGCCTGAACAAGGGTCAATCCCGCAGCAAGCCGTGGCAATAATTTCTGCGATTCTTCAACGCCCAAGCCCACGCAACTACTTTCCACCAAACCCCCACTCCCCCGCAACGACACCATATACTTTTACCTAAGGTCTCACACTTCTTCAAATTCACTCTGCGATCGGTACACCGTCTGCCGAAAGCTCAATTCCATTGTTCTGAGTAACTTGCCAGGATTCAACCGTTTATGACGTCGCCGAAGAAGCCCTAAAGTCAATACCGCCAATCTCTTGTTTTAAGAGCAACGAGATCCATCACAAGCATATTGGAAGTCCAGCATTTGAAGAATAATATAGATGTAACCACCCTATTCTCTACCTCTGCAGTCTGCTAACAAGATACAGATAACTTGCCCACACCGACACTTCCGCAGTATCGAACACAACGCGCGGCCATGTCAACAGCTACCACCGAGCCAGTATCTTCTCCAAGGAGTGGCACGGGCAAAGTCCGATTCATACCTCTCACATACAATCCAGCGGAATCACAGACATCCGCTCTCCGCCTAATCCTTACACTCCGTCCAGAATGGGAAGACGGGAAGGTCGAGTTTGTCAGGTTCACTGATGGCATTACAAACACGTTATTGAAAGTTGTGAATAAGAAGGATGGTTTATCAGACGAGGAAATAGATGCTGAGGCAGTTCTGCTGAGGGCGTATGGGCAAGGCACAGATCTGATCATCGACAGGGAGAGAGAAACCCAAAACCACGAACTCCTCATGCAGCACAACCTCGCTCCAGAATTGCTAGCTCGATTCCACAATGGCATGCTATACCGTTTCATCCGCGGATCAGTCACATCCCCAGCAGACTTGAGAAAAGAAGAGATCTGGAGAGCGGTCGCGAAGCGTTTGGCGGAATGGCATGCAGTTGTACCCTGTATTTCCACACCACGCAAGTCCTTGTCGGAGGAGATAGGTGGCAGCGAGAAGTTTGATATGGCAGCACCTACACCAAGCAAGAAGGACCCAGCTCTACAAGTAGCGATTGACAATGTTGCACCAGGAAAGCCAGCTCCTAATGTGTGGACGGTGATGCAGAAGTGGATTTATGCTCTTCCCACTGGCACAGATGCTGAGAAGACCCGGCAAGCAACCCTTCAGAAGGAATTGACTCGCTTGGTTGCAGAATTCAGCAACCGACCGGGTCTGGGAGAGAATAGCGTGAGTATTGAATCTCCTTGATGGCTTGGAAACAATGCTAACATCAACCAGCAAGTGTTTGCTCACTGTGACTTACTTAGTGGTAATGTGATCATACAACCACAACCTGCAACGACAGCCCCAAACGCGCCAAAGACAGTCAGCTTCATCGACTACGAGTATGCTACTCCTTCACCAGCAGCCTTCGACATTGCGAACCACTTTGCAGAGTGGGGCGGATTCGACTGTGAGCACGACCTACTACCCACAAAGTCACAGCGCCAGGATTTCATACGTGAATACATCGGCAGCTACTATGCACACTTAGGCGAAATTAAGTCTGAGGACGAGCTGTATGCCGAGATGTCCCGTCTGAATGCAGAGGTGGATATCTTCCGTGGAATCCCAGGCTTCTACTGGGGAATCTGGGCACTGATCCAAGCTGTCATCTCTCAGATTGATTTTGACTATGCGTCTTATGCTGAAATCAGACTAGGTGAGTACTGGGGCTGGCGAGAGGAGAGCGACGGATCTCGTCAAGCATCTGGAAAGGAGATGACTGTACGGGAGAAGCGCTGGGCGGAGGAATAGAGGACGAGGTGAAGAGTCAATGAAAGTAGTGTTTTTGGCGAAGTACAGTACATACCAGTTTGCTTTAGCAGATCGTAGTCGAGAGATACGATGGCTTTCTTCTCCTCGCTATAGATCTTTCGGCTTCAACGCCTAGAAGCTCGGTTGGCAAAGATCATTCCGATGGGTTTACAAAAGTGGCGTTTGGTAGTCTTCAGTCTTCAACGACAATTGTAAGCATGACGCTCATAGTTTTAGAACTAGACCATAGGGAGTCTTCTCCAAAATGAAGATATGTTCGGTGGATGGACTTTCTTCATCGGGGACTGGAGAACCGGCGATGTTTAGTTCGATCGATCTGTAATGTTGACATTGCAGCTTCAAATAAGGAGTTCGGAGAATTCCATGAGCTAAGGAACTCGCACTATTGATTTCAGACAGCGGCAGTTAGATTTATGACGATAGAGTCTTCGGAGCCGTTGGAAACGTTGTGTCCTTCGCTCTTTGAGCGATCGTTAAGGTTAAGTCGAGAAGGTCATCGTTCCCACGGCCTATCGCTCTTCGACTTCGTGAAGTGGGAAAGTGGGAAAGTGGGGATTCACTGCTTCTGACAACATTGTAAATGCTCATGATTTTAAAGCCCGTTCCCAAGTGTCCATGGCACTTGAGTCTACTAGGAAATCTCCATCGGTCTAGAGCCTAAACCCAGGTATAGTCTCCCACCGAATGAAACCCTACAAATGCAGGGGATTGAGGTGTATATTTGGACTCTACGCCGCAAACTCCTGCCCATTGGAGGTCCTCCGGGCTGTTCTGATGGACAGTTGTGGAGAAGAAAGGGGCTTAGGACATCGAACGGGAAGGATATCAAAAATCCTCTAGGAAGTATGGCACCAAGCTTCGAGCAAAGGACCTCAATTAGCCGAATATGACGAAAACAAAGTTTCGAGGACGGCAAGGAAAGTCCATGGGAGTCAAACGCATGAGACCAAGAATTCCGCTTAATTATGTTTTTCTTCCTTTCTCGTGTCGCTCTGGTCGTCTATCATCAGGCATCCAAATCGGGCAGTCCGTTGATCAACAGCCCTATGGGATCACGTCTCGCCCAAGCCACAGCCCGAGGCTACACTGCCTTGCGGATCGAGAGGCACGACTTTTGCATGGCCACACATTATTACTGAAGATCCCCTCGAATTATCTTTGAATAGCATCACCGGCCATGATCCATGATGCCATTGTTCGCCTCCCATTCCTCCTCTTCTCTCTCACCTACGAAACCTCGGACCAAGAGCTCGAAATCGGCCTGCGATCCAGCGATAAATCGGAGTTCGGAGCAGACCAAGAAGCGACGGGGTATTCTGTATTCCCCTAGCTTATCCCTAACTCCATTAATTCAGCCCATCAGAGCAAAGACCCCTTCTGGTATAGACCAGGACTTAAGAAGTCCGGATATCTGTTTGGGGCAAGGCCTGGCCGTTGGGTGGAAGGTCTAGCGATGAAACAGGGCAAGATGGGCATTATCCGACCTTCCGCGAATGCGGATTAGTTCCAAGGCTGTGGCCTTCTGCGAGGGGCTTCTAGTGTACGGAGCGCTGCCGTATCACGAGCACACCAATTAGACTTCGATATCTCGTTGGGTCATCCAAAGAACTTTCAAAGAACGTGCTCACACATGGATCGACAAGTTCACTTCGACTCAAGCTTCTCTTTTTAACTTCACGGGTCTTACGGCCTCATTGCGGCATTATTCGTCTAGCTTGAGGTCTGCAAACCAATTGTTGCTTCCAAGAAGTTCTCAGGAAAGGCACGAGGTCCAAAGAAAAAACAGCTGAGGTCGATCTCCCAGAATTCAGAGGGGCAATTCACTCGCTGATTTCTGTGTTTGGTATCCAAGAAGCTCAGTTCCACTGAAAAGAAAGACTCTGGCAACTGCTCGTAAAAACACCTTGTCTTGTCCAATAATAACATCTTTAGCTTGCAGCAAGGACGGGTACCGCCCATCTGGAGATCCCTGGGGTCCATCATCAGGCCCCTGCGGCAGAATCCCAGCGCTCTGGATCTTGTTTGGACGGCATCACGATGAACTCGGAGACGCCTGTCGATCAGAGCATGGCTCGTTTGGTCTGGTGCTCTCTTTTCTCTGGTTCACTCGTACGAAGACAAATTAATCATCTTTCTTCCTGTCGGGCTCTCCTGCTTCTTCACTCCTTCTGGAATCCCAGAGCGTCGTCACACAAGGCTGAAAGAGGCCCCAAGCCCCGCTCTCCCGTTTGATGCGTCAGCATTGAAGGTACGAAGGCTATATTCTGCATGCATTCTGAATGATTCATGCAGACAGCGATGCTTCAGGAGTCCTTCACTTCGGTGGCTATCTGGTTCGGTTGTACAGCAGGGATACCACGCTGCAAACGCCTTCAGGTACGATCGCGGAAGCATGCATATGCTGTGGATTTCTGAAGGAAATTTGGGGTCCAGCGGCAGGAACTGAGGCTGTTCAAAGCGGTTTGCAGATACAGTTCAGGCACAAAATTCGGCTGCCGACAAATTACAGGCCTTCCTGTGCGCCATGCCGACGCCACAAGTTGGGGGCACCCGAATGTACAACGGCGTCGTCGAATGTACGGCCCTTCTAGAAAGTTACAGGAAACCGGTGACGCCAAAATAATGCTACGACAATAGCCATCTCGACTCATCGAGTGTTCATGTTGTAGCCTTGTCTAGCCATCCGCGTACACCGCTTATCTTCCAGATATCATCATTAATAATGCTGCCTGGCTGCTCGTCATGGCGATCGTCTTTGCTGACTGCACCCCACAGGTGAGAAGTATGCCTCACAACAGCCACGCCTCTGCCGCTCTAGGTGCATCATTCTAGCTTCTGACTCTATTTCGGAAATACGGGGAAGGATAGATCCCAGTCTCCCGTTATTCGATTTGCCAGGTATGCACGGTCACAGATGAGGTCTCCCCCTGCCCCCAGGATGGCCGTGCCTTCAATTCTTAGTTTTGGGAGTTATACGGAGTTCGAGCACCGTACACTGTCGTTGCTTTTGATACTCAACGGCATATTTTCGCCGGGCTGTAGCCTCGTGCTTGGGATCAACTGCTGGCTAACCTTGCAGAGTTACACTCCGAGGACGCCGTTGGATTACGAAGGCTGCGCCTGGCAAGTACCGGTCGAAATGAATAGGT
This sequence comes from Cadophora luteo-olivacea, assembly GCA_026120085.1. Classification (NCBI taxonomy): domain Eukaryota; kingdom Fungi; phylum Ascomycota; class Leotiomycetes; order Helotiales; family Ploettnerulaceae; genus Cadophora; species Cadophora luteo-olivacea. Next base: position 345,438 of record JALRMC010000008.1, read on the forward strand.
CCGGTCTCGATGGGATGGATGGCGTTGCAGAATCGACGCCCTTCTACTGTTCTAGCTAGTACTCCTTATTGCAGGTTGTTTTGTTTAGTCCAATAGTCGCCTCGGAGAAAGTCCGTGGTGAAATGTCAGCAAAATAGGCGGATTGATATTCCCTAGTGGTTGGGGCCGGTGCCTTCATATCGCTCACTTAGAAAGCACTCCCTCAAAACATGGAGAAGCGATGATCAAGCTCCAAGCTCCCGCCAGCCCTAAGATTAACTATTTCTCTAGTGTCTGCGAGCTCCAAGTTCCCTGGAATACTAGGATTGTGTTAGTGCTTCAAGGCTAAGGACTAACTAGGGAGACTAAGCGGGGGTACCTCGCCCTCTGCACCCCAACGAGTAATTCGTTGCGCCGATTGAAATACAGCTGCAGGAGGAGGCAGGGTATATGATCTCACTCAGACCCATCGAAGGATGAATCCATAAATTCCTCCCATATTTTTCAACTTCCATATATATTCTTCAGATATCGCTCTTCAAAATGACTCTTTCAACAACAACCACCCGACATTCAAAACAGTACACTCTCAAGAGCGATATGGATCCAAACGCCGACAAAGAAGAGCGCAAGCGCGAGGTACAATTTCCAGTAAACATTCATCAAAACTTATGCTAACACTTTTCTACAGTACAATCGTCTTGCCCAAAGAGAATTCCGTACAGTACCTCGTAATTAGTTTCTGGAATCCAGCTGACCACTTTCCAGGTCGAAGAAGGAAGGAACATCTCAAGAATCTTGAACAAGCACAAAAAGAGCAGAACTCTGAACAATCGGAAGAGATCGAGCGCCTCCGATACCAAAACGAGGAGTTGAGACGGGAGAATGAAGCTCTACGAGCGCAGATGTATGGTTCATCATCTTCGTCAAGCCATCTTATGTCTTCGTCAATGGCTGTCCCCTCTCTCTCAAGCGACACTCGACAATACTCGCTGTCGCCCTCGATTTCCGGTACGTCGATTTCAGGCACTGGCAGTCCACCTGCAACGCTCGGTGCGGATATGATGCCAATGGCGGCTCTATCCATGTCTTCGTCGATGCTACCAACGTCAATGAATGCTTATGCCGATCCTTCTGCGTTGTCATCTCAACCATATTCTATGGTACATCAATCCGGACTCCGTCATAATTCACAAAGCTCACCTGAGTCATCAGGGTTCGTCCGAGATTCTCGATCTCGATCTTCAATGGGATCCGCTTTTCAGTCTATGAATATCTCCCAGCCCGAGGCACAAGCACCCCAGGTGCAAAGAAGAGTAAGCGGTCCATCGTCGTATGTCAAGTTATTTCCTTCTTACTTATGAGACAAATGCTAATTTCCGAATGAAGTTCTTCTATGGTGATGGCCCCGTACGACCGCACGAAAGCTCGATCAGAGATACTTGAAATGTTTCGCCCATTGTACAGCGATCCCTCGATCTCCTCCGACCCGCAGCGACATCTCGCCGTTCTACGATCCATGACTGAAGTGCTGCCTAGCGCTCTCAAGCCTAGCAAAGCACAACTCGATACTCCTCATTACTACGGAATCGACATGATCGCATCTCCAACATTGCGAGAGCGTCTCATGACGGTCACATCCGACGTAGCGAGAGCCTTCGTCTCAGAACTTGGCATCATAGGTGGGGAACGAGGAGACGAAGTCGGGCAAGTAATCATCTGGGGAGACGACGCCCTGAACGAGATGTCATGGGAGCTTTCTCAACCTCTATTGGATCGCTGGGGGTGGCTTCTAGGTGATACCTGGTTACAGCGAGCAAACTTCTGGAGAAGACAGAGAGGTGCTCCTCTGTTACCGGAGTGGTAGTGAGGGGCAGGGAAGGAAGGTTTAGACCTCGGTGAAAATTACATAGCGATTGGCGTTCGCAGGACATTCTAGACGGGTTGTGGTAGGAGTTGCGACTGCATAAAAGGTGCACACTAGCTGTTCTGCTCTTTTGGATTTTCGATCACATTTTAGAACGAAGGATCACTCGAAACAATGTGGCTTTTCACGAAGCTTGACTACTCTCCTGTACATAAAATTTCCAAAGCTTCAATGACGCACGTGGAAGTATAGTCACTGCCGACCTTTTCACTTAAACTCAAAACAAGGAAAACAACCTCAACTTTTGTTTCACTTTTCTCAATCCACATAGATCACATCAGCCAAGAGAAGCTTGCTATCCCTTGCTATCTTAGTTCGTGACCCACAGTTTTTGCCGAGCCTACCCCTCAGGGTGCTTTTCAGCCTTTCCAACTACATGCTGTTAGCACTTATGACGGCGTCAACACTAACACTTTTGGCAGCAGCAGTAACGTTGCAAGTTGCAGACCGCCTGATGACTGCGCATTCCGGATTCCGAACCTGTGATCTTGAGAAGGACATGATACGCGTGCTGCGCAATGCGCACCATCAGCGAATGTCGCAGGGCAAGGCAGCAGTTTAAGGAATTTAGAGTTCGGCTTAAGAACATGTGTAGTGTAGGAGGAGGTTGAACTTCAAGCATGAGATATGTCTAATGCAATGGGACTTGCCATAAGCCACAAGTAAGCACACCAGCACTACAGTTCACAAACCACCGAGCATTAATTGGTGGCTTTTGACCTGCAGGACATTGCTTTATCTCCATGGAGAGTGAATTACATGCTCTACTACTTCTACTACTGTGCTTCTTCCTTAGCGGTGCAGTGCCGAAGGAATGCGCCTCCTCGAGTCCTTCCTCCCTCTGTAAGTATCAACGTACCCTGCCACGAATCCCATCACCCGTCTATTTTTAGCGAGTTCCAATTGGCCCCCAACCCGCTCTTGCATGCAGAAGATGAGATGAAAATCGACACCAAGGAATAAGCTGCAGATAAGACATTAAGAATTCGAAGTTCACCGGCTAGCAAGGGGTCATCGTGAAGATAATGTATCATTTGTGGTTGGTCAGAATCTAGGTGAACCTTAAATGCCCAGCACCCTGGTCGGAACAGCCGATTCAGCCACCTGACGATCACATCGACTTCTGCTATCGAGGACAGAAACTCCATCCCCAAATTTCGCTGTGACCCTATCAGTTACGAACTGTCCAATCATGTATCCTGCCGCCATCATAAGACAAGTAGACACAAGCCCCGCCAATTTTCCAAAGTCTTGGATCACCAAAACGTTTTCGTGGTCACATCTTGAGATTCAAATTTCGTGGTCGTCAAACAAAAGGATCGTTCTAACGGGAGGGTAAGGCTAGGGGTGTATAGGAGATAGTTCAGCCCTTTCCGTTTCTTCCATAGAATCATCACTTTATGTGACGAAGTATTCATCATTTGGAACGATACTCTAGATCCTTTTTCCCCACAAAGACGAACAAACATTTGGATTCCGCGGATTAGACTTCGACCCGGGAAATCTTCCGTTAGAGTTTACATTTCATCGTCGGCCCATCCGTCGCCTTCATATGATCGACATTTAGGTCCGCTGTATCCTGAGCCAGCCATGAGTTTGGGTCTGAGGCACTTCAATCTGGTTGGCTCAGAGAACGACCGGCATGACAGATTGGGAATGGGAGCTACCGAGCGATAAGCGACACAAGCCCATAGCCCACGTGGGGAACCCTAAAAGTAAGTGCCGGATATCTAAATACTATTAATTAATGACAATTTGGTATATCCGGAAAGAACGGTCTATTTTAGCTTCATCTTTGTTCTTTCAGCCTTCTGGCTTCAGGGGCTGCTGACTTGGCAAGGCTGGGTGGTGGGGATCGGCGGGCTGAATCGATTGGATAGGAATACGAGTGGTGGCTAACGCTGCGGAGAATATTCAGCTGGTGGGGACAGATCCAGCGACAGCAGCAATTTCATCATCTCCTGTTTGAATACCCTCATGAATCTGGCCATAATTTCCATTGGAGGAAGCTATGCGACGCCTGATTGCCATGGGACACCTGGTTTGTTTACATTCTGACAATGGTCTCGCTTAGCTGCTCCGACGTTTCATGCCTTTGGCAGAGAACCAATGTAAGCGATGTCTAAGCGTGCTCTGTCCTCTCAAATATTCAAATTTGTATTTCATGCCTATTATTCCACGGATGCCGCACATTTTTCAAGCGCTCAAATGCAAAAGTTACCTAAGAAGGACTGTTCTTTAGACGAGACTGCGAATCCGAAGTCAGGACGAAAATATGACGATCCCGGTTTTATATAATACATCTATTTGCATCTAGTTCTTGAGCTGTTCCGCAACCACTGTCAATAAGGGCTCTCCAAAACACCCTCTTCTGGCGTTCTCCATAGCCAAAGACTCCATTTTCGCCAAAGTTTCTGTCGTGTGAGTACCGAGATGAGGGATCATGATCGCTCGGCTGTTCTTCATCAACTTCTCATTGATCTCCGGCTCTTTCTCAAAAACATCCAGACCAACTGAAGCTATCTTGCCAGATTCAAGCGCTTCAGCCATCGCAGCTTCGTCGATAACAGCACCACGTGCCGTATTTACAACCACAACACCATCCTTCATCTTCGCGATCTCCTTGGCTCCGATCAAATGTCTCGTGTGAGCATTCAGTGGCACATGAACGGAAATGATATCGCTCGTTGCAAGCAGCTCGTCGAAAGACACATACTTGGCACCCGCTGCCTCAGATTCAGACAGTGGATTGCGGTTGTGATAAATAGTCTTGAGACCGAAAGGATCACATCTACGCTTCACTGCTCGGCCGATTCGCCCCATGCCGATGATACCGAGAGTCTTGCCCTGAGGATCATGGCCAAAGTCAAGACCTTTCTTCCAATTACCTGCGCGGAGAGACTCGATGGCGGGATTGAGGCTGCGGAGAGCACCCAGCAAGAGAAAGACAGCCAGATCGGCTGTTGCGTCTGTCACTGGGTCTGGAGCGTTGGTAACTTTGATGCCACGTTCTGAGCAAGCAGCGACATCGATCTGGTCATAGCCTGTAATCTTTTCAATACTCACTCTTTTTTGTCACTTTGGACTCTTACTTACCGGCACCATTATGGCAAATGAATTTCAAAGATGGTGGAAGATTTTGGATGAGCTCCTTATCGAATTTGCCGGTCACTGCATAACTTGATGAAGTGCTGTATATCGCGACGATGTCCTTGTATTTGCCTTTGCACTCCTCGAAGAAGTCTGCTCGGCTCTTGCTGGCGACCACTTCTGTTTGTGCGACGGAAGACAGCTTCTGGAAGTTTGCTAGGGCATGGCGGACTGGGTTGAAGAACAGGATACGGGGTTTAGCGAGGGAGCCCATTGTTTTGAAATTGCTCAGGTGCTTTTCGGGAAGGGACTGGTTTGGGGAGACGGGTCTGGACTGTAGGTCGTAATAGCTTCGATAAATACGAGACTGGTGTATTGATGAAGTCCCCAGGTATATAATTCCTTGGACAGGAAGTCGCAAGTAAATAACCTGACATTGCTTCTGTACCTGGATTGGATCCTCGAGGAGAGCCGGGGAACGTTTCCCGACCCCACTTTAGTACGCTTAACAGGAAAAGTTCTGCTCCCCGCATTTCCCCATATCTAGGGCTCTTCGGCTGCCGTTCGTTGTACGTTGTCACTGGGTGTCTCCCCTTATTTCCCAGTCTTTGACATACCGGGGAATCGTTCAGCGACATGTCAGGAACTCTGAATCAAGGATCATGTGAGTCGTGCAAGAGGAAGAAATGCAAGGTAAAGTCACAGGCTACTTCGGCGATATTTGGACCTGACATTTTTAACGAACAGTGCGACCGCGAATTGTAAGAAACTATGCATCGCAATTAACCCTTGGCCGTTTGCTGACGTCTTATGTTGACCTATCTGTGGTCAATGTGCAGCATCAGCGCCGCCAATCTCGTGTGTATATGCCGAGAGCAACAAAAGGTAACACCCGCCATTTGTCCGATGAAAACGTTCACATTTACAATAATTTCTAGGGGCATCCCAGGAGGCTATGTTGGCGCACTCGAAGCTCGATTGATGGAGACAGAAGTCGCACTTTACAATGTTCTTTGCGAGCTTCGGGACATTAACCAAACAGGTCGATTTTCCAGCGGCAGCCCTCTACCATATTCTGTGCCAGACGCTCTCCTTCGACGCCAGCACGGACAAGGCAATGAAAGCAAAGTATTGAAAATGGGCGAGTGGAAGCGATTACCCTTGAGTACACCTGAAGATGTACAGAGCTGGTGGACTTCATTGAGGGCCGAGCACGGGATTTTGGGTAAGTGCTAGAATGTTCCCAAAGGAGAAGAATATAAGTCTCACTCTTATTATCAAGACCAGTTACCGGAACACGGAAATATTCCAGAAATGTACGATCGAGAATTATCCCACGCGGAGACTCCTGGACAAATGTCTTACAGATCTGAGAGCGGGGTACCTGAGGATATCAACATGAGTTTAATCAACAGCGGTAATCTTCACTCCCAGGTCCCAATGCAGCACCTCCATGATCCCCAGATGGCGGACCCGACAGCCAATAGAATAGGGATAATGGGGTATGGAGTGGATGACACTGAACAGCATGTCATCGATAGCGGTTCTTGGAATGTAAATACCATGTCGCAGGGGCAAGGGCAGATACCACAACATCAGCTGAACACTGGTGGTGAAGGTGGAGAAGAAGAAGATCGGCCTAAAAAGCTGGCCTCTATGATGAGCCATATGTATTATTGAAATGTGCGCATTCAAGAATTTCCAGAATCACCGTGCGGTTACAGATGCTTTCCTGTGAGGTTTGTTTGCGGTGTCGTCGAATCCCCGATCGATGCCTTTTTCTATATCTTCAACTCTTGACTAGAATTTCTAGGAGTCAACGTGTGCAAACTTGAGCTACTGATTGACAGCGTTTCTCCGAAATATTAAGCTTCGTTGTTGAATATGACTGTTTCGCGCTAATAATTGTTTCGAGAAAACTGGTCTTCGTCTGCCTTTTCACTAACATCTGCGGCCTGGCTGTTGCACTTCTACAATCTTGCCTGAAAAGCTACAAGCCCAAAAGCATCCTACCCTTTGTTCTGACTGTACTGAAATGACCTTGGACAATAAAGTGTGGCCTGGATACTGTGTCTCGTATGCCTACAGAACCAGTAGTTCAGTTCCACTTTGCAAGCCGAACCTCGCTCTGAACAACGCCGGCACCGATGATGCAGAATAGGACATGGAAATGTCAATACAGAAGCTGCAGAGTCGGTTCCACAGTGCTTCTAGGCTTCGCTTCCCCGCCATCGGGAAGAGGTGTGACACGGAGTTGTGTTTGCCGGACCTGGACTAAAACCCTCTTCCCAATCGATGCTAGTTGATACCTCATGTTATATATCACTCTAGACATTCATAAATAGTTGTCGTCATACAACCAAATAACGAGAATACACATTAGACTTTCCCCATTCATCCCTCATCTTCATTACAGCCCATAACTTTTCAGTATGTTGACAGCAGACCAAATGAATGGCTCCTCTGCTCAGGTCGTGGCACGACCAAGTCACAACTACAAGATCGCGAGCATACCTGCTGACGGGATCGGACCTGAGGTTGTGAGTGCCGCTATAGAGGTTGTCAAAAAGCTCTCGGAGACAATGAAGACTTTCACGATCGACTTTGAGCACATCCCTTGGGGTACAGCTTACTACAAGAAAACCGGAAAATACGTTGATGACGATGTCCTGGAGCGCCTGAAAACATACGACGCTGCACTTTTCGGCTCAGTTGGAGCGCCCGGTATTTGCGCCCTCCGTTTCCAATTTTTTAATGCCACGTTGCTGACGAGTATCTAGACGTTCCAGATCACATCTCGCTTTGGGGTCTGTTACTCGCCATTCGCGGACCACTTCAGCTGTACGCCAACGTGAGACCAGTGCGAGTCTTCCCCGGTACCTCAGCTCGCCTACGAGACTGTAATGCCGAGGATATCGACTGGGTCCTCGTGCGAGAAAATGCTGAGGGCGAGTATTCGGGTCACGGTGGCCGATCCCATCGTGGGCAATTATGGGAGGTGGCTACGGAAGTCGCGATTTTCACCCGTGTCGGCGTGGAGCGTATCATGAGATTTGCATTTGAGACGGCTCAGTCAAGACCTCGGAAACTCCTCACAGTCGTCACCAAGTCCAACAGTATGCGCAACGGTATGGTGCTCTGGGACGAAGTCGCGCTCGCTGTCTCGAAGGATTACCCCGATGTCAAGTGGGATAAGATGCTCGTTGATGCTATGACTGTGAGAATGGTAAATCAGCCTAAGTCTCTGGATGTCGTCGTCGGAACGAATTTGCATATGGACATTCTGAGCGATTTGGCAGCTGCCCTGGCTGGTAGTCTTGGCGTAGCACCTTCCAGTAACTTGGACCCAACAAGGAAGAACCCAAGTCTTTTCGAGCCCGTGCACGGAAGTGCTTTCGATATCACAGGCAAGGGAGTAGCTAATCCAGTTGCTACGATTTGGAGTGCTGCGGAAATGATGGGTTGGTTAGGAGAGTCCGAGGCTAGACTGAGGCTTTTGAAGGCCGTGGAGAACGTTTGTGGTGCGGGAATTCTGACTGCTGATCTTGGAGGAAAGGCCAACACGAAGGAGGTCACACAGGCTATCTGTGCAGAGCTTGAGAAACTAGCGTCTAAGTAGGTCGAGTACCTTTCGAGCATTCATTAGGAGTTGGGATTTTCTTGTATTGTAGCTATGAAATTGAACATGTTGCTTTATCCACATATATCTTCAGTATTGGGTGTGCAGGTTTTCATAACATTGATACTTAGGAAGAGGCTCTCGACCATCAGTGTTCTCTCATCATATGCTCACACAGATAGATTTCACGCTCTCTTCTCGTTACACTGTTTGGAGTTGATGTTGATGCAAAGGGAACGTGCATGAGTCCAGGAAATCTAATCTTCTTGATCAAAGATCCTCACATCTCCCAGGAGCTCGACAAGCAGATTTATGTCCCTTGTAGATCTCCGTATATAGAACTCTCAAATTCAATTTCGAGAACCTTTGGACACCCGAACAAAGCCGTCTTGTAGTTGACTTTTTGCAGGAGCATGGAGTTCAAGTGCCCTCTCCGAATCTGATGGCTGACTCGCTTAGGCGGCATCACTCCAGGGGCTCGAGAAAACAACGTTCAAGCTTTCGGACCACAAGCGAGCCATGGGGTCATCAATTTCTGACTCGGGTGATAGCGAGCCCATTTCGACGGAGAAAGGTTCGGTAGCACTCGACTTGGACTTTCCATCATGCTGAATGAAATCAGATCATGGTTGAGGGGCAACAGGCCGCATCCGAAGTCGCATCGCCCTCCCCACCCCCAGCCCAGCCGGGGAGTGTTTGCCGGCTTAGCGAGCATTTTCGAACCAGTCAGCCAGTGCATTAGGAGCCCCAATACCTCAGGAACTCCTGACGGGGAACGATTACCGGCTATGTGTGAACATTTTGAGATGTAGCACTATTGTCGTGTAGTTAAAGTTAGATCTGTGCAGCGCTCGATTCTGTGTGTTGACATCAAACTACTCAATATCATTCAATTCAAAAAAATTGCAGACTCGATCCTTTCAGTCCAATATATCATCATTTCAAAGAAAAATCGAAGTCAAGTCCGGAACATCCCAAGCAATCATGACAAAGGTTACCGTTCTTGGCGCCGCCGGCCAGATTGGTTCACCCCTTTCTCTCCTCCTCAAGATAGTACGTTCGCGTAATCTATATCTTGTTGTGACTTTGTTCTGGCTGGCACTGACAAGGAGATTCCAGAGCCCACTTGTTACCGAGCTCTCGTTATATGATATTGTACACGCTCCGGGTGTCGCAATCGATTTGAACCACATCGACACTGCTTCCAAAGTGTCGGGTTTCCTGCCTGCAGACGACGGTCTTACCAAGGCATTGACTGGCTCGGAATTGGTGGTAATACCCGCGGGTATCGCCCGCAAACCAGGCATGACCCGTGATGGTGAGTTCTCGCAGTACAAAATATCCATTATTTCGGCTCCTGACATATGACCCTAGATCTCTTCAAGATCAACGCGGAAGTTATCCGCGATCTTGCTGCCGCAATTGCCAAAACTTGCCCCACGGCTTTTGTTTTAATAATTACAAATCCGGTAAACAGCACTCTCCCTATCGCGGTAGAGACCTTGAAGCAAGCCGGCGTGTACAACCCAGCGAAGGTCTTCGGTGTCACCACACTCGATGTCATCCGAGGATCCACTTTCGTCGCGCAAGCTCTTGAAGATCCAGACCCAAAGAAGTACAAGGTCCCTGTCGTCGGTGGTCACAGTGGAGCAACTATTCTTCCATTGTTCAGCCAAGCAAAACCAGCTGTCACATTGACGGAGAAGCAGAGGGACGAGATTACTTACCGTAAGTTGCTTCCACAAAAAGTGCTGAAATTAAGCTGATTCTCGAGAAGGTGTTCAGTTTGGCGGTGATGAGATCGTTCAGGCCAAGGCTGGTGCTGGGTCAGCCACAACTTGTATGGCTTATGCAGGTTTCAGGTTCGTGTACTGAGTGCCCTGGTATAACATTATCCTAACGGTGATAGATTCATATCCGCCCTCTTGAAAGCCAAAAGTGGTGAGAAGTCTGTCATTGAGGAGACATATCTGTACCTTCCAGGTATCCCAGGAGGCCAAGAGATTGCTACGGACTTAGGTGTTGACTACTTTGCTGTGCCAGTAGAGTTCGGACCTGTTGGTGCAGTCAAGGCTTATCCAGTAGGAGCTTTGTCGGATTACGAGCAGAAACTGCTGAAGACCGCGGTAGACGAGCTGAAGGGCAATATTAGCAAAGGCGTAACGTTTGCGACGACAGCTTAAGCATATAGATGAAAGATAGCTCACCAGATTGAACTTAACAACGTTGTCGGAACTTGGGCCTCAGGACTCCTGTTTAATTTCAGGAAGCTCAGTCGTGACATTTGCAGCATACAACTCTATCTTGATGCTGTAAGAATACTTCCCGAATTCGCCAGGGAGCAACGCAACATCAATAGCAAGCACAACCACAAAATTAGTATTGTGTCTCTTCGTTGTCCACACAATTCAGGAAGACGGGATTGTGAAGGGTCGATATCTCCAACGCAGCCTACGCATTCGCGACATCGGAAACTTCGTAGTTTTGCTCGCTGAGATGGTATGGAACGTCCATAAGCTGGAAGATATCATCCGAGTTGTTGACATTATTGAAATGGTCGTCCATTGGATAGAATTGTCCATTGATGTCGGACCAGTTATTGATGAACTCTGGGTCGTTGGCTGGTAAGAATGGCAGTTGCAGCTGAGGTTGGCCATTTCTATCGGCTGGCAAGTTAGATTCTGGGGCACTTGTTGGAGTGGAATTGTTTGGTAATCCCGAAGACGGTCCCCCGGATCTCCTCAGGAGGTTAGGCTGAGAAGTAGGGTTGGATGGAGATGATCGGGCATCCCCTCGTAATGTGTTCGGATTGAGAGTTGGCCTGGCCGACAGCCCATTTTTGGATATTCCTTGGTTCTCTAATGGAACATTGTCGGAAGGGAGCTTTCCAGTTTTGCGGCGGAGGGCTTGCTGCAGGTCCTTAATAGCAGCTGCACAGGTGCTTGGCCAAAAGACTCCTCGCAGTGCGAGGTTCTCCAGAATTTTAACACATCGATTAGCTTCTCTAGAGGGACGAGTCAGCAGAAACAACAGGACTCGCCATCACTCTCCTTACCTCTGCGCCGTTTCCACAGAGTAACACCCATTAGATGCCGCATATAACAAAATTAAGCCACTTTTGTGCCATCGAAATCAGCTTCCTGTCTACTCGAAGTATACAGCAGAATCTGAAAAGAGGGGTTGCATACCTCATCCAAACGCACCACGTGAAGCCTGGCCAGAACAGAGGATTTTGAATGCGGCCATCGAGTGAGTCGTCTTCTCTCCTGCTGTCCACAATATACTGATAAACAATTGCAACAATGGTCTTTGATGCTCCAATACACTTCTGCATGGCCGCCGTGATTGCATAATTATTGTGGCCGGAGGTGATGACAGGACGATTCAGGAGGATGACTGCCTCGTGTTTCTGCAATGTAAGCAGAAGTCTATGGGCCGGCTTCAGCGTCTTCGTTGCCACTAGACCTTGTTCCAAGCCATCATCTTCGAGAGCTCCAGGATCGACGAAGTCTCTTACTTCGTTCCACCATTTCGATATCTCTGCTTCTATATGCGCAACCTCATCAGGGTCTGCGACCCTATTATTGACAGAAATATGTCGAAGCTCAAGTATCAAACCCTTGATTTTGCTGATGCGTGCAAGGAATGTTGGCAGGAAGAACAGACGTTTATCGGGAGGTTGAGCTTGATCGCTACGTGTTTTCTGGGAACCAAGATGTAATTCATTGAAAGGCAAGCAGACGTCAATATCGTCGTCTTTGAGATCTATAGGTAGCCCCAAAGACTGAGCAAGGAATCTTTCCAGAGTGTATATAGACCAGAAAAGTCTTCTTCGTATGTCCTCGTCACCAGCTGCGAATTGTGCGTACCGGGCAGGGCAACGGTGGATACCCAAGTGAAAGGCTATGCGCACTATGAGTCCACCAAATCTCGATGCTGTATTGAGTCGAAGGATTGATATGAGGAAGACTTGAACACTCAGTGCCGCCTGTAGGCCAGATATTGTTGGTGTTTTCATCAAGATTGGTGACAGACAAGAGACTGCATCATCAATAGTGTTGAAAATGAGATGAGCCGGTACACAGTTTTGATTTTCTCGAGGCATTTGACGACGATCTGCCAGCGAGATAGACAAAACAGAGCGAACGATGAGTGCTTCCGTAAGGCTCAAGTGAGAAAGTCCGTGTGACGAAAGCTTGTCAAAAAGGACGAGGATACTTGGAGCGTGTAGAAATGGAAAGGGCGGATGCCAGAGGTTGAAGTAAGACTGGCTCCATTGGACCAAGTCCGCAAATGTCACTGGAACAGGTGTATCTAACTGTCCTTGCCCTGGACTGGCAAAACTGACTTCCTCTGCCCGCCATAGATATTTAGCATTAGGTGAGCTCTCCCTCCGTGCTTGGATACTACGGCAAAGTGAGATTTAGTGAATATAGCATTAGTGGCGCGGAAGAAGACAAACATTTCTGAATTATGTCTTAATGTTTTCAGAAGAGGAAATACAGGCCTAGCCCAAGACGTACCGGTCATCCTCGCCAGGGACCATTTCCGTATCAATGGCTTCGGTGTCCATACTTATATTCCTTGCAAGAGCAGACCGTACAGTCCGTACGAAGTATATGCCACTTCCACTTCCCACAAAGCTGGTTGAGCCCGTAACATCAGATCTCATGTGACCCAGCTCAGTCCGTGCAGGACTCGCGGCAGCATCATTCGAGGGCGCGGATCGCGTAGCAGAGATGCTGGAATGCCGACGCCGTTTGCGTGCTGGATAAGGTGCAGGCTGCTCCTGGGGCGAAATTGGCTCCATGCTGAGGGTCGATCAGGCTTGAGTGTGAAGTTCGGGTCCAAGTGGACGAGCAACGGGAGTGAAGTGAGAAGAACCCAGGTGCGGGGATTTCCTGAAGGTCGAACCTCGCGCACGCGGGGCGCTAAAGGGGCTGATGCGATAGTGGAGAAGGTGCAGGAGGCAGGTACAAAAGCGCTAAAGAGGCCTAACCGTCCCTTTTCCAGGGCCCCTATTCTTGGCTTCCAGGCTTTTTCTACGGGGCAATCAGAATGGTAATAGCCTGGGAAATTTTAATGCTCCTGTCGTGGTTTTCTCATCATTCGACTTGGTTTGTAATTAGTGAGTACCCGTACTATCTATTTCTATCAACCGGCCAAATTATAAAGTGTACGATGCGTATTCATGTCACCAAACTACAAGAAGACATCCACGAATTCTGGTCTCGGTTCGGTGATAATGTTCTTTAGAATTTTCCTTTCATGATAGCAGGTTTTTGGGGATGATGTTCACTGTTCACATACTCCTATTTGGTATTTGTAGTTATGCAAGAAGCTACTTCACGGACTTCTATATTCTCCCGAACCATGATAACTATCTTTGCTAACAACTCCATAAAATAAGCCCCAATTTCGAAGCTCCTGGATAATTATCATCACTATCATCTTGACTTCCCAGAAGATTGTTCGACATGGTCAGCTTTCCCATCCCCGTTCTTCTCTTCAATATTCTCAACGTCCTCCATGATTCCTCTAGGAAGGCGTCGAGCAGCAGCAGCCACCTGCCACCAATGCTGCGGCTCCGAAAAGATCCTGTCCATCTCCTCTAAAGATCTCCCATTGGTCTCAGGAAAGAGGAAATACACCATGACCGGAACCGAAAATCCGGTGCATGCATATACAATGTAGTATCTCCATCCAATACTCGCGAATGCAACAGGCGTGACCTCTGCAATGACGAAATTGAAGAACCAGTGAGCACCAGTCCCAATTGCGGAAAGATGGCTTCGCAATTCTTGCGGTGCGATCTCAGTGCCGTACAGGAAGTTGGAGCCAAGGAACCCGAGAGGGAAGAAGAACATGAACATAAATAGGAAAAAGGTCGCTCCAATTCCTGCGCCAGGGTGATCCAACAGTCCGACTGTGATGGCCAGACAGAGCATGGAAAGGCCCATACCTGCACCGGATAACATGAATAGAGGTTTTCGACCTGCGCGATCAACATAAATGAATGCAAGTGAGGCTGCGACGATTTTCCAGGTCAACAACCCAGCGGCCAAGACTGAGGCTTCATGTTTTTCGAAGCCGAGAGACTCTCTGAAGATAGTCGTAGCATAGTAGGTAATAACATTGGCACCTAGAATTCATAAATCAGTCATAGCTTTGGTGGGGAAGGCCTTGCATCTCGTACCTGTCATCTGCGCACAGAAGTTGATCAAGATCGATAAACTTGTGCGATACAGGAGTCTCTCCCGTCCTGTCTTGAAGAGATCAAAGAACCCGCGCTCTCGTACAGCACCGTTGTTACAGCTTTGTCGAATGAAGTCGACTTCGATGGCAATGTGCTCAGAATCGATTGGTACATCTTCCAGTGATGATATCACAGCTTTGGCTTCTTCAATCCTGCCCTTCTGCACTAACCACCTAGGGGACTCGGGGAACATGAATGTCGTAATACAAATCGCCAAGCAGAATATTATTGGGATTGTCAACGGTAATCTCCAGCACAGCGAGGTTTGCTGTCGGTACGATAGTCCGAAATTGACAGCTTGCCATTGCAATGCCAGACGCGATGAATATACCCATGACGACGACATTTTTGCCACGATTCTTGGGCTTGGAACTCTCTGCTTGCCAGACTGGTACCACTGAATTGACACCTCCCACACCAAGGCCTGATATGATTCGTCCGGTGACAAGTTGGCCAATACCGAAGGACGAACCTTGGAGAACTGCTCCCACAGCAGCAATCATGGCGAACATGACAATAGCTGACCTACGACCAAGAGGATTTGCGACGTAGGAGGAAGCGAGAGCTCCAATTAGACAGCCAATTGTATAAATTGCAACGACGGTCCCTACAAGCACAAAGTCAATTACTGGAAATGTACAGAGTCCTTGACCGTAAATTTGGACTGACCTTGGATAAGTGCATGCTCTGACTTTACTGCGCCGGTGGTTGTTGTCGTATTGATTCGAGGAAACTGTTCGATGAACGGACTGAAGGCCAAAACGCCGCCAATCGCGGATTGATTGTATCCGAAGAGGAAGAAACAAGGCACAACGACCATGAGAATTCTTAGGAAGGCGAGCTTCTCTCCTCGTAAGTTGGAAGTAAACATGGCTGATGGTGACCATGCGATAGAATCTCTGTGTGGCGAACTTTTATGAGCACTTATACGAAGGCGTATAATGGCGTACAATGGCGTTCGGGGAGGCGTTTCCAAAGGCTTGTAGGCAAAGCTTGTGTTGGTACAAGCATTCTTGTCATCTTGGCTCTGACACTTTATATGCCCCGAACGGCATAACAAAACTACGCGAAAGTCTCCTTTCTGATCTTACTCAGATAGTAATAGCAGCAGAGCATGACAGCCGGGTAAAGATTGGGAAAGTGAGGCTGAGGGTGATATGGGATGACGAGCCGGGTTGCCAATCGTGGGGTTCTGTGGGGTCCACAGCATCCCCAGAGCCATATGGATAGCCGAACCAGAATAGGGGCGCGGGTTATAATACTGCGGAGGGTTGCGCAGCTTACCATTTCTGGGGAATCTTTCCCCGCGGCAATGCTAAAAATGCTCAAGTCTTTTGGCCCTTCACATCTAAAGAATGGGCGAAGAGACCTGAAAAGCTGGACCGTAATGCGTAAGTCTTGAGCTTCACTAGCATCGACTGATAGATTCCATGAAAGAGGAGCAGAATAAATTCCTGAGACGAGGAAATGATGAGGCAGTGGGGGTCAGGTAAATAAGACATTGGATCTAAGCGAGAATGATTAGTCAGCAGCTGGGCAGATCCAGCCGATGCTCAAGATAAGGGAAGCTTATCGCTCCCCTACCCTTTTTCCAAGATTCTCTTATCTCTGTCCTCCAGACGCAGTGATAAAGTCTGAAGTCTGAGTGGCCCTCGGAGAAAGCCTTCATGTGGCAAGCCAGAGATATGACGTTGAGACTTAAGGTTTACAGCACCTGCTCGCTCTTTCTCATGTCTTCTTTTTCTCCTCCCCAGCGCCATCAGCGCTCCGAAGGCATATCAGCAACATGTCTCACGACGAGGAAGCCAACGAACACACACATCTTCTGGATCCGAGGGTTGCGGAGCTGAGGAGTCGAAAGCAGAGTGTTTTGTCCCACGAAGAAGCTACATCAATAGTCTCATCTCATGTTTCGAAGGAAGAACAAGAGCTTGCAGGGACCGCAATAGGGGAGCGATTGCCGTACAATGACTACACTACCATCGACTGGTTACATGATTTGGTAAGAAGTCCTGAGAGGCTACACGTTTTTTCAAGTGATTGAGCCCCGAACTAGATCAAGGATTCGTTTCGACATCGAGCGATAAAGTCACGAACCAGTCTCAAAGGTAAAATTTTTGCGAGCTGGGATTCATGTCAAGGATGGATCGCTGCGTCCATGATAGGGATACTCACTGCTATCGTTGCTTTCTGCGTTGATGTTGCAGAAGCCACTATCTCGGATTACAAAGTCGGCTACTGCTCGTCAAATGTATTCCGGAGCCGTGAAACATGCTGTACAGAACGATCTCCTCTGTATCCGCAGGAAGGGGTGGGCGAGGACTGTGCGGACTGGATGATGTGGTCTGAAAAGTACTGGACGGGATTTGGGTTATACGTCGGTTTTGCTCTACTTTTCGGAATCATTGCTGGGGCCGTAACCATGACCACCAGGGCCAACCTGCCTGCAGCTCGGCAGGATGATGACACCCGAGAGAGATCCGAACCTTTGGGGAAATCAATGTAGTACGTCGGACCTACTACTCCTTTTACCCAAGAGCGCCACTCAGGTATTCTCAACCATAACATATTGGCTGAGGTTGAATATCTGCTTGGGTGTTGAAACTTTGGTAATATACTAGGACTTACGTGCTGACCTTGGAATCTTCAGTATGGCTGCTGGAAGTGGCATTCCTGAGATCAAGACAATTCTGGTGAGTGTTTACTTTGTTCTTCGCTCCAGACGGATGTCATCTCTTAGCTATGGAGTATAGTTCTTCTATCGCAGATCACCGCCTGGCTTGGTCTCGACACTAATTATATCTCGCTAGTCAGGTTTTGTGATTCCTCATTTCTTAGACTTCAAAGTACTGCTCGTTAAAGCGGTAGGAGCTACTTTCGCCGTATCTACTGGTATGTGTCTGGGAAAGGAAGGACCATTCGTGCATATTTCGACATGCGTAGGATACTTGGTAGCTAGCCTCTTCCCCAAATATCGCCAAAATGGAAGGCAAATGAGAGAGATGTTGAGCGTTGCTTGTTCTTCTGGCCTCAGTGTTGCATTCGGTGCTCCAATTGGCGGGGTTCTGTTCTCGTACGAGGTACTGTAAGCAAAGTCTTTTTTCCATTCCCACGACTGACAACTCTCAACAGGAAATCAGTACTTATTTCCCACGAAAGGTTCTTTGGCGGGCCTTTGTTTGCTCTCTCTTCGCAGCAATTGTACTGAAAGCCTTGAACCCTACTGGTACAGGAAAGCTGGTTCTCTTTGAAACAAACTACGGCATCGATTATGACCCGATTCACTACCTCGTCTTCGTATTTTTGGGCATCTCAGGCGGGTTGTTTGGTGGTGTGTTCTGTCAAGCCAACTTCCTCTGGTCTAAAACGTTTCGTAAATATTCCATCATCAAAAATCATCCGGTGTTCGAACTTTCTCTGGTAGTGCTCGTCACCGCTCTGCTGCAGTTTCCGAACCCTCTCACTAGAGAAGCTGGAGATGTCATCATCAAGAACCTCTTGGTGGATTGCCGTCAGCCGGAAGGATCATGGGTCTGCGAGCAAGAGGCGATGGATGACAAAAGTCGATACTACGGCTGGCTAGCGTATGGAACAGCCGTCAAGCTGATCCTGACGATCGTGACTTTTGGTTGCAAAGTACCTTCGGGTATTATCATCCCAGCGTTAGACGCAGGTGCTCTGTTTGGTCGCCTGGTTGGCCAAGTCATCCCGACCAGCTCTCCAGGATTGTTTGCCATGGTTGGAGCAGCAGCTTTCCTAGCTGGGGTATCAAGGATGACCGTATCATTGGCGGTTATAATGTTCGAGCTGACTGGCGAGGTCGATTATATACCGCCTTTTATGATCGCCATCATGATTGCAAAGTTGACCGCAGATGCATTGAGCAGCGAAGGTGTCTACGATCTCGCACAAACGGTTCTTGGTCACCCTTTCCTGGATCCCGAGCATGCTTTAAGTATTGTGCGAGATAAGGGACTATTGGTGGAAGAGCTCATCCCGCCCTCTCAGACCATGAGAGAGATAACCTTGGATGTCGGACCAGAGTACAAGGTGTCGAAAGCAATATTGGCCACCAAGCTCTCTCAGTTAAAAGCTCGCGGGCTCATGGATGCCGGATTGGTTTTGGTGGATTCAGATGGGATGTTGCATGGGTATCTTGCTCAAGGGGAACTGGATTTTGCCATTAATGAAGCTGGAGTTTTGGTCGACAATGAGCCGGTGGATTTGCTGGAAGGTGTCATCTCGACGTTCGTCGATCGAACACCTATGAGTCTTTGCACGAAGGCTCCTATGGAGTATGCAGTGGAACTGTTCGGTAAGCTCGGCTTAAGACATTTAATTGTCGTCGAAGAGGGGAGCAGCAGAGTGGTCGGTGTTATCATAAAGAAGCGACTTGTTGTGTTTCTGGAAGGTTTGGCACATTGAGAATCAACCCACCCCGTGTCCCGAATCTAGAAAGACACATTCAGGGAAATAGTCGCTCAATCAAATGCATTGTTAGTTTGTTTCGCACACCCAGGAGCCAACGATGAAAATCGAAAGCCTGGACTGAGGATATACCTTGTCTGAACCGACGTCAAGAAACCTAGGAGATGTTGCTACGAATTCGGAAGTTGACCGACCGTGTCAGCTGTGCGTGATCAGATCCCAGACTTACCAATTTCGTGAGAGGGGTTATGAGCCAGTACAAATGCGAGCGACCCCCTCATCCTGAGGGGGGATTTGAGTCGAGCTAGTCCTATGCAAGCACTTCTCTGGCTTCGCTCCTCCCCATCTTACCTAGGACCGTGTCTTCGATTCCGATCAAGTTGACGGCATGAATATTTATGATTGTACTTTTCACCAAAGTCTCTGGAAGTCTGTGATTACTCAGGGTGCCAGATTGATAGCATGGGAACCGATTGGGGTTGAAGGTTCATCAAATGATAGAAATGTATGGGTTCCATTACAAATGTTTCTAAATTCCTAGAGCTCCAGTCTGATACACCTACGCTATAACGCTAATGTCAATCTCTATATAAGTCTATCAAATTTTAATCCCAATTCAATCCGAGCTTTTCTTCTCCTTGTTTCCGCCTTTGAAAGGCTTTTTGATCGCCTCCACCAACTTTCCTCCATACCCAAACAAACGACCAAGTCCAAAGCTCCAGCCCTTGATGCGAACAGTGTAGATAAAGAAATATACGAGTGCCCAGTTGGAAATACAGAAGGCTAAGAAGATACCGAAATATCTCCACTTGTCTTTTGGCTCAATATTCAAAGTTTGCATGTACTCAACACCAGAGCTGAACTGGCAGTACCCGCAGTTGGTCGTATCGTTCGGGTTCATGAGATATCCTGTTGCTGCGTCGACAAAAGATGAGGCATAGCTGGAACAAGTCTGGCCAGGTGGCGGATTGAAATAGGCAGCTTCTTGAGGCATGCATTGAACCTCCGTGTCGCTGAGGGTAGCGGCTAGAACTCCTCCTATCCAATATGTCGATGGGTTCAGCCAGTACATCCAGTAACGCCAAAAGACGCTGAGTTGGGCGTATGGTCGGACGACACCATTGAAGAGGGAGAACATGACGAAGAAGAACGGGAGGACGTTCGCGATGACGGTGAATGATGGTGCGAAGGCGCAAATCCTGCGAAAAAGTTAGGACAATTCAGGCCACAAGAAAAGAGAAAATGGTAGGCTTACCATTGACCCCAGGATGCTTGAAACAGGAAGAAAAGCATAGTCATCAAAAATACGTAGCCTGCAGTCGAAGAATCTGTGGGGAGTCCGGTCGGCCAATACCAGAGCAGCCAATATATCAGTGCACCAACAATGGCAATGGGTATTTCCGCGACAACATTGGCAGTGCAAAAAGCGACCCATCCGTAAAATCTAGAAGGATGCTCTCTCGCTTGCCATAAGCCCATGTTCTGATAGAATTTCGGTACGACAGCGTTAACGATAGTTGGTGGAATGAGCAGAATCAAAAAACTCGTGAACATGCGGTTCTGCATGTCAACGATGCTATTTCCAAGCTTATAGAATGTGAAACCATTGAATATTCTGCAATCATAAGTCAGTAATTGTCTCTCAAGAATGTCTTACGACATGGCTCAGGAGAACTTGGAAACCAAGGCATTGAGACATCTAGGAAAATGGGCTTCCCCACTACGTACCCAATGATGACGGAGGTAAACAGCTTCCCATAAAGATAAGAGGGATCTCTCCAATACTGAATAAAGAGGCGCTTTGTCAATTCGACGGTCTGCGAGGCGACCGGGGAGGCGAATTCATGTTGTTCAGTTTGTGCTCTTGGCTCAACTTTGCCGCGCTCGGATTTGATCTTTTCAATCTCTTTCAGGACATTCTTCGCTTCTTCCGAGTTCACCCATTCCTTGTTCCAGTCTAGCTTCTTGCCATCTTCCCGCTTGCCACCTTTGGCTGCAGTTTCCAGTATGAATTCAGCAACGTTCTTGTTTGGTGGGCAATGCACTCCTCGATCTGAGAAATACTTGATCACGTCCTTTCCTTCATCGCCAACGGGTCCGAAGTAGAACGTATTGCCGCCGGGATTTAATGCGAGGATCATGTCGAATTCTTGGATGAGGACAGACGATGGTTGATGGATGGTGCAAACAATAGCTTGGCCGGCGTGAGAGAGCTTCTTCAAGAATCGAACGATACTGTAAGCTGATTGAGAATCGAGACCAGAAGTAGGCTCATCCAGGAAGAGTAAGAGGTTCGGTTTGGCCGCCAGTTCTACTCCAATTGTGACTCGCTTGCGTTGCTCGACACCCAAACAGCGGACTAAGGCATCCTGGACGTCTCCAAGCTCCAAAAGATCAATAATCTTATCCACGTAAGCGATCTTCTCTGCTCGTGGGACACTGCGGTCTTGTCGGAGAATGGCCGAGAATTCGAGCGCTTCACGAATGGTAGCGGTACCATCGTGAAGATCCATTTGCTCGCAGAAACCAGTACCTCTCTGAAATTCTGTGCCAAGGGGTCGACCGTCGACAAGCATGTCACCTCCGACGACGCCCATTTTCTGTCGCTGTGATAAAGTATTCAAAAGAGTTGTTTTACCAGCTCCCGATGCACCCATAAGCGCAACCATGACACCAGGCTTTGCGTAACCATTGACCTTGTTCAAAAGCTTTCGCTCGCCTCCCATGTAAGGAACGGTGTATTCCACATTCTCCCATGTAAATATGGAGTCAGAACCAGAGATCTCTTGCAGGGCTTCATCTTCTTGTTGCCCACCATTCAGAGTCTCACTCGACGAAGCTGGTACGCTTGTGGACCGATCTTTGGCTACTTGCTCGACATCTGAAGGTGCAGATGCTGCTTTAACCTTCTGCTTGGCGGCTTTGGATCGTTTGAATTCGAGGGCACCACCTCCGCCTTTCGAGAAGTTGAAAAGCTCCGAGGCTATCATAGTGACCAAGATATAGAGAACGGTGAAAGCGATGACTATTATACCATGGTCAGCAATTCCCATAGACAGAGATGGACGATATCATGGGTTTTCACTAACCGACACCAAAGTTTCTCCACAAGTTACTTCGAGAGTAATTGAATGAGGTGCTAAGATAGTCCGATCCAGGCACACTAAGAGACCCTACCTGAGCACCTGTAAAAGCACAACCTTGGTATGCAGGATTGTCGAAACCTGGGCCCCTCGGAACGATTGTATCAGGTGAACATTCGAGAACTCGGTTGTAGAACTCATCTGTAGATACCGCTTCGAAACTATAGGCAATGGGATTGACCCAATACAGCCAGCCGAACCAGATATATTTCGAAAGAAGTTGTGGACGGGGAATTACATATCCAGTGTAGATACTTTGAAGGTGTCAGCATTATCTTGAGACTAGCGAAATCCCACCTTGGGGGCGGTGGAGCTGTTGTGGAGGAACTTACATCAGAAGATTGAGGGCGATTCCGGAGAACCGTACGGCATCATCGATCGCAGGAGACAGAGCAGCAAACATACGGTACAATGCTGTGATACAGATCGTCGTGATATAAATGAACAAGAAATAGATGAAGAACTTGCTCACATCCACATCCAAACCAGTCAAGAAGTACATGATAATCGAGAACGGAATAACCTGGACGAGAATCAGGGGCAAATCTTGCATGACCCTTGCGATAACGACGGCTGACGGTCTGTAGAACGCATAATCGTTGTGCCTCGCAATGATTGTTCGTCCAGACACAGCCTTCATAAGTTCTGAGAGCTGAAGCCAGCCAAGGAATAGTATTGAAAAAAATCTTCAAGAATGTTAGCGCTGAAAGAATTCCTGAGGATCGGGATTTCGTGTCCCAAGGCATCAGACATGTATCTGATCCAAGGTCCGAGATCTTTGGCTAAATCAGGTGAGAAAGAAAAACTTACAAAGTACCGCCTCTGGCGAACGCGCCGGAGGTGTCCAAGGATTGACCATAGAAGAGTGAACCGACAATGAGGCCGTTTGAAATAATGATGAAGAATTTGGTGTAAAGAGTCGTCTTGTCACCCCAAGTAAGCCAAAACTCTCGTTTGGTACAGGCAAGAACTTGGCGGAAGAAAGACACAGTGTAGCTTGAATTGTCGGAGACATGCTTCGACTTTGTCTCCGAGACGGTCTGTTTGAACTCCCTCGCATCTGCGTGATTGGTTTCTTGCAACATCTTCTCGTACTCTTCGACATCTCTGAGCACATCTTGGTAAGCCTCGCTTTCGCGGAATGCTTTCTCCAGCTCGATCGGGCCTTTGGGAATTGGGCCATCGAAGTCGTCTCGAAACCTTCGCTCAGTCGGATCCGTACAGGAGGTGAGAAAGTCGGCGGTAGTTTGTCTCTCGGGGCACAAATAACCCAGGCCCTCGAAATATTTCTTCGCAGCATTAGCAGGACCTTGGTAGACCATTCTGCCTTCATCAATGACCAGGACTTTGTCCATGAGCTCATATATACCCTCTCCAGCTTGATATAATGTAACAAGTGTCGTTCGGTTACTGATATCTGTCATGACACGCAGCGAGTTCGCGTAATCAAGGGCGGTAGATGCATCCAATCCTCGAGTCGAATTATCCCATGCAACGACAGTCGACTTTGTCGCCAGGGTTTCTGCAATTGATACTCTTTTCCTCTCCCCGCCAGATACACCTCGTGTATATGCCTATTAAAGGTTAGTAAGGCGGCCTTGTCATATATGGCACCGCAGATGAACTCACATCTCCAACCAATGTATTTCTTGTGTGTGAGATGCCAAACATCTTCAAGAGAGCGCTAATGATGACTGGGATGTCTCCCTTTTCATGCTTCTTCGTTTTATTCAACAATGAAAAACGAAGAGTCTGCTCGACGCTGAGTGAGGGGAAATGTTGATCGTCCTCTTCATTGTAATTGACTTCTCCCTTGTACTTCTTTATCTGTTCGCTGGCAGGGATTCCGCCACTTTTGCAGTCAGTACATATGTGTCGAAACCGTGTCGGGACTTATGGAGGCTTACTATGACACCTCTCCCTCGACGCCTGCAAAGCCATCTCTCTTATTCGAGACCGCCTTCAAGAACGTGCTGCAGCCACTGCCGGGTCTCCCGAGGACCAGAAGCATCTCTCCATCGCGGACGACTCCTGTGAAATCATTGACCAGATTTCGCTTCTCCCCATGAGATCCTGGTCGCGGCAGAGCGGGTATAAATCTCGATAGGAGAGCGTATAAATCAGGACCAAATGTCTAATAATGCGTCAGTATTTGAATCAAGAAGCAAGTATTGGAAATATCATACCCCGAGAATAGCGTTTGGTAGTGTTTTGACGAAGGTTGTGGTAGCTCCAACACCTTGCACCGTGAGATGCTTGTAAACAACTCCAACCTTTTTTGCTGATCTGCCCTCTTGACGCTTTTCAAAATGTCCATCCTTCAAAAATTCCCCAAGCTCAAAGTCCTCCTCCTCTTCTGCAGCTTCTTCGTCTTCCCCCTCCGGCTTTTCCCCATCTTGAGCTTCCAGATCTGGTTCAGGTTCGTTTGTTCGGACTTTTTGAGAGCGGCGCGTCCCAGCTGTTGTGATCCGCTTCAATCCAGACGAATGTTGCCCAGTACTTTTAGTACTTTTCTGACCTGCACTGCGAGTCTTGGAGAGGTTGGTCAATTCGCGACGCATCTCCTCGTAATCCAACATAGCATGCCTGAGATTAACGGGTCCCCCAATATCTCGCTCTCCCCAGGTCCCATCATCGCGAATGTCGACCTCTGACGAAGACGGAGAGCTTTCCTCTGGTCCACGAGGCTCTGCATTGTTTTCGACATTGTGCAAAGGGACTCTTATTTCCTGAAAGCCCTCTGCTCGGGCCGTGTACATACGGTCGCTGTGAGCGTTGAACATGTTGAAAGGCGCTCCGCGAGCAGTGGTGTAAAAGCAAAAGTCTCTGACGACAAGGGAAACGCGCGAGGAATGCAAAGAAACATATACTTATGCAGCGCGAATATACGTTGAGTGACGGCACTTGCTAACGCCCAAAGCCTTGTCGTAAATTAGCTTTTGGCTTTTCCAAGCAGCAAATCAGCACGGCTTGCAGCTCTTGCAACCAGTAAGCAGAATGCATCTTGGGGAGCGGGAGCGGGCGTCCGAATTGCGGATTGTCTAGCAAGTGGAGCGCTGTTTACGGGAATAGGTAGGGCTTGAAAGCCTGAGAAGGGGATAGCGGAGTGAAACTTGCGCATGCCGCAGTGTGTTGCTTAGAAATGTTCACAGGAGACTCTTGGATCTCACTCATGACGAATTCTTCTGGTTCGGCCGAATTGTCGTCGGAATGACAGTATTTGTCTATGACGAAGAGCCTCTCATAGTGTCTCATAGTGTCAGCGCCAAGTGGGTAGTCCTGCCGATCAGAGTCATAACCGAAGCGGTGGCAGTCTTAATCTCAACTTAAATCCAGGGGGAGAGCGGCGATAAGAACTGGAGTTCGGGGCTAACAAATTCGAGCTTGCTGCACAGTGCTATTTTCGAAACATCAATACATTGGGAATGCACCACGAAGTCCCGCAATCTTGGTGAGACGGAGCAGAGCTGCCGCCGATTATATATATATATATATATATATATAGGGTCCACCGAGCGATGTGCGAGGTAGGAACTCTCTGGCGAAGAGAATGTGATAACAGATATCCTTTTTGTGTGTTGGCCCAATTTGGCTAACAGCTCTTCTGATGTTCTTTTGGCCCATCAGACCCTTTGATACCAGTCCCGAATTGCGAATAGTAAACACACGACAAGCGAGGAGCAATTTGACAGTAATCCAATCTGGGAATCAACACCATCCACATCTCAAGTTCCAAATTATTCAATTGTCTATATGGCATAGGAGAACGGATGGACGAAACGTAGAGGATATCATACTACGAAGCTAATAAGAGCCGCCGTGAGCCTGCTCTTGGAGACACTCTTAAAATTATTCGCGGAAATCTACTTGGTGGCTGTGAGGTGTTGTGAGCTGTTGATTCAACAATGAGGTATTTATCAGCACGCATGACTCGTCGGAGGAACTTCATATGCTAATGGCTGACGATTCTGACTCAGAACCCTCCAGTATCTCACCGTCTGATCGCTGGAGATTCTGCTGATAAATCTGGCTATGGTGCGATAAGAGCGATAGGACGACGAGGAGGAAGGTTATGCGAGTCGGTCAACCTATCCAGAAATCTAACCCATGCTAACAGATAGCTCGGCGGAAGTCGAAAGGATTAAATGGAATCACATATAGTTCGATCCACCGGTAGTGATCCTCGCAATATTGGAGATAAACGGATTTAATGGAGTTCATCCAGGAATATATAATTTTCAATGTGTTGATGTTCTGGCGTACCCCTGTTTTTTCTCGCTTAGCTTTTCCGCGGTTTGAAGATATTTTCTTCTCTTGCGAAAATTGCGAACAAAAGTCGCAGCGGCCATCAAAAGGCACACAAGCAAGCAAATCCTTCAAATGGGAATCGTTGTATTAAACTGGTTAACAGTGACCCACTCCGAATTACCAAAAGTGATACATCTATTTCGCACTTCTCGGTTCAGCGAGAAGTCCGAATAGCTTCATCTGAGATCAGCTTGGGCACCAAAAGCAAAAGAAAATGTCAATTGATCGACGCAGGGATCGAACCTGCAATCTCTTGATAGCCAGAATGTTTTCATTCATCGTAGTCAAGCGCCTTGCCATTGGGCCAGCCGACCATGTTTGATGTGTGCAAGTTGGTTATTTTGCAATATACATACGCTAGAAATTTCCACAGCAAGGCTTTCCTGACAGCTCCCGAAGATTCAACGACAGAATACCAAACAAGTCAAGCGTGTTCACACTTTGAAAGAATTTTCTCTGCTTGCAAAGGATCAAGCTTTGACAGCTGCAGGTAGCCGCCTAATGTGGGTCAAGGGACGCAGATTCTGACGAGAAGAAGTGGATCGCCTCTTTGGAATGAAAGAGTTGGAGAACGAGATATTAGTGATCGTAGCTTCATTTGTTCATACAAACTCTTCGGGTATGCTAACTTAATGAGAGTATTTATACAGTCCATCTAACAGAGTCCTGCTCCAACGTGGAAGAGCACGTTGTCAAACCAGTTCACCGTCGCTCCGATTTCCCTGCGCCTTGATCCAGAGCCCCGACCATACCCAAGAACTAATCAACCCGTTACATGAACAGCGCGAACGCAACACCGAGCCCTGCAATTGTGACTATGCCTCCGCCTTGCGACATCAGCGACTCGGCGCTGTTACCGCTTACTTGCACGGGCGTGCCGGATGTTGTGTTGGTGGAATTTCCCTTCGTCGTTCCGGTTGCTTTTGGGGATGATCCTGTCGCTGAGGCTTTGCCGCTGGATGTGGAGTTTGACTTTCCGGTTTCTTTTGTTGCTTTAGAAGAGCTGGTCTCGGACTGGAAGCCTTGTCAATTGATGTTCTCGAGTTGTTTCCGAACCATCGATGCTTACCTGAGCAGACACAATGCTAGCGGCGAGGACTGTGAGGAAGATGCTTGAGTATTGCATTTTGAAGGTGCTTTGTAAATGTGTTCGTGATGAAGAGGATAATGTAGTTGGAAGGAAAGTGAGTGACTCTGATACTGAAGTACTGTCGATGGAAGTTATTATGTTGCTTGCGAGAAATCAATTCCAACAGATATCATGCAATACTTATATCTTGCAACCAGACCCCGGACGTCTCGAGTCCACCTGCCCAACGCAGAACCTACCTGAATCAAAACCTGGTAGTATGATCCCAAAACAGTGTAAAGTGACCAAAGTCCAGTTCCTCTGATGATTCGATACATGCCCTTAGAGCATGAGAGGCATTATTGGGACCGCGTAACTGATCTGCCACAAACACCGCCAGACGCCAGCATCGACCGAAGGTTAGTTATGCCATGACAGCGACTAACCTTGCTAGTGAAGCGAGTAAGGCGTGTAGATCGGCTATTTTGGGGATCTGTTCCTTCCAATTAGAAGAGATGTCGGAGAGGTTTGAAGAGTGACATAATTGCTTCCAGGTCTTCGCCTGCGTCTTGTTTCCGATACATGTACCAGCCACCGAATAGTACAGAAGGCGCTTGAGGCGAGGCTGACGGGTAGATGAAAAATCAAGTCGGCACAAACTCGCATCAAGGATATACTTGGCGTAGATTAACATGATATGTTTGGCAAGGCTGGGACCAAGTTTGTCTTCTTCTGGTATTGTCTACCATGTTTGAAATGGGTATGTAAAGTATTTCCTGTCTTGCATCCTCATGGCAGTAATCAGTGAGATTAGCTTTCGAGAATGGGTATACCTAGACCACACACGCCGATCAAGCTCAGAATCGCGAGATCTGATGGTGACTCGACAGCCTCGACTCATGAGCAACGTGTTGAGGCACTTCCTCGGTGTCTCTATTCCTTGTGTCAAACAACCATCTTGTGTCATGACGGATGCCCGTGAAACAGGCTTTTTCAATGCAGCTTCGTCGGAACGTTTCTTGGCGATAAGTGAGTAGGCAAGTGCCGCTGAAGTATCGGATTCACTTTCTGTTTCGCAACTCTCGCTAAATTCCCAAACCACTGTTTGAAGAACAAGATCGTCCCGTCACATAAATAAAAAAAAATCCGATCATCAGAAGGTGTTAATTTTCAAAGCAGCAATATAGTATTAATATAGCCAGCCCCAAGAAGTATGCTGCAGCGGTAATATTTAAGCCAGCTTCCAGGCATTGCAACAAGCAATACAGCAAAATTGATGGGAATCAATAGCTAGCATATGTGAAACAAAGGTTCGCCTCGCAACAGCTCATACCCACTATCTTCAAGCCACAGATAGAACATCCTCTAGAAGTCTTCTAATGTCGATCCCATCTCGACGCTTGCCCTCTGGGCGCGGTAATTCTTTCTCAATGAATCTTCTGCCGATTTGTTCTGCCACCTCGTAGTTTCGGGCATCATCCGGACTCATTGCCGAACAAGCTAACACCAAATCCTCGCCTCGAGATGCCATTAGGATCAATTCTTCTGCCCTGTCCACAATAGCCGGGTCAATGCCGTTCATCATGGCGCAAGTAGTTCCAAAACTCGAGTTGCTTCGACGAGGCACGAAATTGTAGAGGTATGTGACTTGGTCTTCTGCCGCTTCAGCGGCCTCGTCAACACGAACTTCCATGTGGCCAAAAGACAAGTCAGATTGCTCTTGTAAGTATCCATTCTCAAATATCTCATGGAAGTGCGTTGCTGCGAGGACCTTCGGCCGGTGTACGCCAAGGCTGAGGAGATAGTCAAGAACGCCACAGCAGAGACCAGCACCGTCAGTGGCATTCGTCCCTTTGCCGAACTCATCAATAACCAACAGAGTCCTGTTGGTGGCAAGGGATAGAGCTAGAGAAATCTGCTGCAAGTCGATCATGAAGGCGCTCTGATTTCTTGACACAGTTTCTCGAGTTGCAATTCTTGTCAATATCTTGTCAGTGAGTCCGATCTTTGCTCTGTCTGCGGGGACGTAGCTTCCGATATGAGCCATGTAGACAATCAGGGCGTTCTGCTTGAGATAGACGCTCTTTCCAGAGTAGTTCGGGCCTGTCATAATGAGCATGCTAGGACCTTCCGTACTGTCTCTGACCGTGGAGGCAACGTCTGGATGTTCTCCCGGGGGCCCGACATCATTCCCATCCTCATCTCCAGGGCCTCCAGCGACAGAACAGCTGTTAGCGATGTATGCTGGCACGGTCAGCTCTTGGAGAGGATGACGACCTCCCTGTATTCGGATAATGTTCTGAGTTGTCATCTCGGGTGGATTGTACCCATACTTGCGAGCACCCAAGGCCAAAGCCACAAGACTGTCAAGTTCCCCGCAAAGTTCTGAAGCAGATAGGAGGAATTGCTCATGTTCCAAGACCCTGACTGCGAGTCCGTGTAGGATTTCGATTTCCTTGTCTAATCAGAGTTTAGCCTGAGATACGGTTTCACTTCTTTCCAACCTACCACAAATAAGTCCGAATATATCGCCGAAGAAGGCATCCAGTTCTTTCATCTTGTGATTTTTGTAGTATCCCATATCGTTACTGGTGAACATCCTCTCCCATACGTCATTCTCTATACCTTCACCCTCGTATTTCCCTTTGCCTGTCTCCTGATCGAGAGGCACAACAGTAAGAAAACCAAGTTGTGGGAAGAAGATGCAATTTGAAACATATTGAGCTGCCCATTCCGGCACGGTGTATGAGATTTCAGTAGCAACTTGGGTAAGCATACTGTCAAGACCATCATAAGCTCTCTTCATATTATCCAGCTCAGCATCAACTCCTTGCTTGACGACAGTTCGGTGCTGTTCCACGGATTGCTTAAAGTCGACGACTTCTTCAATCATGGTACCAATTGCAGTCAGATGAGCGCCCTGTATCTGATCGAGGATCTTAGAAGTGACCACCAGGTCACGAGTGCCTCTCATTTCGCGGACTGCTTCGAGGACCTGCAGACAATGAAAAGTGAAGTTTTGCAAATTCGCCCAAGCACCGTTGCGAACACCTCTACCGCTCGTACCCTTGTGCAAGTGTACTATCACTGATCGCACGTCTTTGATCATCTTGAAGCCTCTCACCATCTTGTCTAGAAGAGGCGAATTCTCTGCTTGAAGCAAGGTGCTCGTGGTTTTCAGTCTTTCCTTGATGGCTAGTAAATCCAAGCTGGGCCGCAGGAATATCTGCCGCAGTTTCTGTTTTCCTTGCGGGGTATGCGCAAGCCTGGAGAAGAGCCCAAATACTGAAAGGCTTTCTTTCGCTCCTGAGGTTGCCTGGCTTGGACCTTGCATGTGTGAATTCGGGTGCCTCTCGGATTGGATAATTTGGAGTGATGCTAAGGTATCGGCATTAATATACATCATATCTGAAAGTGCGAATGTCTCAATGGCGCGGATTCGAAAGGCTACCAGAGCTTCTTCGTCATTTGGTAGATAATCAACACTCCTTCGTCGTCCTAGGTACTCCATGACCGCACCTGCGCACCCAAGCTGGAACGCTTCAGTACATAGAAATCCATGTCTGCGAGGGTCAACGTACCGTGATCTCGCTATCAAGGTCAATCCAACCTGCAAGCCTCATGAGTCTGTCCATGTCTCCAGGTGCATCTCCAACCATATTTCCAGGAGTTGTAAAAGCAAAGTCTGATGGACCATCATCTCCGAGATCCAGAGTAAGCAATTTGAGCTTAGCCTTGTAAACAGAGAACTCGGAGGCAGCGCGTGCGTCAAGCACGTAGGAGCCAAATATGTCATCTCGAGTACAAGACTATTAGCAATCGCGTCTATACTGGCAGTTTTTCGACTTACTTGCTTCGTCCCCTCGATCAATCCCTCTAGCATCCTTGCTGAGGTGGTTTTCGAGCTTCTCATCTGACCGAGTGCTGATCAGGACAACGGTGGGTTGGGCATGCAGCTTGAGAGTGTCAATGATATCAAGACCTGCCATCTTGATGTCCGCCATGAGATAGAGCTTCTCCTCTCTGGCAGAGTAGTATGCGCATCCAATTGTACCGCCATCCTTCAAGTCAATGGCCATAATGATCTCGTTGACGGCGTCGGTATTCTCTCGGGCTTCGATTTCTGCTTCGGTCTCGACCATGTCTGCGCGCACGACATCTTGGTCTCGTTCTGGGGAGAAGACAGAAGACTGCGAGCCAGGAGCTCTCAACGAGATCCTGCTCTGACGAGAGAGATATGGAAGTGCGGGGGATGACGGAGCAAGACTCCTGGGAACAGAGCTTAATCGAGAGAATGGCTGTGGACGAGACGATGCAGCATGATGAGAAGATGCTCCACTGCCGAGCCGGCGACGCTTGAAGGCCATCTTGGGCTTCTTGAGAACGGGTTGATCTGAATTGAGAGGAGGACGTAAAGAGAGGAAAGGAATCTGGGTGAGGGAAGCGAGGGAAGCGAGGTGAACGAAAAGAGAAGTCGCAGGCAGCAGACCTCCCACGGCGTGCACTCCGTTATTGGATAAGGTAGGTATAGAAAGCAAACAGAGAATAGAATACATACTTCTTACCTGCCACAGGGCAACAATGTCAATGTCGATTAGATGCCCTTACCATTGGTCTAATGGGTTTATACACACTCTCCTCGTTTCTTACAAGCTACACAATACGAGCTTGCATTGAGCCAGAGCCATGCTCGCCTATGAGCATATCGCCATCATTCATAAAAGACCTGACTTCCAAGTAATAAGGTACCAAAGCGCCAATCTAGCTTTTGGGCGCCTCAGCGACGTTCCCTCCTTCCCGCACCCACGCAGCAAATTCCTTCCTCTGCTTCCGAATGTCTACGAAGCCCGGTCGACTCTCCAGAAGTCTGAACGGATTGCCGACATAGTCCTTGTCTACATCTCCATCGCTATTTGAGAATCCTGCCTCTCCCTCACGTTCAATCTTGCCAGCCCAGACGCGCCATTGTATTGGTCGAAGTTCCGGGGTGCCCAACACAAGACCCAAGCAGACTGTGAAGATGGCGAAGATGGTTTCTATCGAGATGTCGATTGGTAGTGAAGACGTGGTTGGCGACGCAGTACCGTGAGCCGAAATGGATGATAGAGCTGCTGTGCTTGCAGAGTGAAGAGCAGAGTGTTCGTGTGCTGAATAGCAGCTGTTACGTGGTGTTCTGGTTAGCTCGACCTTAAATCCAACACTGATGTGTTACTTACGCGTGTGCCAGGAAGAGCAAGCCTATGCCAGTAATGGATTTTGATAACCAAGTCATTTTGGCAGAATGTGTAGTGGTTAGGCGGAAGCTGCTGTGAAAGGGCCTTCCGGAAAGCTGGAGGTGGAGGGAAGCTTTGGAGGTGGGCTTGGTGGAGCCGCAAAGTAAGCGGCGCGGCGGACAAGTCTCCTGGGAAGCCAGAGGCAACAAATCATAAACTGCGACGGGAGGGCCTGTTTGGCTTAGAAGTGACATCTGAGAAGTAACACCAAAACCCAACATGAAAAAATCGTCACTTCGGTCAATTCGAGAAAGAAAGTGAGACGAAACCATTTGGATTTTTCAATCTATTTCTATCAAGCCATCAAGCTTCAAAAGGCGCGGTCCACACGACGCTCGAAGGTATCAACAGGAACCACATTACTCCTTAGCAGCATCAGGTATTTGAACTAAGACGTACCAAGGAACTCGATTGGGTATTACCTTTCACGTTGGATACCTGCGCTTTCAAAAAAGGCCTCGTTTTTCAATTTACTTGGGAATTGAGCTCGATACATAGGTTTTATGATAAGGTGCCGGAAAGTCACAGTATATATGCCCTAAAAGCTTATAGCACTACAGGCTTTCGATTGCTATGGTTCCCACGCCGATTTAATTGTCTAGCGGTTTTTGAGGACATTGCTGTCTGCTGTTTCTGTGTTTCGAATTTTGCTTGTTAAAATTACACGTCCAATCCATAGATCGGATCTTTGAAGGCATGTTCTTCGATTGGATCAAAACCTCATAAGTTTTGGAGATCTTTCATTATATCAGGAGGGATCGACATGTAATGTAAATCACAAAATTTGAGTCCAAGAGAGGTTTGGGAGGAACGCTTTTATTTCATTTATGTTACTGCCCATAATGATCGTAATGTCATTCGTCAGGCAAAATCATCTTCTCATCAAGCAAACAACCATGATAACCAGCAGCCTGGCATCAAGAATGGGGATGCCAAAGTTGGTCATCTCAACATGATCTAAATGTCCGAGAACTGTCTACAACTTTTGCATAGCAACCTGTCCACAATTAGCACTCATCAGATATGAAAGGCAGGATGAAGACTTACGATATCAGTCGATTGGACGTAATCCTCGAACTCCTCAATCTCCTCTTGCAACTCGGAGAGACCAATCTTGTCATCCTCGATGACCAAGTTGATCTGCAACTTCTTGATACCGAAACCAACAGCGACAAGCTTGGAAGCACCCCAGACAAGACCCTCCTTATCGATGCCGCGGACGGATGCCTCGAGCTCCTTCATGTCGGTCTCATCATCTATCACAGCAGTCAGCAACCGGCAATTTTACAGGAGTTAGAGTTCTTGGCTTACCCCAAGGCTTGACATCCATAGTCACGACGGACTTAGCAGCAGGCTTGGTTTTGCTGTGAGACGGAAAGTTGTCAGACAAATTCAACCCACAATTTTAAAAAACTTACCCTTCCTTCTTCTTTCTATATTCTTCAAGACGTTCATTTCTGATTCGCTCGGCCTCGGCATCCTCCTCCTCGTCATCACTGCCGAACAAGTCGACATCATCGTCCTCCTCCTCAGCAGCGGCTGGTGCCTTTGCTGGGTTCAGGGTGACCTCTGCGACATCTGGGCCGTAGGTTGTGTATGGCTTGGAAGCATCACCAGGAAGAGTGGCGAACTCCTCAGTGTATGAAGCGATGTGCTTGTACCATCTGGCTGCGTGTGGGTACTTGGCAGAATCTGGGGCGGTTGTGAGGGCTTTGAAGGATGCAACGTCGGCTTGGGAAGGAGCGTATCTGAGGTATCCGTTAGCATTTTATTTAGGAAGTCAATCCAATAAAACAAGTTGTGCCAAAATAAATTCAGAGGTGCATTTTCATGCTTGGTATCTCGCCATAACACGGTTCTTGAGGCCGCTCAGTAACACGGACCAATGTTGCTCATCATAAGAAGTTGTCGAGGCAAGGAAAGCTGGCTATCGCAAATACAAAACGACTTCGCCGCCTTTCGAAGACCGGAAAAATCGAGTTATAGGAAATTGTGTACGTACCCAACGATGTATGAACGGGTGGTCAACCAGCTGTTGAGAACTGAGTCACATCAGCATCTTCGTCAACAACACAATCGCAATCGAAAGACCTGACCGCCTCGCAGGCGCATCGCAGGACGTGAACTTACCGCTGAGGCCAGCATCTGAGAGGAAATCGGCGAAACCCATGGTGTCGTTTTGATGCACTTGGGTACAGGTACAGGTGAAGGTGGAGGAAGATTAGAGAGGATGTTTGTGGTGGTTCGTAGTGGGGTTGGGGAATTTTTTGATGTTGCTGGCGAAAGTGCCCACCATCCAAAGCTAACGAGAGGTGGCGGCTGAGACCACTTTGATTGGCTAAGATTGAACAGGCTTAGCGTGTCAAGGCTTACGACCGGCATTCTGCCGAAGAGCTCTAAAGTCGGGATGAATTTCGAGAACATGCGAGTGCTTTCCGACATGCCATCGTCATGCCATGCATAAGTACATCATGACCACAACAAGTACCATGAAATGAATTTGAGATACTCTTTCTCCTGTTTCTGTTCTTTACAACTAATACGATAATATACCAAATGAATTTACCACAGCTTCGAATTCCTGCGCGGCGCATCGCCACTACAGCTTCCACAAGTCAAGCACTTCGTCTCAATGGCCCAGCACTTACCACTGCAGCTCTTCAAAGAGACGCCAATGTCTCTGCACGAAGCCTTCTACCGATAGTCTCTCTGCGGTCTTATTCCAATGGTCGACCACATCCTCCAGGAGGTGTACGAAGCCTGTTACCAATAGTCACTTTACGAACCTATGCCAATGGTCGACCACACCCTCCAGGAGGGACACATCGTATGGACTTGGGAGGGGGCGGAGAGGAGAAGTCCGCGTTGGAAACATACGGTGTGGATTTGACCGAACGGGCAAAAGCTGGCAAACTTGACCCAGTGATTGGAAGAGATGCGGAAATCCATAGAACAATTCAGGTTCTATCGAGACGGACAAAAAACAACCCAGTCCTCATAGGAGCTGCTGGCACGGGGAAGACAGCCATACTCGAGGGGCTCGCGCAAAGAATAGTTCGAGGCGATGTACCAGAGAGCATCAAAGACAAGAGAGTCATATCGCTCGATCTTGGACAGTTGATAGCTGGTGCAAAGTTTCGTGGCGACTTTGAAGAGCGCCTGAAGAAAGTATTGAGCGAAGTTCAGGAAGCCCACGGTGGCGTCATATTATTCGTCGACGAACTTCATACTCTACTTGGGCTCGGAAAGTCTGAGGGTAGCATAGATGCCAGCAACTTGTTGAAGCCTGCTCTATCGAGAGGCGAACTGCAATGTTGTGGTGCAACAACCTTGAATGAATATCGTAGCATTGAAAAAGGTAAGCTACAAGGTCTTTCCTTACACGCTTCTAGGTATTCTTTAGCGTCAGAATATTACCACAATGTATTATTTTCCCTGTCACTTCGAGCTACAGGTCGCCTCTGTCTCTGTAACGTTTTGTGACTTTCAGTAGAAAAACGAGTTTCCTACTTCCTCATTTCCATCTTCCACATAAGTCTTGTGGAGTGCATCTAACATTCTACTAGATGTTGCCTTAGCCAGGCGTTTCCAACCAATTCAAGTCGACGAGCCTAATATCCAAGACACAATTAGCATATTGCGAGGAATCAAATCAAAGTATGAGGTGCATCATGTAAGTTTTCCTCCATTTCAACCTTTGTTGCCAAAAGTTTGGACGGCTTCAATTCGCATTGTTGTTTTTCGCTAAGCGAATGCTGACCCTACTAACAGGGAGTACGCATCACTGATGGAGCACTCGTCGCAGCAGCTACATATAGCAACCGCTATATCACAGATCGTTTCTTACCAGACAAAGCTATTGGTAAGCTGATATCACAGATATATCAATATATTGTCGCCCCATGGTACTGACTTCCTGATCAGATCTGATGGATGAAGCCGCAAGTGCTCTCCGCCTACAGCAAGAAAGCAAACCAGAAGATATCATGCGTCTCGACCAGAGAATCATGACACTCCAAATCGAACTCGAGAGTCTTCGAAAAGAGACCGATGTCGCCAGCCGAGAACGCCGCGAAAAACTTCAAGCAACGCTTAAAGAGTGCCAAGAAGAGGCAGCAAAGCTTACCGAGAAGTGGGAGAAAGAACGTGCAGAAATCGAGCAAGTAAAGAAAGTTAAGGAGGACTTGGAGAAGGCTCGGGTAGAGTTAGACCAAGCTCAGGTATGTCACATATCCGTGTTCTGAAGAGTGGGAATGGTACTGACCACAACTAGCGCGAAAACAATTTCGGTCGTGCTGGAGAACTGAGATATTCCGTAATCCCATCACTTGAAGCCAAGCTTCCCAAGGACGGAGATTCAGCTACAGAGTCAACCGGTGATGGTACTCTAATCCACGAATCGGTAACGGCGGATGATATCGCGGCAGTCGTGTCTCGTGTGACCGGGATCCCAGTGTCTAAGCTGACTTCAGGACATGCTGAAAAGCTCATCCATATGGAAGACTCCCTGCGGGAATCCGTCCGCGGCCAAGACGAAGCCCTCAAAGCCGTCGCCAATGCCGTGCGCATGCAGCGCGCCGGACTCAGTGGAGAGAACAGACCGCTAGCATCATTCTTCTTCCTTGGGCCAACGGGCGTGGGCAAGACAGAGTTATGCAAGCGCGTAGCGGGTTTCCTGTTCTCAACAGAGTCAGCCGTTGTCCGTTTCGACATGTCGGAGTTCCAGGAGAAACACACGCTATCTAGGCTTATTGGTAGTCCAGCAGGATACGTTGGCTACGACGATGCTGGACAGCTCACCGAAGCCGTTCGACGAAAGCCCTACGCTGTGCTCTTATTCGACGAGTTCGAGAAAGCTCACCGAGACATCTCAGCATTGCTCTTACAAGTGCTAGATGAAGGTTTCCTAACCGACGCCCAAGGGCACAAAATTGACTTCCGCAACACTTTGATTGTGTTCACATCGAATCTCGGAGCCGATATATTGGTAGGGAATAATGCTTTCCATCCCTACCGCGAAGAGCCAAATGGAGATATTGCACCTGAAGTCCGCAATGCGGTTATGGATGTTGTCAACAACAACTGTAAGTCACGGATAATACTACGACAGGAAACAACAGACGCTAACAGAATATTCAGACGCTCCCGAATTTCTCAATCGCATCGATGAGTTCATTATCTTCAAGCGCCTCTCCACCACCGCACTTCGCGACATAGTCGACATCCGCCTCAAAGAACTCCAAGTTCGCCTCGACGACCGCCGCATCACGCTCTCTGTCGATGACGCAGTTCGCGAATGGCTTGCGGAGCGCGGTTACGACCCTAGATTTGGTGCGAGACCATTGAATAGGTTAATTAGCAAGGAGATAGGCAATAGGATGGCGGATAAGATAATTAGGGGTGAGTTGAAGATGGGAGACACGGCGATTGTAAAAGTGAACGAGGCGAAGGATGGATTGGAGATTAGTGTATGATATGAAGGAATGGAGTTGGGGTATGTAACATATTGTTGACTTGATAGCGGCATTAGATCGGGTCTCTACTCTCTTGGCGATGGTGTTGAGGCGGGATGGAGTTGCAGGCATTGCATTTTACGGTACTTGTACTTTCTTCTCCTCTCTATTTGTTTACTGAAAGACAAAATGAACGAATCGAGAAATTGCAGGCGAGACATCACTAAGACTCGAACACCACATTTATATATTGATAAATTTGACATTCCAGCATTCCTAAACTCGTACATGATGATGGCACATACGAGTACAAACGATGGTCGGTCTCAAAGAACCAAATAACGCAAGACAGACAACCGCCCAAGAAGGAGCCATCCAAGCAAAGTCCCAAAGCAGATATGGTACATGACAAGGGAAGTCTGAGACCAAAAACCCCCGGAAAAGTGAGCAAAAATCCAGTG
The DNA here is from genome assembly GCA_026120085.1 of Cadophora luteo-olivacea. NCBI lineage: Eukaryota > Fungi > Ascomycota > Leotiomycetes > Helotiales > Ploettnerulaceae > Cadophora > Cadophora luteo-olivacea. Next base: position 384,444 of record JALRMC010000008.1, read on the forward strand.
AAGGAGCAATCGTCTAGAGTAACGACGGGTATCTTACATATCCAAAAAGCAACCAGTATCCCTGAAGTCCGAGAAAGAACATAAGACGACAACTAAAACTCCAAGTACGAACCATCTTATTTCAACACAATCATATCATCAGTTCATCTCCTCGTCATCGTCATCAAACACCGCACTCTCACTCATCCCACTTAACTGCATCGCATACCCGTAACCTCCACTCCGCGTAAGTGTATTTCCATACCCACTCCTGTCATCCCACATCCCCGCGCCAGCAAGGGGATCCATTCCCCAGCTCTCCACGCTCGCGTCTCCACTCCTGGAACTCTCGCTCATCCAGCTGAGCTTGCTGTGTGGTGTTCCCTTCTTCACTTTCTTGGAAGACTGGAGGTGGATTTCCTGGGAGAGGAAATGGGAGTTGGAGGTATGGTCAGGGCGATCGGTATCGTAGTTTGTTCCTGGATATGACTTCAACTCGCCAAGGAAGCGTTGGAGTGGATAGGACATGTCCGAGTTGAAAGATGCTGCGCGTTGATGTTGGATCTCATTCAGCCCGTGATTGGGTCCGACAAGAGGAAGATATGCGTTTCCGACTTGCAAGTCTGGATTGTCACGCTCGGGTCCTTCTGGGCATGGAACAGAGGCAGAAGAGGCCTCTGATCGAGCATGATGGTGATAAGGAGCTGTGGTCTCCGCGCTATACAATGGCTGTTCGTAGGTCGCAGGCTCGGAGTAGTATGCAGCGTTACCAGCGTGAAAATGTGCCACTTCATCACAGCTGCAATTGTCCGCGTTGAAGACAGGGGGACGAGAGGCCGATATCTTTCTGAAGCATTGGGGACAAGTCCAGTCACTGAAATGCTCATATTGAGCATGGCTCTCGGCCTCATTATGTTCTGGGAAGCCCATGTTTACTGGACGGAACGGCCAGTGATTACTGTGATCTGTTAGGAAAGGCTGGCCGAGAACGGGGTCAATTGACTTACTAGGGCGGGATATAAGGAAGCAGAACGAGGCTGATCAATAACGAAGACAGATTGGCGGCTGTACTTGGTCCAAGAAAGGAAGGCTTGGGAAAAGACCAAAGTGCATATGCAAGGCTGATAGAAGAGTGTGCTGGTAAGATAGAGTACAGGTATAGTAGAAAGGTAGAAGATTCGTTATCGTTATATTTCATGTAAAATAAAGATTACTTTGTGACTGGGAATGGATGAAGAACGAGGAGACTCAAAAGGAGAGTACGTTCTATGTTATATAACTTTACATGTTGATGACTCTACCTCCATGTTAACACTCGGGTGGACACCTGGTAGACACTCGCGGAATTAAGCCGAGGACGGCTCGTGATTTTTTCTACGAGGGACTTTGGTCATCTGAAGCTATGCAGCTGCGAAATCGGCGGTGTTGAGGTTCGCATTCCTTCCTGACCTCCATGATGACATGTTTACGCCCGAAGGGGGTGATGCCAAGTCAAAGTGGTGCAGCTAGGCAACCAGATTGAGCTTCTTTCAAAGCGGGGTCCTCAGGGTCCTAAATCTGCCCTGAGGAATCGGAGTTCAAACTTGACGAATAGGAAACTGCCCACGAGGTGAACTATGAACATCTCGGATCTGTTATGGCTCGACATGAGCTTCTGATGCTGGGTTGCGCCTCGGCAGCCTCACTTTTGTGAAAGTTTCAACGATGATTGGCAGAGAGTGGTCAAAGTGCTCTATCCGGGCTAATGGACGATCAGAGTTCGCACATAACGGTTGATTCCCGAATCGCTACATCGAAGCTATTGTTGTTGTGCTGTCGGCCTAGGCGGCTCACGTCGGCTGTAATGCAGTACAACATGATAAATCATTCTTCGGCTCACAAATCTCAGGGACCCGCGAGATTTGGAGGGACAACTCATTTTTGATCATTCATCCAATTGTCTTCAGTGGTAAGAGCCACTTGTCGAGTGCGAGTCGACTTTGAGTTTCATCTTGGGCAGCGAGCTTCACCGAGTAGTCGCAGGTAGTCTGAGTAGTCTGGCTACAACCGGCTAGCGATGATACGGTCTCGGGCCGCTGAGGCTGAGCTTTCCCTCCCCATTAACCTAAACCTATAACTTGATGGATGTTCGGAATCCTTCGTCGATTGCCCCAACCGAGAGATGAGTTATTAAGACCAAAAAAACCACTCAGAATCCGCTCGGCTGCCGCCGATGGCCGTACACCCGTTTCTGTCCTTTCAGCCTTACGTGCCGGTCTCGCAAAACTCCAAGCCACGCCTCGTCATAAACACATCTGAGTGGAGAATGCAACCCACCCTCCCCGTTCTCTAGTTGTAAGAGGTCGAATTGCATGTGCAAAGAACAAAGTAAGATCATTCTAGCGTGCTTCCATGCGTCGGGCTATTTTGTTGGAAATCTTGGCTTAGCTGTCTCCAGCCCTGCTCAGGTAGCGCATCTCTCTAGTGCTTGCAGATGGAAGTCCCTGGTTTCTGGACCATGGGACTGCTGCTGCATATACGTTGACTGGTCCTCTCTTAGCTGCATGATAAATGGCGGAAAGGTTCGTGTCCGAACGAATCGTGATTGCCAATTCCAGAGTAAACTTTCTTGGACCGTCTACCCCGCACTGGTATGCTCATGCCACGAATGCACTTCAGCGCCCGAGATGATGCAGATTGGATTTGTGGAGTTGTCATCGCTGTTGTCATCTACCACTTTGCGCCTACGCTGGTGGCACGTTCCCTCTCTCGTGCTCTCTCTTTCTCATTAGCATTGTCGACTGCGCTTCCTCGTCTCCGCAACCCGCCCGCCTTCTTACGGCGAACCACCTGGTATCCCCTATCAAGTTCTGTTTCGATTGCGCACCTGACCTTGAGAGCCCCAACAGCGGGCCAACAACTCCTTTCACCCCTGCGAACCCAGTAGTCAAGACTAGCTTGTGTGGGCGTTTCGAGCAAGCGGATGAAGTCAGACGCAGATAGTTCAGGGACCAGGGTTACAGATGCTGCAGGTATATGTTCATCCACCAGGAAACGCCTAATCGACAAGGGCAGAAGCCCGAGGCTGTCAAGTTGCTGCAGTCGGTGATGAGTCTCCATGGTGATTAGTCGAAGAAGTGCTCCTGTCAACGACGTTCGTCCACCACGTGTGTGAAGTGGTGATGGTCCATGCATGTCGCTTTGCAGGAATGGCACAAGATACGGCCTGGCCTGACTGACAATGAAATGATTGACATTGAAAAGCTCCGCAATCCGTGACAGGGGCGAATCTCGGTCCGTGTATGACGCATGAGTCCAGGGTCTGAATGTAGTATCTGAAGCAGCAGACCATGGTATGATAGCTCCGGATGCATCTTTGCATTTGAGCGTGATGGAACGACCGTATAATGACGGAGAAGATGCATTTGACGCAATTGCTGCTGACCAAATCAACTAGTCAAAGCAGTCAGTATTATAAAAAGCGGTAGCAGAAATCATTGAACTCACAACGTTTGGAGCTGTCAAATAATTGAGAAGGTTTGGCACTCCTCCTCTTCCAGTTGTGGCGACGGTTATATTCAATACGCGCTTCGTTCGATTGTAAGCTTCCTCGAATGTTAGGTCCCCAACATTTGCCCGTACGCATTGTTCCAAAATTGTGACATCCAAGAAGTAGCCCTCGCGTAGGAATCGTCGTATCCTACGGGTAAGTGTGTTCCACCAGCCATCAAAGGATCCATCGTCATGTCCGCCATGACCAGTAGACCCCTTTCCGGCAAATGCAGAAAGGTCGATACTGTCTCCGTTGAGAAACCTAGGCAATTCATCCTCTGTGTGCACACCAACCAATGCAGCAATGAGAGCCCCCGTGGCAGTTCCAGTAATGATTCTTGGTAACAAACCACGGGCAAAGAGAGCCTTCACAACCCCTAGGTGGCAAAGTCCAAATATTGCACCTCCCTGGAGGACCAATGTGCTTCGTCCAAACGCTTGTCTTGTGTCATGCAGGAGATCCAATTTGGCCTGACTGCTAAATCCAGGTATAACACCACTGCCATCAGCTCCTGGGGAAGTAGGCAGTCTTGTGACGTCCGCAATGGCCTGTGCTACCTGAGTTATGTAGTCCTCTATCAACAACTTTGTGCCTGCGAAAGCGCGATTGAACAATCGAGGTGTCGAGATATTGCCCAGATTACGCACGAGTCCTGATCTCAATAGATTGACCAGCTGGAGAATGTCGCCTTCTTCCCGGGCTACGATGATGGACTGAAGGCGTTCATGAATGAGACGGTAATCGTAATACTTGGAAGTAGGATTCTGGCGCCTAGTCTGACATCAGCATCCATCATGGACAAAAGCCTGGGCTCCATATACCAAAGATCATTCCCTAATAAAACGTCGAGCTGGTATGCGGCCTCTTCCCATTCCTCGTAGACCTTTGCGTCTCGAAGTATATCGAACCAAACCTCTACCGGCTTTTTTCGCGTTAGCCATCTGAAGAATCTCTACATTGGCAGTCAGCTCGCAGATCAATATAATTGCCCAATGTAGATGCTCACAATCTGCCAGAACAGCAAGACATCAACGAGCAGATTCCAGAATGACTTGAATAGACCCGCCATATCGTGAAAGACTAGCATGCTAGTATGATATGAAGTAGAGAAAGTGGACACGGCATGAGTCAGTAATGACCTCCCAGCCGAATCGCATGTTGGAAGGGGGGACTTGTTGTAGCCGTCGTCGTTGTTGTGGAGTTACGAAGAGGAATGTGTGAGTAAGTGTGTTGAGCTCCATTGAGCTCTCATGACTGGCATGTGAAGGGGCCAAGGATGATCCATGCATAGCTCCCCCAGATTCCGCTACAGACAACTTATGCACGGCGGCACTAAATTGCGCCATTTTCAAGAGTTTCCTGTGTCTGATTGGGCATTTTCATACAGTATATTGTTGGATTTCCAACCCGACAAGTCGGTAGGAATGTTCAAGGCTTCTAAGAAATTGCAGTCCATGTCTCCCATAATTAGTGGTGTGATGCGAAGTAAGGGATAGCAAGATTGACAAGTCGCGACATCTCACTTTCTGGATGTAGGATACTTTGTATTGTGAGAGTGCGGCTCATGAGGTTTGATTTTAAGGGATGTAGTTAGCCTGTTCAGGAGGCTTTATTTGCATGCCAGCCGAGCTCACTTTTATGCGCCATAGCTTCGATCAAAATATCTAGTCCTACATGAAGCCATAGAGGCAGGTATCTCCAGGGCATACGTGATTGGTGGAGAAGGTCAGAAATCTCCGTCTACTCATCATCGTCATCCTCAATGATGTTTCGCTTCCTGCCCCTGTTCACTGGTTCTGTGGCAATTGGTACCGGTGCTTCATCATCGTCAAGATCCGCCTCCGCATCTGCATCTGCATCTGCATCGGCATCACTGACTTCCTCTGGCCTAGACTTGGATGTCTTCTGCTTCTTTGATCGATGCTCGTCTCTGTCACTTTCATCATCAAGAATTTCTTCCTCTTCCTCGTCGTCCTCGCCCTCTTCCATCTCCTCATCGCTAGAAGCGAGAAATCCATCATCCTTGTCATACTCGTCTTCCCTGTTGCGACCGCGTGGAAGATCATCGTCAGAGTCATAATCTGGTCTTCTGCGACGGGGTTTTGGTGCTTTGCGACCAGCTCCAGGCGCTCTTCGTCCAGCACGACCTTCCAGATCATCAATATTCAAGCCACCACGGGAACCCAGGCCGACTCTGGGATGGCTTGCTTTTTCAGCAGCTGTCTCCCGACGACGCTGTGCTCTCATTCGTTCCTTCTCCGCGACCTCCGCCTTCTTCTTCTGCAATTCGGGATCTTCTGTATTTGAGATAAGTTCAGGACCATTCCTGTCTTCCTTTCTGCCACCTCTAGTTGCAGCAGCCAAATTCTTTTGCAGTTTCTCAAGGGCATCATCTTGTATGTCTTTGTTGGGTCTAACAGTGTGATGATTCGTCATATGGCCAACCATAACCAGCATTGCGGAAGCAATTGAAGGCGATGCAAGATAGGCGTGGGAATCAGTAACTTCTTGATATGGTTTCGCGTCCTTTGGAGGCGCGAGCGACTTTGTCTGTAGCTCGTAGTGCTGGTCGCCAATGGAGATCGTTGTGGTTCCATCACTCCATTTGTACAGGTTTGCATTGCTCTCGAGCTTGCCTGTAGCTGGGTTGGTGCGGTATCGTATCGTAGAGGCTGACACAGCACTTGCAAGGAAATTGGAGGATCTGGATTCCGTGTGATGATCGTACATGGGAGGCTGGAATATATCGGGGTTGAAGGCGCGTGGGTCAATGCCCATGAATGATGGCATTCGCAAGACATTCAACTAAAGAATGTCAATATTTTCCTCCAAGCAGACGAGACACGCTTACCTCTCCATCCGCTGGTTTAGGTACTGGATGTCTCCATAATGTAGTTTCCATTATCCGTGCTTCTCTGCTTTCGTTTATGTCCACATCCTCGTCTGCTCGAGGCGCCCTATCCCTCCGATCCTCATCATCTCCAGAATCAAGCTCACGATCGCTGAGTTCTCTGACCTTATCCGCTGGCGCCTCATCATCGTCACCAAACAGATCGTCGTCACCGTCATCCACGACGGCGTCCATAACGTCATCCTCTGAATCTGAAGCCATGGTGTTTGAAGAGGCTATCGAACAGGTAGGCAGAGAGATAGGTAGAGTTGACAGAGCGCACTTGACTTTCAAGGCTGAAGAGGTATCTGTTAGCGATGATTCTGATGCTTGAAAGATGTTCCACAAACCTGTGCGCGTGCTAATGGCCAAAGGGTGAATTGCGACCTGCAGATTTGAAAGTCGCGAACTCGCGACAGCAAGGTTACTCTCGAGCAGGGATAAAAGCGGCACGAGCCCACCACCTTCACCGCTACCGCTTTCGAGTTAGCACCGTTTCTGGTCGTCCCCCTTATTTCACCTCCTCTGGCTTGTTCAATATCAACTAAGTGTGGCTTCAGTCACCTGTCAACAACACTCAAAAAACGTCCATCTTTGAAGTCTTTGTGTCAGCTTGGGTCTTCCTGGAATTCAGTTGCTGATCTGTCACCATGTCCAACTTCTTGACTGGAATGTAGGTACTCATTTCCAGTTCTGTTGGTGCCATTATTGTTGGTTGGTTATACGTCCCGGAATGGATTAGGCATCTGTGCCCGTTGACTGTTGAGTTCTCATATTCTGAAAATTCGGGAGGAAAGCCCACAGCTATCCTTCTGTGGCTTCGTCTAATGGACGGCAAGGTGTCTGAGTTCCTACAAGAGAGCGAAGCTGGCTGCTGGATGTCTTCACGAATGCACGGGTAGCCGAGACTGTCTCGGAGCGATTGCTTCCCTCTCCTTCTCGTTACTTAGGGGTGCTATCCAGGGAGTTGTTGCGTTTAGGTGTACTCTTGAAGAGTAGTATTCCAACTGTTGGCAAACAATGACACTTTCCCCGTACATTGCCTTGCTTTTGTCACGTTTCCTTCATTTGAGCTGGCTCCTTTGCTAACAGATATGTCTTTATAGAAGCGGTCGCTTCAGAGGTGGTGGTAAGAATGGCGGTACCAAAAGCCCTGGACCTGGAGCGCAGCCAACATCACCTACAGGCACCTCACAGAACAGCTCGTCTTCCACCAATCTCGCACCAAGGGTTCCACCATTGCCCAACTCTCCTTCGCTTTCTCAGACTCTGTCCATGAACGATTCGTCCAGCAGTCTTCCCAACAGCGGTGATGCCCTTTCTTGCTACAACCTACCACGGCCGAAACCACTTTGGTTGAACGATTCGTATGCCAAGCATATCGTCAAAGGCAACTTCATGACTCTCTCAGCTCGACCCAAAACAGTAGAGCAGGGAGAGTGGATTGCTCATCAAGGTACGTTGACTCAAATCGTCATCTTGGACAAACTGACACCATACCAGTTGTTGAACATTACCGCAATCTTTGGAACTTCGTACGTGTCATCCATGACAAGGATGAAGATGGAACCTCAATTTGCAACTCTCAAACCTGCCCTCGCATGTCAGCTGGAGCGTAAGTTCATTGCCACTCCTTCACTTTCCTTTCAGGTCTGACTATCTCAGAAACCACTCGTTCACTTGGTTGAACTCTCGAAAAGAGCCAGTTGAAGTTCCCGCTCACGAATACATCTCTCTCATGCAAAGATGGATTTCGGGCAAGATCGATAATACCGCCATCTTCCCCACGGATCCCGCCGGTGTCTCCTTCGCACACAACACTGGTGGACCAGAGATCGCCTCAGCAACATATGCATCAGGTGGCCTCAACACTCCAGGAGCGAATACCCCAATCCCAGCTGGCCCAACAAGCCTTAACACATCGCTTTCACAACTTGCTGGCCCAGGAGATTGGATCGGAAAGAGCAGTGGATTCCCAGTCGAGTTTGTCGACGTCTGTCAAACAATCTTCCGCCAAATGTTCCGCGTCTACTCACATCTCTACTGGGCTCACTTCATCGATCCATTCTACCACCTTGGGTTGGAGAAGCCCATGAACAGTTGCTTCAGCCACTTTGTTCTCACCGCCACCGAGATTGAGATGCTAAAGCCTCATGAGCTGGAGCCAATGCAACCTTTGATCGATCTGTGGGCTGCCAACGGAACCTTCCCCAAGGAGTCCAAGGCCTACGCTTGCGCCAATCTCAAGGCGGGAGAGCGATTGCTTGCGTTGTCTGGTGTCAACTGAGATGGGAAGAAGGATTTGAATCTGATGGCTTATGCATATTTGCTACGTCTGGTGCGGGGATACAAGAAGATCTTATTGATCATAAGCAATAGTTCTGGTTTCTGGTTTTACGGAACACAGCATGGTTGTATTCCCATGCATATGAATTATGGAAGTTGATGGCATGAGTTCAGCGAGGATTTGTTAGGGTGGCGTTTCTGATTTTCAGGAAGCAAAGCAGCTCCATTGCGGAAGTTGATTCTCATAGTGACATAGAAAGACCAGCGCGTAAACGAAAGATCCCCCAACCATACGAATAGTCCCTGGCGTTCTGATTGAGCTCAAGCTGCAACCTCACTGATCTTATACTCGACTGTAACTGGTTTACCTTCCTCGAGTACAAACCGACCACTGCCGACAAAGATCTTCTTCTCAATGTCCTTCAATGCTTCACTGCCAGTCTCGAACAGAATATGGGTGACTACACACATCTGAGTCAATTTGCGAGATCGACACCTGATCGTTTGAATCACTCACGACAATCCCCAAATGGCGTGGTCTTCGCAGAAGCATCTCCAGTGAGAACAGCACCGACTTCAGGCGTCACATTTACAATACCACTATACTTGTAGCTGAAGACAGCACCGCTCTTGTCTTTCATGACGGAGTTGACCTCAAGTCGACAATGCTTGCCGTCCGGGTCTTGTCGGATCTAATATCTTCACATCAACACCCGCTCAGTCCAAAGTAAAGTGCAAGCTCCGAAATCGAAAAAAGCCCTTCCAAGGTGGCCAACAGTGGATGTAATACGTACGAAATCACTTCCATGTACAAAAGTAGCGTCCACTTTGATGGGGTAATCTGGTTCCGATCTCAGGAAGTTGTTGGTACTCTCCGTATGGAACGGGACGACGAAAAGCGGTGCTCCTTTGGCAACAGCACCAACTGTGACTGGAGCATCAATGACAATCTATGAGATCGATTGTCAGTTTTTGTTATGTGCTTGAAACTAAATTATTTTGGTAGAAGTTGTGGCGTGAAGACCATAAAAGGTCCGGATCAGGTAGGGGTGGGATTGGATGGGTAAATCAACACTCACGTTGGCTGTGAAAGCCGGAATGAGCTTTGGAAAATTCGACATCTTGTTGTTCAAGTGGACTGGGTCTGAAGCTGGTTTGTTTCTGAAAAGTCTTTGTTTTGAAATTGGATTCGAGTGATTTGAGTGCAACCTAAGTTTACAGCAGATGGTGTTGCAGCGCCACATCACACCAGGAAGGTACGACCACTTCAATACGTGCTGAGTACCTACCCCGCTGGACCTGCATCAGCATTCATCCTGAGCAAATACAAGAGAGGTGGCCGTCACAGAGTAGGACAATATTGACAAGGAGCTGAGAAAGTGTTGGGGGGTGTGCCGACAACCCAGCCATCGTGTAGTCAGACAGCTTCCTTCATCGGTACGGGTTCCGTCAAGGTATCACTGTCACATCAGGAGAAGGTTGTGGATGTTTCAAGACTTTTGCATTATCTGACATGACCCTTCCAAACGCCAATGCTATTTTAACATGCAAAGTGAACACAGATCACATCCATAAGCGGCAAGTACCGTCAGCACCAGCACTTACACACCATGGTTCCCTTGGATGCCAATCGATATCCATAACACCTAACGCGCTCTTCACTTTGTGCCCCTTGAGGACCTTCACCGGCACTATAGTAGCATTTTCCATCATATCACTGACGACCTTGCCATGGAATATCTGCAAGCTACCGTCATCACTGGCATCGGCAAATAACGGGAAGCCGCCCTTGTGATACTTGACTGCTCGGATAGCCTTCGTGTGAAATCTCATTGTTTTGTATGGCCGAGTAGACAGGTCCAGATCGTGCCACAAGAGTCGCCTATCATATGAACCGACGATGAGATTGTCGCCGCCAGGATGGATATCGAAGGATGAGATCCACCTAGCACCAGGTTGAATGATCTTGACAAGCTCTTGCTTTTGTAGGTCGTAACTGCGGATTGTACGCTGCGTAGCGACAAAGAATAGTGGTCTTGAGGGGTGGAATTGGACAGTCTGTGGAATTCCAGGAAGTCGGCGGAAAGGTATCTGGGTAAGGTGTTTCGAAACTGTGTGGATGGCAACAGCACTCTTCTGTGCTGTTGGAGATACCGTTGAGAAGAAGTCGCCTCTTCGGTGCCAGCTAATGACTTTGACTGTTGTGCGAACAGTGACTTTGATGAGAACACCCTCGTCCTCGAGACGTGATCCGGGTCGAGTCCATTTCGCGACAGGTTCTTTCCTGGCCCCATTCGCTGTGAGTGCTTGGGTCGCGTTTGTGGCATAACCAAATCCTGCATCAAGCAATTCGCGGCTGGCAGCTTCTGTCTCTGGATCCACGATTGGCGGTACGAGAAGATAGATGTCTTCACCAGCAGCTGCTGAAAGGATAACCGCATCCTTCCCAGGTCTCCATCTTACAACATTGACCGCTTCATCGTCTCCTATCTTGGCGCTCCAGAGCTGTCGTCCTGTCAGGAGCTCCCACACGCGCACTGTGCCATCATCTCCACCACTTGCGAGCCAGATTCCAGATGGGTCAATGGCTAAGCTGCGTACTCTGCCATCGTGACCACGGAAAAGTGTAGAGCACACAGTAGGAAATGGTTTGAGCTCCTCAGGTCTTGGAAGCTTTGGTAATAGTGATGCTGGATCAATATTGAGTCGATTCTTGCGAACGCGAGGCGCCAAGTACAAATCCAAGGAGCGTTCAAACCGCTCTTTAATGAATTTTTCATACCCAGGGACTTTCCGTAACGAATCGTAACCCGTAGGCAAGTATTCCTTCTCTCTGTCCTCTGGATCAGTTGACTCCCACTCCTTCTTCTCTGACTTCGAAGGGAGATATTCTGGAGGCGGGTTGTAACTCAGATCATAACCTGGCGGAGGTGCTTTGGGTGCAGGAATATTCATGACATGATCGGGCCGCGCTTGTTCGTCCTGCCAGATGTCATAATGTACTTCCTCTTCCTCCTCTTCTTTCTCCTCAGGTGGCCTATAAGGCAGGATCCTTCCTTCACGAATGGCCCGAACAATCTTCATAATTCTCTTGGCTTCATGTTTGGAAGGCAAGAACCGCCGCTTTGGTTCTGGAGCTGCACTCAAAGGCATGATCTCCTCAATACCAGTAAAGTATTCCACAGTAGCCTGATATGTTAGTAAAATTTACCATGCAATGTATCGTAAATGACTTACTGGATATGGATCATAGCCTTCTTCTGGCATCTCGTTTGTTTGAATCCTTCGAAGAATTTCCAGTTCATCCTGACTGAGGTTCAAAGGCTTCCCAGTTGCAGGATCCGTCATGCCAGTCCATCCCTTCGGCACATCGATACTGTCCAGTAAGGCGTCCAGTGCCTCCCCTTTGGCCGGCCGCATAATTTTCTTGCCATTGATATCATATCCAATGTGTGGGTAAGAATCGTAGAAAGTCAATGGGATGTTTCCGATTGTGTTGGTCGCATCTGCCGCATCTGAATCATCTGAGTCGTAGACAGGATCTATTTCCTCATATACGTATCTTTCCCCTCCATTGGCGTCCGTGGTGACGGTGTAATTGGGCTTGTCATCGTCCTCATCCTCAAGCATCGCTCGATTGCTGATCGCACCCTCCGCTGCGCCATTGCTTTTCACCAGAGCTCCATCTAGGCCGTCTCCTTCATCCTCTGACGGAATTTCGTCGCTGTCCAGGGCCTCCAATTCATCTTCGTCCACCTCTTCTTCGTCCTCGCTCTCTTCTTCATCCGCACTGTCTCCCTCAGAGTCCTCGCTTTGCGACAAGATGCCTTCTAGCAGCCCATCTCCAAATTCGGCTTCTGACTCCACATCTGAGTGCTCAGGAACATCACGAGTAACAGCTTTGCGCTTTCTATCCACTGTCGTGGGCGCCATGTTGCGAAAATGAAGCTTGTTGGATGGTCTTCAGGGCTCTCTAGTTGCCAAAAAACCTCTGGCTTTTTTTCCTTATCGGACGGAGGAGCTTATCTTAGCGCGCCCTCACCTCCCGACTCCCTCACCTCACTTGCTGTGCCGCACGCTCTACTCTACTGCCAGCTGCCTCAGAGCTCACCTGGTCGATTGGTAGGTGCTGGAGTCGGAGCATCACCGTTCTTGAATGCATTACAAGCCACCTCATGACGGTGTTCAACGACTTCATTAATTCCCTCAATCTTGATCCTGTTGCATTAGGTTCTACTATCGCCATGCCTTCTGCGACTGAGAACACCGTCAAGCGTCGGGCTTGCGACGAGTGCCGTAGGTACCCCACCAACAATACTCAACGACTTACTGATAAATATGTAAAGGGACACGAAAGCTGGCATGCTCCAAAGACCCCGGTGGGTGTGAGCGCTGCAAAAGAGAGAATATCGTGTGCAACTATTCGGAGCAAAAGCCCATGGGTCGTCCGAGGAAGAGGCAGCATGTTGAGTCCAGTATTGACCAGCAAACGGAAGCGAACCAGACTTCCCAATCTCTAGACCTAGGAATCCGCTTCGATGCTGGATATGCCGATACTGTGGCTGAACCGTACTTTGCCAGTGGACTGCCTGCACTCGAACAAACCCCAGGTGCTAATGATTCGCCAAACACTACGCTCGAAGATGGGCGGACTATATGGCATTTCGCTGGTGGCGCTACAGGTCCCCCCATAAACTTTGGGAATATTGGCTTGGATCCTACAGAGAACTATCTTCCAACCACCCAGGCCGTACCTGGACTCTCGGCCAACTCGAGTGCGTCAGTCACAGACAGTGAGGGATCGTCTAGCCCGGCTGGACCTTGCAGTTGTCTTGCATCGATGTATCTTGCTCTAGCAGCTCTACAGCAGCTTCCCACTGAAATCGTCCCTGCTCTGCTGGCTGTCCGTAGTGCGGCACGAACTGCGTCTGAGAGTATCTGGTGTCCAAAGTGTGGATCTGTGGCTTTGGACAATCCCAATCCTCCAATGGATGCATTTCAAAACACTATGCTTCTCGGAACGATCCTTCCTATCATTGCCAACGGGTATCAGAAGCTGTTGGATATGGTTGACAAAGAGACAGAAGCTGCCACAGCAGCGGGTCAGACGAAGACTTTCAAGTTCAATGACTATGGAGGTATGTGCGGGAAAACGACCACTATTGCAGATGCCGTAACCTGCTTTGAGAAGGCGATGTTCTTCGAAGCGGTGGAAATGCCCCCCCAACAGTGGCGCACAACCGTCAGAGCCATGTTACGTGTTGACATATATGGACACGAGCAGCCTGGTTTCAAACATAAGGGTTTACGAGATCTGGTATCAGAGATGGAATTCCGCCAAAAGACTCGGCACGAAATGTTGGACGCGCATGCAAGGCATGGTCTAATGTCTGCTGACGCTTTTCAAGGAAGGCTTTGCCCTGGAGAACGAGTTCATACCTGCTTGGAAGTACTCAAGGTCGCAAAATTTGCAATCGATCAACTCGTCATTGCTTGAAAGGTGTTACTTCTCGAGTCTGGGGATCTAAGATGTTAACGGGACCAAAGGTCATTGAAGTCTAATTCAAACTCGCAAGCTCTCTAAGCTACCAACAACAAACTCCATCAACTGCCCGGCTTCCTGATCGCTGAGATCATCCTTGGCGAAGAGACAGCGTTCTACTACCTCTCGATACAGTCTTCCAGTCTTGCTATTAAGGTTCGGTACCAAATTCTGCATAACGACTTTGTCCCGAAACCTTTCTGCAGAGTGATGAGATTTGTAGTACGCTTGGAGGACCTTCCATAAGCCGATTTCCAGCAGAATCAGACCCAAGCTATATATGTCGAAACTCTTACAGTACGGCTTTTTTGACATTCCGTTCAAAGAATGGGGATGCCGATGGAGGTCAGCCAGACCCGAGTTCTTGGAAGCTACCGACATCTCGTCGACTCCATCGGGCCTTGAAGCATCAAAACCAAGTACGAACGGAGCTGAGATATCTGGAATGCTAGCAGATATTGCAGTTGCTTGCTTAGCAGAGGCTGAGAAGGTGGAAGGAAAGAAGAGTATGTTAGAACTGCAAAGATTCTTGTGGAGCCAGTCGAGTGAGTGGAAAGACCACAGGGCAACCGCCAGTGTGTGAGCCAGCTTGAAACGGTCGCCGAGATCCGGAGTCCTCATATCGCTACTCTGTATGAGGACATTGAGATTGGAAGACGAAGCCTGTGGCGCTTTATATACCAGCCCGTAGCGACTGCTTGAGCTTTCGTCGGTATATCCAAGACAGTCGAGGGTACTGAGATCAGGATGTCTGTCTGAGGAACTGTGTATCATCTTGGCAAGATCGTCGATTCTGCGTATGTGATTTAAGCGAGCATCAATGTCCTCCTTGTCGTATTGGATCCATTCAACAACCACGTCTTCCATACCAGTTCCGGCCGGGTTCTGATACGATCCATGACATCGGCTTATATCGCCATCTGAGGACGTGCTGAAGGACAGATTCGTCCTCTGTATCTTCAGCGCGTACGTCTGTTTAAACTTCGAAGTTGGCGTGGCATCCAGGTTGATCCGTAATTGCTTCAAGCTGGCAGAGGCGTTCAATTGCGGATAAGTA
Organism: Cadophora luteo-olivacea; assembly: GCA_026120085.1. Taxonomy (NCBI): domain Eukaryota; kingdom Fungi; phylum Ascomycota; class Leotiomycetes; order Helotiales; family Ploettnerulaceae; genus Cadophora; species Cadophora luteo-olivacea. Next base: position 399,730 of record JALRMC010000008.1, read on the forward strand.
GTGCTAGCAGCCATCTCCAGGGTTTTCAATTTTCCCAGGTCCCTATGTGCACTTTGCAATAGCTCATTCGTCCAAGTTCGATGAAGTGTTGCTAGCCGTCCTGGAGGGAACAGCTGTTCCAGTCCATCATTGTAGTCCTTTAGGTCTCGTAATAACACAGTGAACTTTTGGTTCGTTCTGAGTTAGTGATATATTCTTTTTCAGCAAATGATATCTAAGGGTCTCAAAAGTCGTCGGGCACTTTGCTAAAAATACAAGCCTCGTAGTCCCCTCTCGTATTGAACATATGACAGAATGATGCCGAGAGAGAGGAGGTGTTGGAACGTAGACAAAACACACCTTCTCTTTATCAGCAATAACCCACTTTGCTCTCAACTGCAATTCATTCCTCAACCTTCCCGCCGCACTCCCACTCCCACTTCCTCCAATCTTCCCCATCTCACCCCCCTCAACCTTCTCCTCCCTCATCCCATACCTCTCCTTCAGCCTCCTAAAATCCGTAATCGTCCTATGCAACTCGGTCAGTATCTCCACCGCCAACCCCCTCAACCGCTCATTCCCCATCTCACTCTCCTTCTGTAAATGCGCCTCCAGCTTCCCCTCGATAACACCCCATTCTCGTCCCCAGACTAGTAGCCGCATCTCCTCGATGCGGACCTTGCACACGAGACGCTCGCTGTCCCGACCCAGGTTGCTGGCGCTAGTGAAGAAGGCGTATGCTTTGACACAGCCGTCGAAAATTTGACCCAGGACGCCAACCACTCCAACTATACCAACTACTGTTCCTGCAAGCTCTGCCATGATGAGAGGAGTGTTGGGCTGAAATGGTGGTGTTATGACAGTGTTTGGAAGAGCATATCAAAGTGCCCCTCTATGGCGCGGGGTTCGAAGATCGATTGGACCAGAGATTTGAGATAAATATGAAATCTATGCGAGATTCTATATTTTGGGATTAGATTCAGGCAAAATAAGCAGAAGCAAAGATGTCTCCATATCTACGCTCCCTGGCGTTTCCAAGTCACGATTTCATCGAAGTCAAAAGTGGTTGGTGGTTGGTGGTGGCACTGGGTATTTTCCTTGTCGCTTACGGGGATCAGCTTCCTCAGCTTCCGCTTGGCAATGCTTGCCCCTCACTCGGTGGCTGGAATACAAGGTGGCTTTTTTCGCGGTTTCGAGATTGCCGTTCCGTTGATGGCTTGCTGTTGGCCCTGACTTCTCTGTCTCAACGGCTGGAATCTGGGGAATGGCCAATAAAGTCTGGGGAGCAGTATCACTATCGATCATAAAAAGGGATCACAGAAGATGTCGAAAACATTGCTCAGAACTCCTCAAATCAAAAATTCGACCTGAGAGGAAGAGACACGCCTAGCATGAGAGATATCAGTTCAAAGCATACGCAATTCTTGTTTCCACATTTACATTCGGAGAGATGACTGCTATGCTCATAAGGAAGTCGCCTATCCTCTGATGTCTTTCCGGGTAAGTAAAAAATCACGAAACTTTGATTCCCTTGCCAATATGAACTCCTCCCAATGCAGGGCGACACCCATTTTACGTATTTCCTAAAGCCTTCTCTAGCCCACATGCCCACCAATATCTTCACCCAGCTCAATATCCCCTCACCATCTAGTACACCTTCTTCTTCTCGTCGATACTGTATTTGCCAGGTCCGCTGTTGACAAGTAGGAGGAGTCCTCCAACAATGGAAAGAATCTGGAAGAAATCGTACTTGGCGAAATCCTTGTGCGGGTGGTGCTCGTGAAGCTGGGCTACTGTTAGTAAAAGTTTACAAGATTTGTAAAGGAAGTCTTACAGTCCAGAAGTTGTTGACCAAGAGGTTGAAAACACTGAGGATGACAACAAGCATAATGGCGCTGAACTTGGCCTTAAATCCAACAACAACCATAACGCAAGCCACGAATCCCAGAAGGGCAACAATGACTCTCCAGATGCTCCAAGTTCCACTGAACACAAACCCGACGAAGAGGAAAATCAAGAGAACTCGACCAGCAAGTTGGAAGTACATCTTGCGATCCTTCTCATCGATTTCTGGGAGACCTGCAAAAGCCTTGGACTTGCGCACCCACGAGTCGGACAGAACCATGAGGAGACCGCCCATAACGGACAAGTTGCGCAGGAAGAAGTTCAGGTCGAAGATCAGTCCATATCCAAGCGCTTGTGTGATGACAACTCCAATAAGACCTCCAACGGCGTAATCAGAGTACTTTCGGGCAATGACCAAAGACGAGCAAGAAACCATGGCGATGACGTTGATCATGAGGAACAGGTGGGTAAGGCCGTACGGGACTGTTGAGGGCAATCGTTAGCATAGCTTCACAAATATGTGGTCTGACATACTGTGTCTGTAGTCGTGTAGGTATAGCAATTGGTCGGACCATTGTGTAATAATTCGAAGCGCATCCTCCAAGAACGTAACTACAATCAAGAATCGCCCAATTGCTGGCAGATATCTGCAAGAGACAAATGTTAGTATAAGGCATGCCGGAGATAGGAAGTAAGAGGCGCAAAGCCACATAGCCTCTGTGGAAGCTTCAAGGGCGGGGTCTCGTGGGCTTCCGAAGGAAAACATACGGCTTTATGGGATCGCTCAACGTGTCCAAGAAATCCTCAATCTTGCCAGTCTGTTCACGAATTGCATCAAGTGGACTTGGGTCGTTCATGGTATCCCCTCTGCTTGGTCCTCCAAAAGTATTCTGTCCTCCGCCCAGGTTATAGCCCGCAGTTCCTCGAATTTGTGCCATTGTCGCAGTCCGGCTGGAAGTGCACCTAATCACTCGATGTTAAATCCAGTCGAGGGAGAATAGAGTATTAGGTTGGTGGAAGAAAGAAGAGATGAGGTCGAGGTGGAGATGCGAAGTGGTGGTGGAAGGTCGTTTAAAGTTAAGCTCTGATGTATTGCCGAGAGCAAACTGGCCTCTTCTTGAGCTGCGGGCTGGCGCTGTGGCACACCCTGTGGGAACAATGCCGCAACGCCAAGCCTGCTTTGTCGAGGACCGTCAATAGCCTCGCCGTGACCTATTAATACCGGATGCAGGCAAGGGTGACCGTAAGAATGGGAGTAAGATTGAGGCTGCTGATATAATATTGCACTGAAAATGCACTGCATACAAGACTTTATTGGACGAGTGAATAAGATCGGTGAAGTTACTGAAAGCATTTTAGGCTGAAAGCTAATACTGTGTTTACCAGTTGATGCAAGTAGCGAGCAGTGCTTTCTACTTGTCATATGGCTCTTGAAATATGATTCGATTTCCAAGTACCACGGAAATTTGAGTCTTGAAGATCTTGACATTTTCAGTTTCGTCTATTCCCAGGTATTGAGACACTCTGCATCGTCACATTGGCTCAGATGAGGCTCCATAATGTGGATATTTAAGTTGTGTTTTCAGAACCTCGGCTTATTCAATAGTCTACGACCGCACAACCAAAGTTGCTGCTCCCTAGATATTGAGCCCTTGACTCCAGTGCATTCCATGTCATGACTTGATGTCGCCATGCCCTTCTAAGTGACCTGTCTCACTTTAACGCCATGAACCAGCACGTGAATCCTTCCGCAATTCAGATTCCTCAACTGAAATTGCTCAAATCCAAAGGCACACTGCTACCACGTCCAGCACGGTACCTCTTTGGTCCTCCAACAAAATCTCTTGGTTTCGGCAGCATGTTCTCGTCCTGAAATTTCCACCTTGGATCGTTGATAAATATCCTTCTTGCAGGCTCCGAGTTTCGATGTGGGCTGGGATTCTTTGGTAGCCCTCCATTCGAAGATAGCGTGTAGGAGCTTGGATCCACTGGTCTCACAGGCTGTGGAGCTGGTCTCGAGCTTGGTGGTGGAGGCGCTGAGCTTGGAGGGGGTGGTGCGGATGAAGAAGGCGAAGGTGAATGATATGAATGACTGGGGGATGGCCCATTCGATGGTGGCGGAGGTGGTGGTGGAGCAGCTGCTGGGGAAGCCTGGAAACGATTTAGCAAAGTTCCCAAATCGTACTATACGAGCCTGAAGAGTCTATTGGGGAAAAATATGTCCCAGGCATGTTTCAAGGTACTCAAGAGATGAGCAAAGCTTACCTGTCCAGCAGCACGAATGGCTGCCTGCATGGCGAGGCTCTGGCTAGCTCCATTGGTAGAAGGTGGTGAAGTAGGTGGTGGAGGAGGAGGTTGTGATCGACTTGGTCCATTTATCGGTGGTCTTGGAGCACTGGCTTGGGGCAAAGGTGGTGGAGGAGGAGCGTTTGAGGATGGCAAAGGAGGCGGGGGTGGTGCGCTTGAAGTTGGTAGAGGTGGCGGTGGAGGGGCACTTGAAGACGGTGGAGGAGGCGGACGAGGAGCAGCTGATGAAGGTGGTGGGGGAGCTGCTGATGGAGGCTGCTGAAGATTTGAAGGTTTCCGTGATGTCGGTGGGGGAATTGGAGGCTTCTTCCCAATTGGCGGAGGAGGCCCTCGCATCGATGCTGATGAGTTCGGCCTCGGCGCCCCAGATGCACCTGTCTTCCGGAGATTTGCGATAGAGGGTGTAAATGCTAGTGGCCTCGCAGGTCCATTCTGACTTCCCGGTAGAGGAGGCGCTGCAGTCGGAGGTCGAGGGGCAGACATTGTAGGTGGTTTTGGAGCAGAACTTCGTGATGATTCTGGATCCGATGTGTATGAAGAGTCGCGGTTCGCTACAACGTAGTCAGCAGGGAATATCAACAGACATGAAGTCTTTCTATACCTCCAGTATCGACCCCTCCACCTCGTTTCTTCAATTTCGGCATGCCTCCCGCGAACAACCCTCCTAATTGTGGTGGTTGCTCCATGCCAGTTGCCCCGCTTGATTCCCTACTGCTCTGGTCGCTGTTACTTCGTGCTCTGTTTCCTCCTCCAGGTGGCTTCAGCATCCCCGGAACAGGCGGCGCTCCTGCTAATGGCGATGGTCCAGATCCTCCAGAAGAGACCTTCCCAACTATCGGCGCAGATCGGTCATTCGTGACGGCCTTTTTGAGTTGTTTCCCTTTCGATATGTCTGATAGTAAAGCTCCCTAATCAGAGGTCAGCATGTTGTAGTGACTCGCTGAAAGCCCATGAGGTGGTTTGGGCATCGCTACGACTGCTGGGGGCTTCACCCTGTTCCCCGGAGGAGGCCTCGATGGTAGATTTCCTGGTGGGGGAGGACTGCGCAGCAAGTCAGTAATGATTCTTCTCTGAATGCCATTCGTAGAGCTTGAAGAACATACGGTGGTGGAGGGCCTCCGCCCATAGCTGCAGGACCATTGTTAGTAGTCAACGTTTGCATCTGATCTTGAATTGGCACTTACGAGGCGGCGGTGGGGGAGGCTGTTGTACAGGTTAGCATTGGAATTTTCTAGATGTTCTGGCTCTGGCTCCGGTTCTGACTTACTGGTGGAGGAGGCATGTCTGCAGAGTGTTGTTTCCCAAGATGACCGGCTTTGAAGTTCGGCGCTTTATGAAGACATCAAAGAAGCAATTCGAGCGAAGGATGTAATGTTTGGGCAGATCCTGTCACCACAATGCAATCACGTCGGAAAAGTGATTACGAGTCGAAGTTGTGGACGTTAGGCAGTAGAGTTTGGTCGAAGCTCTTTTGACATGTTCGATATCCAGGCCAGCCTGAGCCTCTGGCGGCTGGATCGTCGTCACATCGAGGCGCAGGGTGGGCCAATGCAGTTTATGTAAGCCAGCAGGGGCTACCACTGGCAGGGTTTAGGGAGAGCTTCTGGATCGCCGGGTCGAATAACTTTAACTCCAACTTCAACATCAAGCCGAGAAGAGTCACAGAGAAAGGAATTGAGACAATTTCGATAATCGGAGCATCATCGATAATGTCTCGACGCGCCCTGCGTCCCCGAGCAGATGTATGCCATCTTTGCGAATTCATAACTGGCCGCCAATCACGTCCATACCCACTCCTTCGCCAGTCCCTACGAAAGTCAACACCTTCTTCGCGCACCTTCTCAACAAGTCGAGCGCTCCTGCAGAAATCACAATATACTCAATCGACAGCTGCCAAAGTCTCATCAGCTTCGATAGGGAAAGCTGGTGAGCTTACGGAGGCACAATTGGAGAAGAGACTGCAATATGTAAAGGCGACCTGCAATACATTGCTCATGCAGAAGAACATACCGACTGAAAATGAGACGCTCATTGTGTTGGATGCATGCAAAGCTATGGCCGATTTACTCGTCTTGGATCAGCAAAATCCGAATAAGAAGGATGGTGCTGCTTCAGCTCTCCTCTCACTAGATGAGACCAGCGTAAAGAAGATCCCAGTTCATAAGCTTCCTCCAACACTACAACGACTTGTTGACCAATTGTCAAGTCTTGCATATTCTATCGTCAAGTTTCCGCCAGTTTTCATTTCGCCTGAAGTTTTGAACCTCTATGTTGCGATCCAGTCGGCCCTGGGCAAACCAGAGACATTCCCAGAAATCTTCAAATTATACGCCAATAAACCATTCCCGAAGGAGGGTTCGGATCCGATCACTTACTCCAAACCAAATCCCAACAAGTCAGCAAATGCGATACCGCTTAGAGTTGCGGACCAAGCATTACAGGCAGCAATTGAAGCAAAGCAGTTAGTCATAGCTATGGAGATTATCGAGACCTCGTATACAACCAAAGCAGCACATCGCGCCAAGTTCATCCGGAAAGGCCTCCTGCCAGCCACAGGTCTTGCTGTAGCACCTCTTGCAGCATACACAGTCGCTTCACAGCTCGCCGTTCTCCAGACTACCATGGACACAGCTATGGCGACCAATGTTGCCTTCGCTGGAATTTTAGCGTATGTTGGCTTTACTGCCACGGTGGGAGTTGTAGCGGTCACAACTGCGAATGACCAAATGGATCGTGTTACTTGGGCTCAGGGTGTTCCACTTAGGCAACGGTGGATTCGTGAAGAGGAGCGGTCTGCGATTGATAAGGTTGCGGGAGCTTGGGGGTTCCGGGAAGTTTGGAGGCGAGGCGAAGAAGAGGGTGAAGATTGGGACGCTTTACGAGAATGGATCGGTAGAAAGTCGATGATGTTAGATCGTGTGGAGCTAATGGAAGGAATGGAGTAGAGTACCTGCTCTTTTCACATGGTACCTAGGGATCAAACTAGGTCATCTGTCACCACTGGTTCCCGTCGATGGCGCCTTCCATTAAGCACTATACCCATACAAAAATTGATCTACCACTCAAGCCTATCTGATTGCTTGTTGTACGAATTTGTTCCGAAACGATTGACAAATATTCTTTCTTGGTATCGATTTTCTCCGAGGGTACACCAGACCATCGGGAACACTCTCATTATCACAAGTATCGTGATCTCATACCGCCTCATATTCCCTTGCTTAAGACGCCTCGCTCACGCTCCCATATTGACTCGTTTACCTCGCTTTCGGGCCCCTGCTCATTGAGCGAGACACGGTATTGCTCGCAATATGGATTTCGACGACGACGACCTCGACGACTTGGACACCATGGACTCGAAGGTCAACACTGATAATGGCAACTGTTATAGGTACGCCAGATTCATGCACGGTCTATCACATTCTCAAGCAGATATGGTGTTCTGGTTCCTTTTCTTCTTCCAGATAATCTGTCTGGTGATTATTGTCCAGCTCTACGATTCAGTGCAAGATAAATACTTGTAAGACTTTCCCGATACCTCCAGACTAATCTGATTGATATACCGCCATTCGCTGCAGACGAGCATAATTACTGAACATTTGTAGGGACATCAAGAATGCCGAAAAGGAATCTCAAAACGCAAAGCAGATTGTGAGATGAAAAGGAGGGTCAGAAGACTCTCAAAACGCTGCCTCGCCAAAACATCCTGCCTCTTCATTCTGCTAGTCTTTTCGACTATCATGCAAGTCTTCGCAGCACATACTATCCTCTTCTGCCACAAGGAGTCTTTGATGCACCTTTACTTCCCGGTCTGGACCGTCTTTGCTATCGGTGTCACATTTGCTACACTTGGCTGCTGTGTCACGCAGGTGTATGCTCTAAAGACTATGAAATTGCCTCCATTCGGTGTTGCTCTCGGTATGTATTGAGAGAAAAGGATACTTTGACTTATTAAAAATTGATTGATCGTAGGTACGCCGGTGTTGGTCGTCAGTGCTGTCACTCATTTGGTATGGAATAGCATTACAGGGCACAAGAAAGCGAACCAGGAGGTAGAAGATGGATTCCAACCAGCTTTGGGCCGAAGGTGAGTCTTTCCTGCCTAGTCATATATCAGAAGCAGCTCTAATGTCCTTTGTCATCACAGTACTACAGGAGCTCCACATGGCCATGATACTTCCCGAGCGGACCTCAATAATTCAACTGTTTCATTGGCAAACGGTCCTCTCATCCAGATTTGGACAGGTGAAGAGCCTATACCAACTGGGGCAAACGCAATCGGGTCAACTTCACAGGGCTACCTTATTATCGAGCACCTCCATGTTTCTTCCTCGACGAGTAGCGAGTCTTCTAGAAGCTCGATCACAGAGAGTTCGGCTGCCTCATGCAGACAGGATGGGACCACTTCTCCACCTGAAGCTCCCAGACAAGATCGTGGTCTTCCAAGTCGGACTATCAAATTCCAAGAGCCAAAACCATGCTGTCCTGGAATTTGAAGAGTACAATCTGCAACAGACTGGGAACTAGTGGCATGAATCTCTATTTTTGCAGCTCTAAATTCTGCTCAAGCGAGGTGCTCGGCTAGAGGGGCTTTTCTTCGTGGGTCTCATATACATACATTAAGCAGGAGGATCATATCGCTCTACCAGCCTTTCCAACCTGGATGATCTCGCCCGTTCGTTGCTCATCGCTTCTCAAAACGGGCCACGAGCTACCGTCTGCCTTGACAAAGGTCACCTCTAGCTTCGTGCCCATGATTTTGAACGACGAGGCCGCGGTATCGATTGGTCCGAAGAGAGGGACGGTAGTTTTATAGCGCTTTGGAGGAGTGTCGGTTGTGATCAGGTCGAGCAAGATTTCGTTTGACAGGAAGTCAACCTTCGCGGTTTCTTTGCTGATTTTCTTGAGAAAGAAGGACGCGATTACTGTAGTTGCCGTTTGGTAGAAGTCGTGTCTGTAAATAGCTTCCATCAGCATTCTCTTCCAGCTCAAATGTCCTGCAAGTGAACCTACCTGACCGTCTCCAAGACCTCCTCGCCTGCAGCATTTCCACCTTTCTTCTTACCGCTTCCTACAAACATATGTCGTTCCTTGGTCTGGCATCCCTCAATCTTCATAAACTCATCAAATTCCAGAACCCTCCGTTTGCAGCACGTATAGCCCTTGCTGCCCTCATGAAAAATCGGCGCACCAGGATGGAACACACACTTCTCGCCCTTTCTCTCACCCCCCTCATACTGAACACCACATGCCTTCCGTCTACACATTTTGCCTTTTGGAATCTCCAAGCTAGGTTCGTCGTCCTCGGACTCTGGTGGGGGTGGTAGCGGGGTAGAAGGAGCTTGGGGAGCTGGAGCTGCAACTGGATTGCGAGGAGCTGCTGGCGCAGGGGTAGGAGGTTGAGAGACGGCAGTGGAGGTTTCTAGAGCTTCGCCTTGCTTCTTTTCGATTGTAGGGGGAAGATCGGTCGTGCTGTGCTTGCCGGTTGTGCAGGGTGTGATGGAGAGAAACTCGTCGAAGGTTAGGACACGGGGCTTGCAGCATTTCCAACCTATTTCGTTTCTGTTAGTAATTGTATAGTTCCAGTCCCTGACTGAGACTCGAATAAGAGCTTCGAATTATAGGAAATCAGCATTAAACTCACCTTTCTGTCCCTCATGGAAAATTGGTGGTCCAGGGTGGTAGTTGCACTCTTCCTCCAGATCCGTGAACATCTTCCCACACGACTGGTGAACGCATTTTTGCGCCATGTTGAGCTGTAGAGAGTTTGAATGAGGGCAAATTCCAAGAGGTCGAAGTGCAATCTTGGAGTGTTTGCAGTGTGTTAAGTGTTTTTGAAGTTTAATGGAACAAACTAGAACTCCTGCCCAAAAGCGGCCGCGGGCGGTGAGTTGACAGGGATCTCGGCTGCACGTTCACCCCGCCATCCCAAAACGTCAGAACGTCTTCAATGTCATTGGCTCTCTTGAATGTCACATAAATATTCAAGAACATTGGATTGCAATCATTCTTATATTCTCATCTCCCAAATGCATCACTCGATTCGGCACCTCCAACATGCCTGTCGGATCACATTCTTTACACGCATGAATTGCTCACTATGCACAAACGCAAAGCAGACTCTCTCCAACGTCTGGGACGTACGACCGTTTCATTACACGGAAATCGATGTGATGAAGCCGGATGCTAAGAAGTGGAGGGATCTGTATGAGTTTGATACTCCTGTAGTACGTAAACTCCTCATTTTGGGCTCAGAATAATGGGATGTTCTACCTATGCTGCTTAGATTTTTGTTGACATTCATATAGGTACATATCAGTAGCTCGAAATTTGGCGAGGAAGATCCAGTAAAGTCAGCGAAAGCTATCAAGTTGATGCATCGCTTTACGGCGGATGAGATCAAGGCGAAGATGGATGTTGCCGAGAAGAAGGATGAGAGTGAAGTTGACTAAACAGGGGGGAGCTCCTATCACAGGGAGATAGAGCTCAAACTACAGGAAGGGTCTATGGGTCACCAACGCTACGTGAGATCTCTATGAGAGGGAGCATCTTTGGAGCTGGCAATAAATATGCCATCCTGATCGCTGTGAGGGAAGGTAGCTTGGTAAGCATGCTGAGAAGGAGGCAAGCTCACCTGCTCATGGATAGGGGCTCCACGTGAGCTTGAGTTGTACACATATGTCTGTAGCAATACGAATCTCCTTCGTCAGCATTTCCAGTACTTATATATCTCTCTTAACATTCAGACTCCATCGGTACCTACCGTCGTTCTCAACGGCAAGTCTCCTCGTGAAACGTTTCCGGTATACCAAAATTGTGTTTTCATGGTACTCTTCTTTATGATCATTCCGTCTGTGTTTAATGTTCGAGGCATGTGCCCATCTTCAAATACTGCATTACACAGGTCTGTTAGCTCTACTATTTTGTGCAGTCTATTGAGATCTGGCTCCATCACGATCTAAATTTTGTTGTTGCTTTGGAGGCCCTATGTGATTAGGCGAGATTTTGTATCTCCATTTGGAAGTATATTCTCAACACTTCGACTCTAACTCGATTCCAAAGTATCCCAATCGCCACTTCACAAGGGCAAAAACATTTAAAGTCTAGTTCCATCTCTATTGATAACGCGTAGAATAGCCTCAAAGGAGCTCTTGAGTGTTCTGTAGCCCACAAATTTTAGCTTTCTCATGATTCTTTCCAATTCCAATTCCCAGTTAAGGCTACAGCCACTAAGGCCTCAGCTACTTGCCATACGGCCCTGTCAACTTCGGCGCAGCACCTAATCCCTTAGCCGTATACAACGACGCTGTCACACTCGCCTGCAAGATCAGCACATCCGTCGCCACACTGATCATGTCGAATCCCATGTCCGCATAACCCTTACTCTGCTCTCCACTAGTACAGAAGATACCAGCCTTCTTCCCAGCTTTCTTGCTCGCCTCCAAAATCTTCCTAATCGCCTCATGCAACTCCTCATGCATAACACCGTCCACGATTGGATGACCGATGTTGTTGCCTAAATCGAAAGGTCCGATGAACAGGACGTCAATGCCGGGTACGGCCGCGATGGCGTCTACGGCAAGGAGGGCTTCTTTCGTCTCGATTTGTACCATGATGAGGGTCGCGTCGTTAGACTGCTGTAGGTAGTCCGTGGATGTAAGAGAGGAGGAGAAGCGAGAGTGTGGGAAGGGAGAGCCGAAGCCGCGTTGGCCAACGGGCGGGAACTTGGAGCTGGTGACGAGCTTCTGCGCATCTTCGACCTTGTAAAGGAGAGGGACTAGGATACCATGGGCACCTGAGTCGAGAGCTCCTGTTGACATTGCGTTAAACGGGTGAGTAGTCGAAGTGAGTGAAAGACATACTCTTTACCATGAACCCTTGGTTATCTGGGATCCGCACAATGGGACTGACTCCACAAGCTGCTATAGCTGGAACGGCTTCGTGCATGGCGGCATCTATGTAGAATTACATCAGAATGTGTGTAGGACAGACACATGTTGTTTTGACAAGGGGGAAGCGAGAAATGTCACTTGACTCTACAGGAGAACTTCCCATGCACTCTCAGAACTGAGCCTTTCCAATCGTTCGTGCAGAGCTGAATTCTAGGGAATTGCTAGAGAAACATCGCGAAAGGAAATTCGAGAAACAGCATGAGTACTTTGGCGTTGCAGACGCAGAAACAAACACAATCAAAACATTTTAGAAAGATCATACCATCCATATTTCCATGTTCACCTATGAATCATGTCAGCTGAGTTTCAATACCACCAAGAGCCCAAAGTCTACGTACAGTCAACGAGTACCCAATCAACGCCGGTGCTAGCAAGTGTTCTCGAGACATTACTGCCAGGAATCATCTGCCTGTGCATTCAAATTGAAAGTCAGAAAGATTATTCTCAAAATCACCGAGAGAGTCTAGAGTTCTGGGTAGAAGACCTACCAACAGCCCATACTCGGCCCCTTCCCCTCATCGAAAGCCGCCTTCAGTCGATTCGCTTTTTGCATAGTAGTCGCCATCGTGAGATATCTCTGACGCTTTGAAGCTCTATTTCTAAGTTGGAAATGCAATGGAGCGTATTTAGGATGATCCAAACCAAGAAGACCTTTCGAAATATAAGTTTTGGTGAACTTGCAAAGCGATTGAGGGAAGATTGACAACGAAGGCATTGCTGGAGATCATACTGAAGTGTTGAGTTGCCGTTGCCGGTACCCCACACTTACTAGCTTCCTCAAATCTCACGCCAATACCAAAGATGGGGTGAAGCTTTTAGGAGGCGTCAGGGGCAATGCAAGATCGAACTGTAATCACGTGGGTGAGGGGTTGATGAGGGGTATGCGAGGAGATGTCCAGCTTTGACTTTTTGTCTCTTGCGTTGCGTCATCTCGTCTTAGAGTTGGAGTGAAAGTACAAAGACACCTCGCCAGTATTTGAGTTTGGCTCCGACACATGGCTTGGGGGTTTGGTTCCAGTTTCAGAGCAGAACTCGTGGCTGGATGATCTTACTATTTGTGCGTGAAGCAGACATATTTCTATAGGAGTTGGCTAAGAGCTGTTTAGCTTCGGTTGCGAGTGACCGGTTGAAGAAGTTACTGATATTGAGCTTGACCTTCTTGGAAATGTGATTTACTTGACATGGCTCATTAAAATTTCATACAGCATATGATGAAAATTGATGTTTAAATGTATTTTTTCTCCCTTTTGTTGAAGGGAGGCACACCTCTATATCAGGCAATTTCTACCCACGGGGCAAATTACCTCATTCGGATCATTGAGTAGGCCTATGTGGCCGGCGGTGAGGCTTTGACTCGCGATTTTTAATAGTATCCAGCCACATCAAGGAACCAGCCTGATATCCTCGTGGCTCTCCATAATTACAGTAGTCCTGAACTTTCTCCACAGTCCGGGGAATCCAGAATGCCCTCTCTTCTGCAGCGTGCGACCAAAGCGCTGCATTCCATCACAATGATAGCTCGAGCAGATGCATATGAAATTCATAACCCGATCTTAGAATAATTCCATGGAAGTAAGATGGAATTACCAATTGGATAAATGCGGGTAAATCCTCCACTCCCCCTCAATACGAGTACCGAGTACTGTAGTATCGCAATCATTTGCATGTCCACTTGCATACACACTGCAATAGTTGCAGCTTTACACAGGACTCGCCTGCGGAAGCACCTCCTGCATAGCGCAGACCTTGTGCAGGACCAAGGTCTTGATGACTGGAGGCTCACGTTGGACAAACAGACATGCTAGAGGTAAAGAAAGTATAATACGGAATACCATGAGTAATAGTTACCAGAGATTCTCGAAACATGATCCGTATTCAGTTGCCAAGTTGTTCTTGCAGTGGAAGTACTGACCTTCTCCGGTCTTCCGTACAGAGCAAGAAGTTTGTTCTGAAGATATAGGGGGGGGTCAGCTGTTACGATGTTCGCTGGCTATAGGTCGTGGCGTTACCAAAAGTCCCGACGTCTGGAAGTGAAAGAAGGAGCGGTGTGATATGGAAGATTCGCAATCTTTCCAGCAGTCCAGCTCTCCAGCTACAAGCGGCCCACGAATCAAGATCCAAGCCGGTGTTCCTGCCGATGAGTTTCGCTCTGCCACCCGAATGAAACTTTTATAAGTTGAACTTCTCCACACGGAATTCGTACACATGCGGCCATGCAGCCAACCCCCACGCTTTCAGCCCGCCGGCGGCCATGAGAAGCCTCTGAAAGGAACAGGGCAGAAGCCACAACAAGGGACCCTGGCTGGCCGCGATCCACGAGACTTGATCGGAGACAGGGACACAACGACCAGACCGTCCCACGGCTTTGGGAGGCGGGAAAGACTGGCGGGGTCGTGGATCTCGCGCGAGATGACAGAAGTTCGGTGCAAAGTCTTGAGAAGGATCCTGTAATGCAGCTATTCATGGCACAGTATAGTATGAATGCCCAACCGGCATTCTGTTGAACCAAATATGTGTATATATATATATATATATATATGCCAATATCGAAGCAATTAATCAATCGCGATGCATGCACTCATCCCACGTTTGGTTACTTGCTTGCTTCGGTGTATTTGCAGTCGAGGGGTGGCGAACGGACGAATAGGAGACAGCATAAAAAGGTTGAAAATTCTCAAAATAATTTCGGTCCGGGGAAGCCCTTTATCTTTTCCCCGTTTCAAAAAGGGGAAGGAAAAGAAGCCTCGAGCTGGTCGAGGGGGCACGGAAGACAAGGGCAAGGATAAAATGCCACTGCCGTTTTCTGTCACGGAGAATTTTTATCACTGCCTATCAAAAACAATCGGCTTTGCTGACATCATTATGTCCGTTGTAGCCCCCGATGCCCACGGTCGAACGACAAGAGATCACCGCCGAATAAATCATGAGTCCTTGGGAAACAGCCGAGATCTTTGTTTACATTTCTTCCACATATGAGCAGACCTCTCAATTGGTTTCTGCAATTCTATCTCAAATTTGAGACCCACCAGTCTGGAATCTGTTACTAAGATCCACATCGACTCCTTTGTTCAAAATCCCCATCTATTCGTTGCCCCTATTGACCTCCAGCTAATTCTCAAGTGCCACACCGGCTATTGAGTCAAGCGGTCTTTTTGGCATCGCTCTTTGCCGGCTATTGACCAGATGACCATCCCCCACTCCACTTCCCGTATTCCGGATGCCATCTCAACCACTCTTCGCCGTTCTTCTCTACCCCGAGCCTTGTCTTCCTACCTCCCCGGTCGTCTCATCTGGCAAAAAGGAAACAAGCGGCAATTTTTCATCTAGGAATGACGCTCTTCTCGGCTTAGTACGCATGGCTGTTAGTGTGGGGCATCCATCGTTCGCTCGCATGGTCCTCTCCACTGCTCTGGGCTTCTGGCTCTGTGCAACGATGGCCGGCCTGACGTTGGGAAATAATCCTTGGGCTGGACAGAGCCGGCGCTCATAAGAAGGCCCAGGGACCCGTCATCGTGGGTGAGTGAGTGAGTGATTCTTTCTTGAATTTGCTTCATTTCATGCTTGACTTACCGCAGCTTTACGAAACTTTCTGTCTTGACTCTTCAACTTCCAGTCAACGAATGCTATACCCCTTACGTCAACCTGACTTACTGACTGGTCGTTCCTACTCTACTCTTTGTCCCAACTTCATTTGAGAGTGCTTGCCTCTGTCGCGTGCCATTCACTCTTCATTTCCCTTCCTCTTTATAAATTCCAGATACTGTTCAACATTCCTCAGAATGCTTTCGTACGAGAACAGACCAGCCATGGCTCAACCAACACCCCCGACCTCCGACCACATACCCATTTCTGCCTCTTCGAATAATACTCTCACCAATGGCACAAGATCGAGCAACAACAGCCAACCTAAGACCGAACACAGTCACATCTGGTTGATCACTGGACCAGCAGGATGTGGAAAGAGTACCGTAGCACAATTCCTAGCCAAGAGCATGAATCTGCCCTTCATTGAAGGTGACGAGGTACTTCTACTTTTACTACTTCTTTACTTGATCTTTGCTCCTCCACTTTTGGCAACTTTTAACTAATTGTCTCTTTCCAGTTCCATCCCCAATCGAACGTCGAGAAGATGTCCAGAGGAATACCCCTCACGGATGCGGACCGCTGGGACTGGCTCACACGCCTCCGCGAAGAAGCCGTCAACCAGATCTCCTCCGGCTCGCAAGGCGTCGTCCTCACCTGCTCGGCCCTCAAGCGCAAATACCGCGACGTCATCCGGGTTGCAGGCTTCTACTCGCAAGGAGCGCGAGTACATTTCGTCTACCTGCATGCGCCGGAAGAAGTGCTCGCCGCGCGGGTGGGTGCCAGAGCTGGCCACTTCATGGGCGCGAATATGGTGCATAGCCAGTTCAGCATATTGGAGGCGCCTGGAGAGAAGGAGACGGACGTCATCAGCGTGGATGTGAGTGGTTCGATAGAGCAGGTCGAGGAGGAAGCTTTAGCGAGAATCCAAGAAGCGGTCAGATCGGAGGTGGTGAAGGATTCATGAAGTAAGAGGGAGACTGCTGCATGTGGCGGTTGCCAGACTTGGTTCAGTACCGGTAATTGACATGGAGTTGGCGGAATTGTGGCAGACGACTAACAGGTTTCTACCGGGTTCGCATGATTTCGTACCGGCGTCTTATTGCTGGGTTCGTCTACGACTCTGGGGTACCATTGTTGGCTTTCTTCTTTGCTTTTTCGGGTTCTGGTTGCAGCATGCGATATCACGGCGCAGGGATACAACAAAAGGCGTCGGGCTGGAACTTTGGGCTGGGTTGCAAGCACTTGCTGGACATCGGAGCTAATAAGACTGGGGTGTGAAATATATTAGACTTTTCTGCAGTCTGCGAGACTTTAGATCTTCCACGTACAATATCATGGCAACAGATGTTTTACAATTTTACTTGCATAGTGCCTATTTTCAATTTCTGTTTTCATCTCATGACTTCTACGTGTCTATTTTGTCTGACCTTGATCCGGTTTCTAGAGTCCAATGCTTGCGGGGTAGTCCAACACCCCGCACTTTTCCAATTCTATCAGCCTTGTGTAAGGTGACAGCGCATACAACATGATGAGGCTCAGGCGAGGGTCTTTGCCATTAGCCTTTTATGTGTTGCCAACAAATCGATCATGCTTCTACCCCACGTCCAGTCCTGCGTAACCGTACTCCCGCTGACTTAAAAGCACTCTTAAGCTATGTCTCACAACATGACGCTGTACTCCCTTCTCAGTCATCACCTCAGGTGTATGACCATCGAGTCTGGGTCCTCCACAAATCCTCTAACCACCTCCGCAGCGCGGGCCATAGTCGCTCCATCAATAACACGGTGATCTGCACTCCAACTGAAATTGCACACCTGTTTCTGGACCAGCTGACCCGTCGCGTCGAAAGCTGGAATGGTCCTTGTCTTGCCGACGCCTAGGATGGCAACCTCCTTCTCGACGATGACGGGCGAGACGTAGGTGCCCCCGATGCTGCCGATGTTCGATACTGTGATGGTACCACCGCTCAGGTCTTGGCTGGATAATTTTCCTGCTTGGGCAAGCGATTGGAGACGGTTCAGCTCTGCAGCGATAGAGAGGATATTGAGACTCGATACGTTCTTGATGACAGGGACGATGAGCCCATTGGGTGTGTCCATGGCTACGCCGATGTTGTGTTGACTCCGCATGACCAGCACGGGCTTTGACGAGCTCGGGTCAACGTCTACTCGTGAATTGAGTGTTGGGTATCGGTCTAGGGACATTGAAACTGCCTTGATGATGAAGGGTAGGAACGACAGCTTGCTGACTTCATTGACCGGGAATTTCAACAGGTTTCTGTTTAGTCTAGCCCTAAGCTCTGCTATGCCTGAGAAATCTATCTCGTCTGCATATAGGAAATGCGGAATGTTCAGAGACTTTGTCATGGCCTTGAACATCTGATGTTGGGTATTTGAAAGTTGAGCTATGGTTTCGGTTTGAGGACCACTACTCGATGCTGGTGGAGAGAGTGTTTGACTGCTAGAGCGAGCTTCAGGAGCACTGTCTCTCTCCTTTGCAAATTGGTAGACATCTTCCTTCAAGACTCGTCCGTCTCTGCCTGTGCCATTGACATCTTCAATCTTGACATCTAATTCTTTAGTAAGATGTCTGACAGCAGGAGTTGCTAATGATGCATGCTTCCCTTTTGGTGAGCTTGGTTTCTGTTCCGGCGGTGATACATCTGGGGTGGATTTTGAATCTGTAGCTGGTGGAGGCGGCGGTGTCTTCTCAGTTTGTGCTTGAGATTCCTCTCCGGTCCCAGGTTCCGTCAATGCTTCTAGGTCTTCCTGTTTGATCTCGCCTTGTATATCGATGTCGACCAGAGGCTTCCCCACTTTTGCCATGTCCCCAGCATCGTAGTGAAGCTTCTTGATAACGCCTGCAAAGCGACTTGTGATTTCCACCGAAGCTTTGTCACTCTGGACTTCACATAACTTATCCCATTCCTCGACTCTTGCTTCTGGAGCCACGAACCATTGTATAACCTCGCATTCTCGAATTCCTATTTGACAGTCAGAAACCTATTCGCAATAACTATCCATAGATTCTTACCTTCCCCAATATCCGCCAGCAGGAACGGTTTTATGGCCTGTACCCTAGCAGAAGCACTGAACGATCGGGTTGCGGGGCATTGTCTTTGAAGCGTCGTGAGCCCGCTGTAAATACGCCATTGCCTCGCAGAAATGCTGGAAAAGAGCTGTAAACGCATCTTGGATTCGAGAACTGTACCAACACTCCAATATCCAGGAGAGAACTTTCTTTGTGGCTCACATTCTTGAGGGGTTGTAGCAGTTACATAGTAAAGTCTGGGGAAATGGGGAATCAGCTTGACCCGTATCTAAGCGTGCAAGCCAAGGACCAGGCTGCCAAGGTTGGATACAGCCCGAGTTCGCTAGAATTTAGATTTCAATGTCAACAAAAAGAGTCACGACATTCACAGTACGATGATTATTTCGCGGCGATCATTACGACCCTCCAACTTCAGGCTCGAGGCAGCAGAATGCCTTGTCTGTCAATGGCGCACATTCAGTACTGACTATCGCCGCCTGGCTGAGAAAGGACCTGCAGCACCATCAACACCTCCTATCACTCCCGAATCACCCCTCGCCGATGCACCAAGGTCCTATGGCAAAGCCGTTTCCGAGTTCACGCCCAAGCCTCTAGGCAGACCGATTGGCCTGCCTAATCCGCCACAAGCTGGAGAGAATGCGGGAGTGGATACTAGGAGTTGGAAGCAGAGAAGAGACGACTTCGTGGATTACGACAAGCATCTCGTGAGGCGGAAACAGCTGTAAGTAAAGCTCAAGCCTGCAGCTAGGTGGAAGGGCCTTTGCTGAACGATATCTAGGACGCAAAAGATCTCAACACCATACTTCCGAGAATGGAGTAATATGCGCCTACACAAGGGGAAGTCTTTCCTGGCACCTCCACGACTCTTCAAAGGCGAGCGCGCGCTGTACTTTCCGAATTTTCAAGGCCAGACTTTATCCAAAGATAAACTAGCCAAGGATACCACACCGATATTCGAGGACAAAGTGTCAGTAGTGAGTGTGTTCAGCAGCGCCTGGGCCGAAAACCAAGCAGCGACTTTCGCAGCAGAGAAGAATAATCCAGAGCTGCATGAAGTGGTGAAAGGTAGCGGAGGACTGGCCCAAATGGTGCAGATAAATATCGAAGAAAACGCTCTGAAAGCCATGCTTGTCCGGTTATTCATGCCGAATTTGAGACGCAGAATGGGAGCTGGAAATTGGGGAAGATATTTCTTGGTTCGCAAAGGAGTGTCCGACGAGATCCGGGACGCAATTGGGTTGCTTAATAGTAAGGTTGGGTATACATACCTGCTTGATGGAGAGTGTAAGATTAGATGGGCTGGAAGTGGGCCATGTGAAGGAGATGAAAAGGAAGGCCTGGTAAGAGGCGTCAAACGACTGATCGAGGAGTTGAAAGTCAAGCGGAAGGAGAAGCCAATTCTGGAAACAAGAAAGCCTGTAGAAAACCAGACCGCTGCAACGGCAGCATGATATTTGCTCGGATATACCCATACTTGTACAATAACATATCTTCTGGCTAGCCAGCCTGACCAAAAACGCCCGCTCAATGCAAATCATAAAGCACTGCTCGCTTCTTCACATGAAGTATATAAACATCAGAAAACAGAAAGCAATAAAGCTTCCCATAATTATCCCGTCCCTCCTCTTCTTGGCCGATATCCTCCCAATCAAACTGTTCAAGCCCGGTACCTGCGCCGCCGCTCCCGTAATTCTGCGATTGATACTCGCCAGCGTTTCTCTCTGTAATCCAAAGCTCTCGTTCACAGCATATGCCTGACTGAGCACACTGTCCGCCATATTATGACTGTTGTCTATGCGGCCGCGCTCATCCAACATGTAATCCGCCTCTGCTGCTTCCGGGTTGTTGGAGTGGTAAGCATCGATGTCGCTGCGGACATTCGAGAGTAGGTTCGCCCTGTTGCGGGCATCTTGGATCTGCGCCTTTAATCTGGAGAGTTCGCGCCGGTGTTCTTGAAGGACTTCGCGGTGCCTAGAGAGGTTGTTCTGTTTGAGGGCGGAAGCTGTGAGGGTTGCTTCGGAGTCTAAGAGGCGGGAGAGTTGGTTATTCAGTGTTTCGCGCTGGGACATGTCAGTATAGCTCAGTATTGCTGGAGATACTGCGCTACCTTTTCTAGTAAGTCTTGCAATTTGGCTTCTGTTTGCCTCTCGTCTTCCGATGGTTTCGCGGGTATGTTTGGTACTGCTGCGAATTGCGAATAGGTGTGGAATAGTGTTTCTGTCTGTGAAAGTGGTCAGTTACTGCCTGCTGCTGCTTTGCGAGCTGTTAGCATACCTGGGTTTCTAATGATCTAGCCTGTTGCCTCAGCTGTGCCCATCCGGTTCCAGTCGAAGACATTATGATTGATTTAAAAACTGCAAATGATCTCTGACTGCTTGTTGCTCTGCTCTCTTTCTCCAGCCTCAACGTTCCATGTTCGGCCTTGACCAGACGCGGCCGCGCCTTCCACGTGATGAAGGTCCCTGCGCTTCGGCCACAACCCAGCTAGTAAGCTCGGCTTATTAGCCAATCAAAATTTGTACCGCTAAGTACCGCCCACAGCCAAAAATTCAAGCAAACTGTAGAATTTCCGCATTTCGACGAAGACGACACCGACAACTCCCCACGACAACCCACGCCAACACCTTCAAGATGGTAAATCGCCCTTCCTTTACGAAGCTATCTCAGGTCGAGTTATAAGAGCGAGTGCTAATGGATGCGAATTACAGTCGAGCGGCAAAGTTAAGACTGGAGCTCTCTGGAGCAAGAACAAGACCGACCTTGCAAAGCAGTTGGGAGAGCTGAAGACTGAGCTCGGTCAATTGCGCACACAGAAGATTGCTGGAGGATCAGCTTCCAAGCTCACAAAGATGTGCGTATTTCGAGAATTTCGTTCCGCAGAGTAGAGGGCATGCGATTTCGAGGCCAACCCCTCCTCTCAACTCAATACACATACCGATATACACCTCAACACTACGAGATCGAGGAGTGGTTGAGCCCAGAAGGCAACTCAAGAAGAAGCAGGAGAACGTGTAGCTAATGTGTTTCCTTACAGCCACGATATCCGCAAGTCAATCGCCAAGGTCCTCACAGTCATCAACGCCAACCAACGCTCGCAACTCCGCCTCTTCTACAAGAACAAGAAGTACCTCCCCCTCGACCTCCGACCAAAGCAGACGCGCGCCATCCGGAGACGTCTGACGAAGCACGAGAGCGGCAAGACCCTGGAGAAGACGAAGAAGCGCGCCACCCATTTCCCTCAGCGAAAGTACGCCATCAAGGCAGAGGCTTAAATCGAGAAAAACGAAGCTGCTGTGTTGGAGGATTAGAGTGGAAGGGGCTTGGGCAGGCTAGCAGGATTTGTGATTCGTCCTTTTTTCGGCATGGGGCTCGCTTTCATATGGCTTTCTTGAATTTGGGGTCATGGTGTATGTGAGAAAATAGCATGGCTGGCATGGAGCCGACCCGAAAATCAAAAAATCACGACATTGAACATCTTTTGGATTCGGCTTGATTTGGTCTGTATGTGCGTGTATGCGTGATTAGAAGTGATGGTTCGATGGTCGTTGCGGTTGACCGCAGGTGGACATCAGGTAGGCATCGATAGGCTTGATTCGAGCTCTGGACCGCTGAGATGGGAGAATTTGCAAGGGCCAATATTCCCCGACTTCCTGAAGCAAGTGCTTTAATTAGTACCTGACTTCGGTCGCGAACCAGACTTGACGGACTTACTGCACTTGTCAAAACACCTCGAGATGAACCTCAAATCACTTGAGTTGTCAGACCCCACAAATTGAGACATCTTTTTTGAAAACTTTATAGTTTTGAGAGGGTATCAAAGTTGCTCTTTTCATATCTATCATGCTTCACATATAAGCTGCAGTTGCTCATGGCTTGTAGTTGTTGAGGAACCGTTCCCATGGTCGCGACCAATCCTTAACACTCAGGATCCCCTGTAACCTCTCTGAAGCCCTTCTTACCGTTCCCCTCCAAATCATCAGCCGTAGCAACATTCCACTTCTGCTTCTTTGGCGCTCTCTTCTTAGTACTATCCTTTGGCGGCTTATCGTGCGTCAAAGCATGTCTCTTCAGCTGATCAAGCCTATGGAAAGATTTACCGCAGCCAGGAACTGAACAGGCGTGTAATCCTTTCTCGCCGTGGATTTTCCTGTGCTTTGCCAAATTCGAGGACTCTGAGAATTTCTTGCCACAGATGTTACACTCCAGGGGCTTCTCGTTGGTGTGTGTCCGTTCGTGTATAGCTGGAGAGTGATTAGTTTGAGAAATTCGGAGATTTGGTGTGAAATGATTTACTGCATGCACTTTGCTGTGGGAATCTTTTGTCACAGTGCTTACACTTCCATGGCTTTTCGCCAGTATGAAGCAGGATGTGTTGCCTCAAGGCTTGAGGTGCCGAGAAAAACTGACCACACGTTGGACAAACCGAACATTTGACTATATAGGTCAGCTTTGCACCTCACGAAAGTCATGTAATATGCAGGGTACTTACAGCCTGTATGAGTTGCCATATGTCGCTCGAGCTTCCCACGCTGCGAGAACCCTGATTTGTCCCCGAGATTCGTGTCACGTCGACAACCATCCCACTGGCAGATATATCCAGTAGCCTTTCCTAGTACGCTCAAGTGTTGGTCTTTGACGTGGTCTTGGAGGTTGGCGGCAGATGTTCCCTCGTAATTACAACGGTCTCCATCCTTGGACTTCCACATGCACAGATGTGGTATGTCCGCCAGATCAGTAGGCTCAGCTTTACTAACAGGCTCTGTGATTGCGGTAGCTGCGGAATTGGTTTCAGCTAAAAGGTCAATCTCCTCATGCTTAGAGAATGATCCTTGAAGATGGTCGGTCATGTGTGAGAAGAATTGGTTAGGATCATCAAAGACAGTTCCGCATGTTTGAAGACGACACTGCAGAGATCCTTGGACCGGAGTTGCGTGAAAATGGTCTAAGTGATCATGAAACATCCTTGGACTGCCATATGTCTGATCTGGTGGGCATGTTGTTGCAGGACAACTGAATGTACCAGAAGTGAAATCGAACTCATAACCATGGACACTTTGGAGGTGATCAAAAGGATTGGAATCTAAAGTTGATGGACAGTTGTCTGCTGGAACAGGACACCCGAATTGCATCTGTGTATCGATGTGAGCCGAGTGAAAATGCGAGACCCACTCCTCATGGCTCATGCAAACGAAGTTGCAGCCCTCCCAACCACATGGTAGCACCTCAGGTGCCCCGAAGGAGTCACCAGTCCATTGTTCGGAAGAGTTTTGAAACATAGCTCCAGTGCCGGATAGTTCACCAGTGGCCGGACTTGAGTAAGGTGCTTGTTGATCGAACATATGGCTTTGTGGAGTGGGGAGTGCTGGATAGGGGGAGCAAGGCGTCTCGCTGTTGTGGGCCATTGAAGGTGTAGTAGCCGGAGACGGGTCTACAATCGCAGGGTCGATTTTGGAAGACGGAGTACGAAAATGGCCCATGCCTTGCTGTACTTGCGCATTCCATGGAGCTGGATCCAAGTTCGACAACAAGTCTTCTCCTTTCTCAGCGACATTGCTCAATGAAGTCTGGGTTTGAAAAGCGTTTGACAGACACTCATCACGACATGCCGGTTTAGAGCAAGAAGCAACACTGCAAACTTCCACTGCAGCACCCACACAGTTGACTTCATCACATGGACTACAGTCCGGCTCGTCGCAAGGTATGCCTCCTGAGCAACTACTGCAGCAATCGCTTTCGGTTCCGCATAACGAAGCACGATCTGACTCGTTGATAGCGGTACCGATTGCTCGAGTATCGAAGTTGACTTGGGACATTCGCTGGCGCTTAGAAGGCGGTACCCGTGGATTCTCAGCAAGACTTTTCGGCTTTTGCGTCGGGTCGCTTGATGCGTGAGACTGCATCGTTTCGGCAGGGTAGGATCGATACGTTTGTGAAGGTGCACCGGTGAAAGTAAACATTGAAGTAGACTTCTGCTGGTGTCCCGTCAAGTAAAGGTCTTGTTGAGATTCAAAGAAGGGGGCCGAAAGAGTCGGCTGAGGATCATGCTGTTGTGCAAAGCTCTGCTGCCAGTAGTCGCTTGTGCCCGTGCCGTAGTTGATATTGGCATCGTACGAAGGTAAATTCGGCAAGTAGCCCATATCGTCGCCGTCGTTCATGTTAGATATATCGACGAATCGACCTTCTCGGCAAGTTCATCAGATTCTTGCTGTTTTCTTGGTACCCTGAGCTGCAGGATCGACTGGAATATGCGAGGTCCTCGTCTTTGTACTGGTGAAGTAGAGAGGGAAATGGGCCTCGGAACAATCTGTTTTGACGGTAGTACCAGCAGTGATCTCTTCAAGATTCAAGAACGCCAGAATGAGGGGTTCCAGGAAGAAAGAGGCTGAGAAATGTCGCGGTCTGGAGGGGAGGATGATATCAGTTGCGACAACCCAATGAGGTTAGCGCAAAAACCATCAAGGTGCTTGAACTCGGGACAAAGTTCTCTATTGGTGACTTTGCACTAGGTAGTGGTGCAAAAGCAATGGGGTCATCACTGGACGAACGAGCAAGAAGGGTGCAGGGGGAGGGTTCCTGCCCTTCACTTGTGTTTCTGTGCTTGATGAAGGAAGAAAAACATTGTTGTTGTTTTTGACGGGCTCGTGGTCTTCCTTGGAGGTAGAGGCGAGGCGAGTCAGTGAAGTCTGATGAAAGTCCCGTCAAGATGAAAATAGCTCAGATTTGAATTTGAAAGCGCTTGCTTGTCATTGGTCAAAACATAGACCCTTACCAAATGCAGCACCATAACTTCAACATCGACATAAACGACACGTACGAGTGTATGGTTCTGAAATGGGCAGGGCAGAGTGTTTCGAGGCGGTGTATCGATATCTTGAACCGCTTAGGTGTATTTGTTCGTGTTATTGATCGTCCCATTTTCCTTGGTCAATTCCTGAAGGCTCCACTGAACTAGCCGGCTCGGCCTGGCTGCGAGGCTGACAAAGTCTGGATACATGAAAGTTAAGGCTACAATATATGGAAAGAGAAAACTTGTTCGGAGAAATTCGCATTTCGATGTCAATTGACCTGTATTGACATTCAGATATTTCCAAGTCAAAGTTCTCACAAAGTCCTATCCCAGAAGCACTGACAAGGCTGACGCTGACTCTCCTCCTCTCCTTATCGATAACACATTTACGATTGAGGATCAACACTCATGTCCAGACAAGGGTTCGGCCAGAGCAAGACCTTCTAGAAAGAGGTCTTTCTCTGAAATGATTCACATATCTGAAGCAAATCTCATCGACAACTATTAAAGATAGCTTCCTATTCATATATCCACAGTCAAGACCCAGCCAAGTATCATCTCCTTCCTATTTATCCACGCCAAGCCCCTGCGACTTTCCCTCCAAGCATCCCCGCCTCAAGCTTGCGCAGCACTCGTCCACGTCCTCTTCAACACTCAATGCGCCTCACCCTCTCACGCGCCATCACAACATCCTTTTCCACCTAAATTCCACGATAACAAACCTCACATCTCCGACCTCCACACATAGCCAACAGACAATGGGTAACCTCTGCGGCAAAGAATCCTCCGACGCCTTCGCTCAACCAGGCCGCACTCTCTCGTCCGCACCGCCAGCCCAGAACCAGAACCAGACAGCCAGCGTCCCGAAGAAAGTCGTAGTTGGCGGACCAGCGAGGACGTTAGGATCAGGTGGAGGAAGTGGTAGTAGTGCGCAGGAGGATGCGAGGAGGAAAGCAGCGGAGGCAGCGGAGGTGAGTGATTGCGATGCGAGACCTGCACAGGAGGTGATGGGCAGTTGAGGTTTGATGTGAGAATTATGCTGATGTTGAGTCTTTGAGCAGGCTAGAGCGAGTGCTGCGAGTAAACCGAAAGGAAAGTTAGGAAGCCAGTTACAGGAACAGAAGAAGCAGACGAGGGTGGATACGTTGGAGGGACTCAGTAAAGAAGAGCGGAGGTTGAGAGATGCGGATTCGGCGGCTGAGGCGAGAGCATACAATTGATTGACTTGGAGTATTAGCAAGGTGTATTGGATTTGAGGTTTAATTATTGGACTTTCCAGCGATGGACATGCATATAGAGTTATCCGGTAGAGCGATGATAGGAGGTGAAAGGCATCCTTCCGAGATGGGTGCTTTCTAGTACATGTTATGATTGAATGCATAAGCTCAAAGCGTCTACAAGCTAGCCTACACGACGTTGTATCTACCACTAGCAGGCGCTCTGCCTTCAGCATCAGCAGCAGCCATTGTGCCTTCTTTGAGTAACCTCATCAACTCCCTCATTGCGTTGGTGACCACGACCTCAGTGTCACCTTCAACAAGAATGTACAGCTTGGGATCGCCACCTGCCTGGACCTCCTTCCCGGCAGGATAGAAGCTGCCTTTGGTAGTAATAGAAGTACCAGTCGCTTCCAAAATCTTGGCAACGTTCGTTCGGTTCGTGACAGCCCATCTGGCTTTCTGAGGGAAGTCATTGATCTCCAAAGTTGCGTGGAACGCACCGGCATCAGGACCCTTGTTATCAATTGGCACTCCCGATCGTAGTTGGCCGGTCTTGTTCAATCGCGCATTGATGGCGTCAATAGCAGAGGTGACCTTGTCGAGCGGGTTCTTCGACCCGCCTCCTGAAGATACAGCAGTTTCGGTTCGGTGTACAGTAATCTTTCCATCAAGGTCGATGCCCTTGGGCACTCCGTATAGTTGAGGCGTTGGAGCAGCAGATGCAGGTTGAACAACTGATGCAGCTTTGAGAACGATATCCTCGTCACCAGTCTTGTCCTCTTTCTCTTCCTCATCATCGCCGTCAGTCTTGTGCGTTTTCCGCTCACGATTTCTAGCAGCTTCACGCTCCGCATCAAGGCGTTCCAAGCCTGGGCGAAAGTTAGCATATGTTCCGAAAGAGGAATGGATGTCCAAGCATACCTTTACCGCCGAATCCTGAGCTATCTTTCGACTTGCCGGTCTTGACTTTATCTCTGAATGATTTTCGCATCTCATTGAGTCGTTCAGGTACTGGCTGGCCGGACTGTTCAAGAGCTTTAGCGATACCTACTGAATATTGTTCCTGTTCTTCTGTGATGAAAGTGACAGCTGTTCCCTTGGCTCCAGCACGACCTGTCCGACCTGCTCTGTGGACATAGTCTTCCAAATGATTTGGAGCATCGAAGTTGACAACGAGCTTCAGCTGCTTGACATCTAAACCACGAGCGGCAACAGAGGTAGCAATCATAATTGGGACGACTCCAGCTTTGAAATCATCGATGGTAGAATCTCTGTCGATCTGATCCTTACCACCGTGGATAGACATGCATGGATAGCCTTTGCGCATGAGATCCTTGAGAAGATCATCGGCTTTTTCTTGCCTGTCCACAAAAATCAAAGTTCTAGCATCTTCATCGTCGTTGTAGAGCTCTCCGAGGAGCTCCAATAGACGATGAAACTTCTCCTTCTCCTCACGGACTTCGACCATTTGAGTAATTTCAGGAGCGACAACACTTCTTCCTCCGACTGTGATCTCTACAGGGGATTGAAGGGTCTTCTTCGCTAAAGCATCCATAATACGAGGCATTGTAGCAGAGAAAAGAATAGTCTGCCTGTCGGGTCTGATGTTGGCGAAGATCTTCATAACTTGTGGCTCGAATCCCATGTCAAACATACGATCAGCTTCGTCTAGTACAACATACGTAACTCGTCGAAGGTTCGTGACTCGACCAGAGTTTGCGGCAAGGAGATCTATCATTCTGCCCGGTGTGCAGACAATTATTTCAGCGCCTCTCTTGAGATCAGCAATCTGATCCTTGATGGGAGCTCCGCCATAAGCACAGACAGCACGAAGCCCCATGGCTTTCAAGAAGGGCTTGCACTCTTTATGAATCTGGGTCGCTAGTTCTCTTGTGGGAGTCACAATCAAACCGATTGGGCCATCTGAGCCTTCCAATGGTCGCTGATCTCGAATGTGGCGAAACATAGGGAGCAGAAAGGCGATAGTCTTACCAGATCCAGTCTTCGCAACACCGATAACATCTCTTCCAGACATGATTGCAGGGACTGCTTGCATCTGGATAGCCGTAGGCCTTTCATATCCTAGTTTGCGAATTACCTCCAAGGACTGGACATTAAGACCGCATTGTGACCATTTCTGGACAGGTTTCGGGACATCTTTCCCAGCAACTTTTATGCCGTCAAGTTCAAGACGAAGATCCGCAAGCTCGGCCTCGGTCATATCAGCTAGTTCTGCTGGCTCAGTATAGAAGTTCTTTCGAACAGGCTCCAAGTCCAATTTCGCGTAGTTGATTGTTGGGAGTTCCTTCTTCTTCCTGACCTTACTTGCCATAGCAAGAATGTCATCAGGATCGGCCTCCATAGCTTTCAAATCAACATCATCGTCGCCGAACAGTGCCTCGGGTTGTTGTTTCTGGCTCTTGCTCTTGCTCTTATTGAAAGTGTCGGTCGTCTTTGGGGCCGCGAAGGGGTCGCCCATCTGCTCCATGAAGGCTTCCAAAGGATCAATCTCATCATCCTCTTCCATTGGAGTTGGTTCAACTTGGGTTACCGCATGATTTTCCATCTTGATGTCCCCGTTGGTATCGGTCTCCTTTTCGGTGGTTTCTTCGGCTGCATCAGCTTTCTCGGCAAGACTTTGCTCCTGTAGTCGTTCTTCGCGCTTTTCTGCTGCGGCTCGAGCCGCCGCTGCAGCCTCTTCTTCCGTTCCAGCGTCTTCCATGTCGACATCGTCGTCATCATCTTCTCCCTCAGCAACGTTAGCGAGCGCAGCATCGTCATCCTCAATGTTTGCCAAAGGTAGGGTCGGTAGCTTTTCTAACTTCTTCCTAGCATCATCGTCTTCGCCAAAGTCCAGAGTCCGCTTTGAGGTAGGCTTCTCGTTATCAGTGGCAGACTTGGCGCCTAGGCCGAACGCGTTCAGATTTCCTCTGGCTTTAGGCAACGCAGATGCTGTTTCAGAGTGGTTAGCAAAATGCAAATAGTCATCTCTTTCAATTGATAACGTACCTTTGGAGGTGCTGTTGAAAGCTGTTGTCTTTTTGTCAGCTTGTAATCCTTTGACCGAGGAACTTAAGGTAGCCGACGCTTTAGTTAATTCTTTGAGTGGTAGATCCTTGCCGAGAGTGCTCGTGGAGCTTGAATTCGCCACTGCTTTCTTTGCTATTGCCTTTGGGTCGAATTTGCCGGCATATGGTGCTGGTGATGCAAGGCTGAGTGGGGTTGAAGGCGAGGCTGGTGATGCGACTGAAGGTGTTCCGTTGGTCTTCTGATCTATTTCATCAAGAAGCTTTCGGGTCCCTCCAGCAGCAAGCTCTTTCTCCTTCCGCTCCTTGTCTTCAGCCATTTTCTTCTTCCATGCTTCCAGTTTCGCAAGTCGCTCTGCCTTCTTCTCAGCCTCGGTCTGGGCGGAGGGTCCGGATGATTTCGCTGGCTGAACACATAGGTCAGCTTTCAAGCTCTGTCCAATGCCTTGGTAATCACTCACCTCGCTGGTCTTCGCATTGTCAGGCTTGCTTGCGGATTTGCCGAAATTTCCATCACCTCTACTACGGGGCCTCGAGTCAGTAGAATTCTGGCGGCGCCTTCGTGCCCTGTCATAAGAATCGTCTCGCCTGTCTCGATAGTCCCGTTCCCGACTTCTGCGTCGCCGCCTATCTGGAGAACGATCCCGATCGAATCTGTCTCGGCGATCTCTTGAGCGATCTCTTCGTCCGGATCGGTAATAGTCTTCCTCTCTTCGATCTATCGATCGATCTCGTCGTCTTGGTACATCGCGATCTCGATGGCGGCGCTGTTCCCGGGAGCTGTCAGTAACCTGTGCCTTGGCATGGATATGGTGCCTGTATCTCACGTCTATGCTTCGAGACCGACTACGCCGCCGCTGCGGCCGAACGTCGTCCCTCCTGTCCCGATCCCGTCTGACATCGTCATCTCTTTTAACACGTTTCGAAGAGTGGTGGCTTCCTGCTGGCGATGGTGAGCGTGAGTCCCTGTGCCGAGCCATTTTTGCCCCAAGTCAATGGCAGAAATACTTTCTGGCAGGATTCGATGGTGGCGCTGTTAGCAGCCCAGAGTAGACCAGTCCTAGCACCAACCAGGTCGATAAAAAAAAGTACTGAAGTAGAGATATTGGAGGCGGCGCAAGGTGGTCGTCGACGAGTGTTCGAATTAAGGTTGAGTTGCACAAGAGAAATACGGAAGTTGAGCGGCCGGCAGTCAATCACTCTGAGTACTCACATACGCGCTTGCGCTTATTGTCACTACAGGGGTCACTAGCGCGTTGGCTGCACTGCACAGCAGCTCTGGTGAGCTTGCGTGTCGAAAGGAAGGGGTTGGGAGCTGGATTGGCGTTGGCCCAGTCAGGAACCGGATCCGCGACAGCTAAATCACCTCCCTTCCCCTCTTCAACATCAGCCTCATCGACCACATCCACCCAGAATCGCACTCACACAATCGTAGCCGCAGGCCGCATCGGCTGCGACCCCAATAGTTCACCCGCCATGTTGTCCAGCATAGGACGCGCCTCTGTTAGGAGAGTAGTTGCGCGTGGACCCCAGTCAACAAACCGAACCATTCAGGGTCTCTGGCAATTCCAACGCGTTGACACCCTTCAGAGTGCCGACAATGCTTCGACTCGACCAAAACTCTCCTTCTCTCTTCAACGAACATATGCCACAGCTACCAAAGTTGCTACAAAACCCAAGGCCACCAAGACAACAGCCACAAAGCCAAAGACGAAAAAGGTCGCTAAGAAGCCGGTCAAGAAGGCTGTCAAGAAGCCAGCGAAGAAGAAGGCTGTGGCCAAGAAGCCTGTCAAGAAGCCCAAGAAGGTTTTGTCTGAGGCATCGAAGCTCAGAATTGAGAACACGAGGAGAGTGGAAAGGTTGAAGGCTTTGAAGGAAGCAGCCCTTGAGATCCCGAAAGCGAAGCCATACACAGCCTGGACCGTCCTCGTTTCGGAATTGTCCAAAGGCAAGACCGGTGTGACTGCCACTGCTACAACATCTGCTGCTGCCAGCAAGTATAAATCATTAAGTCCATCAGAACTTGAGGTATGTTGTACACCATACCCCTTGAGGAGGGATAGTCTTAACACCATTATAGTCGTACAATCATATCGCTGCCCAGAATGAGGTAGACAACGCTGCAGCTTACAAGAAATGGGTTGAAAGCTACACCCCTGATCAGATTCGCCTTGCCAACAATTCACGCAGAGCACTACGGTCGCTTGTCGCAGACGGAGTGAAGAACATCAAGCATTATCGCCCGATCAAGGATGAACGTCAACCAAAACGTGCATCCACACCGCTGGCGTTATTCCTAAAAGACAGATGGGATTCTGGGGATTTCAAGGGAATCAAATTAATCGACGCAGGCAAGCTTATAACGAAGGAATGGGAGGCGCTATCAGCTTCTGAGAAAAAGGTAAAGCTTTAATTCTCTCACAATCAATGCAATTTTCTGACTCGTCTTAGACCTACACGGACCGTTCAGATGCGGATAAGCAGAGGTACTACAAGGATTTCAAGGCTGCTTATGGGCGTGACAGTGAGGCAGTCACAAAGGAATAAGCTGGCATTCCGCACGTTCCAATGCGTCCTTCGTGTAAGACTTCACGTTCTGTTGGAGACAAGACGATTAGCACGGGCCGGAATGGTTCTCTCAAGTCGTTTCAGGGTTGTGTACCAATAAGGTCAGGGAGGGATGGTGTTTTGAGTATACCTATGCGCGGTACAATGCTTGCCTGTTAGGAGTTTCCTTTGTGTACTGCTAAGTACCATGGCTTGGCCCATGGCGTATTTGATACGAAGACGATATCCTCAGGGTGTGTACGCGGTCTAGCTTGTTGCCGTCTTCGGCAGATGAGATATTGTACGCTTTCACCATGATCCTTCACCTTCCTCCACTGCTAGGCTCCTCCGTCCTTTCAAGCAGTAGTATTGGCCATGGTAGACCATTATCGTGTGCACTCTCTGTGCACTCTCTCAGCCAGGTTTTCTGAAGGTATGACAAGTAAAAACTTTGAATCCCGACGTGCATCGGAAAGTTCCTGCTTTGTTTACCTATCAAAACAAACTCAAATAAGCGAACGGCCGTTTCCAGCAATGGCTGTCATGTCCAACTCAGCCATTTTCAGTCTTGCAGACCTAGCTTACTCTTCCCGAACAGATATGAACAACAGCAGTCTGGCGCCGACGGCTGAGCACAGAACGGTAACGATCTGCTAACGACGATTCCGGGTTTTTTGCCGAAAAACAACCAATACCATACATGCGTAAGAATAACCCCATGTATGACTTTTCCAACAAATAAATATCATTTTTATATAACAGCACAGCTTCTATATATACATTTCCTCATATTACCCACCGCCATTCAACCCCTTCACACATCTCAATTCTTCTTCCCCTCCAAATCAGTATAAAACGTATACCCAAACGACTCACTCGGATCATTAAACCTCAACTTCTTATCCACACCCTCAATCTTTTTCATATCCTCTGCACTCAGCTTGAAATCGCCCTCGAGATTCTGCGCGATGCGAGATGGCGTCTTGGATTTAGGGAGGACGGAGTGCCCACGTGCGATACCCCATGCGAGGGCGACTTGGCCGCCGGTTTTGTTGTGCTTCTTGCCGATTTCGACGAGGACGGGATCGTCCTGTGGTTATCTCTGTTAGTATCTCGGTCTCTCACAATCATAGCATACATGAAACAGCCAAGACTGGTTAAAATGGATGAGGAAAGATATGGAAAAAAAAAAGCATACCATCAACTTCCCCATATTCTGTCCCGAGCTGTAAATTTCGTTCTGGTTGCCAAACGGCGAGTAGTGCTGGACGTGAATACCCTTCTCCTTATGCCAGTCGCAGAAGTCCTTTTGCTGCAGCCAAGGGTGGCATTCTATCTGGTGCGCTGCTGGAACGACGCTGCCTTCTCTCAATAGTGTCTCGAGCTCTTTCTTGGAGAAGTTGGAGACGCCGATGGCGCGAGCTTTGCCGGATGATGTGAGCTTCTGCATGGCCTTCCAGGTGTCGACATAGCTGATGCTGCTGGTCTCGGTCTTGCCGTCCTTGTCTTTGGGGAATTTGTTGTCGCCTACGCATGGAAAAGTTAGCATTGGATACCTTGATATCTAATTGGGTTAGGGATCAGGTAGACTGACCTGGCTTGAATGCCGATGGCCAATGCATCAAGTAAAGGTCAACATAGTCCATTCCCAGATCCTTGAGTGACTGATCGAGAGCGCCTTCTACATCTTCAGGCTTGTGCTTGTTGTTCCATAGCTTGGTGGTGATAAAAAGCTTGGATCGATCAATACCACTCTTCTTGATGGCCGCTCCAACCATGGGCTCGGTTCCGTAAACTGTATTCCATCAGTACTTAGCATGTTTTAAAAGAATTGAAGGCCCTTGAAATAGGGGGCTGACTTACTCGCAGCAGTATCAATGTGCAAGTATCCAGCCTTCAATGCTTCAGTGACAGCCTTTTCTTGATCATCCTTATCCTGCCATGTTCCAAACCCAATAGCGGGGATCTTCGCTCCTGTGTTGAGCGTGTGGGTAGTTCCTGATGCCATATTGCGTCTTTGAATGTGTGAAGAGACTTGGGAAATTCTAGATGAAGCTGATACAGAAAAGCGAGCTGCTCGTGAATACATATTGAGGAAAGAAGAGGAGGGAAGAAAATGAGAAGGTTTTGTTAGAGTTTAAAGGCCGCTACCTTGATATCTAGCTACGTCAAGCTCGAAACAACATCACAATGAGCTGTGAAACTAGCAACCCCATTCTGGATGTCATGACGTCGAGCTTGGGGATGAAAGAGCTAGAGTGGGGATAGAAGTATATATGTCCACGCTGGATAGACATTGGTCAATTGCTTGGATCCAGCTTACTACTCGAGGAGGGGAGGGGAGGGGAAGGGAGTCAGGAACTGGAAGAATGATGTTGCGGGGTTATCGATGACTGATCGGAGATATGATGATATGTCCCTCGAATTCGACCTCGGCGTTAAGGTTAAGATCCAGGGGTACGTTCTCTCATGATTCTCTCACTCCCAAACTCTTGGCCAATCAATGCAATCTCGGCAAATGGCCTGTTCGGCATCCGTTCGACTGCATATCCCTGTGACGATCGCGTCATTGAGGGAGGCTGAGACGGAGGCAAACTGCGAATTGCTCGCAGATCAGATCAACTTTGACCAGATCTGCCGAAGATTCCTTCTGCGCCTGATGAGGCTGGACTCTGGAAGCTGGATTATTGGACAGATGAACGGTCGTGAAAATACGAAACACGACAGCTTATCAGCTCGCAGCAAAAAGACGCCTGGAAGCCTAGCCGGGCGGCGTCGCGGCGGCTACAACTCCCCGAGTTCGATGTTCTCGAATGTTGGAACGAAGCGATGGTCCAAAATAGATTCATAGCCGCGGTCTCCTCATTCTGCCCCGGACAGCGGGTCTGCATCTGATGTTCAAGACTTCAAGTGGCCTGGGCCAGATGTCAAAGTCAGCAAAAGCGGACCTTCGAGGCTGTTCAAAGACCGAATTTACCAACAAGACCTTGGCGAGAAGTAAGAATGAACGATCTGCTCTCCCTATCAAACAGGAAATTTGCTGCGCTACCTCTGTACACAGTACTGTACTATGAAAAAAGAAAGCGGCAAATATCCAGATTTGCATGTATTGCAAACTCTAAATTCTTGGAAAATAGCTTCCTGTATTCGTCATTTGTACGCTTTAATGGTCACCCCCCAACTCGTGCCCAGCCTTGGGCCATACAAGTGTCGTGTGTCTCATTCCTCTAAACAGAAAGCGGCCTGGCTTCGCGTATAATTGAGTTACTTGGCGGGAGCAGCCGTCGAATCATGTAAGGCGCTATGATTTTAATGGTCGTAGACCCTGTCCAAGCCACCCCATCCTTTCCCATCCTTTGCTTTGCCCTGTCTCACCCCCATAAGCAGCAGCATTGGCAAAGCCTGCCAGCTCCTTTCTCCTTTCATAAAAAGAACCGCCGTCCCCATCTTTGTGCTGGAAACATTTTGGGCTCGACCGGCTGAACCGGGTGCACGGCAAACACCAGATATTTCCTTTCTACTTGAGCACACGACCAAACGAATAAACTGATAAACGAATGCAACAATGAAGCAATCCATGATGTCGCGTGCCAAACATGGCGGATTCTCAAAACTCCTGGTGGCTTCATACATAGTCGACTGGATAATAATAATCGTCGCTGCCGGTGTAGGAGCTTTACTGGCAAATATCACACCAAATATGCGACCTTTCTCGCTCACGAATCCCGAGATCAGTTTTCCACACGTAGAGCACGAGAAGGTATCGTTGGTTACGTTAGGCTGCTCCGCTCTCGTTGGTCCAGCCGTAATCATCTTCCTCGTCTGCCTCGTCCTTGTACCAGGCCCTACAGTTTCGAAGTCGATACCGAAAATGTTGATATGGAAACGCAAGCTTTGGGAATGGCACACTGGATGGTTGGGGCTGGCTCTTTCTCTGTCGGCATCTTTCTTGATTACCAGCGGAATGAAGAACTTGTTCGGAAAGCCTCGTCCAGATCTGCTCTCTCGTTGTGAGCCAGATATGGCCAATCTTGCAAATTACACCTATTCGAAGTTTCTTGCAGGAAGCATCTACGAGAACTTCAATGTTGTATCTGCGAAGATCTGCCAGCAATCTGACAAGTCGAAGTTGGATGACGGCTTTCGAAGTATGTTTACCCAAGCACAGAGGGCTCTTTATGCGAAGAGCACCAAGTCTTCAGGTTCTTTTAGCTAACGATAAATAACAGGTTTCCCAAGTGGCCATGCCTCCTTTTCTTCTGGCGGGCTCATTTACCTCAGTCTTTTCCTCGCCTCGAAACTGGCTATCACCATTCCTTTCCTCGCATCTGGCTCCAGCGCTACACAATTATCTGCCTTTCCTTCTCGCGCCTTGACGGCGAGAACTATGGAGAACCGCAGTATGGAGAGTCGGGACAAGCCTATGGCTGAAAGGGACTCCCTTCAGGAGCCATCCGGACATGACGATGCAGTTATTGCGGCACGAAATCAAGCAGCAGGACCACCCGTTTACCTCTTGGTCATTGCTGTTTTGCCGTCCTTTGCATCCATCTACATTGCCTCGACACGATATTCCGACTTTAGACACCACGGCTTTGACATTCTGTTTGGTTACTTAATTGGCTTCGTTACATCCGTATTTGCGTTCCGCTACTACCATCTACCAATCAACCAAGGTGCTGGATGGAGTTGGGGTCCAAGAAGTCGGGACAGAAGTTTCTGGGCAGGCGTCGGTGTTGGAAACTACGTTGGAAGTCGGGAAAAGCAACCCGAGCAAATATTGCAGAGGAACGATACGGACCTGGAAGCGGGAAGAGCGGTCCATCAGAGAAACCAGACGAATGAAGTGGGTAATGGAGAAACCACCGCCTACGGTGTGGCGAGATGACCAGACTGGTGTTAATACTACCAATAGGACCGGATTGAACTTCTCCCTATGCGCGAGAGGTCTGATGGATCGAGGCGACCTTCACATTAAGGAGTTTTTGGCGTTACACTGGAGGGTATACCACCTTGGGACGGTTTAGAGGTCCATTTTGGAAAATTTGCATGATCATCGACTGCATTGGGGTCCGGGGCGGGGCAGGAAAATACGTCGCTACTTAATTTGCAGCGATGCTTTGGCAACATGATGAATCATTGTTCAGTGGAAAGAAAAAATTGCATGATTTTACGATCACCTTGAGAATTATGGTATTGTGTCGATGTGTTTGTCGACAGCCTCACCTACCCAACTCCATTGTCTCCGAGGAAGTCTCCTCATATTTGCCTTTTCTTTTAAGCCATGAATTTACTCAAGTTCACTTTATCTCATTTGCTGTGTTTTTTTGTGGGTGTCACCTCAGCTCTCCATTTACGGACGAGTTGTCCACCAATATTTCAGCCTTGTGTCATGCCGTGGCTAAATCGGGCGAGGATGTCTCTCCTCACTAAACTATCGGGATTGCAAAAAGTTGAGTCGGGAGCCCAGATCACAATCCTCTCGCGAGCACATTCTGTCTTTTTCACTGCGCTATCTTTAGATCAGGACACTTCGCATGGAAGAGTGCACCTATTTTCAAACCCCAACATTCCAAGCATCTGGCAGTATCGCGAACCCCTGCCAAGCACCATTCCAGAACTCGACGTCTCTCGCGTAAAACACAAACAGCCACCAACATGGCGTGACAGAAACCCTTCCAATGCTGTTCAACCGCGCAAGAAAACTGTCATCCAATCACAAATCAGAAATATCACGGCGTCCTAATGCCCAGCCCAATCAACACGTTGTGCTGATATGGAAGGTTCCACGACCTTGTGCCGCCCCTGGAAATGTGCAATAGTGACCCGGCTCGGGCCATTGCTGGTGGAGATTGGAAGGCTGGGGGATGTTCCGCATAAGCTTTTATAGACTGGACATTCCCCGTCATCGACTCCGTATTGAATCTTTCCAATCTACTTGTTCTGTACTACCATTTCCTTCCTCACAGTATTCGAACACTTTTACACAAAGTCAGTCGCTACAGCATCCATTCAGCAAACTCCATCATGCGTTCTTCCGTCCTCACCCTCACTGGCCTCTGTGCCCTCGTCCTGGCGACCCCAGACCACGTTGTCAAGCGCCAGAGGTTAGTCCTTCCTTCCCCCTGTCCAATTCGGTATTGGGAAAATCTTCTTAACACTCCTCCCAGCCCATCTCTCTCCTCCGTCCTCTCCCGCATCTCCTCCCTCTCCGCCGAACTCCAACCACCCGCCAGCATCGCCTCAGATCTAACCGGCATCCCCGCCTCGGTAACCTCGATCCTGTACAACCCCTCCGCCGTCTCCTCCCTCCAGGCTGACATCTCCGCCAACGGCCTCCCTGCATGGTACACCTCTCTCCCGCCAGCAGCACAATCCTACGTGATCGGCCTAGGCGGTAAAGTCGCGTCTATCGTCCCGGAGATCGTTTCGTTGGAAGTTGCGGCGGGCCTGACGACGCTTCCTGGAGCGGCGGGTACGGGTGTTGTTGGGACTGGTGGAGCGGCCAGTGCAACTTCAACGGGGAAGAGCAACATGACTGTCACGACGGCTACGTTGACGGCGAGCTCGAGTGGAAAGGCGACTGGTGTTACGACTACTGCTACGAATGAAGGAGCTGCATCGTCGAGTGCGCAGGCTTCGAGCACGAGTTCGGCTGGAGCTGCGCAGACAAACGCTGTTGTTGCGGGAATTGTGGGAGCTGTTGGGCTTTTGGGGATGGCTCTTGCTTTGTAGAAAGGAGTTTGATGTAATTGAGTGGAGCTTAGTGTCTTGCTGTATTGGGATGGGAGGAATGGAAATAGTTGAAAATGTTTTATATTGAGGAGAAGCAAAAGTACTGCCAGCCTTGGGCTTTGCAGATAATTGTTATGAATGATAACACGGCTTGTGTTGTCCCTTACTAATGGCCAAGTAACACTCGCTAGGCTATTCTCATTATTCAGACTTTGATGAAGTGGAAGGCCCTGTTTTCTCTGACTCTGCAAAACCAGTCTTCATCCAACACAATCGCTGGTGTTTACTCTCGGGAAGGGCAAACTACAGGTAATCAAGCTACTGTACTTTAAGCGAGCCCCTCAGGCTGACCTTGAGCTCCGGGCAGGGATCAACCCACCCTACCTCAGCAACTTCGCCTGTTGTTAAACGTTGACATGATCAAACCATCAAAGATCTGCAAATGACCAAATCTCTACAATCTTGGCGTATAAATCCATTCAGTAGCTATAAATAACCATCTCCCTCCAGTCCTCCGATCTTCCCAATCCCAGCCACGTTTCTGCCGCACAGACATCTCCATGAAGGCCATCCAAACATCCCCTCCAAACGCCCCGTTTCAAAACACCTCGCTTTCAGCTTAGGAGAAGATCCGAGCAAGTCTTGAATTCCGTTTCGCACATCTCTCATCCGATGTTTGGCTCGCCATGATTCGTTTCTTCGCTTTGGTCGTGGCCACTCTTGAATCTTGATACTGGGTCATGGCGGGTATTTGTTTCTGGGACACGGTTCGTAGGTTCGACTTCTTGTTCTGTTCGGGTTACGTCGTGTTGGGTTTTGATAGCTATAGTAGGTGAGATGGTGCAGTATATCTCTGTTCGCGCTCCCGCTTTTTTGGCTTTGATGCTTGAGTTCTTGGAATTTGCTTCTCTGCTTGTCTTTGGCATATTTTACTTTCGTTTCTGCACGGCACGTTCGTTCGTTCATCTCATCCTCTCGTTCGTTGAATTCTACTGTGTAGCTATCGTTATGCATATCCCAACGGGTTCACTCGCGTTTCTGCTATATAGTCTCCCAACCATATCAGCCAGCCTTTTGCACCCATTTTCTAGTCGAGCCATCTCTCCAGACAACACTTGCGGGCGTAATGGCACAGGCGGAGGAGCAGATGGCTACACTTGTCCTGCAGACTTACCATGCTGTTCCGTGAATGGCTTCTGCGGTTCGACTAATGCATACTGCTTGACGACTGCAGGATGCCAATCAGATTTTGGGAACTGCACAGCTCCATCTGCAGGAACAATCACTCCTGATGAAACTTGTGGGATGACTGGAGCGGGTGTTAATGGGTATACTTGTGGCAGTGATAGTCCTTGCTGTTCTGGAAAGTACGTGACAGAGTTCGCGAATTCTCGCCTGTTGCCACGCTGATGTGGGCATAGTGGATGGTGTGGAAATACCACTGATTACTGTACAGCCGAAGCTGGCTGTCAATCTGTTTTCGGAACTTGCACTGGCTCTACGAACAGCTCGATGGGCAGTGCAGGTACACCAGGCACGAGTACGAATGGGCAATGCGGAGCCGCTTTCGGTACATGTGCTTCGAACGAGTGTTGCTCTCTTGCTGGATTTTGTGGAATCGGCCCAAGTAAAAACTGTTTCCCGATTGAACTTCAACCTGATTTTTGCTAAACATCGTGAACAGCATACTGCAACGCACCAGATTGTCAATTCAACTATGGTCCCGCTTGCGACGCCAACAAGATTCCTTCAGGAACCAACACCTCATCTATTCCGCGAGACCAGATCGGATCCGTCCTGTACGGTTCAGCTGGTATATACGATTGTGCAAATGCGGGTGATATGGCGTTGACTTTCGACGATGGTCCATTTATTTACACGAGTCATATCATGGATCTGTTGGACAAATACAATGCGAAGGCGACATTTTTCATTACTGGTATCAATAATGGTAAGTGGAGTTTGTCCAAACACTCTTGCTTAGCGAGCATATGTCACTAACAAAACTTGCAGGTAAAGGAGCGATTGATAATGCAAGCACGGAATATCCTGCTCTAATAAAGTATGTACTGCCCTGCTCAGTTTTCAAGACATCTCCAGGTATCTTGACTAACTCTCATAAACAGACGCATGTATGACGGAGGCCACCAATTGGCATCTCATACCTGGTCCCACGCCGATCTTTGTAACATCACATCAGCACAACGAAAAGACGAGATGTACAAGAACGAGATGGCGTTACGGAACATCGTTGGTGTCATTCCGACGTATATGCGTCCTCCGTATTCTTCTTGTAACGGAGGTATGCAGAAACTCGATGCCTCTTCTCGAAGCAAAATCAGAGAAAATAAAGCTAACCAAGATGTGTACAGCATGTGGATGTGAAGCAGACATGGCTACCCTAGGCTATCACATAACATACTTCGTACCTATTCCCTCTCTCTTTCTCTCACTCTCCCAATATCTCCTTTCTGTCCCATTTCACGATCTCCATTGACGCGCTCTCCTGTCAGGATCTTGATACATCCGACTACCTCAACGACTCCCCAGCTCTGATCCAGAACTCCAAAACCATCTTCGACACCGCATTGGCCGGTAAATCGCCTACGACGGACGAATTCCTTGTCATAGGTCATGATATACATAATCAAACAGCCAATGTGCTCGTTGAGTATATGTTGCAGGGGCTGCAGAAGGCGGGGTATAAGGCAGTGACGGTCGGAGAGTGTTTGGGTGATCCAAAGGAGAATTGGTACAGGACCGATACAGGGGCAACATTGGGGAATTAGCGTTGTGGTGATGTGACGTATTTGGATCTATATGATTAAAAGGATTTCAAGACACAGTTTACGAGGGGGAACTTGGGAAACTGGCAGTAATATCAGATGCTATTTCATAATTAGAGACCAAATTAATATCAGAAGGCGGAAACAAGCAGTCTTATTGCTGTGGCGGCACTGTTGGATGGATGCGGTATAACTAGAAAGCTCGGTACTTTTAGAGGCAGGCTCATTACATCCTATATATTGCTATTGAACATGCACCAAAGGCTTAGTATCTACGGAAGAAAGAATAAACATACATTAATCCCTCCTTTTGAAAGTCCAGCGATATCAGCGTTCGAGAATTGAAGCGTTTTAGTTGCTCCGAGCACTGCTGGCGACGCTAGAGTTGTCTGCTACCTCAGGGGCACAAAACTTCGCAAAGTCATCTTCGCATGTATTTCGTGCGCCATCCTCCGATTCTTCAGAGAGACTTGGGAGGTCATTTCAGTAGTGACGCAAGGCGAGCAATCAGCAGTGCCAATGTTGTGATTGCTCTCGCTTAATCACCACGACATCCATTCACATGAGCATGGCAGTGAATCGTCCACCACGTTCCCGGACCATGAGATGGTAGCAAACCTGCTCTAAATCACGGCTATGCCTCCATACATTCACTTTGTACTGGCAATCATGTCGCACATCATTCATCAGCTTGGTTCCACTCACCCCAAATTAGGAGCGAGCCTGTCACTGCCCTTCCCAAAACGCTCTCGCTTTTGCCACATAACAGCAATTCATTCATTCCGGCATACTTGTGTGAAACTACTAGACTAATTTGAGTTCAACTTCCACTCCATGTCTTCTGAGGCCGTCGAGGACAGGAGCGTCACTTTAATCAGCAGCACGGGCGAGAAATCGATTTGGCGTCCGCGGGAATACATTCCACCTGACGAGGTCTGGGATACAGTCGCTGCAGCAAGGATCTTGAATGCAAAGACACCTCAGATAGAGATTCCAGAAGAGCCGAGAAAGATCAAGGAGAGGAAGAAACAGAGGTGGTGGCGCAAATGGTGGCAGAAGATGGCAAGACCAAAAAGAGTCCAGGTGTTAGAAACCGGTGTGGATACTTTCCCGACTCACACACCAACGCTTTTGGAGCGGGTCAATGATTACTGGAGGCCGGCTCAAGTTTGTTCACCACCCATGTCCTTCTCTCCTAGACTAGGGGTTCCCAGTAATAAGGAGATACCCAAGACTAGAGAGGCAGAAGCAGTTGTAACCACTGCTAGGCTACCGTCCAAGTTCCAGGAGTGTAGAGGATGTTTATCGGGAGACCCAAACGGAAACGTCTTCCACCAGAGAGATACTTGCAAGCTTCCTCCGTCAAGCTCAGCAGCGACTTCGCTACTTGAGCTGGGAACTCTGTCGGGAGGTGGAGCTGTAAATCCACTGGCTGGCCCATCGACCCAAAGAGTTAAATTTGTACACGACAGAGCCAAAGAAATGATAGCAGCCTCCGAAGTACCATCTCCTGCTGCCTCATCAAAGGCGAAGTTCAAGCCTAGAAGAAGAATGGAGAGAAAGAAGACTGATTGGAGCTGGTTGAGCTGCTGCGTGAAGTCAAAGAATGGCAGCGAATGCGTTAATCAGGGCCAAGGAAATTTGGGCAGAATGGAAGGTGAAAACCTGATCAAGATGAATTCTGAGGACAGCCTGGTGAATGCCACCTTTGATGATAGACCCGACCTGTCGCCTGTCTCTTTTGAGA
Source organism: Cadophora luteo-olivacea (assembly GCA_026120085.1). Taxonomy (NCBI): domain Eukaryota; kingdom Fungi; phylum Ascomycota; class Leotiomycetes; order Helotiales; family Ploettnerulaceae; genus Cadophora; species Cadophora luteo-olivacea. Next base: position 443,294 of record JALRMC010000008.1, read on the forward strand.
TAGCCGGTGATGGTGATAAGACATCACTCGAACCTGAACATGAACACAAAATCACACTCGAGGTCATCGATAACAATATCTCGAGACAACACAACATGGCGAAGTACAAGATTGAAGTTACGAAGGCGGGCTCTGCAAGCTCTTCTTCTGCTTCGCCGTCTGCTCCCACGGCCCCTGTATTGACCCGGTCCACTGCTCATCGTGCTCGTCCTGAGTCTGCAGATCAAGAGAGCACATTGAGTCTGGCGCAGCGCCTTAAGGCTATAAAGGAGAAACATGCGAGCACCCTTGGAGATGATTTGAAGGATGTCTGGAATAGTGGTGGTGAGGGACACGTTCAAGGTCCGGCGGGAACAATGAGAGGAGAGTCTGAGGTTGACAATGGCTTTGTTGAGGTGGAAGTTCCAGATTCGAATAATACAGACCCTACGACGTCAGATGTTGTTCCTTGTGGCAGTCGTGCCCGGTATCTTCCAGCGGCTTTGGAAGATGCCATTAAGACTGAACTTCCGAAGCCCAGGAAGAAAGAGAATGCTCGCGCCCTCGGTGGTAGTTCGGACGCTTCCTCGACTGGAGGGTCGTTTAAGACAGCTCGCTCGACTGCCTCAACTCGATCAACTGCTTCGAAAATCACCTCTCTGAAGAGTCCCACAGTCAAGAATTCGGCCTCCACCAAGCAGCCTGCTGTCTCTCCAGTAGCGTCTCCTAACAGAACTCGATCTGTGCCCTCGATGCCTCCTACCTCCACGATCTCGAAGTCAATCAATCAAGCCACCAACAAAGCCTCTACATCGTCTGATCCCAACGACGCTGGTGACCCAAGCTGCAGCCTGCCCATCAACATCAAGAAGCCTAGCACGAACTATGAGATGGAAAAATCCTACTTCAAAGTCCGACCCCAAGATGGAACAGACACAGGCTACCCTGCCCTTGACAGCTCAGCCACATCCTCGGACTTTGGATTCCATCCAACTATCGTCCCAGGTTCGTGGCCAGATAAGGAGGATTCCGAATGGAATGATGGCAAGGAGGAATTCGAGGACGTTATGCTTAAGAAGGATGATACGTCAAAGAATGTTAAGAAGCGTTGATTGCATGTTGTGTTCGAGCTATGGCACTCTTGGGTGTAGAATACTGCTTCGTCGATTGATCTGGGGCATTGGATGAGACTGTACCTTCAAAACCCTGGCGAGAAAACGGCAAGAAAAATAACGCATATGAAGTACCTGGAAGATGAATACGAGACAAGCAATGCGCAGACAAGATTTACAGGATTACAAATTTGATTGAATGCGGTTTGCACAAGGATTGGGAGGGAAGTTCTAGGCATATGAAAAAGCAGAGCGGGTGGGCATATGACTTGCCAATGCTTGGGTTCTTCATGTTGTACAAAGAAACAAGCAATCAAAGGGAACTGTACTGCGAAACGATGGCTTGGATCTGTAGAAATGAACCGTACACTGACCATTCTATATCAATATTGCCAGTTATGCTTGCAACGTGGCTGTGAAATGGGCCTGCTTGTCCTTCGATCAGACGAACGACTACTTTCAGGACTACAAGGCTATGCATATGCTCTATTGGTAGCGAAAGTATGAAGCCAATCTTAAGTCTTGAGGTATGAAGCGCTTCGTCCCACTTCTGGCTGCCATGCTGGGGTGTGCATTGAGCTCCGATGGATGTCAGTCATAGATCATGCTCAGCTACCATTATATCGAGGACGGGATAATTCCCAGTCTGGAAGAATATGGGGCCAACAATCTTAGTGAGTATACATCGTCGTTGAGTCGTAACTGTATTGAAGGGGAGCATTCGGTGGAGATGAGGTCGGCGGAATTTAGGAGACGGTCGAAGTTCTGCTCTCCGCTTCAACACTGTTGAACCTGTCTGGGTTGAAACACACTGGAGAAATTAGTCAGCAACCCAACCCGGTCAACTTCTGGTCTGTTGACCCCAGCCCAGGATCGGGTTCTCTCTTTCATGTAAGCTGAGTTAGAAAACTTGCCGCGGGTCTGCTTGCAAACACTGTCTCTCGTGACCTCCGTGTAAGAATGCAATGGTTTGAAATGTTGATATGCATTCCGGCGCAGTGTCCGGACGGGTGGTTGCTTCCAGATCGTACCAATCACCAACGAGGTCGTAGAGCTGCACTTGCAAGTCTATAATGCTCGAGTGTTCTCCGTTCTCTCGGCCAGAGGATCCCCGGCTGTCCAGGCATTCCATAGTCCAAAGGGATATTCGGTGTTTTGTTTATTCGCAAGATTTTCATTCCAAGCACCTTGCTACTTAACATGCAAAGTAACCCTTATGCACCCCCATAGACATCAGGTACGTAAGAAAAAGTTGCCCAGCCCAAACCGCTCATGCCTCTTCCTCGATGTTACCCTTCTCCGAAACGTACAGACCGTCCAAGAACTACAACCATGTTAGCCCCAGTTCCACTTTGTGTACCACCTTCCTTCCAACGACTCCAATTCTGTGTGAATCGTGTAGGCGGGAGAACGAGTGAGGAGTCTGCAGTGTTTCTTACCTTCCGGATATCCTTGTTTCGCACTCTGCAGATTTGCTGGATGTCGGCGGCGGATTGTGAGACGTTCTCGAGCGAGTTACCGAACAATTGCAGCTCATCCTTCTGGTTCTTTGATGGCTCGACCTCGACACCTGGTTGCATGACGACTCTGCGGACGATCTTCTCACCGATGAAGTTTCTGTGTATTCCGTCAGCACTTCGTCCTCGCTTCCCATCCTGTCTCCAAGTCTGCCAATCCAATCCAGGTTCCTTCCACGCCCAGGAGATTACGACGTACCTGATCTCGACCTCGTACAGACCAGTCTCGGAGTTCTTGTCTACGTTGACGTTGATGGGGAAATGTGCGTAGACATATCTCATCTTGTACTTGAAGCCCTTGGTGACACCGATAATCAGGTTGTTGATGAGGGTTCGGACTGTGCGGAGGGTAGCGACGTTCTTTCGGGCACCGTGGTGCAGTTCGATGTTGATAACATCCTTCTTTGGGTGGGAGAAGTTGACGGCCAAGTGGTTGAGGTTCTTCGTGAGCTTGCCTGTAATTCCTCCATTAGATCTCCCATGTCCTCGCAAGTATTTCCAGCTTTCGGTGCGTACCTCGTGGACCCTCAACAGTAACAAGTCGGGACTTGATGGTGACCTTGACTATTCGCACACAAATTCGTCAGTCCTTGCTCTTTTTCCAATGCGCCAGCCTCAATCCTCCCCCAATCTCGAATTTCGCGCAGCGCTCTTGAGGTGTGTTCCAAGGACAAATATGGGCAATTGCACTCACCACCCTCGGGGACGGTCAAGGTCTCTTCGGAATGAATGTACTTCATCTTGGACCTGTGGATTTGTCGGTATGGCGGGGGAGTTGAATTCGAGGTCGTCGCTACTTACAACTTCTTCGCGATAATTTCTCAAACCGAGTGTGGGAAGCTAGCGCCACTAGGGTAATAGCCGAACTTGCAGTCCACTCGGCACGTGACCATGATAGAACTTCAATTTTGACGACCATGCGAATTGAGCAATTCAGTTTTATCGGGTTTTGACAGAATGGGCTGTTGATGTGCCAGTAGCATCCAAAAGGATATGTTCTGATGGTTCTTCGCCGAGTTCTGCTCCTACCACAATTAATCGGGTGTTGCGCGTCACATCAGCTGCAAAAGCTTTCGTGCGAAACTCGCATCGCCATTTTTTACCTTTCATTGTTTGACACGTTGCGAGAGGAGAAACAAGAGAGTGAATTGTACTACTTGAAAATATTCATCACCAGCTTGATCGTGCCAAATTATAGCCCTGTATGAGGTATTTGGCAGGTCAACCGGGGATGTAATTTGGCAACGTCTTTCCTGCGGGACCCATCAGAGATATTCAGGACAGATGGACAGATGGACAGATACAACGAATGCTTTCGTCAGCCCAGCTTTGTCAGTATCACTGGATTCTCAATCACACAGGCAGCTTTGAGATCAGGCTCAAGAAATTCAACTACTTCTCTCATTATGTTACATTTTCTAGGCAATGCCAGAAGCCGTCATCTTTAGACGTTTCTCTCGGCGTAGCTCTTGATCATACCTTCTAAGGTAGGCTCGTATTCCACCAACGAGACCTTTCCAGTTGCCTCATCAAGCACTGTGTTAGCCTGCACGAAAACCTTTCTCGGCTGTTTATTCCGCAAGACCTCATTTCTGAGCGTCTCACCCCACCACTTAGGTTCTACCTCGGTCATCTCAGCATACAATGCAGTCCCGGCGTCGAAATCAGCTGTTGACTTGTAGATGTGAAGCTTCTGTAAGTACGATTCGACCGCCTTTCGTCCAACAGTGGTAATCTTGCTTCGCTCGAGCTTGATTGTCAGATCTGAAAGATCCTCGTTCTTGTAGTCAAGCTTGCAGAAGTCATCTGGAGCATCGAGGAAACACTTCAAGATACTGAAACGGGCTTGAGAGTGTGCTTGACCCCAGCGTCTGGACTTTGGGTCCCACATCTCAAGTGACGCCACTCCAGCACGAGCCATGGATAGATATGCTGCGTACAGTACGTCTCCAGCTTCTCCATCCATATCTGCCGAACCATCTCCAAAGCCAAAGATTTTGAGAATCTCGAAGTCACAAGACAGTGCCATGGCAACAGTCTCAGCTCGACATTCCTCATAGCTTGATGCCACACTGCCAAATACGGAGCCCCATGTCTGTCCTGGCTTGTAGTAGGTGGAAACCGGCTTATTGGTGATAGGACTGATTGGCGGATTCTTGGGATCGAAGTTAAATTTGCCGGGTTCTGTCTCCTGTAGGAGCTTTCCAGTGCCGTGACCTAGAAGTTCATGGATACCGACTTGTACCTAATTGAAAGAACGATGTAAGCCACGTACAAACATCAATGTTTTAAGCCTGACTCAGGAAATTGGAGAATTATGTATCGGAAGTAACTAGACATACCTCGAAGGCAGCATCGCGATATTTCTGGTAGATGGGGAGGTCAGCTTCGGAGATGAAAGGAATCTTCTCGTTTGGTGCCTTCGCACTGAGAACATTTCCCAGGCTGACGTTCTTGAATCCTTCCGATTGACGAATATCATCGTAGTTTGGCTAAACCCAGTCAGCATTGATAACATACGGTCATGAGAATATAGTGTTCTAAAGGATTGAAGACTGGAAACATACAATGTTAATTCCTGCTGGAATACCAGAGCCAGCGAAAGATAAAACTTCCAAACTGGTGAAATCAGGGCTCAGGAATTTGTCCTTCTCAAACTCGGTTGACCAAGGAAGCTTTGGGATCATAGCTTCGGCTGCATCGACAAGCGACCCAAAAGCTCTTGTGCGCTCCAGGTTTACCATGGACGCGAATCCTGCCAGTCGATTAGTATTTGAAGAGAGAGCCAACTATCACAAGATCTGTCCCTACCTTCCCATTCCCCACGGACACCATGAGGATCCTAGTGAAACTTAGTCTTGAGTACATGGAACATCAAACAAGTTTGCGAAATCAGGGAAATATGTGATCCATACCCGATAAGTCTCGACAAAACCAATGTTGGACTCAACCATGGGACCTTTATCTCTGATCCAGTACCTCTGGGCATCCTTGAAAGCCTCAAGAGAACCTTCTTCAAAAGACTTGACATAAGCAAGTTGCATCTTCTTCTGGTTCTCGTTGGCAGCATTTTCGGCAGCCTTCTTATGGTACTCAGTGATGAGAGCCATCTCCTTAGAGTAATCGCCATACACCAACTTCAACTTCTTGCCCTTGACCACATCAGCCTCAAGATCGAATTCCGTGGTCGTGCCAACGTCTCCGCCAGCTGCGGGGACTTGAGTTACTGCTGATGCAATCAACAAGTCGAAATTGCCTTCTGGATTCTTTCTGAGGCGAGTGTTTTCCACAAGCAGACCGATTTTGGCCATGAAGTCAGACACGGCTCCGATTTCTGCCTTCGTAATTCCCTTGGAGTTGGGGTAGTAGGTTGTCATATGCCCATCCTCTAGGTATCTGCAGAAGTATATAAGTAACAAGTACTAGCACAGGCAAAAACACACCTACCCCAAGTGCATAATTCCAGAATTGTCACTTGAGAATATAGCTCCATTGGTTGCCTTGTAATGCTCCGCAGCCTTCGGGGCAGCAGCAGCCAAAGAATCGAAGACCTTCTCGTTGCAGCGTGGAACGAATTTGGCATCTCCAAAGCCCTTGTAGTTACCACAGTTGCCTAGAAATTGGGTAGAGTATTCGAGGAATTGCTGTAGCTCTTCACTAGTAATGCCAGCCTTCTCCTGCAAAGCCTTCCAGTCGCCATTTGTAGCTTTGTATAGCTCGATTATGAAGTCGAAGATGCTCTCGGATTCGGGGGAGACCTGACGAAGGGTGATTCTGGTTCCAGTGAAGGCAGCTCTAGAACTATGATTAGCAAATTGCTTTGCAGAGATATATAGCTCAAGTTGAGTTGATAGACTTAGATTACACCGTCTAATAGGTCTGGGAAGCTTTGCCATACCTGCTTATGTAGTGTGCATAACGGGCTTGTTGGTCGGTCAGCGCATCGAAGTGCTTCTTGATCTCGAGGTTGACAGTGCTTGGGGGCGAATCCGCCAGGAAGTTCTTGATTTCTTGAGCGTTCATAGTGAGATGCCTTTGGATGATTGATAGTCTGGCGAGAGGAGAAGGTGAAGATGAGACCATGACACGTCGTACCGTGGAGAGGGGTTGCCTATGTGCCCGAGACAGGAGGGGTGTTGCTTTGGCGAGGCTGAAGCGCGGGGCAGTAGCCAATGACACAGCCTCGTAAGTTCTCCTGGCGGCCCATCTTGACATTCTTGGAAGGTGTGATTGAGTGGTTGACTAAGTGTCTCCCATATTGTTTACATATTGATCTCTGGGAACATTCTCCTTTCTCTTCACAATCTGACCCACGGGCCATCTATAAGTAATTGGCAGCCTCAGCCATCACCTCGGCTGGCTAACAAAGCTCTTCAGTCCCCCTATCAACTGAAATGGTCCTTGCGAGCCAGACGTATATGATTCTCATTTAGAGGTTTGGCAGTATAGTTCTTACCATTTCCAAACCTCGATCAAGAGAGAGATATGAACTGGACGCTCTGTTAAAATATTACTTGGCTTTACTTGATTTGCTAGACTAATCCGTAATCATCCCACTCTCGTTCTATTTCAAGCAAGAGCTCTAGAACGCCTGTCTTCGCGTCAAGATCTCATGCCCCAGCACTGGACATCCGATTCAAGATCACCAAAGCTGTTCTCACTTTCAATAAAATTGAGGCGTTCAATACATCTTCACAATGGCAGCTCGTGTTCCCAACCCTCCGGCATACCCCTCTGCCGACAGCACCGTCCTGTTTGGTGATAAAGAGCTGTATGCACGGATTGGCAAAGTTGCCGAGCAAGAAGGTGGAAAGTCTTTGATTGAGAAGTTTGAAATTCCAATCAGAAGCGGCAAAGCTTGGGTGGTGAAGAAAGGTCTGTACCCAAAAGCTTTATCTTATCAATTATCGGCGTCGCAAAAACACTTATACCATTTACAAACACGTTCCTGACCTGTGAATAGGACAAATTTGTGTCCTCTCAACTCCAAATGGACCTCAAGTCGGTGATCTGAATATCTTCTCGCTTCACAATCCTCGAGAGCGTTTCTGGGCGGCACGGACGAGACAATTACACGCGTCTCACGTTTCTGTTGGTGATAGACTATGGTCAAATTTACCATATTTGAGACCTTTGGTCACAATTGTTGCAGACAGTCTGAAGGACTATGGAGTAGATGAAGTTGGGGGTCGCTGCCATGATTTACTGGGTACAAGGTTAGCAATGTATACTGATTTTGGACCTAGAAATACTGATTATTGACTAGATGTGATCCTTACGGTCAGTGATAGATTTGAGTGTATGTTAAAAACCTTTGCTGAATATTGGTAGTGGACAACCTCCTCAGTGGAGATGACTTCGATTACCACTGCCATTCCAACCTTGTGAGAGCTGTTCTACCTTACGGCCTTACCGAAACAGATGTTCACGACGTTCTGAATGTCTTTCAAGTCACAAGGCTGAACGAAGACGGCAAATATTGCATGTCAGTCTCCTCTGGCTTATGATACGGCCAACATTGACATAGAGCAGGGAAACTTGCCCAGCAAAGCCTGGAGAATACTTCACTTTCTTCGCCGAAACAGATGTCCTGTGTGCAATGTCCACTTGCCCAGGAGGTGACTTGTCCGTCTATGGCTGGGGTGGAGATTCAGCTCAGCGCATGCTAGATACCTGTCGGCCACTGGGAGTAGCAGTATATGATATTGAGAAGACAGGTGAAGTATTGAAAGGGTGGAAAGAAAGCGAACCAGCCAGATATAAGGGGATGCATGGATTGAAGCTCCCGGTATGGGGACAGTGAAGCAGCCCAAGAAACATCCATGAGCAAGCCGCCACGTCAATGTCCTCAGTACTCATCGCAAATTGAAAGAAACTAAATTTGTAAACTCCACGACATGCAAGAGACGAGCGTCAATACATTATGTAGTCCCAAACATCCAGATTCAAGACATTGACTGTGTAGTCTTAAACTTTCTTGAAAATCATGCCCCAGCCTTCGACTCCAGCCGTATCAATGCCACACTGCCGCAACATGTCCCATATCACAGTCGTGACAGTATCAAAAACTGGCACGCCATGCTTATCTTCCCAGAATTTGACCCTCTGAGCCGCAATGAGATTTGTACAGAATGTTGTCACGCCTTCCGTTTTCGCAGCAACCACGTCGTCTACCAGGCCATCCAAGATATCCTCCCTAATGGCAGCAATATCGTTGTTCTTCTGTACCTTCAAGTGCCGCTCCATCCCATCCCCAATTTCGATACCAATAGCCCCATAATTCTTCACGATAGCGGCCTGCACATCATCCAAGTATGGAGTCACTAATCCAAGGTCCTTGACGCCCCATATCTTCAATGCCTTATTCAGTGCCAGCACACTAGTCGTAGCTTTGATTCCCGTCTTCTTCTCGATCTCCTCGCACAATGTCACGTCTTTATCGAAGCCTAGCCACCCTGCGGCCGTTCCAGACCACCCAATGATATCGACTTCAGCATCTGCAAGCAATTCTGCTGCAGCCAGTATGGGAGGGAGCTCGAATTGGCCGAGGGCAGATGGTGCGAGGGATATTGTCGTGACTGAGAATCGAGAGAAGTGGACTGTAATGTGAAGGCCAAGCTGGGTGTTGATAGCATTGACAATAGCTGTTGTGAGAGGCTCCAAGGCTGTATTGGAAGAGGGAACAAGAACTCCAAGTCGGAGTCGTCTAGACATCGTTCCGTGTAGAGTTCAAATAAGAGATAGGGAGTGAGAAGAAGAAAGAGTGAGGGGAAGAGTGGGGGGTAGCAGGAGACTTGCTGTAATACTCAAGTCCCATCCTTTACCTCGAGCCATTCGCAGCTCTTGTCCTTGTTCAGTCCAGAGATCATAGATGAACAAGATTTGTCACGTACCATCCAAACATGCTACCAAAGTCATCGCAGGAAGTGTTCGCATGGCTTTCCCCAAATCATCAACTACTGACGTTGATCGAGACGCGTTGTTGTGACATGATACAGCTAGCGAGGAAACGGCCGAGGCACAAGTGTCGCCTCAAGTCGAACAAAGCCAAGACACTCTCTGTGGCTGAAATTCACTTCCACCACTTGGCCTTTATTTCAACCGCCATTCTCATTCCGTCACGACCTTCAAGAGAGGAGCCCAGTCATGCCTTGGACTCCGATGACATCGAAAGGATGAGGCGCATACAGCAGAGAGTAGCAGGAGTTGCTCTTCTCATCTCCCTTGCTCTCTTCTATATCTGGTACACATCGGAAACCAAAATACATGTGCTCACATATGATTCCGAAAAGGAAATTCCTGCCAAGCAAGACTCCAGTACAATTCCAACGAGCATTATACATGCAGAGGAGCCTGATGTGACTTCTATCGCTATCCCTCAAGTTTCTCAACATGAAACAATTGAGACGACACCGCCAGCGCAGACACCGATACCAACAAGTTCGGTATTAAGTCCCGAGCCTTCACATTCTCCAGCAGCAGAATGTATGGGCTACGAAAGTCTTCAGAGGAGCCGCCAAAAGCCATGGTCTGAAGGGTCACGGCAATTTCCTTATTCTCGGCCAGCCCCTGAATGTCGAACGTTCAATTTACCAGCCATGGAGAAGCTCATTGAGAAGATGAAGGGCGTCATTAAGGATCCTGATCTTTTCAGGTTGTTTGAAAACAGCTATCCAAATACGCTTGATACAATGATCAAGTGGAGAGGATATGCTAAAGAGGTCGGAGAGGATGGCGCTGAAGGCAATGTCACGGACGAGGAGCTAACTTACGTTATCACAGGTGATGTACGAACCATCTACCCTTTTTATGACTCATCATCCAATACTTCAATCCAGCTGACTAGGCTTAGATTGATGCTATGTGGCTACGAGATTCAGCATCACAAGTCCTTTCATACCTGCCTCTTCTTGAAGCCTCGCAGGACAAAGACTCGCTTGCAAGTCTGTGGCGAGGACTTATCAACATTCATGCTCGCTATATAATCATCTCACCTTACTGTCATAGTTTTCAGCCACCACCTGAGTCGGGTGTCCCTCCCACCCACAACGGTGCTTATAGCCAGAACCATCCCATGCCACCGTATGACCCAGTCAAGGTATTTGACTGCAAGTGGGAACTGGATTCTCTTGCGTCATTTTTACAGATATCAGTCGCTTACTATGAACGTACCAAAGAGTGAGTGCAGTCAAACATTCGTTGCCCCATGGAACATGCCGAGCAGTCTTGACTATCGTTGTGAAAACATTACTAACGTTTCGAAGTATCGAATTCTTTCAAAAGTATAATTGGATCCCTGCAGTGAAGGCTGCAGTTGATGCCGCTGGAGCTATGAGACTAGGTACCTACTCAAAAGACGGGAAGGTCGAAGCGTCGGCATGGACATTTACCGGATGGACAAACAGAGGATCAGAAACCCTCACTAATGATGGACTTGGAAACCCCACCAAGGAGAACGGAATGGTCAGAACTGCTTTCCGACCTTCGGATGATGCATGTATATACCAACTGCTTGTCCCAGCCAACATGATGTGGGCGAAGTATCTGGAAGACGGCTCGGTGATCATGGAGCATTTGACAGGCGATGATGCAAAGAACCTCACCATGGCGATGCGCGACTTCGCGTTTGGCATTCGAAAAGGGATTGACCAAGATGCAATCGTGCCTCACCGTGATTTTGGGGACATCTTTGCGTATGAGATCGATGGATACGGTGGTTCAAACCTGATGGACGATGCAAATGTCCCATCTTTACTCGCAATGCCTCTATGGAACTATTCGGAATCCACTTTCAAGATCCCTCCGCCTCCACAAGGCGAGCAGCCCAAGAATTATGATGAGATCTACGCCAATACGAGACGCTTTGTTCTTAGCGATAGCAACCCATACTTTATGAAAGGTCCAGTCATCTCCGCTATTGGAGGCCCGCATGTTGGCCCTGGAAAAGCTTGGCCTATGGCGGCCATCATTCGAGCTCTCACATCCTTCTCTACTCTCGGCTCATCGGCAACAAACAGTCTTGATAAAGTGTCGAAGAAAGATATCGAGGAAGAAGTCAAACAACAAATCAATATGGTGTTGAATTCAACAGATGGATCCGGAGGTACGTCTTCTTTCTGCTTGGGTGATCCGTTGCGAACCTCAAATGAATAATCCACGTCCATCCCTGATGCCTTTATAACTGGTCACGTAGTACTTGCTGACGCTCTATATAGTCATACACGAGAGTGTCGACACATTCAACGAGCATCAATGGAGCAGAGCCTGGTTCGGCTGGGCGAATGGATTATTCGGGGAATTGATGATCAAGGTTGCGGAGGAAGACGAGAAGGAAGCGCGGAATCCTGGCTGGCTAGGAGAAAGCTGGCAATAGCTTTGATTCTCGCATTGTATCGGTAACTGTATTCTAATGAGATGTTATGTTATGCTGCAATTATGGCCTTGGTAGGAAATAAGCTTCCGCTGTTTTTCCTTGACTCGAGTCGCTCCTTCCTGGTTTTGTTCAGTGTCTTATTGGATCAGCAGAAGTCTTTCGACCTCCCCATAATGTCTTCAGGCTGCTCTTGAATTTTGCAATCTCCTGTCAAGCCACTGGGCCATCACTTAAAATGCTTTTGCATCTCTTCTGCAACGCGAGGTTCCACATGAACTCGACCGTATCGTGGCCCCCAATTTCGGTGAGCTGTTGCAGGACTACGACACCTCAGCACCGCCACCAAAGAATGCCTCGAATGTCTCACAAGTGCGACAGCAGTTTGAGTGCCCTTTACCCCTAATCGTCATCTGCGAGATCGAGATGACCGGACGAGATGTCGTACTGGAAGGCTCCGGATTTAAATGGAGAGCAGCACTCGGAAGCCTCGATACAACCGAGTCCAGGCACTACTGTTGAGCTGGCAAGAAGACGATGAGCAAGACGACGATGATATTATAAAAATGAACAAGATGATCGACGAAGAAGTACTGGCCGTCCAAGGTCTGTTTCAAAACAAGTTCAACTTCTCAGTGGAAAGGTGTTCAATTCCAGTTGTAGACAAGAAATCGAAGAAACCGGTCTACTCGCACAACAAGCTTCTTGGCAGATCAACGATTTTGTCGATGATGTGGATCAGTATGTGGGCAAGGACACACTTCTCATCATTTACTACAATGGACATGGGTCTTACAGAGATGATTCTTTTTATTGGCACCCGTAAGTTACATCACGACTGCGATTCTCATTGGTCATCTGCTAATTTGAAAACAGAACTGCTGAGGAAGCGTCACAATACACCGGCTTCAACTCGTAAGCTGCTTCCTTAATTTCCTTGAGTTTAAATGCTAACACGTTGACAAGGATCCGTAAGAGACGTAGTGTAGAGTGGAATTCCATCCAACATAGCATTCGGACGGAAGCAGATGTGCTAGTCATTCTGGACTGCTGCTATGCTGGTGCATCTCTGATCCAAGAGAAGGGTCGCGGTCCGACCACACGAAATATTGACAGCGTGTGGGAAAGCATCATAGATACCAGCAGGACCCAAGTCCTTCAGCATGAGATTTGTCAATGCTGCGAACGAGCTTCTGACTGAAAAGTCGTCCTTACCTGTTACCGAGTAATACCGACGCATCATCGATCCGAAACTGAGACCTGATCCGCTACATGTAACTGAGGGATCTGCAAATATCTGCCTTGAGCACCAGCCTGACAAAGACGATTCCGACATGGGACTACAAGTTCCAACCGACGAGCATCGCAGAGCATCGACCAGCTCTAGCATATCGGGGCTGGATAACAATTCGGAATTCTCAAACAGCCTCATTATCCCAGGAGCAGCGCTCACGGATCCCTCGAGCGTCGGTTCGAATAGTTCCTTGTTTGTCACTATGGTGTCCAAGGTCAAGGAAGACTTCAATCCTGACGCCACAGATTGGCAAGCATCACCCAATGCGCTTCCAGCAGATGTTAAGGAACTCCATTCAGAAATCGAAGCAGCATTTTCGACAAACTCTACAATGCTGATTGTGTCGATGCTTGTATCCATATGGCTCTTACTGCCTAAACATCCAGCGTATACCTTTCTTGGTTTTGTCAAGAATAACAACCTTGTCGAATCAAAGTTCTTGCCTCCCTCGTCGAAGTCTTCAACCGAAATAGTACCACCAAAGAAAACAGACTCGGAAGAAGTAGCCTTCGAGCCCAAAGAAGCAGACATCGCCCGTCTCCTCGGGGCAACTATCGTCGAATTCTTCGAAAACGCCAAATCTCACCTGTACATCAGAGAAAAGCACACAGAGAAGTTTTCCCAGATGGCCACCAAGACCGGGCTACAAGCCCGATCGGCGCCAGAACCTCGACTTGAGGCCATCAGGCACATCGTACAAAAGCTTGTGCTCGTGCGAAACGACGACGGTGAATACACAAGCATGAGTTATGACTTGCAACTTACGGAACTAGCGCAGCTATTCGAGCTGACGAAGAAGTCTTTCAAAGAGACTATCCACAAGGGAAAACCAACGAGCTAGAAGTTACGATTACTGAGTTTGAGCAATTGGAAAAAAAAAGTATTGGCGGGGCTGGAGGCGGAGAAGAAAGCGAGGCCTGAATACGTGAAAGCGGTGGCGAAAAGACATTCAAGGTCGCGTTTTGAGGGATTGGGACTTGGAGAGATAGATGCAATGGTTTCTGAAGATAGCGAAGCGACCAGTAGATGTTCCACCGTTCCCAGGACTGATTCCGGCACGTCGTCGAAGAATGCTGACAGAACGAGTTCGATGCTGTCGGCCATGCGGCTAAAGAACTGGAGGAGGCACTCGTCGTCTGTGAGAGCTGGCTATATCAATGGGTAAAGGCCGAAGAGTCTCTCTTTTGAGTCGCTTGTGCAGTGTAAATCAAGGGTAAGGGAGATAAGGTTGGGTGTTGTGATTGAATTCTGGAGCATGAAATACTGGGATATGTTTGGAAGTCGGCCTTCAAATCATAGAGACTTGCTTGCGGATACAATTCATGTTACATGATATCAATAAATTAAGATTTTCTGGGCATCTTTGCTGACTGAGAGAAAGTGCTCAGCGCAGCATGGGAGAGACCTGGAAATTCTTTCCGCTCGCTTGTCCTACCCGTACCCGTTTCCCGACGCGTCGCTATCGTCAACATATACTCAAAAAAACAAAACTTTTTCCATGAACAGCAGCAGGCAGCCCTCTATGGTCGAGCGGTCAGGGCAAACTGTGTTCATTGGGGTTGGAAATCTTACGGATCATAGCGTGGATCGATGGCGAATCGAGGTCGGACCGGCGGAAAACACGAAAACACGACAAATTCGAAAAGTAAAATCCTAACTCGACGGGATTTTCTCTCTCCTTCGGTATTTTCTTTTGCCTTTTTATTCCATTTTTCCCCTACGAATTTTAGGTTATGAGTAGATTTTTTGGTGGTTTCTTGCTTGCCGGGCGCGGTTGGTTGGTTTGTTTTGTTTTCTGTTTGTGTTGATCTAAGCGAGACTTTTTTTTTTGGCCGCGCATTAAAACAGAGGCACGTAGGCATGAAGGCTTGATTCGAAGAGGTGTATCATATTATCATGTAGATAAGTATGCCTCATTAGGGTAAATGCCTTTTTAGCATGCATTTCTAATATTTCCTGTGCTCATCATCCTCTCCTGGCGGTCCATCTGCCCAACCTCCAGCCGCGATCATCTCTCCTGACAACACACTCACACCCTTTACCCAGCCTCTCCCAATGTAACAAGTGCCCTCTCATCCTCCAGACCCAGGCTGTATACATTACTGTACTAATTGCCACAGATACCCAACTGATCAACGCAAGCCACTTGAAATCCTGCGGCCGACTCAGCACAATGGCCAATACATTCTGTGCTAGTTCAAAGAGTGATACGAAGGAGTATTCTACGCCCGTGAATGAGGAGCGAGAGTTGGGGGATGTGAGCGTTTGTGTCAATTGTTGGGTTGTAAGATCGTAGATCCAGAGGCCAAGGCGTGATAGGGAGAGGAACGTGAAGAGTGTGAAGGCGAGGAGGGTGGGTGAAGAATAGGGAATGATGCGCGCTAGGATATTTGGGAGGTCAGGTCCTCCATCGGAAGCAGGAGACGACGAGGTGGTCGGAGAGAGAGACCAAAGGGCGAATACAACAGGTATCTAGGGATCAGTCAATACCAGCATACAGAAGCCCAGAAAAATAATGTAAATAGTGAAAGCATACTAAGTTCAAGAGCTGCCACGAGATGCCCCATAATCCCAGCCTCTCTAATCCCGTCTCCGTGCTACTTTCTCTATCCGAAATACCATTCAAGCTTAAAAGAGTCTCTGCGTCACCCTCGCTGAGCACATCTCTTCCCCGGAACCGTCCATGATTCTTCGCTTTTCCGAGATATTGTACCCCTACAGGTGTGACAACGGTACTGCTAATCTCAACCAAGCTCCCCGCCGCTCTTGCAATGGTGATCAATTGCAAGGAGAATCCCGTGCTCAGCAGAAATGTGATAAAGGTGGCGCTGTACGCCAAAGCTGAAAGATGAAGCAGCGCTAGGGCCAAAGAGGGGACCCAGACTGTCGACGAGAAGTAATTCTTGAAGTCCTGCGAGTAGCGATAGAGGCCTTGCAAGAAGATGTGAAGATGTCCCACAGGGTGTGAGACCTGTGTATCCACAGATCTCTCCGTGTCTGTAGCCTTCAAAGCTCGAAGCCATGAATTCCGATTCCAGACCCTCTTCGCACAGAACACTTCGGCGGCCCAACTCAAGGCGCTCATTGAGCCTACGACGAGGACACCGATCCGTGTATTGGTAGCCGAGATGATGAGCGAGATAAGGACCGGAGCGATGAGTTTACATATCAGATCAATCCTCCGCATAACCGAGTTTAGATGCGTGAGATCGTACGCTGCACCATCTGGTGCTGCGGCTGTGACCACCCAGTCTCGTTCCATAGAGAGCATGTTTCCAGAGGCGCTGAGAGCTTCGAGGATCCCGAGAATAAGGATGAGTGTGAATATACCGCCTTTCAGAATGAGCGGGACGTTACCACTGCCAGCTTCATTGTTTCTGAGGGCAAGTGGTGATGGAGAGCCACGAGGAGTGACGATGAAGTACCATAGGATGGAAGCACCGATCACTGCAACTCGGTTGATAGATATGGTGCTCAAGAGTATCTTTAGCCGATTAGGACTCTGGTCGACCCATCTTCCTACCATAGAGGAAAAGCATATTAATGCTAGGGTTCGGACGATGCCACTGCCGAGTGTTAGAAGCGTGGCCATTAAAGGAGTCTGCCGCCCATTCGCCCCAAAGATGAAGGTAATGGGATACTTTTTCAAGTGACAAGAATTTACACTTACCGGATAGCAGCCGCAGTGAGAGTATTCGGATATGCAGCAGCTGTGAAAATGATCTATCTTCTCATGAGTCTCTGCCCCACCTCTCATTTTCGTCCCATGATACGTACCGCGGCAAACTCATAAGTCCTTACATTCCAGGTTGACAGAAAATGAGAAGTGTATAGATTGTAGGCCTGGGACCTGCTCATACTATTGTGCTCATCATCTGGCATTGCTTGCAACATTGGCGATAGTGGGATGTTGTTGACGTCTTCAGACTCTGGGGCTGAAGTAACGGGGCCGAGGTCGGAATTATTGTCTGAAGCCATGATCTCTGAAGTGTGGATGAACTCCGAGAAAGCGGACAAGGAAGGACGAGGATAGATGTAGAGTTCTACTTGTAAATCATCGAGCTCTACGCATCGCTGAGGGTCTCTTGTGGGGGGATGCGATCCATCTGTTGGTGAGGATGGGATCAATGGAGCTTGTCATCCGATTTTCGCGGGGCATGAGCAAGACCGCGATCTTTCTTGGCCACTACTGTACGGTAATCACATGGTCGACCAACAATGAAATCATGCTCCCAAAAGAAAATCACATTTTGAACTGCATTTGACGAAAGACTTCAAATGTAAACGAGTGCATTTGAAATTTCAAAAAATTCTGGCACATTTGCTAGCCCGAAAACCCTAGGTAATACAAAGTGATATACCGGTTCATCCAATCCTAATCTCATCTCATATCCATCCTAATCATCCACCCAAGAAGTTTAAGACCCAGAAAACCTTTACGCCCATAAGATCCCCTAATGTGTGTATTTCAAGCCGTGAGAATCGTGAACGCCATGATCCAACCATTGACTCGATCCCGCGGTAGTCCATTCCGTTCCTGTCCGGTACCTATCCAAATCCACTCGTCAAACCCAAAATCTCTTTCCTCAAGGTAAGGTCCCATGCCTTTCACCAACTAGGACCAGACCAACATCCCCGACCAAGCATAAGCTCAGTCAAGGTAAAAGGTCCAACAGCAAGAAGGACTCTATAGAGAACCCATTCGCTCCTCCAGACCACCCCAGTAAACAAGTGGTCGTGGCTCCAAGATCTCCAAGCCAGTTCCGAAGCTCCGTCTCTCCTCTTCCATGAACAACATGGATGGTTGCTTATGCATGATAGCATTGATGGTGCTCACAGGCGACGATGAGCTGGAAGCATATGAGTCTCGGTTGCTTGACATGATGGAGCCATTAGAGCTAGACGATGAGCGACGGAGTGATGATCTGAAGCTGGAGAAGGACAGAGAGTGGAAGCGTGTGGTGCGCATATTTGCTGATGAGCTGTTGATATGTTGAGACTTTGAAGTAGAGTAGGCTTGAATCTTTGTTAAGAGATAGGAGATCCGGTTTGATATATGTTGAGACAGAGTTCCCAGGGAAGTTTCGGACTTTAGGTTCGAGGATCGGTGTAGGGATGAAGCGGAAAAGTTACTTTCTTCTTCGGTTGTTCGTGCAGATCTTGAGGGGAGGTCTGATTTGAAAGCGTAAAATGTTGCTTGATTATTCGAGGAAGATCTGAGTGATGTTGACTCGATGTTGTATATGTGCAAGTTATGCAAGTGTGGTCGACGGCACAGCCTCGAAAATTAGATGTTATGCGGATTGGTGGTCGTGGTGGTGGTGGTGTATTTTTGGGTTGATGAGCGAAGGAGTACGCGTGGAGCAACGTATGAACGAGTGACGAGTCTTCGTAGACCTTAACAGATAATGGTTGCCGGGGATAGAGGATGCTCGACACCTTATTTTTCCAGAAGAACAATCAATCCGAAGGTAATCCGGCAGACCCAGTACTTAAGTGTCAGGGACGCTATGACGAGGGACGGCTGCAAATAGAAAGGGTACGGAGTTTAGGGTGGTGATGATTGATTAGGGAGGGGAATTATGTAGGGGTTGTAAAGCAACGGCAGGTAAAGGCGAGAAAGGGCAAGGGAACAAAGTGGCGCTGCCAGGAGAAAGAAGAGAATCCGAGAATGCAATAATGGACGAAAGCATGGAAAGGGGGGCTCTGCTTGAATATTAATGCGTCTTGCCTGGCAGTTCCTTGCCTTTGATGGTGCCCTGGTGACTCCAGGTGGCTTCTTTCTGCGTTACATGTCTGTGAGAGTTGAGGCCGAAGAGGGCATGGCATGGGAGAGAGACAGGGAGGCTGCCTGTGATAATACGATGCTGTAAGGCACGAGTTAAGGGGTTTGAGAGTGTTGGAGGGGAGATGCTGGGATAATGATGTTCGGAGACGAGGGGTTTGAAGACAAGCGAGGTCGATCAGGGGTAGAAGTTGTTAGGGCGATGAGATGTCTGGTGTGGAATTTGAAGTGACCAAGGGACTACGGAGGTAAGTACCAAGACCACCAGGACCAGGAGAGAGGACCAAGGGTGCCACGCAGTCGGGACGGACTTATTTATGATATGACATGACGACCGCAGACCGATGCTGTGGCCATCTGTTGTTGTCCAGACGAACACATTTGACTTTGCATTGCTGAGCATGTTTCCAGAATCAATGCATCACAATCCTCTACCAAAACTACCAACATGTCCAAGCCCTCAGCTCGCAAGAGCAATACAGTACAGCTGTTGATTGAGTATTGTAGTGTAGTATTCGCATCAGCTGCAATGCAAGGACTAGACAAATATTGAGTAAGTGCATGCAGGACGGCCTGCATTCCTATCGATATCGACCGCTGTCAATCAGGTCAATCAGCACGATCCTTCTTGCAAACCCTTGGTGACAGGCCGAACACGAATCCACGATCAACAAGGACGTCCGAGACAATGTTCTCATCACCATCACCAGGAGTGCAGAAACAAAGCCCTCGATCTCCCCCTCAAGTATCATTCCAACAGCACATCATCACCAAAAAGAAGCCTCCCTCTCCACTGACCTCAAACCCGACCAGCATGAACCCTTCTCCCCGTCCCTGGCCATCGATCAGCGGCCGCGGCCATCCATCTCCATGAACATCAAACAGGTCCGGCTCGACCATCCACTCTCAGCCCATTCTCCTCCTTCACCCACCAAGAACCCTTCCACTCTTTTCTTGCTCTTCTCCTCCCAGGAACGACAAGTTTCAAGCTGATGAGGCGGTGTCCCCGCCACGGACTCTACTCGCTGCATTGGGTCTAGAGCGGAATGTCGTGGTGGTTCTGCCGCGGGGGTGCTGGGATGCAGAACCAGGGGGTGACACTGCCAAGGTTATTTCTCGCCTGCAGATTTGTGGTGATGCACTGATGCTTGGGCTTTGACCGGCCGGACAGTCAGAACTCTTTTGGAAATTGAGGGACGTGAGTTTGGGAAGACTCGATGTGGTGAGCTGCAGAACCTGAAGTTGTTGATTTTCATGATCAGCTCATGAAGTCTTCACATCATTATCAGGATCTGAGGATCGCGAGCCTGCGTTGAAATGACATATTGATCTAACCCAGAATCAATATACAGGAAATGAGACCAATACCAAGGGGGTACTAATTAGCCCAATCTATATCCCTCTGTAGACACTCGCCACGTATGAATGCCAAATGAATACTTCTATTTTCTAGGCGAATAATTACGAGCAGACTTTCTCTGCCGAATACATTTCTATAGACTCCATGGCTATGCATATAAAACACATTCATCCCTCCAATCAACCTATCACCATCGCCTCTGCCGTCTATCCAATAATACAGCCGAAGCTCATCACCATCATTGCCACCCAGTGCCTTGCCTCCCTCCCAACAGTTACGTCGTACAGCCCGTCAATCGATCGTGATACCCTCTTCTCCTATTTACATGCCTGCCAGCACGAAGAATCGAAACAAACTCATGATGATGCGTCCCGTAAAACGCCACACCTGCGCCCCCCCAAACCCATTATGCGACAGAGGACCTCTCGCACGGTCGCCGGCAGAAAAAAAATCCAAGTCTAGACAAACATCCATCCCGCCTCTGAATCCCACATAAACACTTGCGGAGCCTGTGATCATCACATCACTCTCAAACCCGCCTGAGGCTCGCTTAGGACACACTTCCACCACGACCTGGTCGATCGCCTGGTCGCCTCAACGTGAAACTTCGCCGGATACTTTCACCCCAGGCCGAGTTATCGAGCACGTCAAGGACGTTCTCTGCGCTGACTGCACTGCCGCGTCTGCTGCTTTGTCCAGAGCCTCCTCCGGCTCCAGCTCCTCCACCAAGCTCACCTCCCTCAAAGCTGAATGCTGAATTAGTTGGTCGGTGAGGTGACAATTGTGGAGAAGCCCCGGGGGACCCTCTAGGGGACACTCCTAAAGATAGTCCTGATGACATGCCTGGAGTACCAGGCGATAAGGGACCAGAGACAGAAGATCCTCCTCTCCTATGCCTGGCAGCGCCATCTAAGCCATGCGCAATGAATGAGGACCGAGGATCGGCAATATCCATTGGTGAGAGGAGTGGCGAGACTGTCGCCCTCGCTTGTTTGGCAGCGATATCAGCCTCATCGTCAATGTACACTTCTGGTCCCAATTGTGGGATATCAGTCATACGACCAGACCTCTTTCTCTCCAGATGCTTCCTGAACTTCCTCGACCAGTACCTGATCTCGTTAGTCTCGAACAATTCACCGGATAGAACCACTCACATTGTATCAAAGAAGCCAAGAACGATCCGCCTTCGGACTTCTTCCTCGACTCTCTGAAGGCGCGCACGACGACGCAGAAACTCCTCCAACCTGATGATAATTAGTGGAGTGCAAAAAATTCGGCACTGTTACTTACTTGAGACTTTTGTTATCGCTAATGACATTGTAATGTGCCAGAATCATCAGCACGGTAGTGAATGATATGCCCCGATCAACGTCGGCTGATACCATCACCTCCTCAAAGAACAGATTGTAACGAGCGCGAGATCGTTGAATCGCCTGCGGATCAATTTGAGTAAGCCTCTTGTTCAGTGCTCTGACATTGACCCCCGTGATAGCTGCGCTTGTCGACGACATAGACATTACTCTCCCAGAGTTCTGCTCTGGTTGGATGTCTTCAAGTATCCTTCGAACAGAGTGTTCGTGCGGGTAGATTCGCATTTCAAAGACGCCAGAAAGCTCTCCGAGCAACCTGGGAAACTGGTCCTTTGTGATATATCCCGTACCTTCAGGATCAAGGGTTGCCCAGGCTTGTTTGAAGCGTCGGATTTCCTCTCTGCTGACTTTCCCAAGCCCACTTGAATGCTGATAGACGTAACTGAAGCTCTCGTAGATGAGAGAGATGAACAAACTGGTGAAAATGTACATGCTTGTGATGTTCCAGAGAATGAACAGGGCTCTAGCCCAACTGGCGCTGCCACAATCACTGTTGAAGAAACTGGGGTCGTCGACACACAGGGGTGGTTTGATAGTAGCGAAATCTTCCATGATAGCATTCCATCCTTCCCCAAAAGACATACGGAAAAGGAGTATCAATGCCTTCGGAACAGTTCTGAAGTTGATGTTATCGCTTTCGTTCCCGCCGAATCGCGTGAGACCGAAAGTCTGTGTCATAGCGATCGCAAAGACTAGAAACAGAACGAACCATGTTGCCAACAAGTTGCCAATATTAGCAACACTAGCAGCAGCAGTTTTGAATAACTGATCCAGCGCATCATTCCGTGGTATGAGTAACAGTACAATGGAGACCAGGAACAGCTTATGAAGCTGAATATAGACTTGACTGTCGAATCGAGTTAAAAGTAAAATCGTGGTCACAAGTGTACCAGATACAACAACGATTGAGAAGACGTCCCAAGAGCTTCTTCTAAATCTTGCCCAGCTGAGTCCAATAATCCGGACAATGATGTTCGCTGCGTAAAAGAGCGTGCATGCCAGGAAAGTATAAGTTCTGATCTGGTCCCACCAGTCTGGTTCAGGGTAGTATTCCACCAAGAGCAGTATGAGATGGAACACGAGGACGATAGTAACGGCACGTTGCCAACGCCCATGCTTCCTGACTGCTCGCTTGTAGCACCAGTCCTTGAACTTGTTCCCATCGGTACTGGAAGGCCGTTTCGAAGGCGAGACCTGTCGTAATAATTTTCGCAGCTCGAGCCATGATCGCTGTTCTGCGGTCAAGAATGCTACACCGGTCTGCTCGGTATAGTTACGCATGAAGACCGATATGAACAACGTGAGCACGAAGACAGTAGCGAGCAGATTAAAGATGACGAAGAACAGCGCGTTTCCTTGGGAGGCATAATCACGAGGCTGAAGTCCGCGGCCAACAATAGATTCAGCACTCCACATCACATCCGTCCAGCCTTCTTGGGATACGATCTGGAATAGTATGAAGAGTGATCCTCCAAAGTTGTCGAAGTCAAAGAACGGATTTGATACAACTCTCGGCATGACAATAGGCCAGTCATTGCTGAAAGGTGTAGCCGTGAACTCGCCAAAACAGTCTGTGAGACTGACGATGGCATCGCCTCCATCATTGCATGACAACATCTTGCCGGCAAAAAGATTTACACCGTACAGAGCGAAGGGTATCAATAGAGACAGAGAAACAAAAGCGGCCTAGATTAACGTCAGAAATTTCCTTTCAGCAAGTAGCATGATAACATACCGAAAAGATCTTCCACCCTCCGATAATTATCAGAGAATGGAAGGTATTTCGAGCACTATCGCTGACATTAAGTAATCTCAATGCTCGGAGTGCTTTGAATGCTCCAACGGCTCTTGACACTGCTCCATCGTTGGAAAGAGATGTGATAACGTTGATCCAAAATGTTATCAGAACAACACCATCGATTGCGCCCCAAGAACTCCGGAAATATGCGTTTGGAGTCCAGAAGAATCCATCTGCGATGACCTTGATCAGAGCCTCGACGGTGAAAACGATGGCAAATGCCATGTCTGCCCACACGAACCAGTTTCTCACATCGAACGTGTGGCTTTCGAAGTAGACTTTCTGGTAGAGCGGTGTGGTCACGCATGCAAGTAGAACCATTGCCACAATAGCCATGTAAATGAAGGCAGAGAATGTATACCAGACAACTGTGTTCGGTTCGACACCACCAAATCGCTCACTCCCTCGACCAGGACCAACGATCTTTTGACAGAGGCGGCGAACAGGATTGGAAGGTTTGAATATGAACAAGGCATTGTTATAATTCGGGTGACGTGCCAGAAACTCCCGCTGTGCTTTCTTTCGTTGGGAAGTTGCAGAAACAGCTTCTTTGGCCAGAGTCCTGGCGTCGGTCGCCTCGTCTGAGCGAGTTGAGAACTGTATATTGGAATAGAACGGATTTGGTTCTCGATTCCATATACGGCTCCTGAACTTGCCCCAAAGCGACGGTGCGTTCCTGGAGCTCGCAGCCGTCGGCTCGACCGGGATAGCATTAGAGGCAGAAGATTCATGGTCGTTCAGCATTTCATCATCAAGAAAGTCTTTCACAACCGCATCTTTCAGCAACATCTCCATAGTTGCCGGCCCATAGTCGAGCGGATCCTTGGTTGATCTAGCTCGTCCAAACCGAAAGAGTGCCGATAGGGACAAGTTGTTCGAGCTGCTGCCAAGCTCCTTTCTGTTCAGGAACGACTTGACCTGGTGCATTCGCTTTTCGTCTTCAGAAACATCGAAGTTCTCTTGGATGACAGCTATGAACATATTTACCAGAATGAAGTTAGCCAGTATAAACCATCCAATGAAGAACACTGCTCCGATCCAGGCTGTATTTCGAGCGGTGTTGAATGCCGTGATGTTGTAAAGATTAGTTGTCCAATTCTCGCTCGAAAGGACTTGGTACATGCCCAGAAAAGCATTGTAGATAGTGAAGAATGTTATTTCAATCGTGTCTCCATAAGGATCAGTCGGTGTCAGCTCTCCCCGAAAAAGTTGGACCGCAAATATCGACATCAGGAAGGTGATGAGGAAGACGAAGAGCATCAGGTTACCAATACCCTTTGAATTTCCCAGCACTAGCGTAATCAGCGCTTTGGTGACCGGAACCGCGATAATCACCCTGTATATCCTCAGGATCTGAAAGACAGTGAGCCAAGCGTATGGCTGGCCGGAATTCCGAATGGGCGGTATTAGAATGACTGTCGTGATAATCGCGAGACCTAGGTCAAAAAGGTTCTTGTTCACCTGGAAGAAATTTCGCCAATCGACGGCAAAGCGGATGATGATCTCGACAAGTAGGATGAACGTTACCACGATCTCGGAGTTATTGATGAATCTTTCCCTGTCCCGGGACATGCTTGCGCTGCGAAATGCCTGACAGAGGAGATCATAAGAAATCACGACAATCCAGAACCAGTAGGTTTTATTGTACATCCGCTTCAGTGCGCTATGTCGTTTGGGAGCATCGGATTTCTCGGACGGGAGCATGTCTTTGATCTGAGCTGCGAAGGCACTGGCTCTTCCTTCTTCTCGAATGACCTGGAACGAGGAGGTTATGACGGCAATCAACAAGTTGAGTAGCCAGAGAGTCATGATTACAATGCCTCCGGCAAAGAAGAGTGCTGCTGCGAGATAGTCGGAATCCGTCGCGTAGTACATTAGATCCGTAAACGTATTCGCAGTCATAACAACGAACACAAGCTCTAAGGACTGGAATATGTTATCGAAACTGACCGTTCCATTGTATGGAAGCTTGTCTGGGGTCAATTCGAGACACAGCGATCCCCGAGGGCACAGATAACCCTTGGAGGACTTAGAGCCATTTCTGATATTGTCCGGATACCCGATCTGGTATGGCTGAGGTTCACCGGTGGCATTGTCTAGATGACCACCGCAGAATTGTAAAACTTGGGTATACGCCGTGCCGGTCGAGTTTCTGGGATCTGTTGGGTCGATCCACACACATTGGCGATCGAAACTAGACTTGAAGCTCTGAACACCAATAATAGCGAATAAGAGCCAAAAGAATCCGATCAGAAATGAAACATTCACAAGCAGCGGAGTGGCTTTCTTCAGACTCCGCAAGATGATCTAGAAATCTGGTCAGCGTAGCCACCCATAACATTTGTAATACTTACAGCTGTGCCGTTCGTGAGTGCTAACAATCGAAGAATCCGAAGACAGCTTATCATCCGGAATATGTAGAGGTGAGATGAATTCTCGTAGCCACTTATGCTCATGACAAACGCAATCCAGAAAGCGACGACAGCAAGGAAATCAAGCCTATTGAAGGAGTGTCGCAAAAACGCCCGTCTAGCGAGTTGCAGACGCTGAGCTTGCTCGACAGTTCGGATCGACTCTCCTTGAATTGCAGTAAAAGACCGAATCACAGTCTGGCCTCCCAAGGATGGATTGCGAGGCGCTCTCAGTGAGGAACTTCTTTGGGGTTTGAAGACGGCATGATATTTGTCGAAGAACGTGGCTTTTAACCCACTTTTGTTCTTTCTCGTGCTGTATTCTGGAGCGTTCATGAAGAAACCAGAAACAATAATACGGGCAATCAGTTCCAGAGTAAAAACAATAAAGAGTCCAAAAATGGCGTAGTCGATCAACGATTCGCCCCAGTGCCTCGGCCGTGGATTAGTGTACACATTCTTGGAGGCTTCAACCGCGAGTAGAATGGTCTGGATAACAATGAGGATCAAAATCGCTGGTTCCGTTAAAGGATACACTAGTGCATCACAGAGCTTGTTCCGAATTCTGCTTTCGGGAGAGAAGATTCCAAGAGTCTTGCCTCGCAATGGGTTAGGCGGCTTTTCCGGCTCTTGCTCAAAAGTCTCCTGTGGCTGGGCTCCGCCAAAAAATCGTATGGCTTTCTCAACAGGTGCTGTTGGAAGATCTTGATGGTAATTGGGCCCTGCTACTAATGGATCTGCTTTGTGTTTCGGCTGGAATCTCGTCTCGGACTCGTCACTTAAGCTTCCTATGGTATCGACAGTTTCTGGTGTGCTATGCTGCCTAGCCCGTTCAGATGCCCTTCGTGCTTCTCGACGGGCACTTGCTTCAATGAGCTCCGCCTCGCCACTCAGATTGACCACACGCTGGGACATAGCCCTGACTATGGATCCTGCCTTGAACAATGCGCCTGATGCGTTTGAAGGCGACCGAGACCTGTTGCGTCCATCCGGGGTCAAGGAGTTGCCATAACTGTGGCCCCTTGACCGAGATCCTATTTCTGGATCCTCTAGATCATCTCCCAATCTGGATCCTCTGCTGTATTCTGGGGTATCAAAGGTGACACTTTGGAAGCTAGATCTGGTTCTGTCGTGTCGTTGAGGGCCAGGAGTCGACACTTGAGCGCCACTCATTGGTTGTAGTGACGCGGGATCCGTCAGAGGGATTTGATCGGACTCGGAAGGGAAGTATGAATGTTGATGTTCATCCATCCCGTCGCCATAAGGCGACACGGAATCGAAATGGTCGTAATCCGCAGATCCATATGACGGGGTATGCGTTCGTGGAGCGTGCGAAACGCTGATATCTGGTACCAAAAGGCCTGCAAATCCCATCGCAGCTTGGAAATCCCCAGGATTTCCGACTGGCGATACAGGCGTTCCAGTCTCATCCTCCGCCATTCGTCTCTGCTGTGTTGGTACTGATAACCCCGGCAGTGCACCACGTTGGCTCTGCCTTTCTGTTGGACTTGGAGAGGTATTTCCCAATCTCTCATAACGAGGTCCAGTCCCTCCTCCACTTGTCGGTCTTGAGCCACCGCTCAACAAACTTCTTCCGCGCGTATGCCGTCTCTCTCCATCTCCAATGTCGGCAGAATCGGGTGGGCGTGTAAGGTCTCGCAAAGGTATCGACTGTGGAGGGGTTGAGGGGTGCGCAGGATCTTGAGGGTTTGTAGGAGGCATTGTGACCTATGCCACGGACCCGAAGGTCTCTGAATTATCGTCGTGGCGTGTTCAATTCGAGGTTATCGTATCGAGGGCAGTGAGCGTAAGACGCTGCAACTTAAACACAACGCGCTCAGCTTGTGTAGTCGTCAAGTCGCCATAATCAAGGTCGCATTCGCATATGTTATTACTGCAGATGAGACGGGCTTCTTTTCTTCACCAGCGGCAGGACTAAAAGAATGACGGGTTGTTTGTTTGCTGGGAGATAGAGGGGGAATGGCGACGACGTTGATTTTGAAATGCTTCTGTAACACCTCTCACTCTTTCTGGTCCCCGTCTTGGTCTGGTCTGGTTCTGGTTCAACTGCAGCCGGACCGCAACGGCAAGTTTAGCGGGTACGAGTGGGTTGCGCTGCGCAGCAGGCCTGGCACTCACTGGCGGACAGGAGACTTCAGGGTATCTTAGTGGCTTGCGGGCTGTTGAAAATCGGGGATTGCTAGGATTGCTATTCTGGGACAGGGCTGTGGCTGTGGTGCGGGCTGGCGCGCATGGGCATGGGCGTTGGGGAGTGATGATTGAAGAACCGCGAGGTATGTCTTGAACCCCTTGCCTTGCCTTGCCTTGCCTTGACTTGAGCGATCAGGTACAACGCGTACAAGACGGGAGTACCTGCCGGTTTGGTTGTCCATACAGCAGTCGAAAGAAAGAGGAGCTTCTGCAGAGATTTCAAAGAAAATACAAAATAAAGAATCTTCTCATATGAATAGTTGTATATTCGTGGACAACAACTATTACCTAGGTAGGTAACGTCTATTGAAACTTGCAGGTCCTGGCATCAGATTCAGCTCTTCTGCCCGGGTCTAGATCTCACGCTGTTCTTCTTGGGAGTTGGGGTCGAAGATTAAGACACGCTTTTGGACCCGATTCGAGTTGTACCAGCAAGGAATTTATACTACATGGCAAAGAGAACATGAATAAATGTTCGGGAAACTATGATCCAGTAATGACTGTATAATCTGCTTTAAGTTACTTTCTATATTCTCAACTCACCTTTTCCCAGTGTAAAATGGAGAACACATGCATGCACATGCTACATGCTTGGTCTCGCTTCTGAGTTGAGTTCCCCTGATTGTCCCCTCGCCAAGGATGCTCTTATCAGCTTATCTGCACGTGATAGTGCCTTGTTGCTTACGTTATGCATGTCGTCCAAAAAGATCACGCTTCGATCGCGTCGACCTTCAATCTCCAGAAATTTGGACGACCACGACCACGCGCAAACTCAACATCAGTGATAGCATTGCTATACAACACTATTACACCCGGCTTTAAGCGCTCTGGATGACTTTCTGCGTCTCCTTCTACGCGCACACGGTCCCCCTTCGACTACAATATTTCAGGTTGTTCTCGCGAGGTTACTTGCAAGATGGTCTCGTCTAGGAAGAGGGGACGACAGGAGATGGAGAGTGTCGAACCTCCTAAGGAACCTAGTCTCCTGGAGCGCATTCGAAATATGTGGGAGTTTGCCAACCTGGCACAATGGATATTCACATTCGGCCGAGCGGTGAAGATCGACGAGAATCTGGACATCGAGGTACGGCTTCCTCTTCTGGCCCCTGTACTGGTATTCAGATCGTAGCTCGAATACTTACATACCTTCTAGGACTTGGAGATGGAATGCTTGAAGCCACACTCTACAATGCTGGCAGAAATAGGCCTCGCGCTTCTCAAGTTTGTCTCTTCACATAGGGGTCTTACGTATGTTATTCTCTCCATCCCTCCCTGTACCCCTCTGACTCTGCAAAGCCCCGAAATCTTCGACGAGTATACCCGCCGACAGTATGTCGCTAAGGCACCAGAACAAAATCCCTTCGGCGTCGAGGAAGTGCCGAACAGTTTCAAGGACTTTGATATCTTCCAAAAGGTATGTGAAGGCGAAGGCACAGAGAAAACCAGGGCTGATCAACCTTCTTAGATTCGAGTTCTGCAACAACTTACAATATGGACCATGGGTAATCCTGATCGTATTCGAGAGCGAATGGAGGAACAAAAGGATAGCGAGCAAACATTATGGGTACGCCGTATAGGAAATTTATTGAGATCAGGGGCTAATGTGGTTCCAGAGAATCGAGCCTTTTGGCTGGGACTCCGAAGATCGCACTTACATCGTACTCGATGACAACCGCCTGTACCGACGTACAGATCCTCCGCCACCCCCACCACCGGCCCCGAAGCCCAAGAAGAACAGCAAGAAAGGGAAAGCTTCTCGACGAGCTAGCAAGCGAAGAAAGGTATCTGAGGCAGTCGAGAGCGAGACAGAACAGGCCGACGATGCCGAGCCCGAGGACAATGGTATCGTTGAGAAGGAGGATGATGGTTTCGGTGGTATGGTTTGGGAGTGTATTGCCGTCACTCTAGACGAGTTCAATGCCTTCACTGCCTCGTTAGACAAAACCCGGGACGCCAACGAAAAGGTCCTACGGAAGCGAATCGTTGATGATGTCTTGCCACTACTTGAGAAACAAGAAGAGTCCAGGAAGCGAAAGCAAGCACAGAAAGAGCGCGAGTTGTTGAACCTGGAGAAACTTGCAACTGCCAAAAGATCGAGCAGAATTGCAGGGAAAATGGAACAGCAGAAGCACGAAGAGGAAATTCGCGAAGCCGAGCGCAAGAAAGCTGCAGAGATTGCGATGGCTAAGAAGGAACAAGAGAAGTGGCAGAAGTTAGAGAAGGAGAGAGAGTCTCGGATGCAGACCCGTGAACAGCGTCTCAGAGAACGAGATGCGCGCCGCATACTCCATGAGGAAGAACTCGCCAACCTGTCGGACACTAGTAAGAAGGTTGAGACTGGAGAAGGCCGCCTCTCAGAGCGTCATATCAAGGCCGAAATAGAACGCAAGAAGAAGGCCTTGGAAGAACTCGAAGAGGAAGAGGACTGGATCTTTGATTGCATCTGTGGAGCCTACGGGCAAATCGACGACGGAACTCATAGTATTGCATGTGACAAATGCAACATCTGGCAACATAGTAAGTGCGTGGGCGTCAAGGAAGCAGAGGCGGATCGCGAGGATTTTACTTTCATTTGCACCACTTGCAAGCGCCGTGCAGAGGATGCTGAGAGGGCCAAAAATCAACCTCCGATCAAGATCAAGATTCGCCCTGGGTCATCTTCATCACAAGCAACCCCCAAGCAAAATGGGACTTCTGCCGTTATCATCAATGCCAACGGGAACTCGAATCCAGGCTCCTCACCCCAAAAGGCCGGATACTCTTCCCCAGCTGTTCATGTGGCACCCATCCAATTCCCAAGACAGAATGGGACCCCAACTCTTCAGCCTGGATTTCCTTCCTTGGAGAACAATGCTTTGCAACGACAGCCAGTAATGCAGCCTCCGCAAAGCAATGGGTACCAGACTTCGCCGCAACGGCCACATCAGCATGTCAATTCAGGTATTCCCAGCAGCAGCTACTCTGGGCCTTACGGCCCACCTCAAGTCAACAATGGTACCCCAGCTCAAACTCTTAACAGCTCTTCGAAACCAGCAAGTTCACATGCGTTCTCATCGCCACATCCGCACAGTCCAACAAGTCTACCTCCACCAGGGCAACCGCCGGTGTTTACATTTCACAATGGCAGCGCGTCACAGCAAAACTCAGCTCAGACAGCACGTAACACCCCAGTGCAGCCAGCATCTGCCAGGTACTCTCCAACTCAGGGCACACCATCAAATGCTGGTAACTATATCTACGGAACGACCCCTTCATCTCACATGCTGAATGGACCTCGGCCAGGATCCAGTGACAGCGGTCATCGTCGAAGCTCATTTAACATGCCGTCGCCCCTTGCAGGGGTTCCAGTCCTCACCCCGAGCAATAAGCCACCTTCACCCCAGATGGCACCTATTTCGAATAGCCCACCTACACACTCAACGACCATGGAACCAATCAAGTCGTCTCCTCCACGTCCATCCTCCCAAGGGCTACCATCGGAATCGACAGACTCAGGTCACGCTTCAGCACTACCATCCGCCGCGACAGGTCTGTCCCCTACAAAACATTCACCTCCTCGCCCAGCTTCGAATGGAAGCTTTGGGTCAGCCACTCCCTCGATTCTACCACCAATTACCTCATTATCACCGAGTCCGCAGCACCAGAACCTTTCTCCGCCTATCAAACCAGCTGAAGGTCCAAGACCGAACGGCCAGATTGCAGGTCAATGAAACTGCATCATGAAAGGGGATGCACAAGGGCCTCCTTTGATGAAAACGAGTGCCGGCATCGGCTGTCAGATGGGTTCGCTCAATGCGCCTTTCACTGAGCCGCTGCAGGGCTGAACTAAAAGCCGCATGCCAGTTTAAGGAAATCTTCTTCTCTTTGTACGGATTACTATTTATGATTCCTCGGTCTTTGGCGGTATCCTTTCTTTTGTAGATGAGAAGCAGGTGGGCAGGCAGGATGAATGAGATGGATGAATGAAGTTTTCTTTGCTTCTATCTTGGAAAGAAGGGGAAAAGGAAGCATACATTCATGTGCATGGTTGGTTGGTTGTTGGTTTCTAGAAGGGCATGGCTGGTTCATTGATCGATTGAGTGATGCGAACGAGCGATAGACAGTCAGGCAGCCGTACCTGCATTTGCATTTGCATAACGGATGGAAACAAACGATCTGGAGAGCGATGAACGAATAATTCAATGTATCAAGTAATGTACCTTAACGAGCACATAATTCTTTGACTTCTGCCTGCCTCACTGCCTGCTGATATGCAATGCAATGCAATGCCATACTGCACCAAGCGTAATGTGAAATGGAGTATGTGAAGTACAAAGAGCGATTGCTGAGAGGAAGCAGAGGGCTTTCGTTTGCCTGATCAACCCTTTCCATCAAGCCCCAGAGTCGTGAAGCGAGACGACGTCGCAAGAACTCAGCAAGTACAGTAATATCATGTGCATCATTCAGACGAGAGTCCTCGAACTTCCATCGTTCAGGGCTATTCCCCGTCGGTGCATTCCATTCCAACATTTACTGCTTCCCGTCTTTGCTCCCAAGAATGCGTGCACCATAAAATACGGAGTATCCCTCCGCACCACGACCACCCCGCATCCCTTCCCAAATCCCTCCCTCGTCATCTGTCACGTTCTCTGCTGAATACGAATCTCCTTCCGCTTGCATCACTACAGTGCACACACACCTACATAGAAATATACATAAGGAGAGGAGAGATGGATGTGCAGTGAATAGCAAACGGCATGTCCCTTTAGTCGGGCTAAGTGTGCTCGGTAGCCTCCGAACCGCGTCAATTGCAATCGTGCAATCAGGCGTAAGCGATCTTACTGGTCCTTGTACGAGGGCAGGGCACAACCCAGAAACGGTTTATAGTTCGAAAATGCTGAAGTGGGTGGGTGAGTGACTAAATAGGGAGGGAGCTTCATGAGATTGAGAATGATTTGGAGAAGTGATTGGGTGGGTAGCGAAGGAAGTCATGGGGTAGATGTGGGAAGGGAGGCTTGGGGTCCCCAAGGGATTTGTTGTTTGAAGCTGGAGTATGGAGACCAGGTCTGTTCATATGGTGGTGACGTTTGAAGGTGGTGTAGGAGGTCAATTTACGAGGTCGGCCTTGGCTTGGATTTCATAGATAGACACGATCGATGAGCACAGACGACATGGGAGTTGCGGTCAAGCCTTACTAAGTATCTTCCTCACTCGCCTTTAAGAGAAGGGATGAAGCTTCTCAAGCCGTCATCCCAGCGCAGACCAATAATGATGCCATGCGTCCAGCGCAAGGCTCATTCACGATAGTCGGTCAGTCAATCTGGCACTCGTTTAATCAGCCAGCTAGTAAGTCAGTCAATCAGTCAGTCAGGCAGTTAGACAGATAGACAGTCTCTCCCTACAGCACCACCTACGCCATCCACAGCCAGCATCAGAATCAACATCGGAATATTAGGCCCATGTGCATGAAACGGACATTCAAACAGTCTCGCTGCAGGCCGACAAGCGGTGGGCCACTACTGCAAGTACCCGTTTGGTTCACGTTGGTGTGGCTCCTCTCATCTGCAGGAAGCCAAACAGCGCCAGCTAGCCAACCAGCCGGTCAGGACGGAGCCAGGGAAAGGAGAACTGTCTGTTGACCTGGCAGCTCACTTCCCAACCAAACCTTCAGGCATCATTTGATGCGGGAGTCTGCGCGGTAGATGAGGACGATATGTCTCCGGGCAAAGTACGCTGGTAACAAATGCATTTGGATTTGGCTGAGCTTTTGATACTTGCATCTTGCATGTGTTTGATCGCTGTTCTGTATTGTAATGTAATGCGATATGATGTATTCTCCCTGGGCACCTTCTTTACTGAAGATTATGAAGGCGGAAGGCCAAGCGGGTAAAGACGGGAAGGGTTTGTATGTGGCTGTTGGTCTAACTGCATTCTTCATGCCAGGAACAGCAGCAACAGCCACGAGAAGGCAGTCAAGGATGAAGATATGTGTAACCTCACCATCACCACCAGCTGCAAGCATTCCTCGCGGCCGGTTGTTGCGGTCGAGGAGAACGACAGGGCTGGCCCATGCTAGCTTGGAGTTGTCGCTGCACACTGGTGTAGGTGCGTGAACAGGTGGAGAGGAACCTGAAGACCATCAAGTATGGGGAGGACTGAATTGGAAGGAGGCCGTTGCCTGTTTGTACTCACTTCAAGCCTCGACAGACGGGTGACCATCGATCTTATTAGCCATGTCTTGTCCAGGGCAGAGACGTAGACTGTGATTTGTGGTATTAGGCCGCTTGGCTTCAAGGGTAATGAACGTCCAGTGATATGCAGCGCTGAATCCACCGTCTGGATCTTTCTTGATCAGACTTTGAAGGAAATATTGAATCCTTACTATACAGCAATCGCATTTGTGTGTCTATCTGCATGTGTCTGGATTCCGGTTATGATCGCAGGTCTGTTGTGAGCCGCATGTGTACGGAAGCAGTGGTTGGCCGAAAACAGAAGCATCCTCCTCTCGCCAAAATCACCTAATTCGTCCATTTCCTTTCATGAAAGTCGGATTCTCGAATACATAAAGCTCACCTGGAAATCCTTTCTTCCAAGCTTTGATTTCAAAACAAAGACCATCTCATATTTGCGTGGACGCTGTGATTCCCATTCGGTGCTTCAGCCAGATTTCCTTTTGTTGACACATCATCCCGACAAAGAAACATATCCTAAGACCAGAGAAGCCTCAGAGCATCGCGGCATCGCGGTCAGGGGTACTGGACACTGGAACCTCGCATCACATTTGCCCATCGCTGCGGTTCCAGGTTATCTGGTCTGCTAGGGACAGGTCTCACTGCTGCAAAACGGGTGCCCGCCATAGGTTCGTACCAGACTCTCTGATACTGCATGAGTGGAGAGTAAAGACAAACCATTCCCGCCTGATTCATCCCTCAGACCAAAAGTCTAATAACCAGAACTTCAGATGAACTCTTTTCCAGCAAAAGAACATCGCTAGAATCTGCTTCCAGAAGCTTGAGGTATTCTTCACCAGAGCTTTCTGGTCTCACTTGGGTTCCGATTCTGCGACCGAAGAGCCCTGGACGACAACGAAGGGGCCTGCGATTCGCACATTTGCCTCCATTTGTTCGGTGGCCAGGCACGTGCAACCTGAACAGATACAATCTACACGCGCTCGAGGTGAATAGCTTCATCACAGCATCCATCACCACCACGGCTTTCGTTCGGGCATAGCGTTCTCCAGCCAGGCTCACAAAATTCAGGCCGCGACTGAGTTGCCATATAATAGAAGCAGCAACCCAGACTCTTTGACTCCTAAGAGATCCATCCTTCAAATTATTGAGGCGCGAGTTGGAACTCTTCCTCAACAACGCCATGTCGAATTCTCCACAGCCTCCGACCGATGGCGATATCCTGCCCCATAACCTCCACCACCTGATACAACACAATTCAAATACCTCATACCCGCAAGAGCAGCATTATGACGATGGATCTCACCTGCACTCGCACCACGGTTCTCCAATGCCCCAACAAGATGATGGATACTACCAACAACAAGGCTATGGGTATGATCAAGGCATGGGCAGCCAATACGTAAGAGTTCACGGGCATCTCTAATCGAATGGCCAACTAATGCTCGATAGGATGGCTATGGCAGACAAGTCTATCAAGACCATTACAGCACTCCCGCGACCTCACCTCCAACGCCATCAATGGGCTCGAGAGATATGCTACGGACAAGAAGTGGTTTGGGAATTCAGAGAGGCCAACAAAACTTGCGACCAATGCCACAAGGAAGATCGCGAACCGCAAAATCTCCAAAGCCAAAGAAAGTCAAAGCAGCAAAGGCGAAGGCAGAGAAGAAGGTTGCAAAGCTTGACAAGCCACTGAGTGAACTGACGAAGGACTGGGATCATCTACCGATCGTTGACATTGAGGCATACGTCAACCGGTCAGCAGAGGAGCGGAGGAAAGAGGTCGAAAGCGGCAAAGTACCCGGCAAAGTCAAGCGCCCAATGAACTCGTTCATGCTGTACAGAAAGGCATACCAAGGACGGACGAAAGACTGGTGCTTGCAAAATAACCATCAGATCGTTTCGCAGGTTTGCGGCGACAGTTGGCCACTGGAGCCTGACCATGTCAAGGAGCAGTACAGCGAGTGGGCTCGGATTGAGCGAATCAACCATCAAAACGCCCACCCAGGATACAAGTTCTCGCCCAGCAAGCCAGGCGCTTCAAAGGCAAACAAGAGGAAGGTTTCGGAGGAGCCCTTGACTGAGGAGTCCGACTTGGACGACTTCGAGTGGCAAAACAGCAGCTCGAGAAGAAGCGCGAAAAAGCATCGACCGTCTCCCAGGATGATTCAACAACCTGTCGCATACCCCACGACCGAATCGGCCTACCAGTACACGACAAGAGACAACTCGATGGAGCCAATTCACAACTTCCACCCATCATCGTACCAAGCCAACAACCCCGGACGGCCCCTTCCAGCACAATATCAAATCCCAAATCAAGGAGAATACTATCAGCAAGTACTTCGTCGCAACCACAACCTCACAGATGTTGAGGATGTCGTTCTCAAGCGACAAGCGACTCCAGGTCCCCATTCGTATCTTGGCCTTCCAGGCGGCGGCAACCAGTTTGACTTGATGGGATACCAACGTTACCAACCATCACCAGCACCAGATTACAGGCAACTTGATCCGGCTTTGGCGAGCATGGGACAGCATTCCTTTGACGGCAGCAGCATGCATGACCCTGGTCTTCCAAGTTCGTACTACAGCGAGAGTCATAATGGTGATCATCAGTGGGAGGCTCCATTCGCGGCTCAAGATCCAATGCCATATATCGATCCTGCTTTGAGCCATGATGCTACCCAGATTCAAGATCCACATGCTCATATGTTGGGAGGCAACCAGGAGGGATGGCACGTTGAGACCTTGGAAGACGATGACCAGTTCAACAAATGGGTTGAGTGAGGCATGATGACTGAAATCGGCATAATAATCTTATTGGGTGGCGTTGTAATTACTAGGTGCGACACAGCAGGAGTTTGTTGTTTATTCGAAAATTGGCTAGTGATAGAAATGGAGAGGGAAGATTGAGCATTTTCGGCAGCATGGACGGCGTTGGAGGTTGATCGCCACGGTTTGGTATCTTGAAAAGGCGTTTCTTTTGGAAAGTCACACCAACAACAACGACTCCTCTTGGGTAGATACCCCGATATTGCATGTAGTAATTGAATTTCTCGAATGGCCTGGTCTTTTGGTTCGAATTTGGTGACTTTCGTGCTCGATGTATGGACTTTGCGCAAGATCAACCGCAGGCCGATACATCATCATCTAGATGTGGTAGTGTTCGAAAGTGTAGACTTCGTCTATCTCCTTTACTGTGAAATTATTGGCAATCCGAGACGTCATCATCGGCGTATATTCACTGCTTGAGAGCGAAGTCGATTCTGATTATCTCGAGCCACATAGGGTCAGTGAAATACCGGGAAACGAATCGCCCCGACTGGCAGAGATCCGATGCAGGAGAGTGTCCAGGAGTCGGTTTACCAAGATTTGTTACAATTCCATTGTTCATGCAGGTAGCCGTTGAAGCATGTGACGGGCCGATCACCGAGCAGAAGAATGTATCCAGCACGTTCAAAAAGCGATTCTTGGATGACTGCTAGTCGATTCCTCTTCGATTCCATTGAATTTCACAGATTTATATGAGGCATGTATGGTTGAGTGTTATGGCCATTTCGACAATGAAGAGAAGTAGTGTTGACATCTGTTGAAGACGCTAACAAAGGCAAAATGCTTACATAAACAAAACGCGCGACGCGACACCAAACTCCCAGGGCACCGCAAGGCTGAACATTGTGTTTACCATTCCTCGCATCACTCTCCCCGGCAAGTCCAATTCTGCGCACACAACTGGGCTGAGGATTGCGTTCACCTGACGTCAGATTATTTCCCTCTAATCTTAGCCTCGCGAGCACTACAAGGCTGAGAGTCATTCTCAGCTCCTCAAATTACCTTCTTCGGTCATGTATGGAGACTTGGGCAACAAGCTTGTAAGTCTCTCCATTGCCTGCTTGAAATTGTCGCTAATGATATCAGGTCCAACATGCCAAAAGGACCCAGAAGCTTGAACATCTTCCTCCATACCAGACCGAAACTGTGCGAGCCGTGACGAGAGAAGTGCGAGACCTGGACAAGGACGTCTCGAACATCCTCCAGTCATTTCAAGGCTCATTTGAGCCTTCTGCGAATCCTGCAACGGCATGCACGCTCCTGGTCGACCATCTCTGTATGCGACGGAATAAGAGATGCCTTCTTGCATACCACCGTACGCGGACTGATAAGTTGGAAGAGATGGTATGGAGTGGGAGTGACGTTGCGGATCTTGCGGCACAACAGAGGGCACCAAATGAGGGTCAGAATGGAGCTGCAGATCTCGGCAATGGAGAGGGGAATAGTAGCAGTCTAAGCCCCGAGGAAGAGGAGTACGTCAGGCAATACAGCGATCTATTGGCAGCATACAAGGGTCAATGGACTGATATTGATTTGACTGGGAGTCTTGAGCCCCCACGAGACCTGTTCATTGATGTCCGAGTCTTAAAGGATGCAGGAGAGATACAGACGGAATATGGGTATGTAATCGGAAGTCCCACGGGTCCATTGTACTTGACTGATAGGATACATAGCACCATCAACTTGACCAAGAACTCGCAGTTTTATGTTCGCCAAGGAGATGTGGAACGATTAATCGCACAGGGATACTTGCAGAAATTGAGCTGAGAGAAGCCGTGACGAACTTTCGAGGAATACTTCCGCTTGGGTGGGGTTCATTGTGGAAAGAATAGGATAATTCCATCAGCCAAAGAATCATGAAGGAAGATCGTAGCGGGACAACATGGTCGAGACAAGCATTGCGGAAGTGCATTGCGGAAGTGCGAACAGCGTCCGCGAAGATGTGTACCATTTTCTCTCGCCCTGAGAAGACCCATCACGGTTGGTGCCGGAAGTGAGTGGGGTTGGATGAACAGCTACTTGCGGGAGCTAAGAAAATTCAGAAGCACACAAGGGCCAAGAGGGGGAGGCTCGAGGAGTAAGGCCGGATATGGGTCGGTGAGGAGTTGCAATTGGTGAAGTTGGAGCTTGGGATCAAACAGCTAAGCTCGAATGGTAGACTAGGAGTGGACCCTCTGAATACTAGCCGCCTTTCCCCACCAGGTGCAAAGTACTTTGACAATCATTTTCAAGGGTCCTGGAGAAGAAGTGGTTCATTATGACGGGTCTTGGGGGTCTTCTTCTTCGAACAGCTCAGGTCGCTGCGTGCCAATTAGGCTCAATTGACTAGGCAATGCACTCAGCTGTCCAAAGTCAGCCTCCCAAGAGCACCGGAACCGGCAGTGGGGGCCTCGACACTTGCTCCAGTTGTTATTGCGTTGCAAGGTATCAGGTGCAGTACAGAGCTTTGCACGCACATGCTGTAGCGAATGGCGATGGATGATGTTAGAGTCGCAACATCAGACAGTACGGAAAGAAAGGGAGAATACTATTCGTTCTCGAGCTGCATGCATATAAGGCATGGTGCGGGGTACTGGACGAGTACATACCTCGTCTCACGAGGCTCACTCAGTGTGGCTTGCAGGATGATGGACATAGGACGACAGGTCTATGATGTGCTTGTAGGAACAGGTGTTGTGATTGTGGTGTTGTCCATCGATCATCTCTGGATGAAACATTGAATAGGGACGGCATCGGACACCTTCTCCAGTAGACTTACAGGCTATGAAAACCAACGAAATCTTCAACTTTCGATTTTGCAATACCCAGAGACTTCAAGCAGAGGCAGGCATCTTCATCGCCACGCATTGGCTGCGGAAAGAAAACTCGGGGGTGGCGCATCACGGTATTCGGCTCCAAACGGCGTCTAGAAATCACATGCAGCTCAGCAATGCGACCCTGCGTTTCGTGGTGAGCA
This sequence comes from Cadophora luteo-olivacea, assembly GCA_026120085.1. Taxonomy (NCBI): domain Eukaryota; kingdom Fungi; phylum Ascomycota; class Leotiomycetes; order Helotiales; family Ploettnerulaceae; genus Cadophora; species Cadophora luteo-olivacea. Next base: position 483,459 of record JALRMC010000008.1, read on the forward strand.
TGGCGACATCATGTTCGCGTGCTTCTCGTTTGCATTAGAGTCGCCAATTATTGGTCTTCACAAAGCAATGCTCACCAGTCATTATTTCATGTACAGTACTCAAGTTAGCCTGTTAGTATTAGCTGTAGAAGTAGTACAGATCAGGCTTCAGTTGCAGAAATGACAAGTAAGAAGTGCATCTTCACACACACTTGCCACGAGGGCTGTTCAGTGAAAAGTCAGAGCAAGGGCTGGACCATCAGCTTCACTAAGGCGAGGCTGCCAAGGACTTTTCCCCCTGTAGAGCGGGGCTCTCATAGCGGCTGGTGCTCAGATTTTCGCGTCCTGCAGCACTGCAACTGCGCTGCATGAGGCTAAGGCTAATGCAAGCGGGGAATATTCCCTGGAAGAAAAAAAGTCCCAACTTAAACTTGAACTTGAACTTTGCCTTGTCATGCCCATGTCATGTCATGTCACTCCCGATTCGATTCGGTTCAATCCTCACCTGCACTAGTGCTACTGTAATGGCTCCTGCTCCACCAAGGTAAGGTAAGGTAAGGCAGGCCCAGCCAGAATGACGAGACCGTCAATCCTTGAACCAAATATTACTTACCTACCTTGACTTCACACTTCTTCCAGCACCAGTACAGTATTTATACTTCTGACTACTGGACCGATAAGCTAGCCAGCCATCTTACTCATCATGCTTTTCATCTTTTCTGTTATCAGTTGCGCTTGTCCTTGCTAGGTTGGCTTCCATCTTTCCCGCACTTAGTCTCTCCAACACAACTGGGCTGGACTTTTTTTGACTTTCTTGTCCACCACGGGAACCAGCGAGCCAGCGAGCCAGCGAGCCAGCCAGCCAGCCAGCCAGCTCCCTGTTCCAAGTCTCTACCCTCATTTCACCTACACTACAGTCCTTACAGCTGTGTGCCCATTTGCTTCCCGCTCTTCTCCCCTCCACTCGCAGCTCGAGTGCGTGGTCGAGATACTAAATTCCCTCGTCATCGCCATTGGGGGTACTCTGCCAACAATACTACCTACAATATGTCATTACCAACGTCACAATCGCCTTTTGGTACTGCTCGGAGGATGCGGGCGCCCTCTATAGGCTCGCATTCAAGCCCAAGACTGATTCCTGGCTCGTCTGTACCCTCGGTAGATGGAGCTGCAGACATGAATTATGGTTCTCTACGCGGGCGTCCAGATACTCAGGCTTCGCAGCTATCTGCGCTCAATGCTGCCACAGCTTCCGGACAGCGAGAACCGACAAGGTCCTCTGTGCATCTCTCCTACCGAGGCGGCCCTCCAGGTATGTTTACTACTCTAATTAAACACATTATTGGTTACTGACTGGGCTTTAGCACATGTCGACAACACGTTCACAGCTCGAAGTGTCCGTGAAGATACTGCAGAATTGGCATCGTATGCCCTCTCAGATAGAGCGTCAGCAAGAAGCGTCTCCCCACCCCGCCAACGGCCAGCGCAGACTTCTCTCGAATCATACTTTAATCTGGGCACGGAGGAGGAAAGGTCCCCAGTGAGAAATGCCGAGTGGCTACACCACCATATCATCGAAGAGGTTTCGGAGCCAGTATCACCAGAGAGCAACCCGTCGTCGGTCAAAGCCCCTGGCGCTTCTGCCCTTACAGACATGCTGAAGCGATCTCCTCCAAATACACCACCGAAGAGCAGCGAGGAAGATGAAGATGATGCAGGGGTTCTAGACGGAAATCGGGACGAGGAGAGTCCTCGGCAGCGCCGCCTGGTCCTGACACCAAAGGGCGGGGATACTGAGCCGACGGAACGAACATCGCTGCTGGGAAAAGATACGAGGTTCGAAACTCATCATCCTGACTGGATACGCGGAGAGCAAGACGTTGAGAGACAAAGTATTAAGCGAACACCGGCATGGCCAAAGTTACGGAACGTTGTAATGTGGTCGCGGGAGAAAGGGATAGAGGTTGCGCGGATTGCTCTCGACCCGAGGGCGTGGGATAGAAAAGCCATTTGGCAGCATGCGGTCAAGGAACCTGTGGGGGCACTTCCCGCAGCTATTCTTGGCCTTTTGCTCAATATCTTGGACGCTTTATCATATGGTATGTTTAACATGATGAGAGGCACTACTTCGTCGAAAGCTTTACAATATTTTGGTTTATTCATCCTCTATCCATGAAAAACTAACTGGTTCCGTAGGAATGATTCTGTTCCCTCTGGGGCAACCCATCTTCGAGAAGCTGGGCGCTGCTGGTATTGCTATGTTCTACGTAAGCTGCATAGTATCTCAATTGGTGTACTCATGCGGCGGTAGTAAATTCAAGGGTGGAGTTGGGTCCGAAATGGTATGTCAAGATTTCGTCTACGAAATTCACAATCATTAATTACAACCACACAGATCGAAGTGGTGCCGTTCTTTCACAAAATGGCTTTCCTTATTCTGACTCGAGTCGGAGAAGATGATCCAGCAGCTGTCATTGCCACGACAATAACGGCTTATGCACTCAGCAGTATCCTTACTGGATTGATCTTCTTTATCATGGGGTTCTTCGGATTTGGATATATCGTTGGTTTCATACCAAGACATATCCTCATCGGATGTATTGGCGGCGTTGGTTTCTTCTTAATTATCACTGGTGTGGAGGTTTGTGCTGGGCTCAATGGGAACCTCAACTTCGACCTCCCAACCTTGAAGAAGTTGTTCGAGCCTGGAACGCTCGAACTGTGGATAATCCCGTTAACCTTGGCCATCATACTCTTTACCCTGCAGCATAGATATGACTCGAAATATCTGCTTCCCACGTTCATCCTACTTATACCAGCGATCTTTTACTTTTTCGTATTTTCCCTCAACGCGCTGAATGTGGTGGATCTAAGGAAGAATGGATGGATATTCGAAGGGCCAGAAGCTGGAGAGCCCTGGTGGTACTTCTATACTTTATATGGTGGGCTACTTCAATTCCTTGCTTGATATCCTACTGACTTAAGCAGACTTCAAACTTGTACATTGGGGTGCTGTGGCGCAGACGATCCCGTCCATGCTTGCCCTCACGTTCTTCGGTGTCCTCCATGTACCGATCAATGTACCATCTCTTGGTTTCAAGCTCGAAATAGACGACGTCGATCTTGACCGGGAGTTGATGGCACATGGCGTGTCAAACGCCTTGTCTGGCGCCGCCGGCAGCGTCCAGAATTATCTTGTTTATACTAACAGCGTTCTCTTCATCAATTCTGGTGGAGACAGTCGGATGGCAGGTGTCATGCTCGCCATTGGTACTTTTGCAGTCATGGTCGTTGGCCCAGTCATAATCGGATACATTCCAGTCATGATGGTTGGTACACTTATCTTCGTACTTGGTCTTGAACTCGTAAAAGAGGCTCTCTGGGTGCCGTGGAAGAAGCTAAAGCCTCTCGAGTATTTTACTGTAAGATTGATATTCCTTCTCTCCTATGCTATCAGTAATTACATCCACTGACCATCCTCAGGTCGTTGTGATCGTTTTTGCGATGGGTCTCTACGACTTTGTTGCCGGCATCGCTATCGGCATCGGCCTTGCTTTCTGCTCTTTGATTTTCCAGACATCTAACGTCCCTGCTGTAAGAGCCTCCTATTCCGGCGAAGTTGCAGGATCCACAGTTCGCAGAAATCCAACCCAATATCGCTACTTGCGAGACGTTGGCCAACAAATTCATGTTACGAAGTTGGCTGGATACCTGTTCTTCGGAACCATTGTCAGCGTAGAAGATAGGATCAAAGCGTTGGTTGAGGAAGAGGCATTCCATCAGAGGCCAATTCGATTCCTGATTTTCGACCTTACCCATGTCACCGGAGTTGATTACTCCGCCGCTGAGGCATTCAATAGACTCAGTCGAATCTTAGGTCTCAAAGGAGTTACATTGCTCATGAGCGGCGTGCGGGATGAGAGTGCGATTGGAAAAGGTCTTCGAGCTACAGGAGTCGGAGATGGTGCGAACGAAGTCAAGATGTTCGAAGACCTCAACTCTGCACTCGAGAGCTGCGAGAATGAGCTTCTCAAGACCTTGTACGCCAGCAGAGACGCACGCGCAATCCGCAACGCCCCGACACCGCATGTTGATGCTCCTGCCAGGCCACGAAGCGGGTCACTTACCTTCGACACGCAATTCAGCTCACCTAGGCGTAACCAGCTGCATCGTGCGGCTACCACTACCCTGGACGATACCCCAGGAGAGTCAAAATATCTCAACTTCAAGGAACCCCTACGTCTGATTCTGCAGACATTCCAAGGATTGACGGACAAGAACGAGGACTTCTGGTTCCAGAGTCTCCCCTTCTTCGTCAAGAAAGAGTACCCTGCCGGTACTGTTCTTTACGAGCGTGGCGAGCAAGCAAAGGGGTTCTATCTTCTCGAAGATGGTATCCTTCGAGCAGATTACGAACTGCCTCAAGGTCGCTACTTCGAAAGCATCGTCGCAGGGACTACCTGTGGCGAGCTCCCATTCTTCTCAGAGACAGATAGAACAGCCACTGTTCAAGCTGAACGCGATTGTGTGACCTGGCTCATGGACCGTGACAGCTGGGAGAAGCTGCAAAAGACGGAGCCTGAAGTCGCGCAAGAAATGCTACGTATCTCACTCAAGCTTACGAGCGAGAGAATGAGCGCAATTACTTCTTATGTGCTGACAACTGCTGGTTGATTGCGGAAATGTATATAATTTGTTTGCATAAGTGGGTGGGCGGTAAAGACAAAAGCATGAGGACAGACATGGGTTGCTGTCCTCCGGATGGGGGTGGTCAATTTGATTTAGCTTGCATAGCACTGCGAGGAGTCTTGGATATGGTATTGGAAAAAATGTCTGTCCTTGTGTAATCATTAGTTGCTTGCATACATCGTATAGCGGATGTCGGAAATTGATTCAAGCTGTTCAATCATCCTCTAATGCTCTTCGGCCTCGATCATGACCAGCAGGTAACATATGGTATACATGCAAAATGCTGACAAATACGAACTGTGCTAAGTCTTGCACTATTGTATCGTCTGAAGGTTAGACGCCCCATCCGATCAACGCAATTATCAACTCAGGCGTGGTCTCGGAAAGCTCCTTCTTCGCTTTCCACTGCTCGGCATCCCAATTCGACCATATTAACTTACCCTTCAAAAACTCAGCCTTGGAACTAATAGACCACACGATGAACGAAGCGCTGAACTCCACTATTGCATAAAAAGTCAGTAAAACTCCGAGTTCAAGCACCGCCATCTTATCTCAATTTATCTCAACCCATATAAACAAATTCAGGGAAGGTAAGAAAAAGCGAAACACAAGCTCACCATCATCACACGGCACCACAAGCCCAGCTTCTGTAGCCTTCCTACTCATATTCGTCTCCAACACCCCCGGATGCACATTCATGACCCTCGCGCGCAGCTTCTCAAATTCGATCACTATCCTTCATCCCAATGATGAACTTCGATTCCGCATTCCCAAAGCTCCGACTAATGTTCATAGCCAAGCGCCATACCACTGAAGGCAGCGTACGTCTGTCTCTGTCCATATCAGAAAAACACAGTAAGCGAGCAACATATTCTGAATCGGCTTCGCAACAAGGTCGCTTCTAAAGCATCGAAGTAGTATATCGGCCAAATTCCCGATGCTGGTGTGTATGGACACTAGCCTGGAGGAGAATAAATGCTTGGTCTGTGATAGGAACGAAGGAGTGGAACGCAATTAGATAAGATGTCATATTGTTGTTTCTTAGAAACCCATAAGCGAGAGTGAGGAAAACATTATGTTGCTGATAGTTGGACTAACTTTTTTCCAGACAAGTGTTCATCGTCCATGAAAATGGTGCTGGGAATAGGAAAAAAGCTGCTTGCTGCTATGGTTTTGAGCCTGTTTCTGGATAAAGTCTGCAAGGGCCAAGTTGGACTATTCGAATACACAATGTAGGTATGATCAGTATCGAGCTCAAAGCTTGGTCTTTCCGCACAGCTTTCCTAAACTGAGAGTCTGCTGAACTCTTAGTCTATCCATGAAGACAAGGTAGCTTTGGAGAGGGATCCTGAAAGAATGAACCGTGTCTACTGTGGTATAATTGGAATGAATCCCTTTCGACTGTACATAGAATCACGTATACTCCGAACGCAAATTTGGGGATGAACTTGGCTCTCCCTGAATTTAGTGAACGAAAGCATGCCTGGAGACTAAGTGTTCAGAAGACACAGTGAGTTTTTGGCATTACCGATGACGGAAGCCTTGGTTGATCTCGCAGCATGGTACCTTGGGCCATTTCGAATGTGATCCCGTCCAGTTCCTACTCAATAGCACCTCAAACAGCGAGACGATTGTCGCTATTGCTTGTAAGAAGCTTTACCTAAAGAAAAGCTTCTAAACATCTGGCTACTTCGTCCCTCAAACCTAGAATCGTAAGAGCCGATGTCACGACCTAAATGTCGTGTATAGTAAAATGTTTATATTATCGTGACTATTTATGACGGCGCAGTTCCCTTCCAATACTTGCTCGGTACGAAAGGCATCTTCGTCACCTTCGCCTTGCGCTTCTTACCTCTGACTACAACCTCAACATCCGTCCCAGACTTGTGAAAGCCATCCTTGATATAACCCATCGCCACATTCTTTCCCAGAGTCGGACTGGGACATCCACTCGTGATATTTCCAATCTTCTCTCCCTTGTCATTGACAATCTCAGCTCCCTCACGAGCCGGCGCACCCTCAACAATCAAGCCGATTCTCCTTCTCTCAACACCAGCTCCGCCTTTGCTCTTGGGCTTCAGTTGGCTGAGGATAACTTCCGAGCCGTGGAATCCCCCTGTTTCTTTCCTATCCTTTCCAATAACCCAGCTCAGTGCCGCCTCGACTGGAGTAGTTGAGTCGTCCAAATCATGACCATAAAGACACATACCAGCTTCCAACCTCAAACTGTCTCTAGCACCAAGCCCAGCAAGTTGAAGCTGTTCTGGGCCAGCACTCTGCAATAGTGTCTCCGTGACAACGACAGCCTCTGACTCTGGGATCGAGATCTCAAAGCCGTCCTCGCCAGTGTAACCACCTCTGCTGACCAACAATGGACTCGACGTCTCCCCATTCAACAGCTTGATCTTGATGAACTTGCTGGAGCCAAAGTACATCTCCTTCAGCTCACTCTCCGCAGGCTCAACCATCACTCGCCCCAGAATATCAGCACTCAACGGACCCTGCAGCGCAATCAGTCCCCACCCCTCCAGCACCTCCCACTCGACCTTCGCCCCGCCCTCCTTCTGGAAAGCCTCGAGCTGCTCCTTGAGATACGGCAGATCCTTTTCTCTGCATCCAGCATTTGTGACCACATAGAACAACTCCGGACCTAGCCTAGTCAAAATAGTATCATCGACAATGCCACCCGTAACAGGCCATAGCAAGGTGCTCAATGTGCTCTTATGTGTTTCCAACCCCGCGATCCCAGCGGGCGTAATGCGCTCGAGGAAGGCATTCACGCCTGGACCGGAGAACCTATGCTGTACCATGTGGCTCACGTCGAAGAGGGAGGCATGCGAGCGTGTGAAGTGGTGCGAGGCGCTGACGCTTAGGGAAGTGTATTGAACAGGCATGTGAAAGCCGCCGAATGGCACCATCTTACCGCCGTGCGCGAGGTGGAGGTCGTAGAGCGGCGTCTTGCGGAGGGCTTCATGATTAGGTGATGAAGAGGAGTGGCGTGTTGTTCGTGTGAAGGTGGATGGTGCGAACGTTCGTGGGCTTGTGGTGAGGTGGTGAGGTCTGGGCGATGTTGTTGGAGGGGTTCTGCGGTGTAGAGCTGTTGAGAGAGTGCGCGAGCTTCGAGATGCTGCTCGTGGTAGTAAAATCGCGTCAGTGACGCTTGATACAGCTCTGAGACGCTTCATTTTGAGTCAATTGTTTGTTGTGTTGTAAAAAGGTTGGAGGTTGACTTTTAAACATGTTCGTCGGGACGTCTGTTGACATGCGCCCTCTCGGCTACGATCGGAAGTGGGGTTCTTTACGATGTTATTATCGAACTTAACGAGGACCTTGACTGCTAGAGTACATTCGGGACATGGCGCAGTATCAATGCGATTTTAAGAATTTCAGTCTTCTCTACTCTAACATCAACGCACCAACTAGAGATGCTAGTGAGGAACTATATAGCTAGGAAAGCCATGGAGTAACCCATACACTTTGGCTCGCGAATGATAATACAGCAAACTCCCTTCAATGTGCCATCACTTGGTCTCAAAGCTGTACCTCAGCCATCCTGATAATGCATTCAAGCTCTCCCACCTAACAGCCTCGTCCTTTTCCTGCATCAACTCCATAACTCTCGTCTTCAGCCCCAGCTTTTCCAATTGAGATCTCTTCTCGGGCACTTCCTTCACCAAGCATCCCACATCGTTGCATGCGATTGCAAGTACTTGTTTGTCATGCTCCCATCCTTTGCCCATGATCTCCGCAAGCTTTTTAGGAAGTGCTCCCTTCTCATGCTCGAGAATTCTGCGAGCATTCTCAGCCCAGAATGTTGGGCTTCTGTGTGGTGGTGACCAGCGAAGATGTCCCGAGTTGACTTCAGCAGCGTACTCATCGAATGTGGTCTGAGTCTTCGTATACTCGTCGAGCATCTCACTGAGGTTCTGCAAGTCCTCTAGAAGGTCAGGATCCGAAAGATGACGTCCGTTGATATTTTGCAGAAGAGCAGGGAGTCTGGCAAGAACCGCAGCAGGCAGTAATGTAGCCCGATTTGTCGAGAGAAGGTTATAGAGGGATGAAATAAGGAGTCGCGTAGTTTTCTCTTTTGGAGATAGTCTCAACAACTGGGTATAAAGCGGAACAACATCATACTCCCTGCTTGATGTTAGCTCGATCGTAAAGCAATACACCATTGGACGTACTCATCAAGACCCTCTCCGATTTCTGCACCCTCAAAACTGAGCTGCCAATGCACTAGGAGGACATGATAGAGCAGTTGTAGGCCAACTCCACCGCCTATAGTACCCTCAGTTCCACTTCGCACGCTAGCAGCACCACTCCACAGGGTTGAAGCAGAATCGCCATTTGAGACACCAGCCGCAGCTTTTAGGATGCTGACCAAAGGACCAACTGTCTCCCGTCTCTGCTCCCAGAACATATGTCTCGACTTCTTGCTGCGTAGCAAAGCAGAGTACTCCAGTACTGCGATATCTTGCAAGCCTCCATCAGTGACCAATGTCAACGTCGATAGATATGTGAATAGTCGGGGAATCGCAGCGGCTTCTTTCTTCGAGAATGCTGGAGCACTAGCAATCATGCTTGTGAGAACAGTCGATGTGAGCAATGGTATTGGGCTCTCGGGGTCATTCGATTGGGACAGGAGGGGTACAAGAGGACCATATGGATCTGGGTGCTCAGAAAGCGCCTTCGCAAGTGCTGGAATACCTGTGATCCGCTGATTAGAGGATTTTCATAGCTAGAGGGATGATTCTCCTACCATCAAGCAAGTCGCCCAACAAAACCAAGATGTATTGTACCACATCTCCACGCTTCACAGCTGACTCTAAGACGCTGGGCTTTCCATTACCACCCACGAACAGCGTACGATATCCATCTAGATCGCGTTCGACTACCTCCTTTCGCTGCTCTTTCCTGACCTTATCCACAGCTCTGATCTTGCTCAATTGGTCGTCGCTGATCGTGCCAGCTCTGGAACAGCCATCCCAGGGAATTGGTCGACTGCGAATGTTGTTCTGGAGCGAGGCGAGGTATGGAGGAGGGTCCAAAGACATTCTTACTGCGTTCCTCAGCTCCTTGGATGTGGATTATGCGGAGAGAATTAAGGCTTACGACGAAAGCAGTGGCAGGATGGAGCTGTTGTTGATGGATGAAGCTCTTATCGAGCAGGCGCGCTAGTGAGGCCCGTGGCTTGTCGCCTCCGGCAGAGTCCCAGAATGTCTAAAAAACATCGGAACTTTGAGATGCTCAGATGCTCCTTCCTCACATTTTAATATAATATGAGATCGATTAGATGCGTGTTGAAAGCGAGATGGCTAGCTATGCCCGCAGTATTAAAAGCTTCTTTCGGGCTCACATGTCATCGATTCCGGAATTCCTGCTCATAAGTAGACTTGGCTCAGGCTCACTCACTCTATGAAGGGTAGCCTCTCTCGATGCTTCCAGGACAACCTAGCTCTCCTCCAATACTCGATAGCTTTGGAACTTCTTCCACAGTGAGTAATTCGACTTACTGCTTGACTAGCTTTGACCGTCCTTTTACGATCGACCATAGCAACTAGCACAATTATATCGAGTAGTTGAAGCTTAGAAGTTGGAATAGATCCTTGCTTGTTTTCATCTCACACCTAAATCTTATACCGGGTAGGTTTGAAATTTCGAGTACCATTTTATTGTTGGTGAATATCTACAAGGGGCCTCCATTACTCCGAAAACCCTCAGCCTGTGCAGCTCTCCCAGCAAAGGCAAAGTGTGTGGCAGGGACTTTTCTGCAACTGATCAATACTCAGACAAAAAGTCCTGCATAGAAATGATAAAAGAAGCCAAACTCCAGACTTCCAAGATTCGCACAACGCCAAGCCGATGGAAAAAGCAAGATAGAAATGCAGCGAGCACCAGCAGCTAACTTTGTAGAAAAGACTAACGTCCACCCATGGACATCATCCAGCGCAAGATCGACGATCCGGCAAGATGTACAGGGATAGAGATCAGAGTCCATAAGAAAGTCATCTGTCTATCATAATTTCCATTCGTGTCCCATCCAAGTAATGCATTGTTGCGGAGTATCCAGAGAGCAAGTAGAGCCAGTCATTTACGGATGTCGTCACGTCGTCATTTTATCGAGCGGCCATATCAAGAGGAAGAGAAACGTCAACGCCGAGGCTGAAAGCGTGCTTCTTGGCCCACGATCTTGTGAGGATGGATGCTGGGATATGTTAGAATAGATCTATACAAGAAACGCGATACAACTTACCCTTAAGAAATTTCTTGCTAGCATACTTCTTGAAGAAGGCTTCATGTGTAACAGGACGGGCAAGGTAATCGACCATGAGCTTGAATACAGGCTCGATTTGGTCCTCAGTGTATCCGGCATAGTGAGCCAGAGTAGGGTCCTACATGACATTAGCAATGTGAACAGCAGAAGGAGCAAGCATAACATACCCATTCGCCTCGGTCAAGGATCTTACGGGCCAAGTACATAGCAGCAGCAGCGATATGGCTTGGCAGATACTCCATGAAGCGGTGGTCGAGAAGACTGATCTCCATAAGATATTTCCCAAGTGTTCGGGTTTGAATGTCATAGTTGTCGGCCTTGGAGATACGTCGAAGGAAGTTCATTGGGTTTGGGTAGCTCAGATCATAGTTAAGCGCAGTCAAGACGTATCGCTCAGCACTGAGGATCTCAGCCTCTGAGAAGCCATCGTCGGCGACGTGACGGAAGTTGGCGACGTGGGGAGAAAGGACTTCTTCGTACTTGGAAGCGATGAACATAGCAGTAACACCAACAAGTTGAAGACGGTCAAGTTGAACGACCTTGGTAGAGAGGAAGCGGTCGATGATGTTGACGGCCAAGAAGAGAGTCTCAGGCAGGAGGTGGAAACGTGTGTGGACCTCAATCAACCAATCGACCAGAATGCCTCGCATCTTCCACTCGAGATCCTCTTGGTGGTCCATATACTCCGCGTTTGGCTTCGTGTCAACCTCCAACTTCTTTAGGTACTCGAAAATCTCAACAACGTATTCGGCCACCATCAAGGGATCATCCAAGTCTTCTCTGTCCAAATCCTCGACACCCTGGGCAAACTGCTGTGGGATTGATTCCTCCTCAACCTCGGGCTCCAGCTCAGGCTCAAGGAGGTTCTCCTTGTACGACTCCTCGATCGTGATCTTCTCCTCAATGTGGATCTTTTTTCTTGATGGCTGCTCATCCTCTGCTGGGGTCTCCTCCTTGATCGACGCGGTGTTTGACGATGTCGAGCTAGTCTTCCGCTTACCTGCGAGAACCCCAGATCCGGTACGCTTTGGCTCGGACTTTTTGTTTGTATCCTTCGTGCTTAACGCTGATCTCGACGAGTTTGTACGGGACAAATTCTTTTGGACACCGGTTGGCTGAGAAGCTTTCGATACCAGTCCCCCTTTTCCTACATTCTTCTTGCCCTCTGCAAGCTCTCCCTTGGTGACATTGCTAAGATCATTCAACGCGGCACGCTTTCGAAGAGGTTGGTTGGCTGTGGCCTTCTTTGATTGAAGGGGCTTCTTTGCACCACTCGTAGAGTCCTCACTGAATGCAGCCGACTTGGATCGTGTCAACCTTGTTGTTCCCACTGCACTGTTCTCGTCATTCTCGTTGGTGACGGCCCGACGGCCAAGAGCTGCTCTACTCTGTATGAAGAGTCAGTATGCAGAAAAACACCCAAAGGTGCCTGGGAAGCAAGATGAATTTTCGTACAAGTCCACTTACGGGAGGCATGATCGTAATTTGTTGTATTAATAATTAGGTATCCCTAGGGAGTAGAGATTGGGTGTGGGTATCTGCTTCAAGGTCAGTACAACGCGATATAAAACGTGAATAATCGCGTCGTGCAGGCGAAAGATTAGGCGTAGCGACGCGATAAAGAATGATCGAAGGGACATATGGCAGTTGGATACATACATGAGACGAGGTATGACCCAAGGAGAACTCAGGGTGGGTGCGAATGTCGAGTTACAAGTTGGTCGTAGGATATCAACAATGTTGATGGGCAGAATGAGATTGATGGAGGGGTGTCCGCAGGTACTCAAATGTGTCGTGTAACACTTGAGATGACTGGGACTGAAGAAGTAAAGACGTGTTTTCGGATTGGGGGCGGATTGGTAGGAGGGTTGTTGTTGTCTTTTGGAAGAAGAGGTATGAAGTCGAGAAGAAGACGAGGACTTGGGCAAAGGGAGCTTGGAAGTGTCTCTGTTATGGGCTGGGCTTGGCGCGACTGTGGGTCCCAGCGAGAAAATGCAAGGCAAGCTTGGATGTCGCGAGAAAAGCGTGATGTAAGGGCGACAAAACCGTTGGGAGATAGATGTAGAAGCGTGTCAGAGAAGGATATCCGAATTGAACTTTTGGCAATTCCGTACAATTGATTTGAGTTGCATCGATAAAGTTCTGGTAGTAGGTAAAGAAGAATTCATGAGGAGGGTGGGCCACATTGTTGACTTGCACCCGCCTAGCAACGAGCCAGCAACCCGTCCGGACACCAGGTCTAGCGGTGGCTCAATGCCGGCGCGCTCACCAGCCACACAGCTCACTAGTGCTCCTCAAATTCTAAGACCTCTTGATATTGGACGACAACGCCATTGACCAACCTCATATCTCCATCCCAGAGCACCCAACTCTGGTGGGCCGGTCAATTGAATCTGGCCGTCATGTTGCAACCACGATTACTGCTGCGGCAGTCCCAGAAAACCTCATGTCAATACCTTTCGATACGAAATACACTTCCCCGGTACTATGCTACAGCCGTCGACCCTGTCAAGGCGGAACCTACTTCGCAAGCAGCAGCAACTCCAGGGTTTGCGCCACCTCCGACAGTTGAGACCAGCTCTACATTTCAAATGCGGACATACAAGCCTCGAACTCCAGGTGTACGCCATCTGAAGCGTCCCATCAACGACCATCTATGGAAGGGGAGACCATTTCTGGCACTGACGTTTGCAAAGAAGGGCCATGGAAAGGGAGGGAGGAACAACAGTGGGCGAGTGACAATCAGACATCGTGGTGGTGGACATAAAAGAAGGATACGGACCATCGATTTCCAGCGAATGACCCCTGGGAAGCATACTGTCGAGCGCATCGAGCATGATCCAGGACGAACTGCACACATTGCATTGCTCAATGAGGAAGCTACGGGGAGAAAGAGCTACATCGTAGCTGCTGAGGGGATGAGAGCAGGAGATGTCGTTCAGAGTTACAGAGCCGGTATTCCCAAGGACCTTCTGGAGAGTATGGGAGGGTTCGTGGATCCAGGTGTGTTAGCTGCAAAGACTGCTTGGAGAGGGAATTGTCTGCCACTTCACATGATTCCAATTGGAACCATCATCTACAACGTCGGTTCGACGAAGGGAAAAGGTGCCGTCTTCTGCCGAAGCGCAGGCACCTACGCTGTTGTTGTTTCCAAAGATGATGCAACTACTAGCGGTGGAAACAAATACGTCAACGTCCGTCTACAAAGTGGCGAAGTACGAAAAGTAAGCAGAGATGCTTGCGCTACAATCGGTGTAGCCAGCAACCCTCACTACCAACATACCCAGCTGGGTAAGGCTGGACGAAAGAGATGGCTGAATATCCGTCCTACCGTCAGAGGTCTTGCTATGAACGCCGGTAAGGACTTCCTCTTCAAGCTTAACCCAACCCCTCAGGGGTACTGACATTTTACAGCTGATCATCCGCACGGTGGTGGAAGAGGAAAGTCTAAGGGTAATGTCGATCCCGTCAGCCCTTGGGGAATGCCTGTGAGTGCTTGCTTCGCTACCGATTGTCTCTAATTTGTCGCTAATTCGTCTTAGGCGAAAGGAGGTTACAAGACTCGTAAGGTTAGGAAACCAAACAAGTGGGTTGTGACGGCACGAGAGAGGAATCACGGGAAACGAAGAGTCAAGTAGAGACATTTTCACTCCAGTCCCCGTACTTTGGAAGTCTATCCAAGATCAGATAACATTATGTACAAAAGAAGAAGGTTAGATACATGTATCAGTAAAAGTACATGGAAAATGTAAGATTCTGTATGACTGGCATCATAGGCACTCTTTCATCCACACGGTGAACACTCTCTACCGAGGTAGATGAATCACCCACGCATCATGCCAGCGGCTCAAATCCCAGCTTTTCCGCGGACGGAATGCCCGTTTTCCTATCGACTCATCCAAGATTATCTCCTCTCCCATCCTCGTGCCATCACACCCATCTTATCCTGACCAGGTTCAATCTGCAAGGCTTCGGAGCCCCAGCTGCACATGATAGGCGCAAATACGGCCAAGTCTTCAACTCGGGTAAGCCATGATCCTGTGCAACGCCAACTCCTCACGCCCTTCCAGAAGACCTCACTCTCGGATTCTATTGCAAGCACCCGATGATCCTGGCGTCGAATCCGGAGGGGGAGAGAACGATGTGCAGATGAAGCGGCAGAAAAACTCAGAATAGTGGAGAGTCACATTTTCACGCGTATGCCTGCCTGCTTGCTCGCTCGCGTCTCAGCCATACCACGTATTCTTCTCTTTCTGATCTGAGATATCCATGCATAGCAGTACGCATGCTACGTTTCTGCCTCAAGAATCTCCTATTCTTATTCGTCTGTGTAAAGTTCGCGACCAGAAGCTGAAAACAGAGCAAAACCGCCAATGTCAGGTCTTGCAAAAGTACCGTTCCGTCACACACATTCTGTTGCTCCCAAGTCTGAACCTTGCTCGCCTTTACATGCTCTAGTCGGTTCCCCAGAGCTGGGATCGCCCACTGGATGGGAAGTGCTAGCTCATGCATGGAGTTTCCATATTTAGAGGTCAGAAATGGTTCGAAGTATCTTCCTTTTGAGCATGCGGTTGCATGGGTTGGTGCAGACACTTCACAAATTTCGTAAGCGGCCCAATGGCGCGGTAGGGCTGGGTTGTTCTCAAGGAGTCTGGAGAAGTATTCTTGTTTACTTGCCAGGTGTGTCGTCCTCGTCATGGCACACGGCCCGGCAGCACGAGCAAGATTTTGATTGAGACCGAACGATCTGCCATCCATGTAGAGGAAATCCAAGGTACGATTCGGGGAAGGCAATGAAGAAGGATCGTGGTATAATAATAGTATTTTCGTCAAGTAGCAACTCTTCTATGCGTCCATCAACGCCCAAGTTTTGCAGTCGCCAAGAGTGGGAATGCCCAATCCGTACCCATATTCTGCATAATGAATCCTATCCTGATCTTCCCCGTCCTGACCTGACCCATTCAAAGGTCCCAGTCGTGTCTATTGTACATACAAATCGTAGATACTGCGCCTAGTCAAAATGAGAAACGAATGGTATCTTAGTCTTTTACACAATGGCAGGCATTTTGCTTCTCCAGAGCAGTTTCCAAAATCCTTGTTCCGGTGCCTTCCCGAATTTGTAAACGCCGCTTGTAATCAAGTGCAGATCATCCAATACTTACCCTGCTTTCCAACACCCCTTTGACAATTGAGATTGTGTGAAGATAATCGAATTATGTCTATGAGCCGCCTTCCCATGCAATGTCCCTGTTTATTATTAGATCTTTAGTGCTGAATTCGGATTTGGAGCGGTCTAACTTACATTGCATCCATAGGCCCGAGCCCTAGCAGCTGCCGAAAGACTCCTTCACCTACAGGAGTCAACCCTGAAGTAGGTTGATTGCTCATTTCCCAGCCATGTGGGACTTCAAAACCCCTACCAGGTGTCTCCGGCATGCTGAAGTCTGGGGTCATACCGGTCGATGGTATGTTACTGTAGTCTGGCTGTGTCGAGAAGAAGGATGACATCGACCGGCTGTCAGCAGGAGGTCGGTTCTGATGTGAGGAAGCAGGACTGGTTTCGTAAGATGCAGCTCCTGAATTAGATTGACCTTGTTGTAGATTAGGCCGCGAATCTGATGGCGTTGAGGCATTAGGTGTAGGTCGGTTTGAAGACGACTGTGTGGTATCTGGAGATAGTCCCGTATCTGCACCATTGCTACTGTCACTATTGCCGTAGCTATGCAGGTCACCAGATCCGTAAGCTACTGGACGATGACTATCGCCGATAGCCAATCCCTGAAGGTTTCGCTGTACTTCGTTCCCAGAATCTGGAGCTGCGTGGTCAGGAAGTGGCATCCAGTTCGTCTGATCTCCAAAGGCTTCGCTCCTCGAATTCGAAGCTCCCGCTGAATTCGGCTCTGCTTCGCGCCGGAATTCATTCTGATTTTCATTGGTGCCATTTGGGCTTGTTTCGTCTCCCATTGGGACTTCTCCTAAAATCTTTGTGTATATGCATTCATTTCGAAAGGTGTTTGGGAGCCCGTTGGGGCCTTGTCCAAGTTTTGGCATTGTTGCACTTGAAATACCGAGCTACTTCCTATCAGCATGAGCGTTTACAGCATACGATTAAACTTACGTTGTCTTCACTGTATGCAAAGACGGACTTGTACTTGGGGTTGCGCATACCAAGACCCTCCAAGTCAACATCCAGCTGCACTAAGAAGGACTCTGTCAATGGGTTCTTCCTCTTGAGAGCATTCATAGCAGATAGAAGGAACCTGAGGGAGTCTGCTGTCTGGCTGTCATCCGGTCGACTCTTGAGATACTGAACGAAGACTCGTGCAGCTACATATAGGCAGAATGAGATGAAGGGGTTTGTCTGTTGAAGGTTAGCTTCCAGTGTAGTCAAGGAAAAGAGAAAAACAAACAGATGAGAGATCTAAGTGAGAGACTAGACGCATGATATTTGCGATTTCATTAGCGGCTGTAATACACCGCACTTTACTTTCAGCGCTGATAGATGCGGGAAGATGATTCTTGTCTGCCTTGTAAATTGCAGCTTGATGCAAGCAGATCGTCGATGTGTGGATATTCATGTTCGTGAACACAATATTAGGGTTGTTGAGGCCATTCGGAAGCTTCAAGTGTGAAGGCATAGATAGCGATGTGTTGAGAAGAATATTGTCCATATTCCTGTGGCGCTTCCAGAACTCTCCATTCAAATCACCGTCTCTGCCGTCGGAATCTGGTCGATGAAGATGAATCAAGTTCCGTCCAAAGAGACAAGCCATCAACACAACACCACCAAATGACGAAAGTTTGGAAGCGCCCGAGGGAGACATAGAATCGTTGAGAGATAGGGTTCGCTCCGGTTTACTCATATTGAAGGCCTCTTCCGAAGCGGGCATGTCTGTCAGGATATCTTTTTCGTCGATAGACATTGGCCATCCCGTGCCGATACTAGCGTAGCGGTCTTCGCAAAATGCGTACCAGAACGTACGCCGCCTTTCCTCTCGTTCCGTCCAATCTCGGGGAGCAGGGAGACATTGCTTTACATCCAGGCCAGCTCCATCAAGTCGATGTAATCCCATCCTTGGCTGTGTTAGCTCATATGTTAAATGTAGATGAAGTTCATTTCACTCACATTTGACACATTCGAATAGCAGCTCCTGTGCTCATCCAGGCTCGAGGGAAAGACATCATCTTGAACTCGTAGGAGGCAAGCAGGGCGTGCGTCTGCGCATGTGCAATCGAAATGATGTGTTCACCATGACCTTTGAGGGCATCCGCTTCCATATACTTGCGAGCACGGTGGTAGAAATGATCTTTCAGGTCCATAAACTTGTCGGCGACAGTTGCAGCAAGTGTCCACATAGCATAACGAAGCGCCACAGGAGGGCGTTGACTAGGTGCTCTGTGCGAATGTCAGTACACTAGCTGAAATGCGTTACATGTTTGGAAATCGTGCTAGGTTGGCTCGCCACAAATAGAGGGCAGTACTGCAGAGAATTGACAAAAACACGCAGAAAAAGTCTAAATTTGAATCTGGACTTGATGCGCAATAGCCAAAGAAACCGATACCCGCTGCACCCAAAACCGAAACGTAACGGCGAATGACATATTTGAAAGACTATATTCACGTACAGGTTCATTGCTGCAAGATACCGATATTTGTGGATCATGGGCACTGAAGGATGGATTTTGTCGAAATATATCTGATGTCTGAATTGCAGGATGAGCACACATTCCATCATTTTGCATGGGGACGTACAATTCATCAATGGTGTCTTGAGGAGGCAGGGGTTCTTCCAGACCAAGCCCTATCATTTCCCATGTGAAGGTGTTATCGTCCAAACCCATGCCCATATTCATATCCGCCGTGAAAGCCATATCAATAGGCGGTTGAGGCGATTCTCCGTTGAAGGCCCACCGATCTGCATCTGCTCCGCTCCCAAGATTTATCGTAGGGTTCGGAATGTTGAAATCGCTGGCAGGGACAGGTCGGAGACCAACTCCACTGACGTTTCCCGATCCATTAGAGAAACTCTGGGGGATTTCTGGCGTTGGAGGTACCGGATCCTGCGTCTTCAATAAAGTCTCAACTTGCTCTATTAAACATTAATTTAGTTCCCCTCATGGCAAAATCGCCGTTCCATCTCTGCAAGGATGAAGCACTTACTAAGTCTCTCTTCCAATGCCTTCACATAGCCTCGCTTTGGACCGGACTTTCTGCGTACTTCGTCGTAGGCGCAACTATGTCCTAGTCGTGTGCATGTCGAGCAACTTGGCTTCGTGCCATCGCATTTGAGCTTCCTTTTCCTACAAATGATACACGCTATTCTCTTTGGTTTGGGTACATTCGTATCTCCTCCGCTCGCATGGCCCGCTGCTTCATTTCCATCTCCTGAGGGGCTTCGCGCTCGTTTGTTCCGTCCCGCATTCCCTGTCGGACGCGAGAGGTCGTTGAAGTAGCCATCTGGTGGTGTATTCGAGCTCGTAGACATATTTCAAGCCTTTGCTGCACAAGTGGAACAGAATTCCAGTTCTGGCCACTCGAATATCAATCTCCAAGCGGTGGTCGTTGCGAAAGTCGTGTTGAAACTGGTCTAGAAGAAGAATAGTAATCAACTTCCAATTGCGCTGTGCCGCTCGACGTAGTGGGCCACTTCCGTATACGCTCCTGGACCAAGGTTCTTTCTCTCGAGTCTGAAAATCTGTATTTCCAGCTGTCCCTGTCACATAGCTATTTGCTGGATATTTTTGGTCAGAATGCAGTGCTGGACCTGAGCTTGATTATCTGAGAATTGCAGATAAAGCCCGGCGTTCAGGAACAAGAGGGGATAAAAGCCGGCCGGTGTCTGTGCTCAAAATAGCCTCTTGCAACGTCAAGTGAAGCCAACTACTTTCAGTAACGTGTAATAGACTCCTCGATGTTGAGAATGATAAAATGGAGGAAGGTATGCTCATCAATTCATCGCAGCTGATGAGCGTAAGTGGAAGAAATGGATGGTGGCCTGAGTGAAATCGCGAGGAACGCGATAGAGTAAAGTAAAGAAGGTCTGGGGCGCTTTTAGTTTTACTGAACGTGCAGCATACCACAGATAGTAAAGACCAGGGTCGATAGTGTAGTACAGGTAGTGTGCCCAGGGTCCACCTGAGCAGCCGCCCGCTGCCAACGGGTATGGTTGTGGTGGTTATTCTATTGTGGCAGTGTCACTGGCGCAAATTATTGTCTGCACACATCTTCCTCAATCTCAAGCATCCCATGCACATAGCTGTGATTCAGACGGCACGGCTGATGCAACCTCAACGCCATAACGACGAGGTGTGGAAGTCAAAGGTGCAGTAGAATGGTCTAATCCCCAGGCACCAGCGGTATCTGAGTCTGATTCCGTAAGCTCGACAACCTCAACCTCCACGCTCTTGCAACACATGCATCAAGTTGATGCCACTTAGTTCAGCCTTGCGGAGAGCTGTTACCAATCAATCTCGGGCGGTGAAAATCGTGTGGACTCTGAGCAGGCTTGAATCGACCCACCCTCAATCGGCCTAACATTCAGGCCGACTCCATTTCAACCCCCTTTCCCTCGCTTACCCAATCCAGCGCCAAAGCCCAAGGTGACGTCTCGCCACGAGGCCTGGTTTGCCTGGACAAAGGCCATGGAACTATCTGATCACCGAGGTTTCTGTTTGTGGGAAATTCGATGCGAGTACACAAAGCGTATTTGAACAACGTGGCTTCTTCCTGGCCCCGTCAACAATGGAATGCCGCATCATTGGATACCAGTACAGTAGAGTTTGTGACCAGTCGGGCGCTCCTTGAGAGGTTCGTCTCGAGCGTTCTGGGGTAATTCATAGCAAAAGCTTCTCCAGGAGATCTACACGAATCTAGCTGCATCTTGTCAAGAAACGTAGAAGTTTTCGAAAATTACTAGAATCGTGAAGGCAAAATCAAGCTCTCAACTTTTATTGGATCTTTTGATCCAGTAATGACGGCCTTTGCCAAGTACTAGCAGAAGTTGATCAATTCGTTCGACTACTGTTTGTATGATTCAACTTGGTAGCTTCTGGTTCTGTGTCTGATGACTTGAAAAGTGGTTTAAGAACGAGAACTACTCGGGATCCAAACCCACTTCGTAAAGGGAACGGTCTCGGCTCCAATTACCATTGCTATGATATACAGTAGGAAATGTATTTTACAAGACTCTATCCGCCTGTATTGCATTGTGAAAAGGTACATGCGTTACTTTCTATCAGGATCGACTCCAATAATTCGAAGGCTTCCAAGATCGGTGTAGGCCAGCCAGTACCTACTCGGGTGCCAAGCTACAGCTGGGCAAGAGCCTGCTGTTTTGATACTGTGAACATACTCGCCAGTCTCAGTGTGCGCGATCTCGAGTCCTGATCCCTCCTCGCTTCCACCAACAATGAAGCTTCCGTCGAAACTGAAGGATATATTCCTGACAGGTCCGGTCATGTCGATTAGCGTCCTTTGACAGATCCAGTCTGTAGTATCCCAAAGTGCAATGATCGAGTCGGATCCTCCTGTGGCAAGAAATCGAGCCGTTGGCTGTAAGTCAACAGAGATACAAGACGAAGTATGGCCGTTGAGAGTAAATGCGTTGGTAGGGTCAGATTTTGAGTAGAAGATTGGCTCAAATTCTGGGTACGAGAGGATCTTGATTCTACCTTCCCCAGTCGTCACGAATATTTTCTTGCCGCTGTGACAGAATGTGATCTGGTTCGTCTGTATGGACTGTTGATGAGACGAGATTGGCGTGGATTGAGTGGGTGATAGAACGAAGAGATTATCGGACTAAATGTTGCGTTAGAAGTGCTCCTATAAGGTGCGATGCGAGTAGTATTTTTGCTTAACAATGGCTAGCTGAACTTACCTTATTTCCTACTATCAAACTCTCTCCATCAGGGCACCACGAAAGAGTAAATGCATCACCAAGCCCCTTTATCTCGTTTATCACAGCTTTGGTTCGGACATCCCAGAATTTCACAACTCCATCACTACTGACACTACACAGCTCCGCATCTTTGACAGGATTGAACGCTACTTTCTCGATAGGAGCTGTGTGGCCTTTGAGTTCTGTGGAGTACTTCACATTTTGTCGCTCCGGGTTCCAGCTGAAATTGTCACTTTAGAAAAGCTTCCAACCAGTAAAAGAAGAAACTTACACTCGAAGCGTTCGGTCTGCGCCTGTTGCTATCAACGTTCCTAAAGGATTCCACGCAATCGATCGAATGCTATAATGAAATTAGTTTACAGTTCCACGGACATGAAGTGCATAAGCCAGAGCATTGTATTCCGAGAAAAGCTGGTGCTGCCAATTGTAGCCTTGCTACCTAGGTATACCATCTTGTCTGATCACCGCTAGACCAGCACGTGACTAGATACAGTTCAAACAAGAGTTAAATGGACCCGAAGGACAATAGGACTGCAAGCGTAAAGATAGAATGAAAGAAACATAGGCAATAGTCCGAGAAAACGGTCATCAAAAGCAGCACATACCCATGAGATCCCACTCCTCGAGATGAGGGATCATGATAGGCTATGGTTCGAAGGCTGCCGAAATAGCTCGAGAACTTGTCTTTCGAGATACTCTGACGTGCGCGAAGTGGTGCCATGATATTGCGAACTTAGATGGTTATTATCGAGCTCTCAGAGCCGCAAATGTAGTTGGAAATCGAGATTCTTGAGCCCTTTGTTGGTGGATGGTTGCTTGTTCAGTGGTACATCGTAAATTGTCGAATAGACACTGAGGTGACACTGAAGCTCTATACACTGAGGTGGGTTATAAGCGCGAAAATACAGGCGATGACTCGCAAATTAGCTATTGTTTGAATGAATCAGTGAACAATCCCCGATACGTTGTACGGGTGTATGGTGTATTATGATCCTTTACCTCGTAGCTCGCCTCGCATGGCTCGTGGGACCCCTGTGCACTAGTGCGGCACTTACCCACATGCGGGTGGTCTACTTTGAGCATAAGGTAACATCACTGTATTCTTATCCCCAGCTCTTCCAAGATGCATCACGAAGATACAGATTAGAGCTTCGGCTGCTCTCGTTCGCATTGCCTTGATGTGCCAGCCCAGCTCTTCGGCATGTACTGGCCGATTGGAGCCCCGAGGGTATATGCAGCCAGCAATAGAAAAGCTCCCAGGGACCGCTTTCTGGAATCCGACGATGATGCGGAATCGCGCGAGACGACCGATGGCAGCGGATCGCTGGTAGATGCTCCAAGCAATGGGTCCGAAGTGGGGGATGAGTATGAAAACGATATACCCTCGGGCATGTCAACGCCAGTAACGCCAATGACCCCAGGAATCCATCCTCTTGAACACGATACACAAAAGCACCTCTCTTCGCGACCAGCCGGACATGATTCTTCAATATCTGGATTGCTTGGGAAAGAGCCGCTGCTGTCACTGAAGATCTCGAGGACGGGACATCTGTTCGCTGTCATAACGTCCACTTCGTTAACCATTTGGCAGACCAAGGTGTGTACTCTCGCACTTGGGCAAGCACACCGCTAACGTTATGCACAGCCAACTGCCATACTAGCCGTGGTAGTGCGATCGAGGAAATCTTTGAGCACTTACGGCCCCAACGTTTCTCTCCTCGTGCGCCCCGACTCTGCAATATTCGTCGTACAGACGACTTCTGGGTACCTCATCACATATACTCTAGCTACAGATCCTGATGCCCGCGTGTACCGACCCCATTTCGCAAATCACACTAGTGGGCAGACCCGAAGACAGAGTAATTTCAGTGGAGCGCGGAGTCAAGGAGGAGATAGGATCCTATGGGGACCTGGAGAGGGTGGCGGGGTACGGGAAGTTTCGGTACGATTTCGAATGGTAATCAAAGTTGATGCCGGAATTGGGAAAGCTATCGCGCTCGACGATGAACTGGTTGTTGCAACCCAGAAGCCCGCAGCAGTGCAATGTATACGGTGGACTCCTGATAGCGCTGGAAACCAAACGAGCACGGAACTCTTCAGTCGGATGGATTGGCTTCCAAAGAAGACCACAGTAATCGAGATGATACATGATAGACCGATGAACCTCTCAACGTGGATAACCAATGATGGCAAAGGCTATGCGGTGCAGCGATTGCCCCAGCAAAAAGATCCAGAAGCTCCGACCAAACTTTTTAGGGGCTACTGTTTTCATACTCCCAATACACCTGCAAGCAATGCAGTGAAAGCTGCCATAAATGCAAGGTTCTCTCTGGTTGCTATAGGCTGCGTGGACGGGACGATCCAAGTCTACACTGCGAGGGACTACGTTGGTAATATACCTGCGTCCCATGTGCATAGGGCCTCCGTATCCGGGCAGTCTTCAGGTCGTATTACTTGTTTATCCTATTCTCCTGATGGATACTGCCTTTTTGCTGGCTATGAGAATGGCTGGGCCACGTGGAGTGTATTTGGAAAGCCAGGTGCAACAAGCTTTGGATCCGATCAGAGAATATCGGAGGAGCATGCAGAAGGATGGCTAGAAGGAGTCAAGGAAGCCACTTGGCTGGGAGGCGGGTCTGAGATACTCATCATTGGCCAACAAGATGATCGCATCTGGGCATTGGAAATGGCTCGGAGCGCTGTTACTGGGTGCTATGCGTCAGCGAATATTTCACGAACCCTGCTTCAGACCACGTCAAGCATAATGGTATATCGTGGCTATGATTTGCCAGATCTCACCACGATCTCAGCGGAATCTTCCCTGTGGCACAATGCTCAAATTCCGTCCAGCTACCTTGTTGATCAATGGCCTATGCGATGCTCTGTCATTTCAGCGGATGGTAGATATGTTGCTGTTGCTGGTCGTCGTGGGCTAGCACACTACAGCATCAACAGTGGCAGGTGGAAAACCTTCGTCAATGAAAACATGGAAAATGAGTTTCAGGTCCGAGGTGGAATGTGTTGGCATCAGCATATTCTAGTTGCCGCCATTGAGGCTGGTGATTCATTTGAGCTACGCCTTTATTCACGTGAAGCGGCACTTGATAATTCACTTGTGCTCCATGTCGAGACGCTACCTTCGCCAGTCGTCCTCATCACACCATCTGGGGATGATTCTTTACTTGTGTACACATATGACAATCTGTTATATCACTACATTTTCACAACAGTATCTGGCTCCGTAAAGCTCGTTCAAGTTGGGCAGATTGCATTTCACGGCATAGTCAGATCTCCTGCTCGGGTCAGAGGGCTAAGCTGGATACTACCAGATGACCAACTTCTTGAAGGCGATCCTTCCCAAGATGTTGCTGTTGCCACTGTGCTCTTCCTCGTTGACGGCAAATTGGTTCTACTGCAACCGTCTCTGAATGAAGAAGGAAAGCTTAAGTACGACATGCGAGTCATTGCGCAAAATGTGGAGTACTACACGTTGATGAGAGACCTGCCTCTGTCAAGTCCGACTCGGATGATCGGGACGGGAAGTGCGTCAATTGGCAACCATCTCGACAGGGACGAAGGAAATGGTCTGCGGGACTCTTTATGGGTGTTCGATGGAAAGGATGTCAAGGTGTGGACAGATGTTCAAGATGTCCTCCGTTCAGCTCCGTCGGAATTGGGCCGAGAATTGCCTCCTCTGGTGTCAATATCGGTTGACTTCTACCCTCTTTCGGTTCTTTTAGGGAAAGGAATCCTGCTTGGCGTTGAGCCAGAACTCATTCAGCGTCGTGACGTGAATTTTGCATTCTTCAGGTTCGCCATCCGGGTAAGTACTTATGATCCTGCAAATAGAAGAAGCTAACTTCTCTACAGACCCAGCTGTTTGTTCCAGAAGTTCTTCGCTTCCACTTGTCTCGCTTCGACTCATCAGCTGCTCTACATCTTGCTCATCGATACCAGAGCCTGGAGTATTTCGCTCATTCTCTAGAGATTCTTTTGCACAATGTTCTTGACGAAGAAGTTGACAACCAACCCACTCCGGAGAATGCACTGCTTCCTGGCGTTCTTTCATTTTTATCATCTTTCCCTCAATACCTGGATATCGTTGTTCAGTGTACGCGAAAAACAGAAGTACGTTCATGGCGTACTCTGTTTACATACTTGCCTCCGCCACAAGAACTATTTGAAGAGTCTCTTCAACGAGGTTCGTTGAAGACTGCTGGAGGCTACCTACTTATCCTCCATACATTCGAAGAACTCAGCTCAAGCTCGGAGCAATTGGTTCGCCTTCTATCACGAGCCAAGGATGAAGGAGACTGGGAACTATGCAAGGAACTCGCCCGATTCTTGACCGCATTAGACGAGACAGGTGATACATTAAGAGAGGCCCTTGAGATGGTAAATCTCAGAAGTCCTCAGGATGAGCGCGGGAATACAAGCTTTCTCTTCGAAGGTTCTCGATTGAAGGTTCCGCATCGAACCAATAATAGTTCCATCACAAATGGAAGCAATGGCAGCGACGTCGATGAGCAAAGTAGCGGTAGCCGGAGTCCAAGAAGCCCGATGGATAGGGGTGGCGCGCCGGTAGACTACTTCTCACAGGGAGCGATGTAAATACATAATAGACCATCAACCTCGCGGCATTTCGCAGGCGTTATGGGAATCACGATGGGGTAGGACATGGTAAATCCTCGGCGCATTGAAAGGACATCGGCATCAGTATATGGCTTTTGAAGCCGTCGAGTTGCTGCTGCTATCCTCATATGTTTGAATTTGTAATCGTAAATACCATGCATCCATTTCCTTCATGAGTTAGACGGATCTCAGTTCGCAACCAGTAACAACAACTACAGTCTTGGAACAGGGACATTTTAGACGTCGCTGAGTGCGGTTGATATCTTCCAATACCACTTCAGCGACTAAGTGCGGCTTATTGCTCCTTGTCTCGAAGCTGATTGGTAATGTCTAGAGTATCATGTACAAACGGCTCTACATGGTCATTCGATGACTGTGATCTGGATTTCGGTCCCTTCCATCCCTGCTAACCCTATTCTAGCAATAACCGAAATATGTAAACAGACCTCTCAAGAAAAAGGAGGCTTAGTGGGGCTTAGCGTCGTGGCCTAAGGCGTGCCTACTACCCCTCCAGGTCCAAACCCAATATTCCAAGCGAAACTGACTGCATCCAACACCAAACCCCAGCTCAGGATATCCCCTCGACCAGCAACGACAACGTTGCCTACAATTTGGCAGGTGCCGCTAGAGCACATGCTAAAGGGCGACGCAAAGATATGGACGACTTCAACAGCGAGACGGATAGCGATTACACCAGCTACTGGAGAGATTGGGTAAGCCTCAGCCTTTCCTTTTATCTCCTATGCGCCGCGCGTTTCTATTTATACTGCGCGGAGAGAGGGCTTGGAAGAAGAGGGAGGAACACGCAAGGAGAGACAACGTGGATCATTGTTCATTGAAGATGTGGTCTTCATTGCTATCGGGCGCGGTATCGATACCCCACGGCAATCACAGGCGCAACCCCTCGTCTAGGCCATTCAAGGCATTCATGGCAAACCGCAGATTTCACCTTACCAAAACCTACACATCAATCTCGCCATGATTTGTGTCTCTTCTCAACTTCTGCACTCTTTGACGGGACCTGCATCAACCCTCCCCACCATAACACCAGCTGCGGCTTGTTGCTGTTAGCAAAGATTCACCCGGAATATGCATCCTTCGATAGACATGATGGTGCCCTCAAGCTCGGAGGATCTTGATAACGCAAACTACGAAGAAGACATGGGTGTTCGTTGGAGCAAGCTCGGGGCCCGTCTACAGCGACGTGGTTGGATCAGCAGTGGAAGTCCCGATTTGAGCGATTCAGATTCCAATTCCTCGGCAGATTTTGGCCTTCAAGTGCATCATGGAGATGAAGGACCTTTTGCCGTTTGCGTACTTATTGGCATGACTTTTGGAAGAAACCCACGGCTGACAAATTCGTGTACACAGTTTATATCGTCTCGTGGGAATGAGTACTTCTGCGAGATCGACGAAGACTATCTCACCGATCGCTTCAACCTCACTGGCCTGAATACCGAGGTTCAATATTACCAATATGCCCTAGACCTTGTTACAGACGTCTTCGACCTAGATTGCGATGATGAGATGAGGGAGACAATCGAGAAATCCGCGAGGCATCTGTATGGACTTGTGCATGCTAGATATATTGTCACTACAAGGGGTCTGGCCAAAATGGTGTGTACCAACCTGATTTTAGCGCATGTTGGATCGAGCTTTACTGACAGTCTCCTATCAGCTCGACAAGTACAAGAAGGCAGACTTTGGCAAATGTCCCCGAGTTATGTGCAAATCACACCCCCTCCTCCCAATGGGGCAGTCAGACAATCCAAATGTGAAGGCAGTAAAATTGTACTGTGCCAAATGCGAAGACATCTACAACCCTAAATCATCTCGCCACTCTGCAATCGACGGCGCATACTTCGGCACCTCTTTCCACAACATCATCTTCCAAGTGTACCCCGCACTGATCCCCGCGAAAAGCGCCGACAGATACATTCCTCGCATCTACGGTTTCAGGGTGCACGCCCCGGCTACTTTGATCAGATGGCAAGATGGGCAAAGAGATGACATGCGGAAGCGTCTCAGGAAGCTTGAGATTGAGAGTGGGTTCAAGGACGACGAGGAGGAGGTTGAGGCTGAGGATTCTGAGGATGATGATGAGGACGAGGAAGTTGAGATGGAGGTACTAGAAAATGGGGAGATCGAGGGAGGTGGCCTGAACAACCAGATATAATATCCAGGCGCCGATGGTCTGGTGGAGGTGCAGTGCTTTGGCTATGATTGCGGCTTGCTTTCTGACTGATTGTTCTAGGGAGGATGGGTTATTCTTGCATGTGTCTGGCGTTGGACTTTATGGACATATGGCGTAGTGAGTTCAGTCGCCTGTCAAGCAGGGTCGCATAGAATGCATTTGTTGAGAAGAAGTGTTCGATTCCAACCCCAATTTCCATTTCGTCTTTTCGCATATATCCACTTTATTGTCCGCGGCAGTGATTTCCTTGTGCAGTCATCATGGTCATATGAATGACCGATGCTGGACCGGGTTAGCTGATGAGGAGTGATACGAGCTTCATTAATACTGGGTGATTCCTGCGTCTGAGAAGAGCCTGGCCTTTGAAGTTGCAAGAACTGGCCGGTCCAAAGCTTAGAAGCTGGCTCTCACGAGCCAGGAAAGGTCGGTAGCGAGAAGTCCCTTCCGGGAGCGGTATAATCTTACCTCAAGCAGCGCCTTGTTGTCTTCGGCTCATGATATATATCTTGAACTCCATTCAATGTTCTTTTCATCCCATTAAAATCTCTTGCCTAAGTCCGACTGAATCGACAACGAGCAAGTCTGTGCCAGTCGTGAAGTCGCGAGACGAGGGCTCCTGGCAATTGATCATGTTACCATTCCATCTCCGACTGAAACCGAGTTTTCCATTACTTCATTCAGATCCAGTATTTCGGAATGAGATCGACTCACTCAAATACTACAGTTAGGACACACATGGTGGTATTCGCAGCTTAATCCTCTACCATGCCACTCTTTCGAAAAATCAATCTCCTTAATGTGCAGCCGAATGCAGACAATGCAGTTGCCTGAAAAGTACGCGGAATGCTTTAGGACATCGGAGAGACGGGTTATCAGATATGTATTGTTGATTTCGCTACCGTGCCCAATGTAGTGCATCTCGCCGCCTGGTAACTTCGGTTTGTTTTGCAACTGCACACGGAGAAACCCACAATACGTCAGCTGTGACAGATACTTGAGCACACAGCGCATCAGAGTACCTCTATAGCATGGCTCAGTCATTCAAAGCCACAGTCTTTCAATCGTGATATACCAATTGCAGTGCAGCTGTCCGCCCTGCCTGTTAGAAAGCGCCGACAGACCGGTGCGCCTACTTGGCTGCCGACGCTAACCCTTTTCAGTTGCTTGTAGCGCTCTATGTCTACTGCCTTCAGCCCTTCATATTGAAGAAGACTGGATCGAGGAATGTAAATATATACGTAAGTAGATGTCATTATTCTATATCATCCAAACTCTTAGATCCTCAAAAGCCTTTCGCTTCATCTTGGTAGCAGTTTTGCTCCAGAGTCAACATTCGGTTATCTCATATACTTGCACGACAGAAATTATGTCGGACACAATCACTTCTTACTATCCATACGATGTCAATCATGTCCTTCCAATTGCCTTCGCCATACTAGTTGGCATATCACTCGCCTTGCATACATGGCAGAATTCGTCAGTGTTGTCAACTGGTCGCGTAAGCGAATGTCAAGTCACTGACAAAAATCATTTTGTAGTCACTATCGTTTTTGGACGGTCATGTTCTTCATTATCTGGGCCGGAACCGTATTTACTGCTGGCGTGAGTGCAATAATCTCATCAAGCTCTCTGTAGATCTAAGATATTTGCATCTTAACAAGAGCTTGAAATTGGGTTATTGGCAAATACCAGAGCTAATAAATGTGCAGTGGATCATGAGAAGCATATCGTCTTATAGCCCCGGAAATAAAAACCTCTACATTGCGCAAAACGCTCTTATACTCGGCGGACCTCCAATCTACTCTGCGGTTGAGTACAATGTCCTTGGGCGGCTTATGTTCCGCCTTCCGATGCACGCACCGTTCCATCCAAACAGAGTTGTTGTTGTCTTCATCTACCTCGGTGCTGCAGTCGAAAGCCTGACAGCAGTAGGAGCAGTACGATCCGCATCGGCGGGGGAGGATATATCCAAGCTACGAAGCGGCCTGAAATTTCTGTCCATCTCTCTCGTCCTTCAATGCGTGGTGGAGCTGGTGTTCATGGCGACTGTCGCACTCATACACTACCGCTGTGTCAAGTCGAAAATGCTCACTTCCAAAGTCCGCACACTCATCATCATGCTTTACGGAACGTCTCTCCTCATTCTGGTCCGTGGCATCTTTCGTTCTGTGGAAAGCTTTAGCCATCTCAGCGCCCTTTCAGACTCTTGTGGACGAGAATGTGTCGAAATCCTTACGCATGAGTGGTATATATACGTGTTTGAAGCTGCACCGGTAGTCCTCTATACCTACTGGCTCAACATTGTCAATCCAGGTCGAGTCCTGCCAAGAAATTGGAGAGTGTATCTTGATTTCGACGGAGTCGAGCGCCTTGGTCCAGGTTGGGTAGATAGAAGGTCTCAATGGCAGACCTTTGCTGATCCGCTTGACTTTGGCGGCGTTCTGTCTGGGCATCCTGCACATGACAAGTATTGGGAGAGACCGGATGAGTGGGAAATTGTTGATGGTGGTTCCGGATTTGAGACGCAGGCTCCAGTGGCTGATTCTATGAAGCCAGCAAGTGCGAATTAGCAGTACATCTGGCGCACGCCTCTCTCTTAGTAGAGAGTTGCTTTTTAAAGGACGGCTGTGGGTCTTAAATTTCATAGATGTAGATTAGGTAAGAATTGACAGGTATCAATAGTTAGATAGACAGTAAGATATCTTTTAACTGAACGGCAGAATCTTTGCTTAGAACCACTAGACATCATGTCTGCTGAGCTCTTATTTCTTCAAGAAGACTTGAAATATTTGTTAAAAGGAGCAGCATGGCTGATTCGTCTTCGCAGAAAGCTGACATTCGTCGCTTTACATGCCAGCACAATAGCCGAGTTGAGAGATATGTTGATGCACTCACATCAAGACGTGACCAGGACTACCATTACAGTTCGCGAATGGTAAAGTCCTCGTACTGAGCTCGGGAAGGATAGCATACAAACGACAAAGACACCCAGATGACTATCATGGCCAAGGAACCAGCAAGCAGAGTGTTGATTTGGTCATTTCGACCTCCATTATACAGGAGATAGTCAAATAAACGCCCGTTCCATGCAAGCACCTCTTTCCGTATGATACCTTTATGATACAATCTTACAAGACCCAGAATTCTCTCCGTTCCTCATCTTCTGCCCAAGAATGAGGTCCAGCTTGTAGATTTGGGTTGGTCCTCGTCCTCGAAATTGGTGCCTATACGGTCCAGTGGTCCACCCTTCCTCTGCCTCTCCTTCTCCTCCGCGAAAGCCTGCTTGGCCTTTGCTGAAATGGCAAGCTTCTTGTCCTCGATTGCGCGCACAATGTCGCTTTCCCGCTCTCCAAGCGAGTCATCCTCTTCGCTCAATGCTTCATAGCCTAGTCTCCTCTCGCTGCTTCCCACATCTTCTCCCTCCTCTTCGTTCTTCAGCCCAGAAAATAGCCATTCCTTGCCCCTCGTGAAAATGCCCTTCTTATCCTTCTTTGCCCGCGCCAAAGCCTCTAATCGGGCAGCATGCTCATCCTCTAAACTTATGAATTTTATATCCTCTTCTGTAGCAATCCCGGCTTCTATGGCCTGTCTCGCCTTGTAGATGGCGTTCGCGCGGATAGCATTCTGTTCCTCGAAGAATTGGGCGCGCTTTTTCCGATTGTAGATCATCATGTCGCCCAGAGCATAGACCGTAACACCTCCAGCAACCACTACAAATTACCAATTAGCTTCTGCTCCAATCCTACTAAACAGACTTCAGCTGATAGATCTTGACGGTCATACCTGTAGCTGCAATCAGACTTAGCGTCACAAACTTATGTGCACGATCCGCCCACACCCGGCCCCTTATGACCACCTTGTCGAACGTCGTAATCTGTGCATCTCGAGCTCTATCCGCAGCAGCTCTTAATCTCCTGACTTTCTCCTGAGGTGTCTCTCCTGCCGGCGATGGAGCTGGCGCGGGTTTCCGGGGTGGCAGGCTTCTCGAGGGAAGCTGTGCTTTGGATTGATGTGGTATCGTCGAGGTAAAGCGCGTGGCGTCTGTCGCTGATCGTGGCATGGTGATACAAGCACGATTGTTTCGCCCTGGAATAGAGGGGAGGTTTGGTCGTGGTGGTTGGTATTATTACATTTGCTCAACAGGCTCTGGACATCAGGAGATTTTCTAAGTTTTGGCGTTCGATGATGGATGCATTTTAGCGCGGTACGGAAGTACCCGCTACTCAGAGTAAGCATCATTCTGCCAATGATACTGCGCCTATTCTAATAGAAATGCTTTTGACATACTTGAGTAAATACAACCTCAGTTACCTGCTTATATCTGCGTGTGTATCCATTCATCAAACCTTGTTCATAATGGTAGTTGTCAGCCGTAAAAACCCCTGTATTTTGTTGCTTGAAGTCGCTTAATTTAGTGCCAAATCCAGGTCTCTTCTCTCAGGCTCGAGCTTGAGAATCACGACACTCTTTGACATCGAGGGATCTTCTGAGAGCTCAACAGAGATAACCTACCGCTGAACCAGTCTTCAGATGCTTATTTGTGCTAGTCAATCCTCGTCCTGAGAACGACTTCTGAATTAAGGTACTGGTTTGTCTCTGTTTTAAAGGAGTTCACTTTCGAGATGGCCTCCAACGACCAGCAAACCCAGCCAGATTTGGCGTCAATTCTGAGGACCCTTGCTACCCTAGCACCCCAAAATCAGCCGCAACAAGATCAACCTGCCGCATATAGCCAACCACAATCGTTCCCTTCTCACTTTCAGCAGCCGTTGCAATCATGGGCTCCTGCTGCTGAGCAGGTGTCGTCTATTCCCCGCTCGACAACACCGACCGAACCACCGCCTCAGAAGAATGTAGTTGATCCAGCTACAATCACCGAATGGTCGGCTGGTCTAAAATGCGTTATGAGGACAGTTGCGAAGCATGAGAATATTCTCAATGACATCCGAAAAGTTTGTCCCTATCATCTTAACTAGATCTTCTAAGCTAATTCCTATTCATAGATGATGAAGAACCAACGTGATCACGAGGAGGAGTGGTGGAATGGGAGACAGAACTTGATCGAGAAGCAGAAGGCAAGAAAGGAAGGTCAGCAAAAACTCGATGATGTCTTGTAAGTCACGTTTTACAATGTAAGATTACAAGCTACATATTAACATGTCTCAGAAAGGCAGTTGGTGGTGCCGTCACACCTGGATTTACCAGCAACCATTCCGATGACCATGCCAAAGAGCTCGAGACTTTTGATATGAAAGTTTACAAAGCTCAGATGCAGATGGTAAAGGAAATGTCTGCCAAGTTGAGAAGCCTTGGAGTTCCTTTCTTTGGAACTCGCTCAGACTTGGTCAGACCGATTGGGAAGGAGGCAAACCCAATGATTGGAACACCTGATCGAAAGGACGAGAAGGGAACGATTGACGAGGGCGAATTGGTGACGCTGCAGCGAAAGATGCTCGCAATCCTTGAGGATCTTTGTAGTGATTGACACCAATGAGGGAGAGAAGAAACAATTCTGTTGCACATCGTTGCGGATATACTTTTTCCCTTCGGTGCAACGGGACGATATCTCAGGTATCAACTCGGCGAAACATAAACAGCGAAGCCAACTTGAGATCAGATGATGACCAATGAATATTCACATCGTTTGTGACAAAAGTTTTGCTGTTCATCGTACGAAAGCAAAAGAGGCGAAATTTGAACCCCGATTCGTGAAGTGATGATTCATGAGATATATCAGATCCATGGTACTGGAGTTGAAAGTCAATATGGGACAAGTGGGGTACAGTCAGATGATTGAACCGCGGAGGGAGCATACCCTGAGAGCAAGTATGAGAAGCTACTAAACCGATGAGGCCCCAAGAGTCTTGAAGCTCTCGGTAGTTCTCCTCCCCGACATCACCCTCTAACTTGTGATTTCGCTAATGTAGTTGTTGATATTTGGCTTGGACTAGACCAGGACACCTGAAAGGAATTTCTTGTTGCATATCGCAGCGGAATGTGTCTTTCCATAGCGGCACAGTGCTTCGACAAAATAGTAGATTGACGAGCAAGATGTTGGAGAGTGGATATCTTTAAAGTGCCCAAGCTGATAAGGCCGAGGCGAAAAGTAACTTTCGATGCTCATCGCAACGGAAGGTTCTCACCGTTATTGCCTAATCGATACAGTCAGACAGGGAGCAGAGCATGAGAAGTCGAAGAGGCTATGCTGTGCCATATTCCATAGACAACTTAGACAAGTTGGTGGCGCATAATATTGATTGATCTGATCCCAAGCAAGGCGTTTGTTTGCAATAACGAGCAAATATTGTGCATGCTGGAAATCATGCGCGGCAATTCACGAATCGGCCGGCTGAAAGAGGTGCATCTGCATGCAAATGGTACGGAGGGTAAAGTGCCTATCTAAAGTGACAAGCATCGGGCATGAGCATCTACCTCCGGTCGGGAAATACAGGAGTTAGATTCTCCTAAAGATCCCAAATCCAAGAAACGAGACTTCTAGGCGCATGTACAACTACTCGGTTCCGAATCCAAAGATGGACATGGCAAGCTGTATCGGGCAACGCCATCCCAAGTTTGGCCCAACTACTACCTCGAAATGAGATCTATGGCGACGTAGGAAAGCCTCCGCATCATCTGGGCGCCAGCAACCGGGATAAGCATTCGTGGAAAAAGTCCTAGGCGCATGAGAGAGCTGGATATGCGTTGGACGCAAGTAGACTAGGTGTTATATGGTGATGCTGGAACGAGACGTTCCGCCTATCTCCCGGTCCAAAAACAGAATATGGAACCAAGTGATGCGCAAACTGGCTACCCAGGAAGTGTGAACCCTCTTTTGGACGATGAGTAACAGAAATTTGACAGCCTTTTCATGGGATGAACGACCTCGTGATTCAATATTCATGTAGTGGGAGAAGGGAGATAGTTCCGGAGTGCTTGGCTTAGCTTCGACCAAGCGAGTAACGACTCCTAGGACAACTATATTCAGATTCCTCTTTTCACTTACTATTTTGCATTATCACTTTCTAGCATCTGAACATCGTGTCTCCCCCTTTCTTTCAATTGCAATAGGTGCCCTCAGGTAATTTCCTACCACAGAACCTTTTCCCTTTCTCCCAGGCCACAAAGTTCCCCTATCGCCAAACTTACCACACGGCCAACTCACAGCCAGCTTCGCCTCTCCCGAGCACCAGGTTCCTGTAGCATGAACAGGGCGTGGATGTGAGGCATGTCCGCCCTCCTGATCGCCCTCCGCCCAAGTCGCAGCAGACATGTCATCATGCCGGCCGTCAGCACGCCCTCGCGCCCAGCTCTGCAGCGGAAGATCGACAACTTTCAGCCCTTTCCACCCTCTTTCGCCCTTTCGCGACCAAAGTCTGGATGTGCTGTGCTCGGGTAAGTATTTAGGCGGGATGTTGTTATTAGGTGGGGAGATCCACTCATTTGCAGAGAGGCATGCGGGTTGATAGCTTCAGCGGGATGCGATGATGCTTTTTTTTCTTGAGAAGTGACAGGAACAGGAAGCTGGTGTGGGGATTAGAATGTAAGATCTAGGGTAGGCCTGCTTGCGTGCAGTATAAAATTGCTTTGTTCTGTGGGGTTGATGGAGATCTTGGTGATCTCTTTCTTGGGTTTCGTTGGAGTGCTGTGATCAGGCTGACTTCGAAACGGAAAGTAGTGCAGCATGTGTTGCTCATCACGACAGAAATATATCGTGTTGAGTAATGAGTCGGCCTATGTCTTTTGCCAGAAGTCTCCCAAGGTCACATCATTGTAGGTAGCATATCAAATCGTGGACCTGGGACACTACAGGAAGCACCTGCTCCCGAATCTATTAGCGTGATGTACAGATAGACCAGGTTTTGACAGTGTGTGAAGCTCTAGCTGATGGCTTGAAATGATCGTAGCCATGAGACTTGAAGCCTTAGGAGAAGATGCAATCTAGTTGGTGAAATCTTCTCTCCATTTTCGTAAATATCGGGGCATTAATAATAGAAACTAGCTGCATCGCTCAAGCCAAAGCCAAACGCCATTCATATTAACGCACTACCATGCCCCAAACGCCTTGCTAAAGTGCCCAAATCAGTTGCAAAAGAGACAATGCGTAAAGCGTCCGCCTTTAGTAGGTGATGATGTGACTGAAGTGGCCAGGAACCTTCATGCGACACTTCTCACAATCTGCTCGGTACCCCATGCTGAAGCTTCTTTTCATTCCCCCATTTAGTTCTGAGCCAAATCCAGTCCAGTTTCTGAGGCTGTGTTTCGATCTAGTATGTCCCTTCTTTGTTGGTGTCTCTTTGTCCGGCTCAGGTTGTGAAGAGGACTCGACTTCCATCTGCATGTCTCCGAAACCCGCAACAATAACACTTGGGCTTGTCTCACCCTCACTGATAGGACTGGGTAGTCTTCTCCCTCGACGAAATCTGTCCACCAATGCCTCGTCGTCCGCGAAATCACCTTCACGATGAACCGAAGCCTTCTCAGCCCGAATGAATGGAGCAAATGAGCTATGTATCGGAGTTGGAATTCGGCCTGAGATGCTAGGGGAATGGTCGTTCTGGAATGGACCTGGGGAAAGATGGATCGAGTCTGTCATTTCGAAGTCGTCGGCATAAGATGGTGCGTCGGACATTTGGGTGGAGCGGGAGGTTTGTTGACTTTCGAAGCTATCCAAGAAAGGAGAAGGGGAAGCGCTCTGGGTGAGCCCAGCAGTGGTTGGAGAGGAAGAATATGGCGAGAAGAATGATCTTGGTTCTGCAGAAGCAGCGGCAGCTTCCTCCGAGTCCGAGTCTGCCGGAGTTATGGTTGGAGGGGCAGGCTGTGAGGTGTAGTTGCTGCCCCAGGTAAAGGTCGGCGAGGTATGTCGAGCAATCTTCGGAGATTGACGATGAGGAAGGGCAGCTATACGTCGTTTCTGGTAATTGTTAGCATGTTGACATCAAACAAGATTGTCTATCGAGGGCGCCTCACGGATCGATGTTCACTGAAGCCAGACGTCACAGCCTCCTCATCATCCTCCCTATCACGCTTCCGGGTAGCCCACGGTTGGGTAAACATAACTCTTCCTTCCAACTAATGAGGGTCGCAGCACTGGATTGTGTCGATGAGTTCGTCTGAAGTTGAGTTGAGGGGAGGATACGGCGGCAAGGCTCCTTCACCTTGCGTCTGGGGAGGGATGGTGTTGTGTGTTGATATGCGAAATGGATTTCAAGGAACGAGCTCGGAAGAACCTGGTATTATATCTTCAGCGGTTGCCACAGTTCCAGTCCTAGCCGAGGAAGAAGAGAGCGGTGGGTTTCATCGATGCTTCAAAATGCTGAAAGCACGGTCGTGGTTTTGAGACATTCGAAACTGGGGTATCCAGAACCTCGAACCAGAGTTGACTTCGAGCCGGACGCGACCCAACGGGCGAGCCCTGAATGCTGCCTGACGGTAGGCGGATTCGACCAGGCATTTACTCCTGGCTGTACGTGCACGTGCAAGGTTAAGTACGTTCTTGGCGTGCAGCGGGCACGTCCAGGATTTGCCCCACTATCCACTTGAATTTTGACCAAATCATTGACCCCGCCAACCAAGTGAAAACCAATTGTTCTTTGTACAACACACGAACGCACGAAGGAGGACAACATACTACACATTTTCTTGCACTACCTCCCATTCCATTCTTCTTCTCCCAATCTTACCTTTTTCTCTCTATTCAAGATGCCCAGCGCCGCCATGGTTACAGACGATACCAGGAGTAAGGAAACTGGCTACTATGATTCACCGTTCGAATGCTAACATTTCCTTCAGTCCTGGGACAGGATCCTCTCATCGCTCCCAATCTCCTACTGTCGGAAGTACCTATCTCCAAAGACTCCCTGGATACTGTTCTCCAAGGCCGCAGAGAAGCCGTGGACATCATTACCGCCAAAAATGACCGCCTGCTCGTCATCTGCGGACCTTGCAGTCTCCACGACCCCGCCACAGCCGTTGAATATGCTTCACGATTGAAGGCCCTCTCGGACAAGCTCTCCGGTGACCTCTGCATAATTATGCGAGCTTATCTTGAGAAGCCTCGTACTACCGTCGGATGGAAGGGTTTGATCAATGACCCAGATCTCGACGAGTCTTTCAAGATCAATAAGGGTCTGCGAATTAGTCGTCAGCTCTTCTGCGACCTCACAAACAGCGGAATGCCAATTGCTACCGAAATGCTGGATACAATCTCTCCTCAATTCCTTGCCGATCTCATCTCTCTTGGTGCAATCGGAGCGAGAACCACCGAATCACAATTGCACCGTGAGCTTGCCTCCGGTCTCTCTTTCCCCGTCGGGTTCAAGAACGGCACGGACGGAAGCTTGACTGTTGCAATCGATGCCATTGGGTCTGCGGCTGCTAAGCACCACTTCATGGGTGTCACCAAGCAAGGTCTGGCAGCTATCACAAGAACAAGTGGCAACGAGCACGGATTCATTATCCTTCGTGGAGGTACCAAGGGCACAAACTTTGACGCAGAGAGTGTCAAGCTTACGAAGGAGACGCTGACAAAGAAGGGTCAGAAGCAAGCTATCATGATTGATTGTTCGCATGGTGAGTCATAATTTGATGATATCCGTACATTGAGCTGTAGTTAACAAACATAGGCAACTCCAACAAGGACCACCGAAACCAGCCGAAGGTCGCAGAGGTCATTGCAGAGCAACTCCGTGCCGGCGAGACCTCCATCATCGGTGTTATGATCGAGTCGAATATCAACGAGGGCAACCAGAAGGTACCAGCCGAGGGGCCGTCAGGCCTGAAGAAGGGAGTCAGCATCACAGACGCATGCATCAACTGGGATTCAACTGTCGAAGTTCTCGAGAACCTCGCAGCTGCCGTCCGAGACCGACGCAAGCTCGCTTCCTCCAACGGCCACGCGCAATAAGATTTTAGCATGTGATGATTCGATGATTTTCCTTTGATTTTTGCATGGCGTCTGGACATCTCCGTTCTTTATTCTCTTCATCACAGACAAAAGTTTGAATTGGGGTCATAAACTCTCATTCCAAAATACTTGATTGGAGACTGGGGTGTTATTTTCTTCATCCCTTGATCGTTGGATTGGCGGCATATCCAGGAAAGAATCAAAAAACAGGGTACTGCATAGTGTAGAAAAATACAAAACCAATTACCAAAACTGCGCCAAGTAGTGAAGCAGGATTGAGAGACAAGCGAGGGAAGCATTCTCACTTGTCTCATCTAACCAATCATACGGGCTTACTCTCAGCAGAATAAACAATGAGATGCTAACCGAGATATCCTCTCGCATGTTCCTTGACAAGACGCAAAAAACAAAAAATAGCTTGAGTGAGACAGTCATGCATTTCATTCCCCAACGCCTATCTATGCAACCCCAAGCAGCCAGTTGACCAAGTGGATAAACCTCGCTATGCTCACAACCTGCTATCCTTGGCAGAACCGTCCTTCACTAACTGCAAAGGCGCGAGCTCATCCACAACGCCCTTAACAGCCCTAACATTGACGTATCCTTCATCTGGAGAAGCCCACGTGTAATCCTTCCACCGCCCCAGAATAGTCCAAACAGCTTTGGCCTTCTCAGCAACAGTTTCCGCCCGCGCGAGACTCCATTCCTTCTTCTCTTCAGTGACTTCTCTACCCGCAAGTGGTAGGCCATCCAGAACACTGTTCCATACTCGCATCGTCTCTTCCAGTTCTTCGAGATTGCTGACGCCCATGACCGAGACGCCGATTCCACCCACGCCTCCTAAGCCTGCTCCTTCGCGAGACCAGGTGTCCAGTCCCCAGCGAATACTGACGACTTCCAATCTCTCTCCAGTTCCCTCCGCGTACCTCGCGGCTTCCATGCACTTTTCCCTCAACTCCCGCGGCGCAGGATGGAAATCGCCCTTTCCACCTACGGGGACACCCACGCTGCGCAAGAGCCCCATGCCGAGAATGCTCGCATTAGGGACACAGCTCACACCAGCTCGCTTTAGCCTTTCCAGACCCAGAGTCATAAGTGTCGTGTTCTGCAGCGTGAAGTTTGCATAGCTCATTGCTGCATCCAGTGGCTCCCCAGTTTCCCTCAATACCAACTCCGCAAGCTCGCAGAGTAAAGGAACCGGATACCCAGATATTCCAATATACTTGATGGTTCCCACCTCATCGCGTATCCGGCGCAGCTCCTTGACAGCCACAAGTACCTCGGCAGGCGTCACAAACTCCACATCGTGGCAGTAAACAACGTCCAGATATGATGTATGCAGTCGCTGCAAAGAACGCTGGATCGAATACCGAACCCATTCAGGACTGTAGTCGAATTCGGCGTTTGCGATCCGCCCGACTTTCGTGACGATGCGGTAGCTTGAGCGAGGATGGTTGCGAAGGACGGAAGGGGTTGAGAGGGCTTTGCCTAGTAGCTCTTCGGAAGGTCCGTAGTAGGGCGAGGTGTCGAAGGCGCGGACGCCGAGATCGAGAGCGCGCTCAACGATGGCGTTTGTGGGCACGAGAGCGGCGTCGGCATTGTAGAGGTTGTTGAAGGTTGCGGTGCCGCAGATTAGAGGGGGAAGGATGGTTGAGAGTGGTGGTTGAGTGGGTGGCATTTTCGTTGAAGACTTGTGTACCAAATTCGAGAGAGGGCTTGAGAAGAGGAATGAATAGGCGGTAGATGTTCGTATGCTTGGAGTCAAAGTGATTCAAAGTAGTCGTGTTCGTTACTCGGAGGGTAAATATAGACGGAAAATGCGAATGCGACAAGTACTGTAACTACAACATGATGAAGACGTAGAAGTTTGCGAACTGCGACTCGAAATGTTGCGCTGGCGTGTTCAAGATATCGCAGATAAATATAAATAAAAAAGATCAGACAAGGTGGGGTGGGTGAAGTGGATGAGAGAGAAGTGAGGGGGACCAGGCCGGGGCAGGGGTCTTTAAATGGCAGGAGCGAATCTCGAAAGCAACGGCAAAAGTAGGAACGATCCACGACCCTTCTTTTTCCCCTTGGCTAAGCGCCGAAGCTACTTGTGGTAGTCATGACAAGTCGACCTCTCTTGGAATAGTGTGGTGGATGGTGATGGTGATGGTGCTGTTGACAGAAATTGCGTGCTGCCATTTCGGTCGGTTCGCGATAGACAACTTTTTTTTGACCTCCGATAAAGATCAAAGACGTCACGATCGCCAGTAGCACATTCCCCTTTCTTCTCGCTTCAAGTCGCCTAAACCTTTCAAAACATTGACAGCTAGGCGCATATAAGATTTCTTTGCTCTTCTGATTCGCATTTCGATTCGTATCACTTCTTTTCTGGCTTGCGTAACTCGAGTCGAGTTGTGATACAACGTTGTGGATGCCATCCCGAAATGCCGATCTTTTGGTCAGGAACCCTTGAAGATCTAGACTCTGCAGGGATTCAAGCATCTCTTCTCTTATCGCGCCAGACGAACTAATCAGAAGATGGTTGTGCCCCTCGTGCGTGGCTGGTGCCTGTGGACGGTGGCTGGTGTTGTGGGGGCCGAGCTTGAGGGGTATTGGTATCGGTATCTCGAGATCATTTTTGAAATTCTTCATTCATGTTTGCTCAATGTTAATTGGTCGATGAGGAGGTGCCAGATGATGTTGACAGGAACTACGAGGCAGTAAAATCGGCTTGGATCTGCGGAGAATATCTCAATAAATCTCTGTGAATCGTATACAGCGATTCAAGGCGACTCAAAGTTCAAAGCCACGAATCCGCATCAAGCACAACTCGGTGTAGCATTGATACCAAAGTTCTCGGAACAGCCTCGGCTTTCAGAACAGCATACCAGCGGTCAGCGCCGGTCTACCATCATC
Organism: Cadophora luteo-olivacea; assembly: GCA_026120085.1. NCBI lineage: Eukaryota > Fungi > Ascomycota > Leotiomycetes > Helotiales > Ploettnerulaceae > Cadophora > Cadophora luteo-olivacea. The sequence goes on from JALRMC010000008.1 coordinate 525,932, forward strand.
TAATCAGCATAAGAGGAAAATTGGGAGCCGCATCTTGAAGATGGGATATCCTGCCTAGGAAATTCCCGTCCTTCGGTCCTACAAAACATTAGTTGAAACTGCCATCCATACTACCCAACGGTGAGCAGGCGCCTGAAAGCGATGTAACAGGTTGGGAGCAATCCGACTAGAAAGAAAAGCTTCTGGTCAATTCTTGGTAACTGGAAAACTTGGAATCGACTTGGCCTTGTGAGAAGTCCTTGCCTACCCGCGACCAAGTAATTGAGTCAAGACGACGACTTCTTAGTTTGGTAGACAGCAACAATATAACACTGCCATCAGACTCCAGACTCATGGCTAGTACCAGGTACAGGATTTTTACTCAACGAGACAAGATACCAAGCCAACAAGATCTTTGACACTGCATACACCCAGCTTGGCGGGACGCCAACTCGGCCGGCCAGCCAGACCGCTGGTATGTTTCAAAAGCAAAGTTGGGCACGAAAGGGTCCTCCTAGATCCGTTGCAAAGTATCGCCTTTGCATGAGGGCTCAGGTACGAATGCAGAGTCTAAAAGGACTTTGGTTAGCCAGTCGAGCCAGTCAGGCTAGAGAAGCAAGGAACGCTCTTCTGGCGTCTGGTATACTTTGAAGTGACTTAGCCAACCACAGCCAAGTCTAAAGAGATGATTGTTGCACTTGCACTTGCATTGAATGACATGACATGACTTTGATTCAGCCTGTTGGTGATTGAAAGTGGAAGGGTCAGGCACGCAGGGCTTGGTCGTGGCCTCCATTCAAGGTTCCCTTCTCAAAACAGGATTGGGACTGGGTCAGATTTGGGCAAAGCTTGTTCCAGCAAGTCGGAAGTAGGTCTTGTACCTAACTAACTGACTGACTACTGCCAACAATTGTTACTGCATCCTATCCCATCCCATCCATCCCGGAAGAGAAGAGGAGCAACAACTCCTGGTGTAAAAGAGACTTTGCCTCTGAAACGACAAACAAAAGAGACAACACGAAACAGCAGAACAATTCCATCAAATACTGATCGCAATCTCCAACTTTGCCAGCAGAGCAATCAATTTCCGTTTGACGAGGTTCAAGTTGGCAGGGCAGGCAGTCAATAGCTCCAGCTCCAGCTCCAGCTCCCACTCTATGCACATCGCCCCTCGTTTTGGATAGCTCCGCCGCGTATCCGATTCCCGATCAGCGTTGAAGTCATATTTTGACTTTTGAGAATTTGGGACTTTCGCACTTTGATGAGAACAGAGAACTTCACCTTTCGATCGAACATCCTCACCGATCATCCAACTTCACCTTTGTTTGCGCTTTCACATGTCCGCGCTCTTCGAATACAATAGTCAGGGTATCTAAGCGCAGACACCATCACCAAATCCGGTGGACTCGAGTCAACACACCACACCCTCCAACTCAGTCGTAACAACTCAACTGCAGCACATCTGTCCCGGATGACTGCTTACAATGAACACCGACTTCGCAGCTGACTGACCGATCATTCTGCGTTTTCCAATACTCCAAGACAACAAACCCACACAAGCACGACGACAACCTTTTTGCGCAGTGTTATCTCGATCTTCAGGCTCGTGTGATCCACGCTCAGGCAAAGAAGCATCCCCACGTCTCTGAGGTCTTGGCAAGTTGACCTGCATTGCGCTCATCGTGGATCCGCTCCACGTCAATCGAACAACCCCAACCCAGCCACTGGCTTCTCCTTTTTGACTGTTTGAACGTCCCTTATTTTCTCTTTTTCCTTGTCCTCAATGTTCAGTTGATCCAGGTCTTGCGGATCGCGAGCTTGCACCATGGGAAATAACAACACCAGAGAGGCGCGGGGTCCTGAATCCTCTTCTGCCAACGCTCGACAGACTGACTCGGCCGGAGCAAGTGGGCCAGTATCGCCTGCGGACAGGCCTGCGCCAGTGTATTCTTCGCGCACCGGAAGAGGAAGCAGACCGGATCTTTCGTTTCTTGGGATTGGGACCAGCTCTCAGAATGATGTGCCGGAACGGCGGGAGACAAAGCAGGAACGAGAAGCCCGTAAGCTGGAAAAGGAGAGAGTCGCTAGGGTCAAGGAAAGGGAGAGGAGCTTGAAGGAAGAACATGTTGACGGTGGATATCTGGTTACTATGGGGGTATACACAGGCCCAGAGGACTTCAATAAGGCGATTGTGAGGCAGTTGATGGTATGTTGGTATGATAGACAAGGTGTCACATATACTAACTTTCCGTAGATTGAAAGACGGATGGCCCCCTTCTGGAGAGGACTGGATGACTTCAAGGAAGAATGGACCGAACATCAATTGGTCGCTGCAGGCAGAGGTCTTCCCATTCCTGCTGCGGATGAGATACCTTCAGATGACCTTACACGACCCCTATCGCCGGATTCAGCGAACCCCTCCAACCATAATCTCCAGAACCTGATGCCTCCTATATCCTCGCGATCACATTCTACTGCTTCCGATGCATCCGCTACACTTTCACCGTCACATCCAGCATTCTCCAACGCTTCTTCTCCCAGCTCTCCTTCACCCGCTCCAGCGCATTCATCGTCGCCTTTTCGACCTCGATCAAAGACCTTAGCTTCCCTGACGAACGCTTCGAAAAACATATCCTCCTCTGAAATCGTCCCCCGTGAGATTCAGCTACCCAAGGATCCATACGTGAATGGACAGGCTATCGAAGTTTACTTGTACAAAGATGCCGCGGAGTGCCCCATCTGCTTCATGTACTATCCCCCATATCTCAATAAGACCAGATGTTGTGATCAACCAATATGCTCGGAATGCTTTGTACAGATCAAGAGGCCTGATCCACATCCCCCCGAACACCACGATCCTTCGAATCCAGCCCCTCAGCCAACAGAAGCGAACGTGGATCCAGAGGCTTTGGTGTCGGAGCCCGCTTGTTGCCCATATTGTCAGCAATCTGAGTTTGGCGTTACGTATGAGCATCCGCCATTTAGGAGAGGCCTCGCATATGCGAACGCGAACAATGGCGTGGGCAACGTTTCTTCGGCAATGTCATCGTCCACTTCGATAAATTCTACAGGACCAAGCCCAATGCTGTCGCCATCTGCTCAGAGGAGGCGAACCATTTCAATATCTGCAAATGCTTCGACAGTTATCACAACTGACAAGGTTAGACCAGATTGGTCCACCAAACTCCAGAGCGCCAGGAACCACTTAGCAAGGCGGTCAGCAGCAGCTACTGCTTTACACACTGCAGCCTACTTAATAGGTAATGGAACCACTGTGGATCAAAGAAGCTTTGGCTTTAGCGGACGGAACCGATTTGGGAGAAGTCACCGAGGTGAAAACAGTCCGGGAACGAGTGGTGCTGCAACTCCTTCTCCAACAACCAACGAGCCTACCCCACGGAGTGTGTCCGACCAGCTTCATCTGATGCGTAGAGAGGCACAAGAGTCAGGTGGTGCTCGGAATCGGAGTAGGATGGAGGACCTCGAGGAGATGATGATGATGGAAGCCATCAGGCAAAGTCTTGCTGCTGAAGAAGAGAGGAAGAAGAAAATGGAGAAAGAGGCTGCCAAGGAAGCTAAGAAGAAGGCTAAAGAGGACAAGAAGAAGGAGAAAAAAGAGAAGAGAGTGTACGGAAGTGGAGCGAGTTCTGCTAGTGGCAGTGCCCTGTCCTTATCCTTGCCAAGCTTGGGGATTGGTCGGCGGAGAGGCAACAGTGGTGCAAGCAATCTGCAGAGAGAGGTCACACTCGAAGATCCTGAGGCGCCAGAGTCGAAGGGAAAGGGGGTCGATCGTAGTCCTCCAAGCGCTCCATCAGCATCAAGCAGCTCTGCGCCAATAGATTTCCCGCGATCAGGAAGCGGTTACGGTATTCCTGGCGCAAGACATCTTGACACAAGCACTTTGGCAGCTATCAACGACTCTCATCAATCCTCAGCTTCTCCCACAGCTCCGGACAAGCCTTCTCACCTCCGTCAGATGAGCAATGCCTCAAGTCCTGCCTCGTCTTTTGTAGAGTCGGTACCTGGTAGTCTTCGAAATGACTTCAACACTCATGGCTCTTCGTCAACAATCGACTCTCCAAATGCTTCTGGAGTCAACTTGACAGCAGGAAATGCTAACACAGATGGAGGGGATGCTGGTCCAGACTCGCTTTTCAATTTCCAAAGTCTTGCGACTATGATCTCCCAAGATAGTAAGGAGGACAAGGAGGATGCTGCAAGACACATTGAGCATCTCGGTGGGGAAACATCCGGAGAGAATACATATTCTGAGAATGTGATGCCTATAATGGAGGAAAGTGTTGCTACCTTGAAGGTCAATGGCTCGATGATAAACACAAATGGCGATGCCATCAACCCTGCCCAGCTAGAGCAGGAGCGCACCACTCCGGAGGTTATGATCACTCCCGAGACTCCAGCGGCCATGAATCATGGGGATGATGACGGAAAACAACTTGGGTGGTCAGCAGACTCAACTGCACGCGAGATCACACAATGAGATTAGCACAACAATTTGAGAACATTTCTTTTCACGAACGGGATACGATTGCATGAATGGGAGAAGGGGTAGCACTCGCGCCGGTTTGTCTGCCTCCTGTATTGGCTTTGGCGTTTGGCTCGGGCAGGAACTCTTCTGTGAGGGAATCGGGGGATGTGCTCATACGGGGAACAAAGCTGGCGCATTGGTGGTTTTCTTCTTTGCATCTTACATGCTGCGGGTTGCTTGCCTGTGCTTGCGGTATGTGTATAGGTTAGGGAAAGAGAATGCGAAGAACATCACTCAATTATCGGGGCCCCCATTGACTCGCGTGCCGATGTCAATATTGTATTCCAGCTGTCTCTTCGGGCGGCACTACCCCTTACATACAAATCAAAGCTCACTGGCCAGTAAAGCTTTGTCATTCTGTCTGAGTAGAATATCGCTTCTGCTCGTACATACTCAGGCCTGATCATACATTTCTCCAGCACATCCCCAAGACTTGCTTCTGTTCGTTCGACCAGCGGAAGCGAGCTGTCAATAGCGCGACTGGTGTCGATCCTCTAGTCTTATGTAATCCGAAGTCAGGACCAGATACAAAGAACATCCTACCCAGGCATCATCTTGACTCGGCAATTCCTTGCTATCGGAGAGCTGGTCCTCGCCTGCTAATCGGAATGGTACCTATAACCAAATGCATGAGATCCGCCTGTTGTGAACTCTTGTCAATTCGCCAAGTCAAGTCCCAGAAGTCCAGCGCAAGTTTGGTAGCTGAAAACTCGTAGCAGACAGTGATCTCCAAATCTGTTGAAGCTGGTCACTCAAATGAATTTTCCCTTCAACTCCCTACCCTCCCTACCGTCCGACAGGCGCATAGCTCCCAGCGGCACCACTTTCTCCAATCCTCACACCTTCGCTCCTCCTCCCCTCCAACACCTTTCTCACCGCCGCCCATCCCAGCAGTCCGAGCGTCCCCGCGATGAATGTCAACACCACGATCTGGTCCTTCCTGCTATCACGCTGGAAGCACGTCGTGAGCACGTCTTTCTCCTCGGCGTCCTTGCAGATGGGAAGGCGCTGTGAAAGGCAAAACGCTTTATTGCAGGTTAAGCAGCTGGCGGATGCTGCGCGGGTGTTGAGTAGGGCTGGAGGGCTGCCCTGGGGATGCTTTTTGAGGAGAGACGGGTTGGTGGATGTGTGGGAGGAGAGCGGGATGATGGTGGAGTTGGTGAAACAGGTGCATTTACAGAAGGATGGCGGTGCTGCGTATATTAGCTACACACTCATTTAAATGAATATAAGAAAGCTTAGTGGGAGCTTACAGGCTGCTATGCTCAAAGTGATGAGCAGGAATGCTGCGAGGAGCGTGGTGAGGCGGTTCATGGCTTGGAGCTTCGTGGAGGCTGGAGTTGGATGGAACTTGATTGGAAATGGTACTCTAGGAATCTCAATCCTCGTATGACCCGATCACATCATCTGTACTGCTCAACAATCGTGTTGTGCTTCCGACATTGGCTGGATGTTGCATCGACGTCGTCGCATGGCTTCATCCTCAGCTGTTCCACTTGCATCACGCTAGCGGGACCTCCTCCGACTTCCTTGTCAAAAAGTCAAGACTGCCCATACCATTAGGCATATCTCTTCCACCAACAAAACACAACATCATGCGTCGAATAGCCAGATTAGATCGTTCAATTGACCTCCTCCGCGCGAGAGCGACAGTCCAAGCACCATCCACATACCTCTGCTCGGCGTGTAAACACCCCGCCTCCCCTTTCTCGACATCAGCTCTTCGCGCGGCGAGCAATGGCAAAGTGCCATTGACGGAGAAGCTTCGCAGGAAGATATGGGGAACAGACAATCCTCCGGGACTGGAAGACCCCTATGGCGACAGAAGCGTGTTCGATCAGAGTAAGAAGAAGGAACGGCGGTTGGAGAAAGAGGAGAGAGATGCTGCACGGCTCGAAGCCCAGAGCGCAGCCGAGATCGAAAATTATACTGGTAGCAGTCGGTACGAGCCAGCGTCTACCTGGGATGGTCTGGAGCGGGTAGGATGGACTGAAGATCGTTGGGATCCGGAGAATCTGTATGAGCCTTTCGTGCCGATGGAGGTCAAGAAGGACAGCGAGGAGATCACGGCGGCGTTGCACAGGGCCATGGTTGAGGTCTTCGCTCTGCAGGAAGCTGGTGTCCCGCTGGGGAGTCTCTCGAATGATACGCCTGGTCAAGATATGACGCTCGATGTTACCTTTGACCAGTCACCCTCTGGACCGGTGCTGAAGTTCATGGACGCCGCGCCGCCGCTGGATGATATCGTACAGTCCCTGACGCAGGCTGGGGATGAGACGGCGGAACATGATAATCCTACTGAGTCTGAAGAAGATGTCGCCGCTGATCGCTCGACTGTTGATCCTCTACATCCTGATGCGGAGCCGACTGCGAACGATACCCTTGAGAAGGGGAATCCTACTGAGAGGGAGGCAGACGTAGATGCGGATCGTTCGTCAGAGGATCCTTTGCACCAGGCAAACTCTATGGAAGTCACATACGAGGAGCTCATTGCATCCTGGGGATCATCTTGGCTGCAGGTCTCTCTTGAGAACCCAGAAATCAAGTTCGCTGTAAGTTTTGTCCTTTCCTGGCATGTACAATTTTGAGATCAATGCTAACAATCCACCAGGTCCTCAAACGCACGATGCAACTCACTGGCATTCGCATCCCGGACGCCCACCTCAACTCCACATCAACCGCCTCCGCCCTCCTCAAACTTCTTGTCATTCCTCCTAAACCACGTAAATTGGTTGAATCTCTTAGCCAGAAGGGAGATCTAATTACGCTTCCTAATGTCAGTATTTACCCAAAGCGTATCACGCCGATCGATAAGGAGAGAAGTCTTGGTAGATGGAAGGCGATCGAGAAGGAGCTTGAGGAGAAGGGATTGCCTATCACAGGTCATGAGTCGAAGCGTGCTCAACTTTGAGATTTGTACCTTGGGTGTTTGTAATGTATCGGCTACGTGAGGCGACGAGGATGGAAGTTCCTGTGTATTATCTGTGCTACAATCTCAAACAAATGACGCTGGTCAGTACCCCGTCAGCTGTAATTAAAATCCATGTTCTATTAGCAGCATACTTCGTTCGACCTTCACGTTTGTCACACTGCAAGATACGTGAAGTCATCACCAAAGTCTTATGGAACCGAATCCTTTAGGAAAGCAAATATACGATATGAGGTTGTCCCAATGGACCGTGCTCCACCGACTTTCCTACTTCACTCGCATGAGAATTGAGGACTTGGAAGCGATCGTCAGTGCCTTTTTCAGAGTCGGAGCTTTCGCTTTACTTCACTCTCGTGAAGCGAGCGCAGTCTCAAGTTTACCCCTTTATCAACCAAGGAGCTAAGCGAGCGATATTAAACAAGGCAATGTCATCAACGAATCAAGTCAGGAGAATTACGAAGTGTGAACGACAAACCACTGACCAAAGACCAAAGTAGTAGTCCGAGATATGGGTGCAGAACAGCCACAATCCCACAATTCCTCCTCCCCGCATTCTGTTTTAGGATGGGGGCATTTCCCCGCCTTCCGCCCCAACTCAACAAAAGACAAGCGAGCCGGACTTATCCGCGCTCCCCCGCATATGAATTGCTCTCAATCCACTTCCTCCGAGGAATCGAACTTTCAGGGTCCTTTGTTTCGTCGCTCCGCTACTTTCCTCTCTTCACAATTAGTCTGCCAGACCCAAGGACCAAGATGTCGGAACGCTCACCTTCCCAGGAAGCAGTTTCTGGGGGATCGTCATCGAAACGGAAGCGCCGCGTCTACCAAGCTTGTGAACCATGTCGTATCCGGAAGGCGAAGTGTGACAGAGGAAGTGATGGTCCGTTCTTCCTATCCATAAAGTTTCTGGAAGGCACTTACAAGAAACAAGATGATCCAAGACCTCCACCTTGTGCCAGATGCAAGAGAGAAAGTATCCAGTCTCAGTGTGTTCTGGCTTCAAAGCGGAATAAGCGAGATATAGGACTTCCAGACAAATTTCAATCTAGTGAAACTACGCAGTACAACACTGAGACCAATGCTCGGCAAGCAGAAGTGAGGAGTGGCGAAGAAGTCTCTCGCGGAATCTCAGCTGGACCCGCAGCTTCTGATTCTGGGGACTTTGTGGAGTCGCCTTTTGCGAATGCAGCGTCGCCAGGCAGTGGGCATGTGCTCCAAGCTAACAGTCCGTATTCCCATCGGTCACATCGCTCTATGAGAAGTACTGAAGACCTTGACTCGGGACGTTATACTTCTGGATCCCGGCGTAATCTGACAGATAATGTTATTCATACGCTCGTTTCAAAGCCAAACGACGCGCTGGCTCTACTGTTCGAAGCAGCGGAGCGCTCAGATCCATCTGCTATCAATAGTCGACGACAGTCCCTCGAGCCTTTGCGAAACTTGAGACGCAACGCCGACAATTCTTTGGCCGATAATGAAGCTGGAAGAAATCCCACCGGGCACCCGAGTGGGATTCCTACCCCGCGCTCGACTGTCACGTCTCCGGCACAGGCTGTCCCCGATCCTTCTGGTGAAATGATTGAGCTTTGGAAGACGTACCGTTTCGTTCGTGAAGGATGGTTGACAGCTAGAGAAGCTGTTCTATATGTGGACTTGTATGTGCCCCTCCAGTGACAACACAGTTGAAGCAACGCTGATTTCATGTCCCGAAGATTCTTCCGCAACTTGTCGCCCTTATCACCAATCTTGCTAGACTACTTCTCAAACCACGAGAACCATTCTGCACTCATCTCGTCGGAACCAATGCTTTGCACAACCATCCTAACCATTTCCTCACGCTACCACGTTCTACATGGAGAAGGAGGAATGCTACGTAGTGATGATATTCACAGGAAGTTCTGGCTCTACTGGAAGACTCTGTTCATGAGAGTCATGTATGGTGAGGATTCTGGTCCCAACGCGAGTACAAGGTCCATTGGAACTATCGAGAGCTTATTGTTGATGACTGAATGGCATCCGCGAGCTCTGCATTTTGCTCCTGATGTTGATGGGTGGGAGTTCGACATGAGCAGAGGGAGCAACATGAGTCAACAATCAGGCAAAGGTTGGCAAGTCCGAGGTATATTGATTTCGTCAAGCTGATGTTTCGCCCAGCGCAAAGCGGTTCTTTGGAAGAGGTAGAGAATGCGGCTCGCAGATCTGATAGAATGTCTTGGTATGTCCGAAATTTCAAGCAATATTACAGGTAGTAACTCATCGCCTATAGGATGATGCTCGGCTCTGCCTTAAGTCTTGCCCACGAGCTTGGAGTATCCGATCAGCGCTTGCAAAATCGTGATCTATCGTCCCAGACTTTCGAGACACAGAAGCAAAAAGAGGACGCCGAATTCGTAGAATTGAGACAGACTCGGCCTCGTCGACTACTGTATATATACGTGAATCAATTAGCATCACGGCTAGGATGGACCTCCATGATACCGAGGATCATATCAGATTCTGCCGAACAGACTTTTGGGTCGGAAGCAGAGAGACAGTGGCATAATGTAATGTCCCGATGGATATCACTTACACGACTCATGAAAACAGCAAGCGACATGCTATATTCTCCAGTCACCACGAAGCAACTGCTTCGTAGCGGAAACTATGTAACATCGCTGGAGCACTTCGGACATTTGCTGCAAGACTGGCTGAAGGAGTATGAAGATCTTGTCGGTAGGTCGAGATCCCATGCACATGCCATAAGCGATCGTGCTGACTTCTCAATAGCTGATAAACGACTGCTTGACATGCTCTTCATCGAATACCAGTTCACGCGAACATACATCAATGCACTCGCGGTACAAGCGGTTGTTGAACGCGCTTTCAAGACCCCGAACCAAGAAGGTTACCTGATGACATACGTCTTCGAAAGACATTCTGTGGATTGGGAGTTCATACAAGAAGTCGTCGACGGCAGCCGTAAGATCCTAGAGAAAGTCATCTCACTGAATGATGAAGCACTGTTGAGATTCTGCCCGGTAAGAATACTGTCAAGAATCATATCGGCGTCTATTCTCTTGTTGAAAGCGACCGGTCTGGGCACTCGAAGTCAGCAAGCACAATTATCTCTGGAGCTTCTCGAGAAACTCATCGTTGCCCTTCGATCCGACCCTGTTGATGAATTACACCTTGCCAATAGGTATGCGTCACTCCTGGAAACCCACGTCAAGGCTTTCCGAAAGCGATTCCTCCGTGTCGGAAGATCCAGGACAGCAGAGAATAGTGGGAGCGAGAACGAAATTGATGCCCAGCAACAGCAGGGTGGTGCTCACTTCGAACCCAGCGATAATATGAATACTGTTCCGAACTTTGGACAGATGATGCCCTCGCAGATGTTGGATGATTTCGGTGGTGGTGGTGATATGGCTCTGTGGTCGGATGGTATGGGATTAGAGACTTTTGGCGACGATTGGATGTGTCTCCCTCTAGATGCATTCGACACTGGTATTATGGATTTTGGTGGTGGACTGGGTGCGGGTGGACTGGACTTCTTCTCTTTGAGATAGCATCATTGTATCATATCATACGATTGGTTTGAGTAAGGCAGTCTGTCATACATATGTCGTAATGATCGACCAAGCTACACAGAATCAGGGAGTATGAAGTCTGTAGGATAATTGCAGACGATAGACAGGTTCCAGATAGAGCAGTAACTTACATGCGGAATGCTTGAAAAGCAACTCTACCGGAAGGAGCAGGTGCCAAACGCCGTATCGAAGGTACAATCAGATGCTCCAAGGTTCCATCTGGAAGCCCAGAGTATTAAGGAATGAACCAGGAGATCACCGAGAAGAGCAGGAGAGGTACGAGCGATATAGGAATTTGTTCTCGGGTTGGAACATCTATATACAAGCAAGTAGCTTCCGAATGGAGGCCTCCTAACCCAAAAACGAAGCAAAACAACGCCAGTTATCCGGACCGAGCTCAGCACTTGATCTTCATGTCCGTCAATAACTGTAACAAACCGCCATCCGAAATATGCATCAAACAGAGAAAGAAGGAAAGTCATCTAGTGACAGCTTTGAATATCTCCAATCGTTTCTTCAGAGTCAGACTGGGTCGGGAAGAGCCCATCGGGCACAGATCACCACGTCAGACCTTCCCAGACGGGGGTATCAAGTCAGGTATCTGAACTTTGGATTCTGATCACCAAGAGCACTGACATCAATGTGCTCCTCTGGGTCAACGGGGCCGTGGATCCTGTCTCTCTTCTTATTCTCGGCACTCAGCTTGAAGTGGAGCCCCAAAGCGAGGATGACAATCAGTCCAGTGAAACCGGCACCAAGGGAGCAGCCAAGAGTATAGCGCGGACTGTAGAGCAAGATTGTTAGTGAAATGAATCGAGGAGAATAACTGCCAAGGCAACTTACCCGTCTTCCTTGGGAAAGACAGCGGAGCTGACAAAGGAGCTGCATTGCCCGACAATGGCAAGAATCGCAAGTCCAGCGCCACGCTTGGAATCTCCTCCTTGGTTGTTCAACAGCCAAGTGATGTTGATGGCGAGAGCTGGGAAAATACCGCAGCATGCAAGCCAAACACCAAGATAGCGTGGGCCAGTGCTGAACTCGTCTTTCACGAGAACAAGCAACAAGTAACCTACCATGCCCATGGTTGCGAAACCAGCAACGATATAACCGCGCATTCCGTATTTGTCGGATGTGAATGCAGCGGCAACACAGCACAGGAAAGCAACAAAGTATGGTGGTGCGGTCAGCCCTTGTGCCTGGATACTGGTGTAACCCATGTCGTTGACGATAGTGGGCAAAAAGTTGGAGAGTCCAGCAAAGGAATAGTTGCAGCAGAAGTGTATGGCGGTATGGACGTAGTTCTGGTAGTCGGTAAGACCAGCAAAGAACTGCTTCCAATGGACCTTATTCTTGGCTGTCGTGTCCCGTGCCTGGAGCCGCTCAACTGCAGTTGTTTGGTCATCTGAGTTGAGGAACTTTGCTGTCCCTGGAGAGTCGGCGAGGAAGAAATAGACCACTGGAGCGAATAAGATGGTCGGGATGCCCTCTGCTCGAGATATCAGCTGAATCCAGGTCTCAACCCGGAATGAAACGTACCAATTATGAACAGGTATCTCCAAGATCCCCAAGAAGTCTCAATATGCGTAATTCCATATGCAAGAGCTGAAGCGAAGCAATTTGCTAGAGGAGACATTCCGAGGAGGACAGACACTCTTAAGCCCAATTCTCGTCTCTGGTAAAAAAGCGAAAGATAGTATGGAGCTCCGGCGCCAAAACCAGCCTCAAAAACACCAAGAAGACTTCTGCAAGCTACAAGACCTGCCATGTTGTTGACAAATCCCGAGCACATCGCTGCTGATCCCCAGAGAACGCAGAGGACCGCGACATAGAGATGAGCCGGGAAGATCTTCCACAAGAGGGTGGTCCATTCAAACAAGACGTAGCAGATGTAGAAGGCGTTAAGAACCCAGGTCCACTGTGAAATCTCGTCAGCATAATTCATCAGCGCTGTGGAGTAACAATTACCTGGACACTATTGAGCCCTAGAGCTGCCTGTGCGCCAGCCGTTTTTGCATTTCCGATGTTGCCTCTATCGAGATACGAAAGGACGTACAAGCAGCAGACGAGGGGCAAAACACGTCTGTCAAACTATTTCAAGGTAAATATGTCAGTCTTGATGCTTAGACAAATCCTGGAGCTTTGCACACCTGATGTCTGATCCTCTTCTGAATGTCAGCAGGGACGTGGGATTGTGAAATTGGATCCTGAGGGCCTTTCTCCATTGAATCGACGTCCTCGACTTGATGCGAGTCGATCTTCTGACCACTCCAATCTTGTCGAACAGACATGTCAAAAAAAGGGAAGCTTGTAAGTGATTGGTGGAAGTGAGGGAATGGCGAAGTCCTCTTAGCTATCGTTGAAGAGGTAAGAAAGCAAAGGTTGATGCAAGTGAGATGATCTTCATCTGGAACAGGATCTGGCTTCAACTTATAGACACCGGGTTGAAAGCATAGCTTGGCTGAACCTTGCTCGTTGGGACCAGCCCCAGACTTCCCCAGATTTCAGATTAATGGTGGAATGTGGAGAAGGGAACGATGGCGAAATAAAAGTGCTTCCGTAGCGTGCCGTAGGTCGCCGCCCCTATCCGCCGGTTACTTCAGGAGAAGTCCGGAACATCACGGATCCCGACCTGCAAAGCAGAATGGGATCCTCCAAATTTCCAACCAGGTGGCTTTCAATTCAAGCTGATCGAGGTAGTCCCCCGCACATGTAGGCATTCCAAGACTTTCATATTGAAAGGTAGCGGGGTAGCGTGGGGGCTTTCTGGCTTAATTGGCCCGACGAGTTGACCCCAATTTCTAATGTATCAGTATATAAAGAAGTCACCGCCAGCTCACCATCTATCCTCAATCCCAATCATACATTAGCTTTGGAGCTTCTATCCAATTGTCTTCATACCTTGCAACAAACTTTTGTAAATTCAAGTCTTACCAATCATATAACATCCACGATGTCCAAATCAATCGTAAACACAGTCGAGTATCCCTTCAAGTTCGAATCACCAATCCCAACAAAAGGTGGCAAGACTGGCCAACTCACCCAAACCACCCTCTCTCTGCCCAATGTCCGTGGCCGCATTCCCTCAATCCAGGCTTCCCGACTTCGAACAATGATGATCGAAGCACACAACGATCCCACCAAGATCCTCGCCCATGCCTGCAGTTATGACGGGCTCAGCTCGCGCCTAGTCGAAGAAGCTGGCTTCCCTATGTGCTTCCTGGCTGGATATCCTGTATCAAGCGCGTATGGCCTTCCTGATACCGGATACATTGCTTGTCAGGAGATGTGTGACACAATTCAGAATGTCGTTCGTCAAGTCAGCGTTCCGGTTATGGCTGATGGTGATACTGGCTATGGAAGTCCCATGAATGTCAAGAGGACTGTGGAGTGTTATGCCATGGCTGGAGCTGCTGGTGTTATGATTGAGGATCAGACTTGGCCCAAGCGTAAGCGAGCCCCCCTTATTTTCGGTTATGCCTATGAGATTCACTAACATTCCACACAGGCTGTGGTCACACCAAGGGTAAAGCTGTGGTAGGCAGAGGAGAAGCCTTCGCTCGGATCCAAGCAGCTTGTGATGCTCGCGACGAAGGTCTCGACATCTTCGTTCTCGCACGTACGGACTCCCTGATCCTCGGTTGGGATGAGGCTATCGCAAGAGCGAAAGAGTTTGTCCGTATCGGTGTCGACGCAGTGTTTATCGAGGCACTTCCAGACCAAGACGCCATGCGAAAGGCCGTTAAAGAGGTCGGAGCACCAATTTTCGCTAATATCATCGAGGGAGGTAAGACGGAGAACCTCTCTGCCAAAGATCTTGCCGAGCTTGGCTTCTGCGCTGTGGCCTACCCGTGGACTTTGGTAGCTGCTAAGTTGCGAAGTATCCGCGAGACTTTGGAAAATCTGAAAAAGAGCATGACTGTGGGTGCACCACCAGCTATCCTGAGCTACTCCGAGGTCTGTGAAGGTGTGGGATTCAATAAATACTGGGAACGTGAGGAGAAGTACAAGTTTGAGAAATTCTACAAGGGAGAGACGAACGGAACAAATGGGACAAATGGTACGAAGTGACAATACTTCTTGTATCTTAAGCGTCTAGTTTATCATAGAAAATTGACTAGTATTACCCGAACTCCGTCTCCAATTCCAATCTAAAACGCCCACCAGTTGCTCATTATTCGTAAATCGGTAATGACCGATAATCTGCTTATGAATCCCAAATCGGTCCAAAAGCTGGCACTCCTCTACTTTCCATTTCATACACCAGATGCTTCGACAGTGCCTTATTGCTGACACAGAAAATTGCCTCTGCTCTCTCTTCGACATACAACTTGTACGCCAAAGCCACAAGGTCTTTACGACCAACAGCATGTGTGTCGATTACCACAGCCTCTGGATCAACCTCTAGTACTCGGTCGCAGATCTCGTCGCCAAAGGTGTGTCGGGGCTCTGGTGCGCTCCATAATACTCTACATTTGGTAGCAGGAATGTTCATCATAGTCCCCAGATACGGCCCAATCCCTGAACCAGTTGTCACAATGATGACTTTACGAAACAGTTGAGCCATGCAGAGGACTCCCACTGTAGGTATGCCGCGAGTGTAGTACCACTTCTTAGGATTGTTTATGGCTCTCCTGGTCCAGTCACCAGCATTGGAGACGATCAGAGAGCCTCCGTTGCCGTCTCTTTCGGGTATACAAGCGAAAGAGTGCCACTCCTTCAAAGGTGTATCGGCAATGCGATATACGACACAATTGGTGACCTTCTCGGATAGATGGATTCTGATTGCGTGGACCCCTACACCTAAGCGTTCTGGCTGAATCTTTAAACGGCGGAGACGCATCCATGGCAAAGCTACGTGGAAGCAAGATGCCATCAGAAGCCAAAATGCTGGAAGTTTCGTCAGAACTGCCCCAGGCGAGGCAGGTCCTGCTTGGTGGCCGAGTGCTCGGGTGAAAAGCCACAGCTCAGGCCAGAAGATTGCCAGTACTGCCCAACCACCGAAGCGATGGATATTCTCGAATGTGTTGTGCCTCGAAGCTCGGAAAGTCGGATATGCTGTGATAAGCATTGTCCATAAAAGGCCCACGACAACAAATGACCATAAAATGATGAGAGGGTCTGCAATTCGAATTGTGACGAATTCCCAAGTCAAAATCCCAGCCAGTAGTGTGAACCACAATACTGAACAGACCGCTGCACCGCTGTGGAGCCCACCATATTCATATATTTTTGCCAACGATCTCCTCAATCTAAGAGGTGCCCAAAACGGTACGAACCAGCAGATTTTGAAGAGAAGATTTATGATATAATCCTGACGCATGAGAATAGCCAATAGCATATTGGCAGATGCCGCAGTTGATATGTCGACCAACAGAGGGGAGTATTTGGATCTCCGCTTCATCGTAATGATCCGATGGCCTTGCCATATATTGATGATAAATATCGAAAGAAATATCCGCCGATAGACCCCAAACACTGTCCACCTAGCGAATCGAAGAAAGTGCCCTTTGGGAGGGAGAGCAATTTGAAGTATCGGTTCTGCAGAAGTGCTAGCGTTGTAAAACTTGCTGTCCGTTAAGACTTCTTCCTCGGCAAGGAATGGCTCTTCTTCGCAATCCTCCTCCGAACCCACGATTGGATCCATCTCCAGCGGTTCTGTAGCCATTTTGCCGACTCAAAGGTCCTGATCTACCCAAGTACCCAAGTACCACCTTGCTCCCTCCTTGACAGCCGCGCTTTGGCACGTAGTCGATGCTTTGGCTCGAGGCGCGATATTGAGGACCGGGGAACGGCGGAGTACATCGACCAATGCAACAAAGGTTTTTATGGTGTCGGGAATTGTTGTTCGAGGCGTGTAATTAGTGTGTGGGTGCCAGAGGTCGCGAGATGAACAACACCGCAATCCTCCCTTCCTTCGATCACTGTCCCATGCAGATTTGTGTAACGAATGGAACTGCTCAAAGAGCAAAGAGGCGCAGTCCGCCGAAAGAAAGGAATTGCTACAGAACGTAGAATATAAATACAAGAGAAAATGTCCTGACCTACCGTGATACTGGGACGTAGAGGAGCCAAGTCTGGAACCCCTGAGCAGCTATTGCTTGCACTAAGTCAGCCACATCCCTTTTCGGTCGTCGCTATCTCGTGTTTTTGCAACCGCAGGCTCCGTCCTGTCTCAATGCATCGATTCGGATTGAAGCTGTGAGATACGAAACCACACAAGTGGGCCAGCTATTTCTGGGTAGGAAGTGCTTGGATTTTGAAAAGAAGATTGGAAGAATGTGAAAAGAGTCGATCGCTCGCGGCTGTCAAAATAGGCTTATCGCTAGCGTGGCGATACCTCCATAATGCACTGTCGCGTGCATAAAAGCTGCATAAAGCACAGTCTTGGCATCGTAACCACAGGCTGAAGATCCGTCCTCTTGACTTCTGATTTTAGGAAAACAGGGCCGAGTCTAGAACCAAGAGTTCCACGAGAGAATGTGATTGAAGTAATGAGCGATAAGAGCAGAATCCTGCTGGCCTGAAGCGACATCTTTGTAAGGAACATACTAAGTACTAATTATCCTTTCTCCTTGCTTGAACAACCTAAGCTGACTACTACAGAATTACGGGTAGCGAGATGACTGAATAAAACCATCAATCCGATCCAACGCTATATCTTGACTCACTTGAAATGAGATCTCGGACAGTGTCGCATTTAGGCGTTTAAAGAGGCACACAGCACACCGAAAGCTCATCTCCACGTCTCATTGTGTGCTAAGTACACATTATGGCTTCTCAAGCTTTCAAGGCACTTCATCTATACACTACTCCTCTCTCCGGATGTAGCGCACGGATACGAATCGCATCGCATTTGAAGGGCATTCCCCTCATCTACCACAGCGTATCTATCGCCGAATCCCAGAACCACACAAAAGACTACCTTTCTATCAACCCTAACGGCAGTCTCCCATCCCTGGTCATCGAGCCATCTGACAACTCTCTATTGAAGGACTCATTAACAATAACACAATCACCTGCTATCCTCGACTTCCTAGAAACGCATTTTCCAAGCCCACCTCTCCTACCTCCACCTTCCCAATTGGCCCGACGAGCAAGAGTTTTGGAGCTCACGAGCCTGGTCGCATGCGATATCCAACCTCCGCAAAACTCTCGCATCCGTCGGAAGATTGTCGACGATTTCGGAGGCGACAGCGAGAAGTGGGCAAAGTATGTGTACGAGCGCGGCTTTGGAGTCTACGAGGAGTTCCTCGGAAAAGGCGAAAGAGGGAAATTTAGTGTTGGGAATGAACCAACTCTTGCTGATATCTTCTTGGTTCCTGCTGTTCAGGGCGGTCTAAGAGTTGGTGTTGAACTGGAGAAGTGGCCATTGCTGAAAAGTGTTGTGGATGCGTGTTGGGAGCTGGAAGCATTTAAAAAAGGGGGCTTAGGCGAGCATGGAAAATTGACTCCTTGAGAACAGCAATACATTGCTTCTGACTCAATTCCCGAAGTGCCAAAGTAACATCCAAAGTCCTATAAGATTGTCTGAACCTCAATGTGTTGATGACATAGTCCCTAAGCGAATTCTAAACATATGTGGAAATTCTCACTGACTCAAACAAGTACAAACTGATTTGATCGAATCTAGTTCTTTCAATGACGAAACAGATCTTCTTAGACTTTCTGCCTACCTGAAAATGGAACATGATGCAGTCACGTGAGAAGAATCAAATTCTTCTGGCTGGCTGAGTCTTCTAGGTAGATTTCTGCCATCTATGAGTGTGCTTTGACATGCAGTAAACTCAAGCGCAGGAGGGCTTTGGCCGAAACGACATGCCACTGCAGCATCGCAGAGCTTGACGAACTAGAAGTAATCACCTAATCGGGAAATGCCCCTCGGCAAAACTCCCAATCCATGGACAACATCCAACCATCAACAAAATCACGCCCAAAGCCCGAGAATGGTCCTTCAACTCCTCCCAGCGTCTCCTTCGGATGCGGAACGTATAGTAAGAATCCGCCTCGAAGCATTCGCCGACAATCCTCTCCTGCACGCGCAGTTCCCCACTCGCGCAAGTCTCGCGGCCCTTGAGACCATCCTCAGTCGAGAAACGCTACACGCCATCCAAAATGCCCAGGATACAAAAGCCAATCTCGTAGTGAAAGATACAGAGCTCGAGGGAGACGAACAGATAATCGCTTTCGCCAGCTGGGATCTGCCGGCGGAGAGGAAGATTGTGCTACATGAAGGTGTCACGTGGCCGGACGATTGTCAACAGGAGTGGCTTGATGGGTACCATGAGCTTGCAGAAGCGGCGAAGGGGAGAATTGTCGGGGATGCGAAGTGCTATCGTGAGTCTTGTCTCCAGTGAAGGCCTCTGGAACAGCGAGATACCCCTCATCGACATCACGTGTACATTTTATCGACTCGTCAAGCTGACGCTTCTCAGGCCTGACTTTTGTTGGCACGCTTCCGAAACACCAAGGACGTGGAGCTGGGACCATGTTGAGTAAATGGGGATTGGAAAAAGCCAAACAGGATAAGCTGCCAGTCTATCTCGAGAGCACGATTCCAGCTTCAGCTCTCTATAGACGTCTGGGCTTTATGGCTTTAGATGGCTTCTCGATGGTTCTGCCAGGAAAGGATTCCGATGGGAGACCAAAGATTTACGAAGAAGTGGGGATGCTGAAAGCCTGGGAAGATTCTGATATGGATCGCTGGGATTCGAGTCTCAATATCGAGAGTCTATTACTTGATTACGAAGCAGGTATCAAGCCTCAACATGTTGTTCAGGCACTTTACGACCGCATAGATGCATACCAATCCGTTCAGCCGTCTGTATGGATCCATCTTCAACCTCTAAGCGAAGTCTTGAGAGCTGCAAATGAGCTTTATAGGAGATGGCCAGACGCAGCCAAGAGACCACCGCTTTGGGGGGTACCTTTCAGCGTCAAAGACAGTATCAATGTCGCGGATATTCCGACCACGACTGGTTGTCCCGCTCTTGCCTTCACGCCGACTACTTCAGCACCAGTCTATCAACATTGTATTGATGCTGGAGGTCTTTTCATTGGCAAGACGAACATGGAACAACTTGCCACTGGTATGACTGGATGTCGAAGCGTGTACGGCACTCTGCATTCTACATTTAGCAAAGCACATATCGTGGGCGGATCGAGCAGTGGAAGCGCAGTGACCGTAAGCGAGGGTCTTGTCTCTTTCTCTCTGGGCAGCGACACCGCAGGCTCAATACGCGTGCCAGCGCTGTTCAACGGTCTGCTTGGATTCAAGCCTACCAAAGGGACTGTCTCAGCACGAGGTGTTTCTCCTGCTTGCTTCCATCAAGATTGTGTATCCTTCCTCACAACCAATATCCCAGACGCCAAAAGAGTTTGGGACGTATGCAAAGGGTTCGATAAAGGCGACTTTTTCGCTAAATTGCCTAGTCAAATCCGACCAGTGCCACAGCCAGCGCGCGGGTATCAATTTCGCTTCGGCATTCCTCCTGCGAGCGCTCTCGAGATATGTAGTCCCGTATATCGCAAGCAGTTCTCTCAAGTAGTGACTGCGATCGAGAAACACGGCGGGAAACTCGTCGACCTAGATTGGACTCCTTTCGAAGCAGCAAATGAGCTTCTTTACAACAGTTCATTTGTGCTAGAACGCATGACTATTTTCCCCGACGGTTGGTTTGAGAAGAATAAACAAGTACTACATCCCGTCACGCGACAGGTTTTCGAAGGTGTCTTAGCGAGGAAGAGTACAGCTGTTGATGTGTTCCGAGACTTCCACAAGCAGGCGGAATACATACGGACAGTTCAGGATATCTTGACATTGGAGGAGAAGGTCGAAGAAGGTATTGATGAAATCACACTGGTGATTGTCCCGACGACGCCGTTCCATCCTACTATTGAAGAGGTAGAGAAGGATCCGATAGCGATTAATGGACGGCTGGGGACCTTTGCACATTTTGGAAATGTGCTGGACTTGGTCGGGGTGTCGATTCCATGTGGAACGTATGAGACTGAGGATGTAGTGGATGGGAGGAAAGTCACTTTGCCATTTGGCGTGACAGTCTTGGCTGGAACGGGATTTGATGCTGAGCTGTTGAAGTTGGTTACTGGGTGGGAGGAGTGGTTTGACGACTTGGATGGTAGAATTTAGGTAAAATAGCTGGAGAAATTGTGATATGTGACACTCGATAGCAATATAGACATCAATTTAACCATACACGAGCACATCTTACTGTCCAGTCTTCGTCCTCGGAGATGTCAATAACTTTGGCGAATGTTGTCATCACCCCCAAGTACCCCTGGATTTAGCGAGGATTAAGCTTCCGTTCATGGCAAGCCACATGCACAGCGGGATACAATTCTCGACTGTCGCATTTGATCTGAGCTCTTCCTTAGATGCTTCCCAGCATGTAATTCGTGTAACTGTCGATGAACAAATATCCTCAGGTCTATTGGATGCTTTCGGTCATTTCTCATTTTCAGCTTTTCCAGATATTCAGGGGGACAAGCGAATCGGAGACGAATTCCGTCGATCCGCCTGATCATCAGCCACCAACCACTGGATTGCAATTGACTTTTCCTTCGTTTTTTTAGATCATTTCTAGAATTCTCAAGAAGATCTTCAAATGTGAGAACTACAATGTACTTCGAAAATCGAATACAAATGTCGCTTATAAACATATCACCAGTGTCACGTTTGTCCATAACGTCAAGGTAGGAGGTACCGACCTGGGTACTCATCTCCGCCGACCACTGATGACCCTCACCGCCATCATGCCAATCCCAGGAATCTGGAGAAAGCTTTTACACAAACAATTGCCAAACACAATGATTTTCCTAATCTGATATTACCTAACTCCCACCTTTAGCCCTGTCTCTCATCATGCACGAAGCACATGCCATTGCCCCAGCCTCATATGCGCTTGGCCAACCAGATGG
Source organism: Cadophora luteo-olivacea (assembly GCA_026120085.1). Taxonomy (NCBI): domain Eukaryota; kingdom Fungi; phylum Ascomycota; class Leotiomycetes; order Helotiales; family Ploettnerulaceae; genus Cadophora; species Cadophora luteo-olivacea. The sequence goes on from JALRMC010000008.1 coordinate 547,890, forward strand.
CCAACATTAGAAGCTGTTACCAATTCCAAGGCACTACAGGGCACTACAGGGGCACTACGGGGAGCGCAGGGCCTCCCACATACGTAGTTATCGTGGGAAATCGATCTCCAACCCCACATGCACCCTGACTTTAGGCGCAGCCCAGCGAGCCCAGGCATGCAGGACGTTAAACATAATCGGATGTTCGATGGACCGCTACCGCTACTGCTCCTCCACAGATACAGGAGATACCGAGCATGGTCGCGATAAGGAACGCAGCGATGAGTGGTGAGAATCCTCTCGCAAGGACAAACTGGTCGGTCTGGTGTGAATAGAGCCTTGTCCAGGTTGCACAGAGGCAGCCAGTAGGACGGGGAGCCTGGCATTTATTACGTACCGAATTGCTGCGGTGAGGGTTTGCTGGTGTCATGGAAAGGGCTGATGAAGGTCAAAATCACGAGAAAGGCGGGTGAAGCGACGCATTTGCTCTGGGGGGAAGAGGAACACGGTAGCACGGTCAAGGAGGGAAATGGCAGGCGGGGCCAGGATACGCGATGGAAGCCTGGGATAGGCTGGAGCTGGCCTGTGGTCGCCTGTCATCTCCAAGGATAGCACTGTCTTTTTAGTGGACAAGCCCCAAGATAGCCGGGCCCCGCTGACGCTGTATCACCGGCAGACAGGTGAGGTGCAACTGCAACTGCATCTCTCCTGCAAGTAGGTAAGTAGGTAAGGTAGTGCTGGTGGATGGATACTGGAGATGCGAGGTAAGGTACGGACAAACACGGTCGGCACCTATGGGGACACATCCTTTCCCCTTACACTTCCGCTTCCATTTGGCATGGCGCCTTTCGGACTTAGGTAGTGTGTCAATTTTAGTGTATCGATTATTCTTTCATTGATATCATAGCTTGTCCTATCCTATCCTATCCTATCCTATCCTATCGCATCGTATCAACTTCATCTGCCTGCTATCTTCCTAATCTGCAAGCTTATCTCTCTCTCTCTCATTCTCTCTGTCATTCTTCCAAAAAAGAACACACGGAAGGAAGCTCGCAGCTGCCAGCATCCCCCATTCCCCACGCATTACCACCTTCCGAACGCCTCATCAGGATTTCTTCAACGGCTTTTTAGAGCCTGAGACCACCAGCAGATCTGGTCCGATCAGATGCCCCGGTGCATCCTGCTGCAGATCTGAGTGATATACCCTTTGGCTTCTTCACTGTCTTGCCATCTGGTTTCCCTGGCCTGCTGCTGCTGCTGTATCTAACACTAGCTCAATGACGGCGAAGAGCAACCATCATCTTATTCTCCTTCAATCTTTAGCTGGGTCCTGGGAAAGTGATAGTAGTCACTGAGTGAGCGCGCCAGACAAGACAAAGACAAGCATCTCCGCAATCTGCTATCAGAACTGCCAGATATAAAAAGGTACTGTGGCTTGATCGGCCTGGGCTCAGACTCCAGTCTTGTAGTGGGCTGTCCTGGCTTGCTTATCTTTTATCTATACGCTTGCTAAGATATCTGTAGACCCAACCCATCACAGCCCTTTGATCCCACACATCCCTCCTGTAGACCTCGTCTGTCTACAGATAAGCTTCTGCCGCCTGCCAGACCTGGATATTTGCTGAGAGAGAGTGGGGAGGCCGACGATAGGGAACATCTCCCGCCGTACCAGGACCAGTCAGATCTCTATCTGTCTGCTGGACTTGCTCCTTGTAGCCTGTTCCATTGGAACACTAGACCTGCTGAGGTATATCGCCGTTCCAATTTACTGTACGAACAAAAAGTACAGGTCATCGCCCTTCTCCGAGGACAGGGGAACACTGCCGAGACCTTGAAGCACATATCCAAATCCCCCTAGCTGCAGCTGAGCTACAGACCCCCATCCCAAAGGCCCAACCGCCGATAGCAGAGCTGGTCACCGGCCCAGCACAGAATTCCGGTACCTGGTTCGGATCAGCACTCCAATCGAGCCTCATTACGCCATGTCGGCACCAATAGCTATCTCCCGGACGGCGCCCATCGCTATAGCTGCGAGGAGGCCCCGCCCAGAACAGTCCATCGAAACTCCCAACTCTCAAAATAACAGTCACACCAACGGCAGGACACACTTGTCGGCCAGCATGAGCAGTACAGCGTCCGAGGCAGGAACGAATATTCGAAGTCGGAAGGATAGGCCGTGTGATGCGTGTCGGAGGAGGAAGAGTAGATGTGTGATCAACGAGGGGCAGACGAGCTGCGTACTGTGCCAATTTCACACCCAAGACTGCACTTTTGTGCAAAGTCCCCAGCCTCGGAAAAGAAAACTCAACACTGAAGGAAAAGAAGAGTCTTCGGCCAAGAGAAGGTAAGCAATCAAGTTTTATGCGGCTGTAGATTTTGGAGGTTGCAGCACAGCCCACTTTTAACCCAGTATCTTTCGCTACATATAATCGTTGGCAGCCGCTGATTTTCCGTCTATTACAGATCCCCGGATAGAGCCGACGAGAGACGCAGACGACCAACCGAGTCAAGCATCTCGAGTACCGGCGCAACAAATTCGCTCGTCGAGGAAATGGCAAATATTGGTGGCCCAACACTATTAAAACGAACTTTGGGGCTACAAAACGATCGTTACAGTCAATATATTGGTCCTACCACCGACTTCGAACCATCACTTATCGATTTATCGCCCTTCGATCCCCAAGATGAGAGTCTACTATCGAGGGGGACTTTGCGGAAAGTCAGCGATGTGGACACTTTCCTCATGCTTCCGGATTATACCACACCCGGTTACGAGCATGTAATTGACGATGCGGATGCAATTGAGAACATTGTTGCACCTCACGGGCCAGCACTTCTCGAATTATATTTTCGGATCATTCACCCGAATTTTCCCATTCTCCAAAAGGTTGTATTTTTCGAGAAATACAATCGCTCGTACCGCGAATTTTCTCCTCCTATTTTGGCCGCGGTGTATATTCTAGCCATCAACTGGTGGGATCACAGCGAAGAGCTCGTCAATGTTCCCAAACCCGATATTGAGGAACTCGAAAGGCTCGCGCGAGTTACCTTGGCAGACGCAATGTACAGGCCGAAGCTTTCCACGGTTCAAGCCGGCTTACTGCTTTCCCAGCGACCTGAAGGAGACCAATGGGCTCCCACAGCTCAATTGGTAGCTATTGGTCAAGAATTGGGGCTGCATCTTGATTGTTCCAACTGGAAGATACCCCCGTGGGAGCGCGGTTTGAGGAAACGTTTGGCGTGGGCATTGTACATGCAAGACAAGTGGGGGTCACTGGTTCACGGTCGTCCCTCTCACATCTTTGCATCCAATTGGGCAGTTCAACCTCTCTCTCCAAACGACTTCCCTGACGTCGAATTTGACGAATCAGATGTCGAGGAGAGCGCTGAGTATGAACATGGTCGTCTGCTGTTCACCCAGATGATCATCCTGTCTCAGATTCTCTCTGAAGTACTGGACACTTTCTACACGCTGCAGGCCATGGCAGCTGTCACTCAAGCTGGTCCCCAAGGAACACACCTGGTGCTCCAGCTAGCCAAGCCCGTACAATTGAAGCTGAAAGAGTGGTTTGCGGCGCTACCTCAAGTTCTGCGCATGGATTCTTCGTCCGTAACAGCGAACAGTAACAAGCTATGCTCTACCGGATTTCTCCATCTCGCCTACTTTGCCACTGAAATCACCCTTCATCGTCGTATCATCAGATCACTCTCCTCCGCAGGCACGAACCCATCTTCACCCTCGTCACCGAATACCAAACCAGCTCTCGATCCTTACATTGTACACATCTGTCGTAGTGCAGCCAAGACCCGTCTCATCTCCGCCATGGATTTCGTGAACCGCCTCAACACCACCCACCTCCGTTCATTCTGGTACTTTGCGTCTAAGACCAACTTTGCACTGATAGGAACATTTGGCTCCTTACTATGGGCCACTGCACCGGGTAGAGAAGAGGCGGAATGGTACAGAAGGAGACTGGGCGAGTACCGCTGGACTCTAGGAGTGTCTTCCAAGGGTGGCGGAGCAGAAGGTGGCGGAAATGCTAGGTTAACGGAGTTTGCAATGGGCATGCTGGACACCTCCACGGGACTCCTGAAGTCCCTACCCGAGAAACCTGCGTTGAGCCGTGTAGGCAGCGAGAGCGAGAATCTGGGAGGAACGCAAAGGCAGAGGAGTATTGCTGAGGGCTACGGCTACGGCTACAACACCAACGGAGGCGGCTTTGGGATCGGTGCTGCGAGAGATAGAGGTGATGGCAGTGTAGGCAGCTATGTCGATCGAGACGTCGATACGGATACTGGCCTGAATATGAAGAGTGGACTCGCAAGTCCCAGTACGAGTGTTAGCTCGAGTGGAGGAAGTGCTGGGGGGTATGAAGCCTTTTCGGCTCCCCCAGGGAGCTATGGTGCTCGTCCAAGAGAGGAAGGGTATTGATGAATTTTGTTGGATGATCTGGATGACATTTATGAGTCCATTTTGATTATTTGAAGCGAGATAGACAGCGGATGCATTGCGTGCAGGATACCGGTTGGGCTTATGATTGTGGGATTATATGATAGACGGGACAATTTACAGCGATATGCAAACATACTATCGATCTTACTTACCCCCAGTCCCGTTGTTTTCCATGGCAGAGGGCAGGTAGGCGTTCAGTGACGGAAATATTATGAGCCGTTCCAGGTCACGTTCACATCAGGTCACGTTTCTTTCCATTCAACATTTGCCCGGTCCAATGCCTCCGCTCAAACTCGCAAAACGAGAAATGAGGCTGAAAACACTCGCAAATGGCCTCACGCCTCCCGCGCAAGCCGAATCAAAACTCAGCTGCGCTGATTCAGTCATTTAAACCTCCCACGGATCACCCAGATACCTGGAATATGCTTAATTTCCGAAGCGAGCCCCTGAATCTGCCAACTGCCGCGAAACAACCGTCAAGAGTACGAGGATTCGCAATCTAAAGCTGTGGCTGGAAGCCGAGACTTTGGATGAACGCACTCTATCTGAAGGGAACCTTAAGATGCTGTGGTTGGGAATGGGAGTCTGGACTCTTGGGAGAATATCCACTGATGGAAGGATGGTGGTGAGATTGTGAGGTGGGAAATGTACTTGAGCTGGCTTGATCCCAATTTAAGGGATTGCTTTTTTTGCTCTTTACCCTTCACTTGTTCTCTCGGAAGTACTTTTCAAAGAATCCCACCTGTTCAAGATGCGTTTCTCATCCTCAATTGCCGTAGCAGCTGCTGCTCTTCCTCTCGCTTATGGCTCTGTACTAGCTGAGCGAGCGACGTCGGGAATCGCAACTTGGTATGCTGGTGCTGTTGGAGCATGTTCTTTTGATGGGTATACATACCCAACGGGTGTATATGGGACAGCCTTGGGCTTGAATCTATGGAATACCGCTGCTCAATGTGGTGCCTGTGTTTCGATCACCAATGCTAGTGGGAAAAAGATCACTGCTATGGTAGGTTTATCGCTTCTCCTTGTTCAGAAGATTCTGGTCCCTGAAGCGAAATATGTTTTTATTAAAAACATCTAATTGCTAACTTCGATACCTACTCAGATCGTCGACGAATGTCCCGGCGGCTGTGCAGGCAAAACATTCGATCTCTTCCCAACCGCATTCTCATCTCTCGCCCTCCCATCCGCCGGCGAGATCCCCATCACCTGGGACTACATTACCTGCCCGATCACCACGCCCTTCAAGCTCCGCACCAAGACCGGCAGTAGTCAATACTGGTTCGCCATCCAAGTGTACAATGCCAACCAGGCGATCACGAAGCTCGAGGTCAGTTCTGATGATGGAAAGACTTGGAAGAGTTGTGTGAGGCAGACGTATAATTATTGGTTACTGGCGAGCGGGACGGGGAGTGCGACTGTGCAGGTTAGAGTCATGGCGAAGGATGGGAAGGTTGTTACGACGAAGAATGTGCCCACTGCTGAGGGGCAGACTGTTACTGCTGCTAGCAACTTTGTTTGAGAATTCTGAGACCATGAGAGCTACTAGAGAAGCTGATCGGGTCTGAGATGAGGGGTTGATACCGCCAATGCAAAGAGTCTCGATTCAACCTTCTCTCACGGAATAATTCCCACCAAGCGAAAAGGTGCGTTTGTTGGTAAACTTCAAGTTGAGATTCCGAAAGGTCTTCGAGGCTTCTAGTGGATATCTTGAGGTTGAACCGATGGAAATTGATATTCGGTCAAAGATCTACAACAACAGATACCCCAGATCCTCCTAAAGCTTTGCACCATACAAGAACGACACCTGGTACGATTTTTAATTGTTTACAAGTAAGTATTCATCTCACTCCAGCTCGATCTGACGGTCCAGATGCATACATGACGTGCATGTTTGATTAGTAATCACTGCCTTAACGTTATGTCCTCCCATTTCCTACTTATAATGGACTCGGTTCCGTAATGCATTTCTCTTCCATATATTCAGAGGATAAATTTCAATCCATTCTCATATAGCCATTCCTCAGTGCAATAGTTCAGCATGGCAAGCAGCAAATTTTACGCAATCATCGCTGGTGTTGGCGCAGGAACAGGTCAATCTTCTCCTTTCCCTCATCACACGGGTATATTGAACATGGTATACAGGTCGGTCGGTGGCCCTCAAATTCGCTAAAACCTATCCCGTCGTCCTCCTGTCACGATCTCCATCAAGCTACGAGTCCATCGTAGACGAGATCAACAAGTCAGGAGGCAAGGCCCATGGTTTCTCAGCTGATACCAGCTCCTCGGCAGCCATGACCGACACGTTCGCCAAAATTAAAAATGCTATCGGCGATGCGAAACTTGCTGCTGCTGTGTATAACGTCGGCGGCAAACTCGTTCGGAAACCGTTTTTGGAATTATCGCCTGATGAGTTTGCTGCGGGGTATAATGCTAATGGATTGGGGTAAGTATCACCATCAGCGCGGGACGTTTGAGTGAAGGGCTCCTTAGCTAATGGACTGTATTCAGACTCTTCAACTTTTCCCAGCATGTAATGCCCCTCTTACTGCAGACTGTAGAGAGCAAGCCTGAACACTCACCCACTCTGATCCTCACCGGTGCCACGGCGTCCTTGAAGGCAAGCGCCAACTTCGCAGCATTCGCAACAGGCAAGTTTGCAATGCGAGCTATCGGGCAGTCTTTAGCAAGAGAGTTTGGTCCACAAGGTGTGCATGTGGCTCATGTGATTTTCGATGGAGTGGTAGATATTCCGTCGAGTAAGGACTTCGAGGTCAATGGTGGGAAGCCGGATGGCAAGATCAATAGTGATGCTATTGCGGACAACTATTGTAGGTCTTGGGAATCTCGGACGTTCCTTTGTTGGAGTATAATCCCTGTGTGGTGAGTGCTAACCTGTCATCCTAGGGAATTTACACACACAACATCGTAGCGCCTGGACCCAGGAGCTTGATCTTAGACCATATGTGGAGAAATTTTAGGAGAGTCTATATCAATATTCCATCTTCATTAATGCGAATATGATCAATCTCACATCATACACAAAAGTTTTAGGCCATCTGGAACCCCTCAGAGAAGAAATGATATTCTTATCTCTGGCTCGAGTTTCCTGTCAAAAGCAAGTTCGAGTTAGTGTTGCTTCAATTCACCCATGGATTGTCGATCTGGTTCTCCGTGAATAGTGTGTCGTATATGGACCGAGCTAGACTGGTCCCTAGTCTTATATCTCACGAGTGCCTCATACCTTCTTCAGTTAGGTCTTAACTCGAGCCTGAATCTCAAACACCCACAAGCAAAACTTCCCGAAATATCTGCCTCCAACATGACGCTCGCCACATTTCTCGTCCGGATCGGACTCGTGTTTCTTGCACTTTCAGTGGCCCTAGCTGAGGTTGCTGCCAATCCCATGCAAGCTACTCATCCGCCACAAGATCTCAGCATGCAACTCAGATATCCCGTCACACCCATGAGATTTGAAGTTATCATCAACGGTATCCCGATCAACGCTTCTGGTACCGACCAAGAGCTTTATGCACATGCAGCCAACGATCCTCTCTACGCAAGCCGACAGAATACTGCTGACGTTGAGCTCGTGGCTCGAGAGAAGGTGAGACGCGCCCCATGTTTTTGAAGATTTGTCAACATAATGATACCATTTGCTAACATCAAGTGAGGCTGCCCCAACCAAAATCCTCTGCATTCCAGTACCCGGTCAGAACTGGCAGATGGCAAGCCAAGCTTATATTGAAGAGGGCATCAGATATCTCCACAGCATGCTCGGCTACTGTATCCTTGCTCCTCGGAACTGCCATCGTGTCAGTTGTTCTTGGGGATCTGGCATCTATCTCTGCAATGATGTGAGTTTGTTTACGACCTCTGAAGGAACCTTACAGACGGATGTTGCTGACGGCTCCTAAGAATACATTTGAAGTACGTACGCTGTGTAGCACGATGGGTGCCTATGCCCAGGGAATCATCAATGCTGGTTGTAGAAAGTTACAGTGGCTGCGCTATGTTGTTGGTGGACAGGCATTTGGAATGGTGAGCTGTTTTCTTTTCTTGTTTACAAGCCTGGAAGCCGAACTCACGGCAATCAGCACTCTGGAATACTTACATGGCTTGGAATGTGGAACAGATTCAAAGCTGATATGTTGAATAGGAGGGTTTCAACATCATTGTCCACTCGGACAAGTGCTGAATTCGAGATCCTACTTTGACTTTGAGAGTCGATCATAAAACGCGCTGATCTCTAGTTTGGTAGAGAAGCTTGTGGGCTCTGAAATTGTTGGGCTGTGCGTGCTTCGAGGTTGGATGGTTGGGTCGTCCTTACCATTTGATATTTCGGTTCGCTGCTACATCCGGAAGTTGAATAGACACTCGTTGCATCTGCAAAGAAATTAACGGTCGCTCTTCCCTGCAAAAATTCGATGGTCTTGGATTGTCCTTCACGATCGATAGTCTTGGATCGTCCTTCTCGAAAATCTTATAATTCTACGACCAGCAGGGAATGCAAGCCTACAGCATTTTTTTGCGAAGCTGAGCACTTCTGTATTAATCTAACATTCTAAACTTCCCGAGCATTCCGTATTCGCAAAACCACGTCGCGGACGACCTTCTCAACTTGCAGGGCCATAGGGTCGAAGCACTGATACATACCGCTGTTCGAAGCTGGCAAGTCTTGTAATATTCTTGACACTTGACAAAGAAGATATGTGGTTTGCTGCAAGTAAGCCAGAAACTCTCAGCAAGTCCATCCACGCCGATTGGACGCTGATATTATTTGCAGAAGATACCCCAAAGGCTGCCTACCTTGGGTCTTTCAGACATTCCGACAATATCGCGAGGTCTGACTGGAAGCATCGACAAGATGATCCACAGGATATAGAGAAGCACAATGATCATCAGGGAGAACTCTCAGCAGCTGTGTCCTTGAGGACCTGGGCCACGGTCGAAGCCTCCTATACCGAAGCTGAAATCAAGAAGATTAAGATCAAGTACTTGGCTGTTGTTCGAGGAAGTCATTTCGTCCTTCGCCTTGTCGCAGTCGTCAACGCATTCCTGTGCCTCTATTTGATCTTGAGCTCGGTCATTGCTTTTCGAGTAGCACAGCACAAGCCAGGCCACCCTCTGTCATCTATTCAGGGATCGGGGAGTATCTCGGCTCTGCCTTGGATGATCTTCGCTATTGTAGCAGGGTCGAGCATTGTGCTCAATTTCTTCTTGTTGGTAATCTTCTGCTGCTTACCAAAGCAAGCAAGTGTCCCAGATTACCATGCCTTGCTCTTGATTTGGCTAACGCCATGTACAGGCAAAAGACCTTCATGGCCTGTTCTGTACTATCATTGGTGTAATTCTATTTGGAACTGTGCTTGGTTGCTTCCTCTTCCTCAACAAGCACAGCAGCTCCTCGAGCGATCTCTGGTACGTGATAATCAAGACTCGGTAAGTTGAGGCTCATCAATCACTACAGGGCATGGACCTGTCACAACCAGAAAATCGGAATCACCAGCGACGCTCTTGATTTTGGGCAGGTTTGTCACTCATTTGACATGGGGCGGAGATTCGGCATTCTCCTTGTGTACTTTGAAGGTCTCTCTTTCCTCCTCTCACTCACCGGTTTCGCCATGTCGAAGCACCCGCATTGCATCCAGTACGGTACTTTGCGAGACTTATGCTGCTAGCTTTAATGTGTTTTTTCTGTGGGATTGGCGCGAATCCAATTGCTGGTACATTATTCGAGGGGTCCGAAGGATTTGGAGGGCGTATGGTCTTAAGTGCATGAGGGCTTTCCCTGCAGATCATGGAGCATAACATAGTCTTTAGAAAGATGGATGATAGCCGGATCAACTCGACCTGATATAGAAAAGGATTAGAAGTACAGGCATACCGAACGAATATCAATAAGTATAGATGCAATTCTAGGCTATCCAGCACAATTTCACCCTCATCTCATCTTCGGACGAGAACGTACAGCATAAAGTCGAAGAACCCACAATGTTGCTCTGCTTGACACCTGAGACTTGTGTCGCGTGGCTTTCAGCAAACCAACATACAAATAAATGCCCGACAACGCTCCGCTGCCATCTCCACGATACAAGAAATCTGGCTACCGTCAACCACGTTTGTATCTGTTCCACACCCTGTCTACTCACACCGCCCAAAAGGACCTTATCAACCCAGTTTTCCTCTAAAGTCATTCGTCATCAGTTGCACAAGTTCGGATCATGGGTCTTGGAAAGTTCTTCGTGTATGCGCCTAGCCGGCCCAGAGCCGGATTTCCGAATTTGTTGCCTCTGCAGCAGTGATGACTCGAGGGCGAAAGTTGCGAACCATTTGATCTACTAGACTTGCGTGCAAAAGTTCTAATGTTCTTGTGGTGGGGAAGATCGGTATTATGAGCTGTGTAGTTCGGTTGCCATGGAGCCGGTGGTACAGCAAACGTCGAGGTGCAACCCAGCCAGATTGGCCTACGGTCAACCCTGAAGTCAGGTGCTACGGTCCCTCTGCAAGCCAGACGCTTCAACTTACCTGACCATAGGATAGATAGATCCGTTTGGGAGGCTATGATCTGAGCATCTGACTGGATGGTGATGTACAAAAGGTGGGTGGGAGGAGAAGTAAACACGGGCCAAGCTGTTTTCGTGACGGCAGCACCGCATGGTTACATGAGTACACAGAAAATCCTCATGGTCCCTGCATGATTCCCAAATCCATTTGTGTAGTTATGCGCTTGGAATATCGGGTGCCAACTTGTATATGGCAGCGTCGCTTCGGTTGGCAAGGCTGAACAATTGTGGACTACTCATCGATGTCCATCAAAATAAAGGAAGCGAGACCCACATCAGGGCGAAAAATATCCTCCTTCCGTTTGCCATGACCTGTTCGTATACGGGAACAACAACATCAACTCCGCGTTCTTTCTTATAGACGTCCACCACCACTTGAGAGTACAACAACTTCCTACGCTTTCAGGATGCTTCGTCCTTTCATTATCGTCCTCGCGTTGGTCGCGTCATGTCTCGCCGTCGCCATTCCCACCACATACGCCATCAATGGCACGCACACAGGTTACAAGAGACAGCAAGCAGGCTCTCCACGACCAATCCGAAGAAATATCCTCGACCTCCAGAAAGACGTTCCAACATGGTGAGACGGTACCCGACTCAGCACTTGAAAATCTTTTGCGGCCACACGCGCTCAAGATGACTTCACCATTGGTCTCGTCAGAATCATGAGTGGACAAGCCTCAAGATTTTTGGACCGTGTCTAGTTTGTCAACATATGCTAACGCTCTTCTTTTTCAGGTCCCTGTATATACAAGGTCTCAATGCTCTACAGGACAAACCAGAAGATTTCTTTCTCTCCTATTTCCAGATTGCTGGTATTCACGGACGTAAGTACAGCACAATTGGCTTTCACACCGTTGCAACTCCCAGGAGCAATGGAGGGCGCCCTTTGGATCAATTGACTAACGTTTTCTAGGACCGTATTACGCTTGGGGTGATGCTACCCAGGCTCCAGGAGCGCCAAATACTGGTTATTGTACCCATGGTAAGGCATAGACCTACGACCCAGTGGAATCTTGGCAGACAAATTTGAGTATATAACTGACTGTGAATAGGTTCTGTTTTGTTCTTGCCGTGGCATCGGCCATATCTAGCTCTGTATGAGGTCAGAGATTCCGGCCCCTCCCCTCAATGATACTTTCTGACGATTTTGCAGCAATTGATCGGCGCCACTGTTCAGGATCTGGTCAAGACGTACCCGCCAGCTTTGCAAGCCACTTACCAAGTGAGGTCTTCTTCAGACGCGGTGTCATCAGACTGCTAACCATCAAATACATCTACAGACCGCCGCAAACAACTTCCGCATTCCTTACTGGGACTGGGCTGCCATTCCGACCATGCCAGTGGTTGTCAATCAACCCACTGTAACCATTACCACAGGCTTAGGAGTTCAGAGTGTCAGAAATCCGTTGTATCGGTATACCTTCCAGAATTTCCCCCTTAATCCGACTTACTTCCCCACCGACAGCAATGTCGCGGGAGATGCGTGGTTGGCGAAGTACCCATACACAGTGCGAGGAGCTGCCGACTACCTTAATTCACCGTCTGATCCCGACCGGGCCAACAACGCACTGCTGAACAGCAATCTCAAAGGCAGTACAGTGTGTACCCCCTCTTCTACGATACTTTGAAAGCACATCCTGTTTTTTTCGTCTTCATGGATTATCTAAGCTGACCTGATTCTCCCAGTATTATGCTTTGGTAAAGCCAACGACTTTCAATGAATTTGGAACTACTGCAACACAGGGTACTTCAATTGAGGCTGTTCACAATCAAGTACATGGTTGCATCGGAATGACAGGTGGTCATATGTCAATCTTGAGCTATTCTGCCTTTGACCCCATATTGTTAGTCTATTTCCTGCTACGAATGGCGATAGACTCATACTGACAATGCACTCTAGCTGGCTACACCACGTCAACGTCGACAGGTTGTTTGCAATATACCAAGCTATCAACCCAAACACATACGTCACTCCGCAACTCGATCAATTCGGCACGTACGCAGTAATACCAAACACGCTTGACACGCTCACGACCCCTCTTTCACCATTTGCGCCAACCGGAGCTGGACCCTATTACACCTCTACATCAGCTCGGTTTACAGGCACTTTTGGGTACACATATCCCGAGATTCAGGACTGGAACCAATCACCAGCACAATTGAGAGCCAACGTCACCGCTGCTATCAATAGGCTATACGGCCCAAGCGGAGCTCGAGTCAACCCTAGAACAGGAGGGATTGACTCTAGAACACATGTTCCAAAGCAGCAGGCAACTGAATGGTCCGTTGGGATCAAAGTATCAAAATTCGATCTTGGTGGTGAGCGGTTCATCGTCCGTTTGTTCCTCGATACTGTCCCGAAGGATCCCAATGATTGGCCGATGGCTTCGAGCTGTGTCGGCTCATTTACCGTCTTTCCACCTCCGCATTCTGGAGGATCACCATATCCAGAAGTCGTCGCATACACCGAGGTCAGCTTGGTAGACGGGCTTGCTCATCTGGGCAGAGACGCAACTGATGTTCACGGTGTGAGAAAGTTCTTGAGAAGAACTTTGCAATGGAGAGTTCAGAAGGTAAGAAATATCTCAAGCAATATGCCGACATATAACGCTGATTGTTACTTAGTTTGATGGAACTGTTGTCCCAGTCGAACATGTCCCAAGTTTGATTGTTAGAGTGCAAGAGGACTTGGTCACTATGAGTGAAGACATCACCGAACTACCCAGTTACGGAAAGATGACAGTACATCCAGACATTACAAGTGGCCGTGCTGGAGGATACGCCGAGGTATAGACTTGTAATAGGAGCATTTGGTGCTGTCTAGCTGGATTGAGCGTGATGGATGGCGATTTGTTGGGAGAACCTTTATCTTACAAGAACGCGCCAAAGTCACTGGAACCTTAATGATAATGAAACAACATGATGACAGAACTTGATATCAGAGTTTTACAGTCACGGAAACGTTGCTTGTGCATCCTGGAAAGCAGGCCCTTAGACCCTAAGCCCCTGAACGGCATCCCCTGAAAACAACAAACTGAGGTGGGGACGTATTAAGCGAAAGCTAGTGTGTCAGATTGCCCCTCTTCCACGACACCCCGCGTTGTTCACGCGTCCCCCTAAACTCGCTCGTCAACTTCAACAGTTGAAGCATCAATTTCCAATTTCCAAATTCCTCAATTCTCCTCAACATAACAATCATGGCGCCACCTAACTTCCCCAATGGCTTGGACCTCTACTCCATTGGTTTTGTCACTCTCAAATATCCAGAATTGGCTCCAGGAATTCCAGTCCCGCTCGGCAATATCGTTGGAGCCCTTCAACACCAACCTATGTCAGCACAGAACCATCAGGTCTCCCAGATTGCTTCGCAGTATATCGATGCTTTCATAGCATACCAGGTCAGCGATGAGCCGTGTCTCAAAGACAAGTCTTCTCCCCAATAGTAAGTTCATCAAGCATTTGTGTTTCTCTCGCAGCTGCTGGCTACAGTGACCCACGAGCAACGCGACCATTGGATTTTCTGAGTGTATCTGATTTCTGTTCCAATCCTGAATGGTAGTCTACTTCCAGGAAGTGCTAATTACTACCTTAAGCTACTTTTCAAACGCGCTCCTCATCCTCAATTACCTCACCAGCAATCCAGATGTCTGCAAACGCATCGCCCAACACCCCACCCTCACCAACGACCTTATCGAGAAGATCATCGCTCCCGATTTCCACGATGGTATGCGAGATGTCGTCAGACCCGCGCTGGGATCGTTCCCTCCTGCTGGATTTGCAGAAGATTTCGGCAGTGTCCTACAATTTCTTTCAACAATGCTTCTATACCAAGCCGAGATGCCATCCTTGCACCCACGAATCAAAGAAATAATTCCAAAATTGAAGGAGTGGAAGAAGACTTATAAGAATAGCCATGTCAAGACTATAAAGAATGTATGCGAGCGTATGGTTGGGCAGATCAATGGCATGGAGGCCGAGATGATTGCGATGATGAGGAAGTTCCAGGAAGAGGCTTTGGTCTGCGGTGTTGCTTCTTGTGGCGTTAAGGGTGCAACGGGCTTGACAGTTTGTGCTACCTGCAAGATCCAGCGCTATTGTGGACGGGATCATCAAAAGGCCGATTGGAAGTATCACAAGCACATTTGCAGCAAGGGCCTCGTGGAGCCAGGTCAATGAATGCGACGCGTTGAATTAGTAGCGGCCGGCGGAGTGATTATCTACCACGGGACGCGGAGTCGTGCAGGTTACATTGCTTGCCTTCTCTTTCGGATTCTCGGAAGGGCGATACTGTGATTATTGGGTTTCAATACACTTCGACACATCTCAAAATATAGAGCGGAAAAGCGAGATCTGATTAACAAAATCTTCCAGCGGTATTTGGCTAGCTCAAACAATGATCAAATTTTCCGGATATTTTGCACAAATATGAAGGTGCAGCAAATGTCAATAACTCTGTAGTCTCTTTGGCATCTCACACTTTACATTCCTTTCCGCCAGGAATCCAAGAGAGGTGTTCTGCTTGAAACATTTGCTGGGTTACTACTTTCTGGTGTTCGCCTACTCAAGATCATAAAGACAGAGTGCTTTTCATAATATAGAAAGGTGGCTCAGCCGATGCATTTACTCATGTTTTTATGCACCACTCAAGATGGGGAAGAAGTTGTTTGCAATCAATGCTGTCTATATTGAAAGAAGTAAAAAATGCAATGCAGCTCAATGCAGTACCAGTCCGCCATCCCAAATGCTCATGCTCATGCTGATGCTACACTTTTCCATGCTATACACCAACAACCATGCTATGCTTGTCCGCCATGCCGACAAATGCCAAATACAAAACAGAAATGCAGAAACAGCTTGTCCATGTCCAGTTTCAAGCACTGGTCAATCCAACTTCCCTCTACTTGGAGCACTTGACAGTCGCGACAGCGACAGCTTTTCCACCGTTGAACTTGACACCACCCTTTCCGAATCTGCCTCCAACCTTCTTGGTAGCAGCCTTGTCAGAGTAGGCCTGGCAAGTGACACCGTTCTGGCCGTTCAAGTTGGTAATGAAGCCATCGGTGAACTTGCCGGCGATGAGAGTGATGGCGTTGTTGGTTGCAACTTCTCGCTGAACCGCCAACTCAGAGAGACCGTTAAGTTGGACTCGGACAGTGTTGGCGCGGGCTTCGATTGCGGCTTCGGGCTCGGCGATCGCAACGGGCTCTGCAATTGCAATGGGCTCTGGGGATGCCACTGGTGCGGCGAGAGAAAGAGCTGGGAGGAGAGCGAAGAGAGTGATGGTGCGAGTGGAGAATTGCATTTTGATGGGTTGGATGTTGGCTTGGTGGTAGGACTTGAGTAGTGAGGATAGATCTGTTGATTGATGGAGTGTTTGAGTGAATTGTTGTTATTGATTGTGTTGTTGTCTGAAGTGCTGATGATGGACTGAATGCCACTTGAGCAGGACGAAACCATCACTTATATATTTATCTTCATCAAGGCTGAGTCGACCAGAACCTCACGGTACTCTGCCGGTATCTCCATATTCCGCATCTACTTCCCGAAATAACAATGGCACAAAGGTACAAGCGAACAATCAAACAAAGCAACAAAGGAAGCAGCCAAGCTAAGCATCATCCACCGCCTCCCTCGAAATACATCCTCCATCTCACCCTTCCAAACACAAAGAATCCATCAGCCATGCCGGGCCAGCCCTACCCGAGGATGAATCTAATTGATTAATACCCATGATCTTTCTTCCATAATCAAGAATATAATCAACAAGCGACGACTAACACCAGTCTTGCTACTATAAGCTGATGAAAATACAGTGCTCTCTCATCAATCCTGTACCACCTACTTCAGGAAACAACTACGGCTAAGTGGATTATGACCCGCCAAGAAGCTCGTCTGCTGTGTTCTATCATTGGATATTTCGAGAGACGCGGCGCTGATATTAGCCAGATGTTATGATCTATAAATGTCTGGTTGATGTGGGTGGATAAATTAGCCGCTAGCCGCGAGGCGTGTTTCTTCTCATGAATATGGACGGGGTTATTTAGAGGCTGCTTATTATTAGGTTATGAGGAGGAGTGCGGGGTAAAGTGATTGGTAGAGCTGTCGAACGTATGCTGGTGATTGGTTTATGGTGTTATAAGCTTACCTTACGTGCCTTGCATGCATGCCCAGATGGCCGGAGACGTGTATAGTGAGGCTCGGTCATGGGCCGGATCATTTATAGGTTTGGTGGAGTCGGGAATTGGTTCGTCAAGTTGTTCTGTTGGTAGGATCGCGTTATATTTTCGATGTGTTCTAGTAATTTGGAAAGTCGTGGTTGAAAGTAAGATGCTCGACGAGGGTCCTCTGCTCCGTGATGCTCGCCAAGCAGCGCTGTAAGCGATGTTGGCTTTTCCATCACGCGGAGGAAAGGATTCTATTACAAATCTATGTAACATATACGTGTAACCTTATACAACGTGACTCTATCGATCCATGATAGTGTATCTTCTTCTGGCCGCAGCTGAGGACTGGAAATATTGCGTTTAGATTTGGTACAGTCAGTCATGTATGCACCGTTTTTGGCATGCACTCGTGGAATCATGATAGTTCCAAGCGAAGGGCATGGCATGGTCTTAGAAGAATACATGTACAGGGAATGACATTCATTAATTTTGCGACCCCAATTAAACCTCGATTGTGAAGCCAGAGCGTGGACTGGCCCTGTGCGGACCCGAAAGCCTTGCGTGTCCCAAACCCTGAATAATCCAGCCAACAAATTTATTCCTCATCACTGATCCTATAAACCAACTTCTGACCACTAACCTTCCCTTCCTTCATCTATTTGAGAGATACGTCAGCACAGATCTATCTCGAGAACAGCTACTCTGACCATATCATGACCTCGAGTGTGGATCAAAAGTGCAAGTCTTTTCAGATAGACTCAAACTCACCTCCATCATTCCCTCAGGAATTCCCGCCAATCCACCCTCCCTCTTACTAACCGGATGTGACTTGATCCTACCATCCTTGAGTAAGGCCTCACAAACCCCCACAAACCTCCTCGCCAGCAGATTATCCTCCTTCGAAGCAGGCCACACCTCCCCTTCCATCTCAAATTCCTCGCCTGACATTGTATATGCAAGGAAGAAGATGCTTTCCACATCGGGACGAGACATAGGGACGGGAAGCAGCGATACATAGAGGAGTTTACCAGTTGGGGCAGTTGAGAGGGCTTGTGCAGAGATTGAGGAAGACGAAGGGACGGCGATGGTGTCGAAGACAAGGTGAAGAGTATTAGATGTCAGGGTATTGATCTTGACGCCGACTTCTGGGTCGTGCTGTTCTTAGGGTTAGCAAGTCGTGAAAGGACATGAAGGGGCTAAGGAGACCCACG
Organism: Cadophora luteo-olivacea; assembly: GCA_026120085.1. Classification (NCBI taxonomy): domain Eukaryota; kingdom Fungi; phylum Ascomycota; class Leotiomycetes; order Helotiales; family Ploettnerulaceae; genus Cadophora; species Cadophora luteo-olivacea. The sequence continues at coordinate 566,266 of JALRMC010000008.1, forward strand.
TAATCAAAGACGTGATCAGCACCAAGACTTTTCACAAAGTCGAAATTTCGTGGCGATGCGGTGGTGATGACTGTCAGACCAGATCTACATGTTTCGTTTTCAGCCAGAATCTCGAGCCACATATGAGTCCCTGGTAGGATATGAACGAAAAGTAAACATACAATTTCGCGATTTGAATCGCAAGCGAGCCGGTAGCCGAGGACCCGCCGTATATCAAAATAAATGGGCCGCTTGTCTTCGATTCAACGGGATAAGTCAAGAAGGGTATCTCCAAGTTTTTGTAGAACCCGAGTCCTACCGTTGCGAGGCCGCAAGGCAATGTGGCTGCATCTTCGAAGGACATTCCAGGTGGGACTTTGAGTGTAAGATCGCCTTTCATGATGATGTAGTTGGCGAATGTGCCTGTAGTCGGATTGCGATCGTTCGCTGTTTCCAGATCAGTATATTGCACTCTGACTTCAATTGTACGGTTGGTTATAGAGGGAAACAAAATCTTGTAATAAAAGGCGAGCATTTACCTCCGTGAGAGAATCCAGCGACTCGATCACCTTTATGGAAGCTCTTAGCGACTCCCTTCCCGACTTCAACTACGATTCCGGCTGCATCGACACCCAGAAGCGAATATGTGAAGGCCGGCGTTGGCTCCTCGTCGAGCGTCTGCCAGTCTGTAGGGTTTATGGCCACAGCGACTGTCTTGACCAATATGGAGTCAACCGGTACATCTGGAATTGGGATATCGGCCAAGCTACTCTTGCCTTGTGCGACCTTTAGCAAACCTCTGTTTATTGGAGCCATTGAGATTACAGTGTGTAGTCAAGGAGTCTAATAGAAGTTCCAGATGAGCAAGACATTTGGAAATGGAAAACGCGAATGAAGGCAGTTTATATGTTTTGGCATTCCTATATTTTGATTGCTAAATACCAAGAGTCTTGAGACGTGAGATGACGGTCCAATGCGAACGGGCAGTGGTCGTACGAAGGGCGCCGAGAAGTGATTTCTAAGCCAGCAGCTTTAGTTCGTGCCGCTGTACCACGTACGAATAATGACGCCCCTCTTGCATTTCTTGTAGAGGACACTCGGATTTAAGAAACCGTTTTGACTTTTTGACGGTTGTCCTGGCTCCACTCGGAGGGAGCACTGATCAATGATAGATCTCTACGGCCAAAGAAAAGCTGTGCTGGAGTTCGGGTACACTCTTTCTGGTGCCGTGACGCGCTAGCCTTGGCAGTGCGTCTCACGATAGTCACGCCATGAATCAATAAATGCAATAGACTGTAGAGCAGAGAGACAAATTGAGTTCTTACTAAGCCTTTGGATGTGGTGAGTCAGCAGCAACAAGAACAAGCCTGCGTAGAAGATACTGGAGATCAAGAACATGAACACAATCACACACATCATGTGACCATGGAGATATGACTACCTGCAATAATTTTGGGAGGAGCAACCGGTAGGAAGACCAAAGGGCCAATGTATTGGACCTGATTGAAAGACGTTGTATAACCATTTTCCACTTAGCACCTCCATCGCAACCCCAATGCCACGTCTGGCCTGGCTTGTATAGCTGAAAAGACCATGACAGTCACCCAAATCAGAGCGATACAACAGCTGCGAGAGTCATAGGACGCAGATGAAGGCATTCGAGACCGCCTATCAAGTCTGGAGGATCTTTGACGGGTTTCGCCCGGAAACAGACTTTCTGGCTCCCACAAGTGCTAAGGAGAAATTCGAATTCCAGCGTCATCAGCTTTGTGTTGACGGAGCTGGCTTTGACGATTTCTCGAAGGCGGTTCAGGGAAGGCGATATTGGAAGGACACGATTAACATGACCTGGTAAGATTAGACAATTTTGTTGATAGGAGAACTACGCCTCTTTCTGAGCCCATTTGCATTTGGGGTATCTGGAGTAGCAGAAACTCTTCCACGCTGTTCCTAGACCTTGTAAAGTGGGAGGGATATTGGACGTTGAACTGCGAAGCACGCGTGCGGGGTGTACAGAAAGTGAGACGATGTAAGATGTATATCAAGTGATGGAAGTGACCCCGCCCTCCAACCCATAGGTACACTTGCACCACCTCACAAAACCATAAACGGCCACAGATGGAACAGTCAACGCAAACAGAATGGTAATAACTCAAACATGGAAACAAAACATGCCACAAATCCGGAAATACACATTCCACATCCCACGTTCTGACATGTCATTTTTTCCCGGTAGATTTTCCTCGTCCTGCGTCGACGCAACTCGAAATTGAGAGGTACCGGTACTTATTAGTAAATATCCCACGCCTGACACACAGCGCATCCGTGACACAACAGAAGATGCGCTAGAAATCAGAATTTTCCTTCCCCCATCTTTGTTTGAACCACCTGCATACAGTGGAATCATGCTGATCAGTCTAAATCGAGGATGAAAGGCAGTCTTTACCTCTCTGTTGCATGCATGCCCCGCAAGAAAACCGTCATCTGTAACAGTGGCGGTATGCAGCCCTAAACTCAATTCATAAATTGAGACATGCGACGATGAGAATTGAATTTCAGACCTTTAAAATTCAGACGTAATGAGAATTGGCGGCAAGGAGAGTCCGAGAAAATACAGAACAGGGGGTTGAGTTGTGTATTGTAGATTGCTCGGCTGTATGGAGAGATGTTGTTGTTGGGAAACGGGTGGCGAGATTTCTCGGTAAACGCTTTGGACTTCCTGATTGCTCCGATTATGCTGGACGACCACTTAATCCTTCGCAAAAATTTCTGTTTACGAAGCTGAGATGATCGCACATAGGCTGGAGCTTTGCAAAGAGCGATAACCAAAACTCAATGCGAATAAAATGACGCACACGAGTTTGAGCAGCAGCCAACCTCACTTGATGACCCAAATCCCAACAAGCACGCTGTTAAGAAAAGCAGATTGACACCCTGATTGTCCTGAAAGTCGTGATAGAGCTTACGGAGAATCAAGGGATATTTCTCCGTCTTGTCAAAAGTTGTGGAGGCGAAGTCAGCTCGACTGGCTGTTTTGGGCATTCGATATCTTGGCTTCATTATTGACGGGACGCTTTCCACCACTGTCTCAACCACCATTATGTTTGCTCTTTCACTAGTGAAGACATACAAGCCGTGTCTGCTGTAAGTCGGATTTCCCGTTAACTCGACAGGGGGGGGGGGGGGGCGACCCGGAGCTGTAGGTAAAGCCGAAGCTGAAGCTGAAGCTGAATCAAGAAGCTCGTATCTCGACTCTTGAGGTATGATCCCAGCGAGGAAGAAATCGGCGAAGGCCCGATACTAGATAGTAGGAGAACTAACCCCCACGCAGATCCACAGAAGAAGTTTGTGGCTAATGCTTCCCCACAAATTCCAGAAGTGGTACTAGGTGCAGATAGCTTGACGATCTAGCCATGGGCTTCATTCCGAGCATGCATGTCGTGCCACCATCGGATAAATCAGTCCTATAGAAGGCCACGAATATGAGACGCAGAAACGGGGGGGACAGAAGAGTTTGCCTTACGCCACGGCCCAATATCTGAGCCAGATGAAGCGAGGGCCTGCACCGAGGGACAGAATGTAGATTGGTCAATTACAACCAAAGAAAGTCCCCCGAGTCATGCTAGAGTTGGTGTAGACCTCTCATTGATCAGGTGCGGGGTAAGGAACAGTGGGTAAAATCAGTTCAAATGCTTGAGTCAAGGAGTATGAAAAATGGATGTCTTCGAAGCCTTATCATTGGAGATTCTGGATCTCGCTCAACACAACAAAGACAGAAGAAGCACAGCAACGAAAATGCAAAGAGCTTCGAAAAGAGATAGTGTTAGAATCGAGAGCCAATCTTAGATTCTAAGTATATTGTTGATGTGTGAAAATGTGAGATGGAGGCGCCAGCCATGGCTGACAGCGGGGTAAAAGCCCCTCATGCGGGTCTGCGTATGACAGGACCCTTGAGGAGACATATGATTGACTGGAGCGGATTCGATCCTGCTTCTAAATTGGCCCACTGTCGCTCTAACACAAGCACATGCCAGAGAATTGACTCGAAGAGGGTGTCATGATAAGTGTGATCCCAGAGCCCCAGATTCTGTGTTGCGCAGTAAGCGGTCAAATCGAAGAAGAGAGGAACAAACCTCCGAAGTCTCTCAATAGCCGAACGGGCCATTGATCAGGAGTTCTCATTCGCCGTGGTGCCAGTGATGCTCGACTACTGGCAGTGCTTACCGAGGTTATGTGTACACAAAGCTTGCGTTGACTTGAACATGCCCATGACTACTCGAGCTGGAAGCCGACTGTGGTGATTAAGACCGAATGTGTCAATATAGTGGACTTCAAGAGGCATGCATTTAAGATATCAACTGATATTTTCGGCTCCTCGGAGCCCAAGCGTTTGGGGGTCCAGCATACTCGGCAAGGTCGACGGACCAACGAGGGTGACAATTGTGGGTTGGATCGTGGCGTGGGGGTACAGCACATGGGACTTTCAGGAACAATGGATCTTGCATCCTCTGGTAACAAGATTATCTGGTGCGAGGAAAGCCATCCGCCGATCTGGAAGGATACTTGGGCCGCTATTTAAGCTTTGTACACTCGAGTTGGAAGGCCCAGATTTTCAGAAGATACGATTGCTGTGCGGGATGTGTTGGGAAAAAGTTGTTGACCGCTCGATACCCCCACGTCCATCGGCTTTTGATGCTTTTGATAATCACGCTGCTGTTCTGACTGCTTCTCATGCTGAAAATTCCGAAAAAGAGCAACAATTCCCGGGGGGTGTCATCGTCACACCGAACAAATCCTGAAGGGCTGAATGACCTCAAGGCCAGCATATCGCATGCTCGTCTCTAATATTGACCGATCTGTACTTCATTGGGTACCACGACATTTGACGTGGAATGGCGGCGCACGACAGCCTGGGGAAATGCCATCATGGCCTGACCAGGTTTGGAGAGTCATGGGAGGACAGGGTTGGTGCATATCCTGGCGTGCGTATTATTGGCTTCGGAGCATACCGATTCTATCTCAAGAGGTTAGGATTCGACGCAAAGCGGGATTAGAAAATCATCGGGGCGTTATTGGCTGCATCTCCAGACGTAGATTGGCCCAGTAGGGAAAACTGCTCTGGGCCTGGTCGGCGGGTCATTTTCGAAGAGTGGTACTTTGGTGATGATGCAGTAGCATAGAATGTATCGCACTGTGCTGTACTGTGCCAATTCTGGTCAATGACAAGAAGGGTAGGGGTCTGACGGGTACAAGAAACGTCCTGTACATACAGATACAGTCCTTTGCAGCTGCATGGAGTAGTAGGGTCAAATGCAGGTTTGTTATGTAAAAGTCATCCAGTGTGGTCGCTCTCCCCGCACTCAAGTGCTGTGATGCTGCCCATTGTCGTACCTTGGCTCCCGTGACAGAAGAACCTTTTGTTTCATGGCTCCTCTTTGGCCTTCCCTTCTCTTTGTCTTGCCTCAGCCTTCCCCGCCTGATGTGTTCCCTGCCATATCCTAGCGAAAATATACTTTGTGAGCTTGCTGCCGCAAGGGTTGATTAGGTTGGTCATTGGTTCCACCCCCACGCATCTTTTGACGCTCTGGTGTACCAAGGGCCATATCCCTGGAGAAGCTGGGCTTAATTAAGCTAATTCGAGCATGATCAGCAGGCTTCGAGGCTCTGTCAGGCCCCAATAAGGGAAGGTTGATAGACCTCGCTTACTGAGGAGGAAGGTTGTTGTGAGCAAGGGAGATCCAAGAGACGAGGGTCTGTAAGGCAAATAAGTTGGCAAGTTGTCCTGAGGTGCAGGTTTGGTTGAAGACTTGATGAGCAGGGGAGGGGACAGGAGAGGCGCGAGGAGAGGAGAGGAGAGGAGAAGAGACGAGAGGTCTCAGGTTGTGAGTGAAAGATGGGGGACTTCAGGGCCAGATTGGGCAGGGGTTGCTGGGCTGGGCTGGGGAGCCTAGGCACGCCCGCCATCCCTCATCCTCATCCCTGGCCTGGATACACAACCCCGCGAATTGATTTGATCATCGAAAAGTCAGACGACACATACCACATACCACAAACCACAACCCACAGCACGCTGAGCACACCTCTCACCTGAAAACCCAACCCACCTGCCTCTTACCCTTTTGAACAATCTAACACTACGCCATGTTTTTGACTATGACCGACTCTGCAATTACACCACACTGCATCCCCATCTGCACTTCTCTCCCAATGTCTCTATTCTCAGCGGCTCCACTTATGCGTTCTATCCAATCCAATATACTCGACTACAACCTACCGCTCCTCTCCACCCCTCGCTGAACACGAGAAACTACCGCTCTCTCTGCCGCGCTGCTATTCGCTATGCAGCTATACTCGGCCAAGTACGGACACAGCTGCAGCAGGCGGTCATGTCAGCTGGTGGTGGAGGGACGATATGGTGTTGCGGTGAGATGAGATGAGTTGATATGTCCCTTGAGCCTCTTTTTCTTTGCTTTTGCGGCCACCGACAGACGCCATGGACCCCTCAATGCATCCGCTGCCTCGCGTCCAGAGGCCTGGGAAAAAGCAAAGAGATAGATCACAGCCCCAGCGCCCGATGCACTCGGGAAGAAAAGGGGCACTTTGCTATTATTGTGCCCATTGTGCCCATTGTGCCACTATTGTGGCCGCCTTGTAGGGGGTGCAGTGTGAAAAAGGGGGTGAGGTCATCAACCGTCAACTTTTGTCAAGCCTTGACCTGATGATCGCCTCATAAGCTGGCGGAACCATGCAAAGCAGCTTTACACTTCTCTTTGCTGGCCGTAAAGTATCCAGCAAGCTTCTTCCTTTGGACCACTTTATTACTTCTCAATTGCAACGTTGCTGATGATCAGCTGCTGTTTTCTGCTCTACGCCAGCGAATCTGACAATACTTGTTACTCACCCATTTAGTATCAAACTCCACTTGCTGCAACAACTTTGCCCAGCACTAGCAATTGACAGAGCTTGGCTGCATTGCAAAAGCACCAGCAAAGTGAGTTGGCCGCCCGGCCGTTGAAATCCTGGCTAACTTGACCCGGACCTGGACCTGGACCTGGAGTTTATGATTGCCACGAGGCCTGAAGGTCATCCATGACCTCCGGAACAGGGAAGCAGCTCCACCCCCACACTAACAGAAATACCATGTTCCAAATCAGCTCCAGCGCTCTGGTACCCATACCTATCCATACCCGGCTTCACTACATCGGCAATCCGTTGACCTGATTATCTGCGCCACCCCAGGAACAAACAAAATAATACTTAATCCCGGTGATGGACGTCTGTTGTCGACCCAGAAAAAGGAGATCAGTCTCATCTCTCTTAAGACATTTGCCCCAAGTCCCCTCACCCCCTCACCAGCTCCGATCCCCTCATTACTCCTCTCCATTCAATACTACTACTCGGATCTTCATAGTTCTCCTCCAAACACCGATCCTTCAAGAATTAGCTCAAGCCTCCTTATCCAACTCGGACCGGTTGGCACTATCTTCCTAGTTCGCCCACTCTTCCTTTAGCAAGACACCAGCACCAGTTCGCTACTTTATACGCTTGACCCCCCACCATATTTAGACATCATGTCTCCTCACAACGACGCACCTTCACCAGCAGGAAGTTTCACTCAAACATTCAACATGTCCTTCCGTCCTGTTGCCGGCTCAGGTCTTAGAAACTCGAGCAGTAATACCAATAGTGTTTACTCCGAGTCGCCATTAAACGACTCCCAGTATAGCTCGTCGTACAGCAGTACTTCTCTCGATACCGACGATCATATGTCCCGTCCATTGGTACCCGGGGTCTACGTCCCGACGGTCTGCTTCTTCGATCCCGTCACCGAAGACCTCGATACCGCAACCATTGGCACTCATGCCGTGCGTCTTGCCAAAGCGGGTGTGACAGGTCTCACGACACAGGGCTCCAATGGCGAGGCTGTTCACCTCACCCATTCTGAACGCCAAACAGTGACACAAACCACACGTTCTGCCCTGAATGCAGCCGGGTTCTCCCATCTTCCTGTCCTTGTAGGATGCGGTGCCCAGTCGGTACGCGAAACGATCCAATACTGTCGTGAAGCATACGCCGCTGGCGGCGACTATGCACTCATCCTGCCCCCGTCGTACTACGCACCCCTCTTCTCCCCCGCATCGGCCAGCGTCATCGAATTCTTCAATGCCGTTGCAGACCAGTCGCCTATCCCGCTTCTCATCTACAACTATCCCGGCGCGGTGTCCGGGATGGATCTCTCATCCGACGTCATCATTCAGCTTTCGGCCCATCCGAACATTGTCGGTGTCAAGCTGACATGCGGCAACACCGGCAAGTTAAACAGAATCGTGGCGGCAACCAAAGGGGCCAAGCCACAGTCGCTCAGTTCGTCGCCTTCCTTCCTGGTTCTGGGAGGAAGTGCAGATTTCACGCTGCAGAGCTTGATTGGCGGTGGTCACGGCATCTTGGCCGGCCTGGCGAATATCGCGCCCAAGGCCTGCATTGAGATTCTGCGTCTGTACCGAGAAGGCAGGCTAGCCGAAGCGCAGAAGATGCAGGAAGTTGTCGCCCGCGGCGATTGGACCGCCATTCAAGGTGGTATTGTGAGCACCAAAGCCGGTATGGAGTCCTGGTTGGGCTACGGCGGATATGCACGAAGCCCATTGCCGCATCCCACCAGCAACGAGAGCGCAAAGTGGAAGGAAGGCTTCAGGGAGCTGGTCGCATTGGAGAAGAGCTTGTAATTGTCAGCCTACAGCGTAAGGCTGGCTGACCTTACGAGCTGTGCCTGAGCGAATCGAGAGACCCCCGCGTTGGATGGACTTAATTGGATGCGCAAACGTTAATGGTTGGAGTGGAGGTGGGGGGCAGGCAGATGGCGGTCTTTCCAAATGTCCATCAAAAGTCTTCTTTGGCGGTCTTTTGCTTCCATTGTTACCTGCACCGGCGTCTGGGGAGGTATCCGATAGGATCCTCTAGCTTTTGTTTTTCCTGGCACATTTCTGGAGAAAATTGGAAGTTAGGAATAACGGGCTCAGCCCGGCGCTGTCCTCGGAGATGCGAGTGTCTCATTTTGGATTGGATTGGATGTTTTTCTTGCGTTATCGGGGCGGCGGCATGTCTGAGCACTATTTGTCTGTTCGCTTTTATTGCTTTTTCCTTCCTTCGCTTGCTTTCTCATCAAAAAGGTATCGAGATTGCGATTGTTCGTTGCCCAATTGTCCGTGCCTGCCTATCTGCTGCACAAAAGCAAACATTGGAAAAAATCATCAGCCTTCTTGGAAAATATCTTGGGATCAAGAAAATTTTAGATACCTACTGCCATACCTAGATAGAGAATGAAAGCTTCACAGCGCACATCGTATGATACCTATCCTCCGTCAGTCCCTTATCCGCTTTCTACTTCTGAGCTTCCTTTGCTTCCCGGTCCATCCATCTCAATTGGTTGTCCAAGGCTTCATTCTCGCTCGCTTTGAAGTTCCGACTTTCCGTACTAAGTGATATTGAAGAAATAAAAAGCAAGTCGTAGAATTGGCTGTGATGAAGATGGTGAGACTTCACCGCTCCCGACGGCTAATGGTACCTTGTCCTAACTTCCCCAACACCATATCCTTATGCGGCGGCATATATCACACTTCCCCACATGCATACCTATGATTTCGTCTTCGCGCTGTACAGTGCGAGTACTTCTGTAACCATTCGATCCGATCATCGTATGATATCGATCTCACATCGCAATGACTTTCTTCGACCTTGGTTCCTTGGAAGGGGTACCCAGTTGGAAGAATACCGTTATCAGACCACCAGCGAGGGCTACCTATAAATGAGACTCGATTGAACCGCCTCCAGAGAGAAGTCTCAAATAAAGAAAGAAGAAAAGAGGTGAAACACTCCTGTCCAGCCATGCAAATACTCTACGAATTATACCGGCCCATCAAATCAAATCCTTCAGCCCTGCCACCCTGCATATCGGTATCAGTCCGTCTATTTACCTCCGTACAGTAGTCGTCGGGCTACGATAGCTTCAAACTCAAATTGCAAAACTCAAAGTACCCGAGATCCCTTTTTAGGAGTTAGTATTAGTGTAGTGCTTGTTTCGAACTCTATCTTCCTTAGTACTAAAGGGAAAAGAAAATAAAAACAAAATTAATGAGGAAGAAGAAGAAGAAGAAAAAGAAAACAAAATAGAACAGAGCTACTGCTGCAGAGCTTGGAACTCTATCTCAGTAGCTAGCATAAGAAGCACGAAATCAAGCGTACGATGCGAGAATCATGCGATTGAGATCTGCAGCGCCGGGCTTTTTTTTTTTTTTTCGTTTATTGATCTTGTGGAGGTAAAGATCAGCAATGCTATGGCGGGAAGTCGGAGCAGGAGCAGTAGCAGGAGCGGAGGTATCTCCACTAGACATCCTGAGAGTGTCTATGGTGAGTGAGGGAATTCGGATTGGTCGATGTGTGCGTGCGTACGCATAGCTGCAGTGAGAAAGTTTGGCTAGCTGTGGTCGTGGTTGATAACGTACCTACCTATGCAGTGTAGATCGCATGTAGTAGAAAGATACGAGAGCCTGGCCAGTGGGACGGCATTTGTGCGTGGCCTTTGAGGGGAATGGACGAAGAGTGGTCTGGACTAGATCAGGATAAATGATGATGATCTTCCTCCGCTGGAATAGTGACCCGTCTGAGAGTTGAGTGCAGACAGCGTACAGCAACAATGTCTGATTAGCCTTGGACATGCTAGTAGATGATAAATGTACTCGGTGTGAGATCTGGTAAAAGATAAGTATGCATGCAAGTAAAGCCAAGAACGCTGAAGTTGAACGAGAAAGTATAAATTGCAGTGGGAAAGGCGAGGCGATTAGTAAGGAGCTAGAATGGGCAGATGCACTTTGGAGTTCACACTGGGGACTTACCGAAATCAAATGGGAGGAGAACGAGTAGTGAGAATTCGAAGAAGCGGTATGGCAATTTCAAGTTCAACAGGTCGATGAATCGAGGGGGGATGAGGACGAGGTACTTAATGATGGTTAGCTGAGTGGTTTATGATGGCGATCTGGACTAGATTGGTATGTATTGTACAGGTCTGGCAATATCAGGAAGAACGACGAGTGAAGAGATGCTCTTCATAAAGGAGAACAGCACTTGGTAACCATCCCACAGGCTGACCTCAAAATTTGAGATTGACTTGGAGCACCGTCTGGCCAGAGAAACCAACAAGATCACGAGTATCAAAGACTTTGATGACGCTCCGGCTACTTGTCTTCTTCAAAAAGGTAATTAATTACAAACTAAATAGCTATACTACTATAAACATCCAACAAACAAAAGCTTCGTCATCGCATCTCATCAAAATCGGGGTATCAAAAAGTAACATCCCCAGGTCGGCCTTCAAACCTCCATATATGCATAAAATCCATCAATCCAACCATCAATCGCTAACACAACAAGGACACTCCGGAAACACCTGCTACTGCTCGAACATCGGCATCGGCAACGGTGATGATGTAAATGAGCCAACGCTTTTTTCGCTAAGATCGCGCGAGAAGAGCTGGGCAGGCTGGTTGTAGACGAGCAAGCAAAACAAGCGAGTAAACAAGCAGAAAATCCATGCGCGGAAAGCCGGACATCTCTCGTAAGGCGTACCACGGATACTGTAGAAGTATTGCAAGCGTGAAAACTCCCGGATATGCGTCCCATTCCTCCCACCGGCTGTCAACTTCCAATCAACAGACCAGATGCGAGGTTCTCCATAACCATCTTCCCTCCTACTTCTTCAGCCTCTATCTCCCTCTCGACCGCATCCATTACACACTACTCCATCCCCCATTCCCCACCACGCCCCACAAACCATTTACAAGAACAATCCAAACACACCGGCAACAATCGCCAGGCTCAACCCGCTAACCTGCATGACATTCGCACCACTGGTACCCAACGTCGCAGTCCCCACCTCTGGCTTCGTAGCCGTCGTACTAGCAGAGACTAAACTCGCGCTGGTCGCCGCCGTCAACGTAGCGCTGGAATACCCAGTGCTCGAGTTACTCGCGACCTCGGAGCTAGTGGTAGCGTTCAGATACACATGTGTAGAAGGCGCATAAGTAGATTCGAGCTGAGCCTCACTGGTCGTAGAAGCCACGTACGAGCTTGGGGACGAAGAGGAGGTGGAAGACGAGCTGCTGGATGATGATGTCAAGGTCGCGACGTCGTAGGTCTTCATGGTGGCAGCGGTGATGGTTGCGTCTGGTGCGCCGAGGCTGGTGGTGACGGATGTGTCTTGGATCTCGAAGCTGTAGGTTCCGCAGCTGGTTGCGACGTTGCCGGTTCCGAAGATGGATTGGTCGTCCTTTTCGCCTGGGCAGTGTATTAGCTTCCCCATCTGTTCCATGCAAGTCCTAACTCGCGGTTGCGATATGACCTCCATGGCAGAAAGAAGGCGACTTACAAGTATCGACCAATGACCCGAAGCTCGTTAAGCACTCCTTCAACGAGCAATCCCCAACCGAGCCGGCAGTAAATCCCAATGCCACGACTGGCATATCATAGTACTTCTGCTTGGCAGCAAAGTTGCTCTCGGTGAGCTGCTCGCAGAAATCGTTGAAAAGATATACCATCTTCTGGGCTGCGTACCCGTTCGAGGTAGTGGTGCATGATGGCGCGGCGAGGATGGGCGCGATGAAGCTCGCTGTCAGAGCTAGTAGTGAGGTTGGAAGCATTTTGAATGATCTCCTTTCTTTTGCGTAACGAATGTGTTGGCTATGGTCCTAAGTTTGGTAGACTCCGTTTCAAACTACTATGATGATGGGGTCAAGAAACGGTGTATCGTCCTTCTGAGCGCTTAATGGCGAATGTCTGGTTTACTGTATGGTTCCAAGAGTCGGACAAAATATGCATAGTCTGTCGCGCAAAAATCGGGAGTATGAAGATAATGGATGTCGACCTGGTATGATCTATCTCGAAGGAGTGTTGGCGATTGCGCGTCTTGTGGTTCGTTCTCGCTCGGAAGGATGCGATGCAGGCTGTAAACACAGGGCGTTGATGCGCACAGCAGGTCTGTCGCAATTTCCAACAGGCTGACTTGACTGGACTAGGAATAGAAACAGTCTCCTGAAATAGATAAATATCCAGAAATTCGAATCTCAAAAATAAAAGCGAAAACGGAAGAAACCTTGCGCAAAAAGGCTGGCTGTTCCAAAAAGAGTGACTGCTTTGAGCGAATGTGAGGAGATTTGAAGGTTGGAAGGAGAGCGGAGGGGAGAGAAGGGGGAAAAGTCTGTTCTGAAGTGTTCTTGCGGGTGGGTGAGCAAGACGGGGCCCATGGGGGAGATGCGATGCCCACTGAGTGCCCACTGCCCAGACGGCCTTGCCCTGAGTGACAGATGGGTGGATTTGTTTCGAGATTGCGGGTGCTAACAGTGACTGGGGTCCAGTGGCGGAAATACTACTTTGGGCCGTTTAGCCCAGGAACCGGCCAATCCCAGACCAGCATGAGCGCCACGAAATTGCTGAACATGCTGTGAAGAGGCACGAGAACTCCTTGGCCGCCAGTCTGCAGCCGCCAAATGGTCGTGTCCCTGCATTAGTCGAGATGCGCCATGAGATGAGGAAGAACTTGGGGCCAGATTTGTTTGACTCGTGCAGGCCTTTGCTTTGCTGTCGGAAGAGATTTGACATGACCGAGAAATAATTCTGAAGTCTTCCTTTCCTTGCTGTACACAAGAACGCGACTATACTTTCCGCAACGGAACGACGCTGTGTTGTCAGACTACTCATCATCCTTTCCCCTGAACAATGTCCGGAATTTTTTGATCGCTGGCGAGTTTCGTTCGAACGGCCAAAGCCCAATTGAGTTCGACCACCACCACGATGGTGTCGCGCTTTGGAAAGCCACAAGGTCTCGACGCGCTTTACTCGAGTCGCGTAACCTGCACCTCACAGCGCAATCCAGAACTTCGAAGAAAGCGTATGCAAAGCCGCGCCGAGAGTTCGAGCGTGGCCCCTCCGCTGAGTAGAGCGCAAGAAACCGCGTGCACGCCCTGGCCGTTTTGTGTAACTTTCGGAACGCATCGTTTTGCAAAGTTTTGTTGAGATTATGCTGTGTCTGCCTGTGCATGAGTCTGGAAGGCCTTTCGGTGGTCCAAATATTGGATGTTCATGTCGATTGAAGTCCACGATCTGTTTGTGTTGCGCAGAGCTTCCAGTTTGCGAAAGTTCTGGTGGGAGTGAAGCTTGCTCAGGTCAAACACCTGTCCGAGCAAGGCTCTATGGTGATGATTTCAAATGCCTCTGTTTACAAAGGGTGCTCAGGAACGCAGTCGCTCATCAGGCTCTTGATTTGTCGAGCATGAGGCATTACAGCCAGCACGAGTGTGTTGATGCAGTATTCTGTATGTAGCGAGGAATGGATCAACTTTGAGCAGGATGTGCAACCGCCATGTGGCGTGCTACAGAAACTCTGCATTCCTTCTTCTCTTATTTTCTGTCAGTAACGGTATCAAGAAAAGCACAGTGTCGATACCTACCTGCTGTCCCATAACTCCACTGCTCTCAAGCCAGGCGGAGAAACAAATCGCCTACTCCAGAGTCTTGAAGCAAATGAAGAATCCTTCGAGACGAAAGGAGAGCTTGGAGAGGAGAGTTTGTTCTTGTTCTATTTGTTCTATCGAGGCATACGTATACCTGACCTCATTATTTACATCATAGGAATGTAGATGGTGTCTTCCCTCGACCCACAAAAAGTGCTAGTAAGAATAGCGTATGCTTGATTTGACTTCAGAACATCACATGGCAAATGCTTGTTTACTCGTAACGTAACTAGTAGTATACCTCCGTAGGAAAACATCTAGTAACTATCGTTCACTGTTGACTTACCTTACCTACTTAGGCTGGGGTTGGTAAGGGCATCAGGGTGAAAGAGGCAATTAAAGCTGACAAGAAATCGATACTCAATTGTCAGTAAGCATTGAGTCGGTAGTAACACTGGGGATTTGTTTGTTTTTGAAGAATTCATTCATCAATGACTAGCTGGAAATTGTAAGAAGGCCAGTCTTCTCTCAAACCGCCAAATGTCTCGATGGATTGCTTTCATTATCGAATCGCGGGGTACGAGCGACACCCAACTCTCCATACTTGCACTTAGCTAAGTGATAAACAAATTAACATGAAGAATGAGTTCTGGCATGGTTGAAATCAGTGAGCAGATGAGAAATACATTGCTGGGACCCAAGAGATTGGGCAGTTCAGGAGGCCCGTTAACAAGAGAGCTTCTCCAAAGGCCGAAACAAGGGGATAGATAACTTACAAGTTTCTGTCCGGGACGCAAGCAATGTCTATCGAAAGTCCAGACCTTGCAGCAGACTATCAAGGACTTCTTACTGGTCTGCCCTAGTCAGCTTTTCAACTCTATCACGTGCAAATCACATGCTCGCTAGAAGAAAGGGGCTGGGCCTGGTGAAGGTTGACCTGACTTCATTACTTGAGGAAGGAACGAAAACCTGCCTCGAAAAGTCACTGAAAAGCATAAGGTCATCACGAGCATCACCAAGAGCGCCCATCTTGAGCTTTTCGCACTGCGACGAAGATGAGAATATCACGGGAGGAGAAAGTAAACAAATCATAGGACTGGGCAACCCGATGACATGTTGCTCATCGAGGTCGGTGGCTCAAATAGACAGGGCTTTACTGTATTGCTGAGTGCGAGTGAAAGCTGTTGTTTATTGTTGTGTGGCCGACATACCTGTGCTCCTGACGCACCACCGAAGGTGTTGGGGTGAAAAAGTGTTGTTGTCGCTGGGGAAGGGAAGGACACAGATCGAAGACTGCATCCCGTCAGTAAGTTACCAGAAACTGAGTAAGACACGACCTCTAGCGCAGCATCTCGATCTATTGAGTCTTCCCCAAGGGCGGGCCAAAGGCTCGTCAGTACCTGGCAAGCAAAACGCGCCATATATTGAATATGTCCAGCTGACTGTCCGAAGACACCGTGGCCGTTGCAACTCTCTCAAGAGACAGGCTGAAGGCTAGAGGGTGGGAATGTGTCTTACCTGGCGAGTGAGTTCCAAGTAGTACTGGTGCAGTGTGTTGCAATGTTGGGATGCGACCGAAAGGTGAAGTGGGGAAAGAAGAAGATGCGACAATCAGAAGGTTGGAATGAGGCAATGAAGAAGAAGATGGAACGCACATTTTCATGCAAGGTAATGGAGAAGAGAGGTTCCTCATTGCTGTGGTGGTGTTATTGTTGTAACCAGATTCGACGTGTACAGTGAGAAAATCAAGAAGGAGAGATGGAGGGAAGGTTAGCGAACCTGCCTTCTTGAGGCTCTAAAGCGACCGACAAGCTAAGATGGTTGTCCTGCCAGTGCTCTCGCTGAATTGGGTGACCACTTTCCCTTTCAGTGGCTCCTTCCCTACCGTGATCATACCTATACACTCAAAGCTGCAATACATCATGAGAACAACTTTGTATGTTGAAGAATAGGTACTGACGTGTTTAATAAGGGGTTCGTTTACTTTGAATCTATTTATAGATTGATAGAGCCTTGTGTTGAACGGATGCGACGCTGCATGCAGAGCTCTTCATCCGATGGGAAGTGTTCTGCACGTTCAAGTTGAACGCTTCGAGCGACCAATCCCAGATCAGAGTACACTTGTTGCGAGGAAAGCGCACGAGAGAGTTCTCATTGGACAACAGGACATCGAACGGAAAGCACCTTTTCAGTTTAGCTCAAAGAGCAAGGCACAGGACTGGAGCAACCCGATCCTGCCAGAGGCTTGATGCAGGGGAAACTTTGGCGGCGGTAGCATATATAGTTTTCTTTCGAAGTTGCCTTTCTGGGTACTAAGTCGCGTCTAGCAGCCTGCTCGAAATCTGCACCGCCGACCATGCTCACGCTCCAACGTTCTCCCAATTCCGAAATCCACCATAGAGTGCTCGAGTATACGAAAGAATGGCAAGACAGAGAGAGTAATTTAGGCATAATAAGGATGGTAAGCAACAGCAATATAGCCATCTAGGCAGACATAATGGAGGACTGGCGCAGGTTTGATGGCGAACTTATGCAGCCCGAAGATTGAGAGGCCCGAGAGATTCGAACAGAGGGAAAATGAGCTACTTAATCCGAGACAAGAACACTAAGGGTATGGAGATATGTGCAGAGAGGAATGAATGCCAATATACCAATAGACCAGGACGAGAGCAAAATGTAGAAGTACAAGACCGCAGACAAGCTGAGGTATATAATAGGAGATGATGAAAATCGAGAAACGAAGATGTGAGTACGGACAGAAATCAAGGGAGGATGAATGGCTGACGTGTGTCGAAGATACAAAGAGCAGAAATAACGAGTTGGTTTCGTACAGAAGCGGCAGATGGGAAAGTAACATAATACGAAATGCAAGCTTAGATAACCATACGTGGAGCGCTGACAAACAGCGGGCAATACCAAATGAAAAAAATAAATAAGAGCGAACACTGTTGTGAATCTTATGATTAGGTTTGTAAGTAACGTATCTCATTAAGAGTCATGCGATGCATGCTTTCCCTCCCAATCTTCCTGCCTATTCACGTCCCATAATCCGGGACAGGGCAGGGTAATATGCCCATTTCGATTTGAACTCCATTCCCAATGCACCGCTTTCCTTTATCCATGCCCATAATGTCTACACCATGCTCCTATCTTAACACCCGCTTGCTCGTCTCTTCTCTATTTTACACCCTCCATGCTCAGCCCGTCCACCCCTGCCATCCAGCATTCTGTCTCCGCGTGCGGAAATAATCATATGACATTGGGTCGTTATCCTCTTCGTGTTGTGGCAGATTGCCATAGCCTTGAGGTCCACCACCTAAGAACCCAGGCGCTCTGCGTTCCTCACTCGTGTCTCTTACATTCGAGTGGTGGGTCGCACCAGGTGTAGACATAGGCATTGCGCCTGCTCCATGGACGAGATTCGTCTCGCTGTCGTTTCTCTGCCCATAGACTGGGTTGTAACCGCTCGCGCCAATATCGCCTTGAGCATCATAAGATACGCCCGAGAACTTGCGGCCGTTGTCTCCGACGACAGGAATATTGGGGAAAGTTGGAGTTCCTGGAGTTCCTGGCCTGGAGTCGCCGAACATGGTAGAGCTCCCAGGTGTGTCGGAGCGAATGATGTCTTCTGCTCTTCCGTAAATACCTCCTGCGCCCCCGTGCTCTTCGCCAAACTCATGACGGCCTTTGAAGTAGGCGAAATCAAGCTTGTTCTCTGGTACCATCTCGAAGCCTGGGACGGCTCCACCTGGGGCTTTCTTTCCAGTGTGTCCGGCTTGCATAGGGTTGAGGGCGTATGTGTCTGAGTATCCTGAGACAGAGGCTGATTCGCTGGAGTTGAATAGGTTATGGCCATCTGATAGACGACCGCCATAGATAGATGCTAATTTGTTCTGGGCCTTTGCGTGGACCATTGGTGTGATCAACGGTCTGTAAAGTGCAGGGTGGCCGAATCGAGCGGCAAGTCTGTCTCTCTTGCCATCGAAAATCTTGGATCGGTCGGCCTCAGGATCCTTCAAAGCTGTACGGGACACGTAATAGTGGATCTTGTCGTCGTAAGTCTTCTTGCAGAACCATTTGAAGGCTAGCATAAGGAATGGTATCGGAATAACCGCGTATGCTTCCATACGAGCTCCATCACCATGGACCCAGACCGAGAGGAAGACAACCAATGTTGATAGCATAGAAGCGAATATCATTCTGTTGAAAAACATTCGCCAAAACATACCACCGGACTCGGTCTTGGTGATGAAGATGTAAAGAAGCAGATATTTCTTGAGATACACGTCGAGAACGAAGTACAGAGCACATGCCGGGATAGCGAGAGGCTGGATTGTTGCGAAGCACAATGTGACTGTGCTGTAGAACAGGAAGTAGTTGTAGTATGAGGCATAATCGAATGCAGGTGGGGCAGTCAGTTCGATCATTTCTCGAGGAGTTGGGCTGGAGAATTTGCGAATACAGAAACTCCAGACCAATGTCCACAACTGGGCCAAGTCAACAGCCGCTCCCAAGTTACGTTGAAGCAGCCATGTAATCCAGAAGGGAGAAATATTGCAGAGAGATATGAACAGTGCCTGGGCAAAGTTTGCATCTTGGATTGCTTTCCAAGCATCGGTCCCGTTGTTGGTGTTTTCGATCACAGTTGAGACAAAGGTCCAAATCGTGCTGAACATGGAGAATACGATCAAGAAGTTGAAGGTGAAGAAAGTGTACAGCTTGCCAGCGACATGACGCTCACGAGCAGTCTTCGTTCGGTCTCCGGCTCTGATTGCAAAACGACGGAAGATGATGGGCAAGACCAAGTAGACCAAGGACGTGATAGCAGGAGAAGCTACACCCTGTACAATTGCCCACCACGTCGTATGGCGCTCAAGCGAGGTCTGGAATGCAGGCCAGACATGACCCAGGTTAGCCAGACTGATGACGAAAATCGATATCATTGCGTTGGGCGCGATCCAAGCGAGTGTGAGGAGAGTAACCCAGACATTGTTAATAATTCTTCGAGTTCGTCTTTGGGACTTAGACAGTGGCATGTTCTTCCAGATGATATCATTCGGTCTAGGAGCCAAGACCAGAGTCGTACCTTGCGGATGCTTCTTCTTCGCTGCATACGCAATGCTGTGAGCCTCATCGATGTCCTCGTAACTTGCGAATCCATACGATAAGGGATTTCGGTTATCGACATGGAGGCGGACTTCCTTGATCTCCAATTCCAATTGCTTTATCCGGTCTGTAAGATATTCAATTGCATCCACCTTCTGCCCCTTAGGAAATGTCCCCCAATTTGGGTCGTCTTTTGAAGGTTTGCATTCTGGTCGTCGAGCGGGAATATTGTCCGGGTTCTTGAGGTATTTCGCCAAGTAACTTTCAAGGGATCGGACGGTCTTACTGTGCTGCTCAATAAGGTCGGGTAAGTCCTTCACATTTCGTGCGATCGCAGTTCTCGAGAATGAGGAGGTTGGCACTACTTGGTCAATCAACCTTCCGATGCCTTCGTCAGAACGGAAGTCCTTGGGAATATCGTTGATCTAAAATTACGTTAGTAAAATCCCACCAGATCCAAGCAAATCAAATTACCATCAATGTTCGGGCATGCAAACTGGCGCGGTATTCCGCGCTGTCATAATATTGTCGTCGCAGTCGAAGAACCGCTCGGTAATTCCACCACAGAAACCCAGCAATGATAATGTTGAAAATCCAGGCGCAAATAGTCATTCCCCAGTTCGCATTTCCGAACGTATTCACCGGAGTCACTCTCGCAAGTGTGGTCGAATCCTTGAAGGCTTGTCCTTTCGCTAGGTTGACCGGAATCAGAATTCCACATCCAATCACAGTCATGGCCAAAAATATGTTTCGACACATCATCAAGATCCGCAGGAAAACCACAGCATCCAGACCAATCAAGCCAATCAAATCCTGCTCCTTTGTCTTCAAAATCGGCGCAACCCACGAGAACATCCCCTTTCCCAGCGGCGGAGGGGCATGTCTATCGTCTGCTACTTTTAGCTTCGGCGCGTATACGAGGGAATTGTAGGGTCGTAAAAGGGAGAATCCAACGGCGAGGAGGAGTGTGAAACCAACAGAGGTACCCAAACTCGCATAGACTGAATTTTGTGCGAGCTATTGTACAATTAGTATGTAACTCGAAACTCAAGGACTCGCAGACTGTACCTGAGCGGAAAATGGATTTTTGAGGAGATCTAGGAGTTTTTGGGCTCCTGACTCCTCCTGCCTCCGAACGAGGGAGTCGATGAATCTGATAGCGTCCATACTGAAAAGCGAGTGGCTATGACGGGCCAGAGGCCAGACAAATGTGTAGATTTGTGACCTTCTGCAGAGATTTCGTTCTGCCTTCTCGAGAATCGGATAGGGTTGGCGGCGAGCCGCGATTGGTGAGTGTAGGTCTCGTTTGGTCGTGATTCAAGGACTCGATCAAAATTGAATCGAGATCTGTACTCCGTTGATTAGATATGGTCGGGAGCCGGCAAGTACGTGGTGGAATGTCACACGAGTGGCGCTCAACAAAGACAGACTCGGATAGGGGAGGCGAAGAATAGTAAGAAAGGAAGAATAGTAGTAAACGACAGGATACGAAGACGTTGATGATAAAGAGGACAAAGAGACTTTAGGAGAGACGGAGAGGGAGAACAAGAAAGTTTGAGTTCATGGAATCGGATCACAAAGCTATGCACAGCATCGACGCCGTGGGCTGTTGTATCTCGATTGGCCCGCAAGACACCCCAAGCACCAAAAAGCTCAATGACGCTGGCCACGCAGGCGATCGTCGTCGGATGCTCCTGATTAAGGTTTTCAGTGCCAGAGGGAGAAGAGGGACCCCTTCCAGAACACGAGCGGCTGTACTTTCATTGGCTGAGACCCCACTTCGGCGAAGGCCGGCCCCTGTAAGTCGCTTAGTGTGGCTCTATTTCGGGGACCCTGCACTGGACTTGGCTGAGCTGGGCTTGCCTGGGCTTGGGCTTGGGCTTGGGGTTGAACTTTTGGCGGGACGGGATGCATCGCCGTTGGAATTTTTCTTTCCCTCTGTTTTCTTCACACCATCACGCTGACTGTTGGGACGACTTGCAGTTGTTTTTGATACCGGATACCAATGGTTGGCTAGATGAGCTGAGTTGAACAATTTCGATGCACTGCAAGCCATTTATCCTTTTCAAATCGGATATATTCTCGCTGCTTCAGTTGGCGGTTACAAGAAACATCGATCGTGTTGTATTATTACCATGTTCTGTCTAGTCTTGTTGAGTTGTTTGGTTGGTTCCATTCCATTGCGTCCTTCTATTTTCTGCCTCGTATTTCGGGGACAAGGAGATTCTCCGGTTCCAGTTAAGCCTGTCAATCAAGGACTACAAGTGAGGCTGTGCAGCTGGAAAGGGGACATGACAATGCATCATCAGCGGGGCAGTTGGCAGGATGAGGAATCCCTTATCGCGGTGCGCCAAGGCCAGGTACAAGATACTGGGATCTTGGACTTTGGTAGTCGTTACCAGGTTTGAAGGTCATCGGAACAGGTTTAATTGGTTCGTTGTTTTCTTTAACAGAGCAAGTAACCAAGGACAAGCATGTCTGAGAATTAGTCGAGCAAGTATGCCCAGGGACATGCTCCTTGCTTTTATGAGAATACTTTACTCCAGACTCGAGCGTTGTTCCGTCTGTTTCGATGTTTCATTGCCTATATACCATGTGTTATATCTTCATCAGTCAGAAAGCTTGTTTACATCCCCGTGGGTTCAGCTCAAGTCAAAAGGCTTAGATGTAGAGGTGGCCATGCTATGAACGTCCAGCTATGAACCTATGCCTGTTCGTATCTTTGCGTGTTGACCGAAGCGAGTCAAAAACCCAGGTGCATATCCTTTCAATGTGTTTCCTGCGCTGCCTCCTCTCTCTACAGCACCCCGTTGCTTACCGCGGCTCGACTTTGGCGTTGCTCATATGCCTTCAAGCTCGGCTTCCTACCGTGAAACAATATCATATGGCTCTGACACCAGCCAATTGATCATGACAACTCTTCAGAGGCTCTACAACCTTAACAAACATGTCATTTCTCCACCTGTCTTCCAATCCGTCAGCACCAGTACTCTCAGGCGTATGGTGCAAGCACCAAGTCACCGCATCAGAGTATCCAAGCCCTGCTTCTCCAACAACATCTTTAGCCCATTGAATTGCGATTGCATAGTTGAAGACTTGCAGTGACTGTTCGTCCAGCAAGGGCATGTTACGTTGCATCTTGTGATCCTCGATTGCAACGCCGAAACATAGTTCCAGAAGCATGATGCCTAGGTTGCGAATGCTGTCTTGGAAAGTGTATGAGCTATTTGTGGGAGACGAGCTTGCACTCCCCTGATTTTGCTGGATGGCTTTGGCCAGAGAGCGGGAGATATATGGCTGGTCTGTGGACACTTTTGTAGGATCCTGCTCATCGTACAAGAATAGGATGTCCTTCTTGCTCCATTTTGACTTCAACCAAGGCGTGGGGTGAAGCTGGATGAGCGATGATGCCAATATGAGGGCGATCTGCAGTCGTTGACATCTGGATAGTGTGATGATAGACGACTTGCTCAAGAGGCTCTCAAGCGTGACGCATTTTTGAGGCTGGTTGCTTGCTTTGCAAAGTGGATGAACGATATATTGCCGCGAATCTCCTCTGAGACAGCCATATGAGTGATCTGCTGAACATGTTGCTATTGTTGTGCAGAGATTTGTAATTCGGGGATTTGCGGGATCCTCTGTTGGGTCTGGAGGGCCAGCAAAAGAGACTTTTGCTTTCTGCGTAGTCCCACTCGAAATCGAGTTCGGATTAGTAGAAGCGGTTTCCGAAAATGGGCTTGCTGTGCTCGCTGGTGGCGCTACAGATTTGGCTGTACCATTAGCAGCAGTGGGCGTACTTGTCGATGCTTTTGCTGATGCGGGCATCGCAACTACGCCCCTTTTCTGAGATGATGGACTCTTGTGGTGGAAGAATCTGTTCTTGAAGGACTTTCGCAGACTGCTGGGTACCTTCGGCGCAGTCTTTACTAAAGAAGTCTGCGGGACATTAGATCGTGTCTACAACAGATTCAATAAGGCTAGAAGTATCTTACCGACTGCACAGCAGCCTTGGAAGAGGGCACGGGCTGTATCACAGGCTGGATCACAGGCTGGATCACAGGCTGGATTACTGATGGTACTACGGGTTGACATGGGAGAGCAGGAGTCATTGTAGGTACTGAGAGTGTGATGATTGCAGGCTGTTTCTCTTCGAGTCTATTTCACAGGCAATTAGCAAGTTATACTCGGTGGGCATCTCGTGAGGAGGTTCAGTCACGTCTTCAGGACACCTCGAGACATTCGAGGGAGGGAAAAGGGGACGACTCGGATGCTCACAATTTGATGCTCGTGTCTTGCCATGTCCATGGCCCTCTTCCAGCTTGCTCATTCCCCAGATGTGTCTTAAACCAAAAAATGACTCTGAAGTTGACCGTGGGAGCAACACGATGTTGAAGCAAGAGGTTAGCATGGTGGAATGCTTGACATCGACAAGACCTGGGTTGATATCAGCACCGTTCTTTAATGGTTATTCGCAGGCTTTGATCATCACTCACCAAGCCTCGGTGAGCAAGTTGAAAAGCAGATTCCCATGATTCCAGAACTTCCAAAGTCCTGCATTGGCCGTAGGATTCTTGTTGGACACCCTGGCCCTCCTCAGGCTAGCCAATCGATCCGATGACCCAAGTATATCTCGCAATCGCGTATTATGGTCACCAAAGTCTTCAAAGAGCTGCTGGCGAGGTGCCTTGTTGAAAGCTAGCCTGATGCGCTGGGAGTGGAACTCGATGTTGGACGTCACGTGCGCTAGCACAGAAAGCGTTCCGGGGGAGGTCTGTGTATTCTTAGCTAACCTCTCTTCCAACCTCTTAGTTTGACTTCCAGGTGACTTACATATGCTTCGGATATTCGTGTCTGGAAATGGATCTTTGACATGCCTAGGGCTTCTTCCAGATCCTGAATGGTCTCTTTCATCGTCTCCATGGTATCGAGGTAGGAGGAGTAGGTTTTCGGCATCCGCTCCTTGAGTAAGGCTTCCAGCATTGGATCTCGCCATGATGGGCCACCTGAGTCCGGTCAGTACATTCTTCCTCCTCCGAATCTGTAAAGATACAACAGAATGAACTTTGAAGCCTTCTAACTCTGGCTACCTTCTGCAAACAGAATCAAAATGCCTACCTGGATCGTTCAACAACTCCTGCAATTTGATCTCATCAGCTATCAGAGGCAAGAGTAGCTCTTCGAGGTTCTCTTCGAATGCTACTTTATGATATTTTAGGTTCCTCATGCATTTCGTGTACTCGCGCTTGATTTTCCACCAGCCTGTTTTCGGAGTAAGCGGAAAGTCCTAAGTGACGATAGCCCCAAAGCAGTTTCACTGGCAATTTGGACAGGAGTATATTCCCTACGGGAAGACAGTTTAGGTTGACGTACCTTCAAGGACCTCAGCAGTTTCTCGGTAATGTTCCAACGCGGAGATCATCAACGGAAGAGAGGCTAACACAAAGCCAGCGATTTCTGGACAGGGAAATTGTCAATATCTACAAAATCTGAAATTGGAAAAGAACCATTTCTCTCTTTGCCGAAGTCACACTCAAGAGCTCGAGGCAGGCAGGCGCTCGCACCTGGTGGCGATTGGTAACGCTTTGCACGTCTTGGACAAAGAAGCAACCGTGGATTGGAGGTCCACTTACCGACGCCACTCATGATGATACAGACTTGCCGTGGAATCAAGATTGCAGCGTCTAGTCTCAAGACGATGATGAGGAGATGTGTGATGGCAACAGAGGTGTCGTTGATTCTCAGCCGCAGTCGTGGGGGCGAAGCAGGGGTTGGCTGCATGAAAAGCCACGAGATGTCGACAGCCTCATCTCAACCTCATGTTCTTAGGCCTCAGCTGCCGCATGAGCTTCGAACCTATCTCCTTCTCAGTGTAACTCCATACACCATATATTCATGCAGTCTAGACGCTCACAATGTCGGCCATCGCTTCGCGTGCGAAGAGATCCCTTTTAATCCTCGAGCGTCTTGTCGGAGTCCTAGAGCAGCCTGGCTATGAGTCTATCGGCATATCTGCATCTGAAGCAGTTGACATTCTTGGTAGATTCAAAATCTGGGCAGCAAATATTGGCGCTTTCCAAGACATCAACATCAAAAGTTCTCTGGAGTTTCGAGTTCGAGATGCCCCCAAAATTGCGAGCCAGATCACGGAATTGCTTGATGAACTGACTGAGTCTCTGGATGACAGTATGTGTACCTTGTTGAAGTCACGCTTGAACCTGTAGTAATTACGGGTCAATGAAGAACTGACTCTGCTATTAGTCTATTCGATTGTGTCTCGTGCAAGAGAAAATCGTACAGGAGCACTGCACGAGGCAGAAATTGATCCTTCTACCCTCCTTCCAGAGCCAAATGAAGACACTGAAAATGAGAAGAGTGACGAAGAGGAGCTTTCCGAGGTTCGAGAGATATTTGCCTCGATCGAGGATGCCATCAGCAACCTGTTCCGTTTCTCCATTATCATCCGTAACAATACCAATCGTGATCGATATGCAAAGGCGGCTGCTGCCGCGATTGCTAGCCCTTTCGATAACCATTTCGACATTTGCCACGTTGAGCATAAATTTCCAGCTCTAGCGGGGAGAGATCAGCGATGGCTCGTGGAAAGACTGGGAAAGGCCATCACACAGCGACGACAGTATCTGAAATATTGTCGAGAGCATCATGACAAGACGGCAAGAGTGCCGCAGAATCCAGAGCCTGTGACAGTGCAAGCGAACCCTTTCGGATCGAGCTCAGTGATGCCTGCCAGGTTGATACCGGTCGCTAGAAGTGATTATTCAAAACCCACAAGCACACTGGCTCCTACACAGGCCTCCACTCTCATCTTAACATCGGGCCAGGCAATTAAAGAGGAAGTTGTTGAAGAGATCCAGTCCCAAACCTCGTATGCAACTTCAACCGACGAGGATAGCAGTATCGCCACACTTTCGGTGATCAAAGTGGAAGAAGTGTCAAAGGGCTTCAGCCAGTTTGAATGTCCGTACTGTTGGCAAATCCAAAATGCTCGAAGCCAAAAAGCCTGGAAGTGAGTCTTTGATCTCTTGCCAGGCCTAGCATTCACTCACATTTGCAGAAAGCACGTTCTATCCGATCTCAAACCCTATGTTTGCACTTTCGAGAATTGCGAATTGAAGTTATTCTCAGACAGACATACCTGGTTCTCCCATGAGCTCAAAGACCATCGACAGGAGTGGCGTTGCTACTTTTGCTCTCACAATCCTTTTGGTGATGCTGACAAATATAAACGCCACCTAGCAAGCTGTCACCCTGAGTCGCTCGTAGAAGATCAAGTACCAGCTCTCCTCGAGATGAGCCAAAAAGCACTTGCCAAGCTCTCACCAGCAGATTGCCCTTTTTGTGATGGTTGGGAACAACGTCTGCGAAGTATCAATCCACATATCGCTACTACAGAAGCTCTTGCTGTTACGCCGAGTCAATTTCAGCATCATGTAGGAGCTCACATGGAGCAACTTGCCTTGTTTGCTATCCCTCGAGGCTATACGGAAGAGGGCGAAGCCGATTCTGGGAATGCAGCACCACAAGTGGACTCAAATGCGTCCTCATTCGCGAACAGCGAAGCGAGCTCAACTGTGGCTAGGCAACTGAGATTGTGCGAAGAGATCATGAATGATTTGACCGAGCAAAGCCAGTCAGACTATCTATCGGAGCCCACAGCCTTTTTGCCATTCTATCTGTGGCTTGGCCGTGAGCGGACCAAGATATTGCCTCTCAGCATCCCGAAAATTGTTCAAAAGCTGGAGAGTGGCGAGTACCACGAAGCAGACAGTCTTCTGTTTGACATGAAGGTCTTATTTGCATTACTTGATTTGACTGTTGTATCGAGAGCACATAAAGACTTATGCTCGTTATTTTACACCCTTTGGGAAAACAAGATAGGCAACTCGCATACTGAGCTGGGTCGTTGGCTTGAACAAGAACTCTGCAGGAAGCTTTGGAGTGCCATGGAAATGTCGAAAAGTCAAATCAGCCCGTCTCCATCAACCGTGGCTGTTACCATGCGAATGCTCGAGGGCGAATGTATTACCAGGATCTTCAACAAAGCTGCTAGTATGGAACATCTATACAGATTTGCAGACTGCTATGAGCTGATCAACTGCCTGCCGCCTATTTATTTGCCACCTCTAGACGAGGATTACCAGCACGAGTACCATTTTACGTTGAACGTGGTTGGGAATAATTCTCCTAGTGGCAGATGCCGCCTTGATCCGAACATTTCTATAGGAGACATCACAGAAATCTCCACAAATTTCGTTGTCTTGAATATTGGTGCCGGAGAACTTGCCCAGGTTAGCGGAGTCGTTGTAGAATCTCTCGCCGGAGGAAACGAAAAGGGTACAGATGTATCCCCGGCTGAGAACCAATGGACTTCTATGGACGAGGCTCATGGGCCATCTAGCCACGACAGCGACGAGCAGCATATGGCAGGATCGGGTTTTGAGATAGAGCATGATCAGGAAGGTTTAGTCCTCGCAAACTCGAAGAACAGTGTGGCAGATCTACCTGGAGGTTCAAAAGCGGATACAATTGAAGACCCGTGGGCTCTCGCGAAAGCGGACTTTGTTGATGACCTTACCACTTCCGAGCGTGCTATCTTCGAAAACGCGTCACTTGAGAATATATTGAACATCAACGACAAATATATTCTCAACGAGAAAGTTCCATCCAAGAAACACAGCCGTTTACGGGGAGCTTCAAAGATATTGACGCCTCTCCTTTCGGCAATCGGATCCAACTACACAGCTATGCAGACTATCTCTGACGTTGATATATCGACGATTCTAGGGTGCTTGCGAGTTGCTCTCGCTATTGCACTGGAGTATGAAACTTTTTTTGACAAAGTTTTGAATACACTTGGGGTCATTGGAAGCAAGTTTCCCGAGCTCGGTAAGTTTCAGGTGGCTACTAAGGATTTACAAAGGTTAGAGAGCGATTGCTGATGATGCTTAGCTCTGTACGTTTCATTGTTTGATGTCACGTCAGCACAAAGTCATCGATTCATCCAAGCTGCATCAGATATGTTGCTTGAGATAGTTATCTTTTGTACCACAATAAAGCGAAAAGCACGGCTCCATCAGAGTAATCCAATTACACAAACAGTACTGGCACCCTTCGCAAGTGATCAAGAATTCAACAAGGCGATTGATCGCTTTAGTCGACAGAGAACAAGACTCGATAACGAAGCAACAATACTCCATGCAACGGAGACTGTTCAGCGAAAAGATAGTCCTCTGAGAACACTTGGAGGCTCTCGGGGTCAACAACATGTATCTCGAGAATATGATCTGGACGAGAATGAGGAGGATGTAGAAACATTTGCGACGAAGTTCGACATGGAGAGGGTTGGAAGTCAAGAACTTAATGACACGATGCCGTTGCCCAGATCGAGACCGAACAGCAGTCCAGTTTCCCCAAATACTCGACCAGTCTCTCCGCTGTCAGAGCCTATCTCCCCGGTCCCCGAGAAAGATGGTACATTATTATCCTCTCGATACTTCAACAAAAACTTGCTGATAAAACTTCTAGAAACCTCCAAGGATTCAACCAGAGCCGACAAAGCTCGAGCGGAGGATTCTCTCGATTCAGAGAACGAGTCTCAGAATTCCGTCATGTCCGATGAGAGTGTCTTCCCTGCTTCTACGACTGACTATCCAGATGCCGATTTTTGGACTCGGGAACATATAACGTATATGCTCAGTAAAAACGACTTTTCAGATGATTGGCAACGAACTTTTCAAGCTCTTCAAATCACTGGATCCGATTTCCTTGCTTTAGGTCGTAGGCTCGGTTTGAAAGATAGTCCTCACTCAATGCACGCGAAAGTTTTCCCTCGGCTAGCTTTAGAGTGTAAGGAGAGCGGAACAGGCTGGCGCCAGGATATAGAAAGACTTGAGGGGAAGAGACTGCGTCGGTTGATAAGAGGTCTTGTCGTTCAAGGGAAGCCAGTTTCCGAGGATCAATTACCCATGACGCCTTATCCTTCCGTCAGCGTAGTCCTACATGACAGCGACGGAGAATGGAAAACTTACAGCAATTTGCGGAAGGGCGATATCGTTACCATAATTCGTTCGGAACCTGGTGGTAAGCATTCTTGGAGATATGGTGATATCAAGCTCACCATTGGCTTAGACTGGTTCTTGGTCCAGACTGGGGAAGGAAGTCGTGGAGTACCATCAAAGCTCCTTTCACCACCAGCACCTCCTAGTTTGCAATTCCTTACGTCGATTGTAAGTAGGTTGAGAAGATACTTTCTCGTTCATTACTGATGGTTGCACTAGGAAACAAACAGCAAATTCAGGAAGCGAGTACTAGTCCGCTCTACCAACTTTGAAAATTTAGATCCTGCTCGAATCTGTGTCTTGGACATGGACCTAGATTTTGGATCCGATCTCAATTGGGTCTCCGAGGAGGTGGCTAGATGGCTTGAAGCAAAAATTCTTCCGTTACCAGATCCATTCCATGTAGCAACCACGCTTGGAGACAACATACTTGCACAACAGTATACATTCCTGTTCATTAGAGATGCTCGCGGCGGTCACACTCGACAGACTCGTTTTTGGATAGCTCCTGGCGAAGTTCCCTTCGACATTCTAATCGGAAGGGAAGGCATCAAAGAGCTACAAATTAGCCTTTCGAATCCACATTTGGCCCTTACCAAGCACGAAGTGAGAAACAGTGACGACTCAACACCACAGGAGGCGCAGTCTATTGTAGCTGAAAGCATCACCAAATTTTCCGAGTCCCAAAGACGAGTTGTATCAGGCTCTGGCGAGGAGACTCGGCTCCCTATGTGGAGCTATCCTGAGACTCGATATCGTGACCAGGGCTATCACGATGCTGTAGAGAGCCCGTTGAGACCAGCGTTTCCAATACAACGATCCCACAGCGCATTTGATTTGGAAAGTCGTCCCGAGTCTCACACACGAGATGTCACATCCGCAGATCAGATGGCAGATAGTAAGAAACCGTCAGCGTTCAAGAGAATCACGAATCGCTTGAAGCGACAGTCGAAGGAGTCTGTTCCGATCAGGGCAGAGTCGGGTCACGATCCTCGAATCATAGGAACGCGAGTACATAATTTTGACTCTCCACGCATTTCTCTTGATTCGCCGCTAACAGGCAACCCGGTCAGCAAGTCGTCGCAGCTTTCTTTGGGTCATGAAATCAAGCGGCCTGGAGCTGATCCGTTCAAGCCTCGGGTAGAGCAACTCGCCAATGAAGGCGTTATGATGGCCGATTCCTTCAGAAAACCAAGCGAAGATTCTCAAGCTTGGAATCCACCCCAAATTTCTGATGATTATGGTCTCGATAGATCGTATGCATCACCTGCCCCGGACGCCAACGAGGAAAGCAGTCTTTCTACAAAAAGTGTCAATCGAGTTACTAGGCGGAGAGCTTCGAAGATGCTGACATCTGTCGGAAACTTTCTCGGAAACGCTGCTGCTGCTAAAGAGCCCGAGAAATCGCAGTCAGACATCGAGAAATCGCTCGCTTATCCCAACATCCCGGGGAGATATCAAACGACAAAATCATCTGAAGTTCTGTCCTCAACTCTGGGAGGAGCATCCTCAAGCACCGCAGATTCGAAGAACAACCACCCAACAATAATCGTTGAAGGTGGGCGATACGCATGTAGCGCCTGTGGCCTCTTGACTAGAGAGCCTCTCGGTGGTTATGAATGTGGTCACTTGATACACAAGTCTTGCTATGAGAAAGCTTCTGGTTGTCTGATGTGGTAAGTTTTCAATTCAGGAATCTTCTTTTCATGTCAGTCTCCATGGAGATTTACTAATGGAGTATTCTAGTATGGAGGGACGTGATGGATGGGAAGATGGCGAGCAGGAAAAAGAATGATCCTTCGGAACTGTCATGAACGCAGAATGAAGGTATGGTCCCTGGCTTTCAAGATCTCTATATTGGATCGTGAGGCGTCAGAATAAGACACGACGGCCATAGAAGGCCACTCGCTCCCCATATCACTTGAGGAGTGGACGTGCTTCGAACATGCCTTCTCAAGTCTGTACCTGCACGGCTATGAACGATGGGTCAATTTCTCTATGACGACACTTCAATTTATATGGTAGAGCTTTGCACCTTTTTGTGCTATGGATTTGCGGTGAATTATGTGGTTGCATGCCACGTATTGTGGTGGTGTTGTTGACACCCCTTTTCTCAACTCGCTTATCAGACACGCGAGTTTGATCCACCCAACTATCCTGCAAGTGAAGATCACAAGCCTATTCTAGAGGCACGAGACCTGAGACTCTTGGAACAGCTCGGGCGGCCTCCGATGCAGGAAATAGGTCCATCAAGGCGACATGGCTGATTTCCTGCCTATAGTTCGACGGCTTTTCATCCGCGCATCCTCCGGTGAACTGTCCGTCTCCTCGGAGGCTGTCCGCTGGTCAGCGCAAGATGTCCGCTCCGTATGAGAAGCCTCACAGCAAAGCCCAGTAGGGCAAAGAAAATGGAATGTTTTAGGATGGCTTTCCGAAGTTCGCCATATTATTGTAAATTTTGAACCCAATGCTATTTTATACGACGTCGAGAAGTCTGGTATATGCATCTAGCTACCCACCAGCCTATCTATGCAACCATCCTATACCATCTAGTCTTTATGTCCAACGCAGATATATGCACGCATGTAAGTCCCGGCCCCTGAACTTGCTTGTTCACCAAGAGACTTATGCAAATGTCGTATGTATCCAACGCAACATACAGCCCATGGAATCCTACGTGGTGTGAAAATGCAAAGACAAATTTCCAACACCATCCAAATATGCATGCACCCTCCACCTATCTATCCAAATATTCTCCTTAGCTCCCCTGGTCCGGTATCTATTCATCTCTCTCGAGCTCATAGAACAACAAATACACCTCCCTCTGCATCCCCAACACATCACTCGTCTTGCTCTCCTTGATCTTGTCATCGCTGATCCTCCACCAGCGATTGCTATGCTTGCTCTTCCTCTTCCTCTGTGCTGCCGCCGAATCGCCATTCACGTCTTTGCGGGATCCGTTATCTTGTGGCGTCGGCGACGGTGTGGATGACGAGGAGTCCTTTGAGCGGGTGAGCTTGCTGGAGATTGCTGAGCGTGTTGAGCGTGCTATGGAGCGGATACTGGCGGTGTCTGAGCTACGGGGTGCGGAGGTCGGGCCGGGTGTTTTGACGGTTGTGGAGGTCGAGATGGAGCTAGTTGGTGAGCTTGAGGCCCGGCCATTGGGTCGTGTTGAGTCGGTGCTGATTTCACCATTCAGGTAAGGTAAGGAGGGAGATGAAGAGGCAGCGGACGATGGTGAGAGAAGCTCAGGTGTCGATGACAAGGTACTGGCATCTGTGCCTGGCTCTTCCGGTTGGTGCGAAGCGCTTATCTGAGGCGTTGGCATCTGTGATATGTTGGGCGTTGGAGGCTTGCTGTAAACACCTGCTGCCTGGAAAGTATTTGGCGTTGAGAACGGAGCAGAAAGGATCTGCCGCCGGAAAGATTCGTAATGCCCTGAATGATGGCTGCCTTTGTGACAGACAACGCTCGAGAGCCTGTAGAAATGCTGGTTCATGAGTCCGCCGAGTGGTAGTCGCTCGGGGAATGATACTTTTGCGGAGTTTTTCAGCGTAGAGCGCCCAGCATCGAAGATAGATCTGGAAAGATGGATAGCCATCACTTTGGGGAAATCTGTGATTTGAGTGTGTTTCGCGATCTTGCGCTTTGGTGCAAACTTTCTGTCTGGCAACTCCACATCTTTGAGCTCTTCTTCCGGATTCGTCTCTATGGCGTTCTTGATCTTGTCGATGTACGTCTGAGTTCTTGCTTTGAATTTATCAGATGTGGATCTTGTAAATTCTTGTTGATATGTCTCGAGAGCATGAACGAGACGGCATTTTTCGCACTTGAAGTCTTCGATATATTCGGTCTTGAACATTTGATCAAAACAAGTGCTGAGCGTCGTCGAGCTGACTTGCGGAACGCTCAATGTCAGTGAGCAAAAAGTGCTTTTACTTGGTGTTGGTTTAAAGCCACAGGTCAAGCATTCGATCTGCGATTCCGAGCCGCCTTCCAGTGGAAAACCTTCCTCTTTTTCAATCACCGCTTTTTGCCTATCCCCATTTTCGGATTGTGATATCGAGCCGTTTCCA